>VDFB02105785.1:329325726-329417771 GCA_007258455.2 Sequoia sempervirens
AGTTGCAGGGAGAGAGTAGCAGAGAGGGAGATACCTTAAAGAGAGAGAAAGATTAGGGTTTAGGGTTTAAGGTTTAAGGGACTAGGATTTAGAGCATAGTGTCTAGGGTTGAGGGTTTAGGGATAAGTGAGAGACCCAGATGGCTAAGGGAGATAGATGGCTAATGATAGAGAGAGAGAGAGAGAAGAAACAATTAACTTTCTCATAACGTGAGCATGTTTTGAAGAATTTGAGATGTATCCATTTGTTTAGCAACACATCGAGCGTGTTATAACACAAGCATGTGAGCACGTTATAACACGAGCAAATTTTGTATTGCTCTAAAAATGGTAAAAAACTCAATATACCCATGATCTCTAGGCCCACATTCTACATATTCTCCTGGTTATGCACGTGTTCTGACAAGAAAAAAGCTTTTTGATGCTTTTGTGAAGTATGCATGCAAGTTTTTCATATTCCACCACCTTTGCATGAAATAGTACAATTTTCATGTCAAAAGGAATATAATATCAATTCAAGTCTCAATTCCATTCAAGAGTGATATATAATTGAAGTTTGGAGGGAAACAAGCTTTTGAAAAACTCAAACTGTTGAGGAGTTTGAAGCAAGAAGAAGCAAAGGCTATATAATTGGGTAGAACTCCTCCATTTAAATCTTTTTTTTTAGGTATGCGAAGTCTTTACACATTTTCTTTATATTTTCTTTCATTCTATTTTTTCTTGCTTTGATTTTGTTATTTTGCATATTCCATGTTCATCATTGTTTGTTTTCCATTATAACCTTAGCTTGTCAATGCACATTTTAAATTACACAATTCTTTACACTTGCCAATTACATTTTTAAACCACATCTCTTTGAGGAATTTTGTTAAACAATTGACTTACCTTGTGTATGCTTCCACATTTTGTATACACATATATAGACAGAAGTTATAAGAATGTAAAATAATACATTATTTCTCAATCCTTTTCTATGGATGTGCATACCCCTCTCCAAAGCTTTCATTTTGGTATAGGCATGGGGGATGTTGGAAAATGTAGTGGATATCCTACAATAATTCTAGTCCATGAGGACATATCTCATTGAGGTATTTTTTCAAATAGTTCTACCAAGTAGTTGATTTCCTTGTCTATGCTACCAAATTTTCCATACATGTCTATGAAATAATTTTATCAAACAACATAGACAAGGCAATTAGTTGTTTGAAGAAATTCCTCAAAGAAATCGGGTCTCATGGTGATGTGAATTTTTTCAAACAACTGATTGCATTATCTATGCTACTAAATTTTCCATACATGTCTCTGCAAAATTGGAATATACTCCTCCCACATTGATAGATCTTTGGATCTATTTTGGTTTTCATCTCTATTGCTAAACTTAGCTCATCACTAGACTTACCTCATCACTAATGTTGTGATATATTTTAAATGTTTTGTTGATTAGTCTACCTACAAGGGATTGTAACCCTTGTCTCCACTATTTCAAGACTCTTCCTTCAAGTCTATGTTAGGAACATGGGGAAATGTGAAACCTATCTTGCAATCATGGCATACCACAAGACCCCATTTCTTTAAGGCATTAGATCCAAAAATTCATGTGAGAATTCACAGGCTAGTGATCTCACTAGCTTGTCAATGCGGTGGGGTTGAAAAGGTAGGGGTTGCTTGAAAAAAATCACATGCAGCCCCTACCTTGTCAACCCTACCTCATTGACAAGCTAGTGAGCTCACAAACTTGTCAAAGGTACCAAATTTTGCATACATGTCTACTAAAAAATTATTGTAAAAAAATTCACATGCCTTGTCCATGCTTCCATTTTGAGCCTATCAAGACCAGATTTCTATGAGGCATCTTTTCAATAAGCCCCTACCTTGTCAACCCTACCACATTGACAAGCTAGTGAGCTCACTAGCTTGTCAAAGGTACCACATTTTGCGTACATGTCTGTCAAAATATTATTGTCAAAAAATACACATGCCTTTTCCATTCTTCTATTTTGAACCTATCTTTCAATCATGGAATGCCACATGACCAAATTTCTTTAAGACATTGGATCCAAAAATTCATGTGAGCATTGACAAGCTAGTGAGCTCACTCGCTTGTCAATGCAGTAGGGTTGACAAGGTAGGGGCAGCTTAAAAAACTACCTCATATAAATGGGGTCTCATGGTGATGTATGTGAGCTCACTAGCTTTTTAATGCAGTAGGGTTGACAAGGTAGGGGTAGCTTGAAAAAAATCCTCATAGTAATGGGGTCTCACGGTGATGTACATGAGCTCACTAGCTTGTCAATGCAGTAGGGTTGACAAGGTGGGGGCAACTTGAAAAAATGCCTCATATAAATGGGGTCTCATAGTGATGTACAATGTGGTAGGGTTGACAAGGTAGGGGAAGCTAGAAAAAATGCCTCATAGAAATGGGGTCTCATGGTGACCCTACCTCATTGTACATCACTGTGAGACTCCATTTCTAGGAGGCATTTTTTCAAGATGCCCCTACCTTGTCAACCCTACTGCATTGACAAGCTAGTGAGCTCACTAGCTTTTCATGGGTACCACATTTTGCATACATTTGTACCAAAAAATTATTTTCAAACAATTCACATGCCTTGTGCATGCTTCCATTTTGAGCCTATCTTACAATTATGGCATGCCACATGACCACATTTCTTTAAGGCATTCCACCCAAAAGTTTATGTGACCTTTGTCTATGCTAGAAATACTCTTCTACAGGATGATTGTAAGTATTTTGTATGAATCCTTGAATGACATATATTTCATTTATTTATATGGATTCATTTTTTAGGAACTAATAGTTGTCTCATTATCATGCTACAAGTAAAATTATCTACCATGCCAAGGAAACAAACAAGGAATAAACCAACAGAGGAAGAGTACGAAACTAATGAATTAAAGAAAAAAGAATGTATGAGGGAACATCATTACAAGAATAAATTGGATATGATTGACGAAAACAAGCCAATTTAAGAGGAACCTCAACCATCAAAAAGAGAAAAGGCATTGGCAGCACAAAGGGCACAAATGTGAAAGCATCATGCTAAGACATATTTGAATACCATAGTTGGAGACACACCCTCTACCACAAGTGAATACAGAGGGACACCATATACCACAAGTGAATGTGGAGGGACACCATCTACCGCAAGTGAATATGGAGGGACACCATCTATTGGAAGTGAATATGGAGGGACACCATCCACCACATCTCAAGTTGAGAGTACATTATCACTTGCATTTGAGGAAGGAGGTACACCATCATTGCCATTTCAACCTCAATGTATGTCATATATTCCACCCTCAATCGAAGGTACACGATCTAGCCCATCTCACTTAAATAATGATGAAATTCCTAATGTTGAGATGTATGTACCTAAGATGACACCACCTAGAATTTTGCATAGAAAGCCAAAGTATTTGATTAATGTTGATGAGAATATTTTGTAGCCAATGGAAGGTAAGATTCTAGAATGCACTTGTAGAAGATATGTTTATAAGATTTGGAAATTTTTCTTTGAAAGGCTAAATGAGACTACAAGATGTCAACTATTTGTTGAAATGATTCGAGGTATAAAGTATAGAAACATCATGCAGATTTTTGTGTTGATAACATCAAATACTTCAAGTGAAAATACTATTGTGAAGAATCTAATCAATGCTTATGAGAGTGTGGGTAAGACCTTGCACTCAAAGGATAGTAATGTCACCTAACGTGTCATTACATCAACTTTGGTAAGTAGTCAAACAAGGAGATCTCGTTTCATTAAAAGGACGAGCCAACAATTGAGAATTAATAGAAAAATTTAATCAAGAGCAGTTCAAAGGTGCCAAAGAATTTAGGGCACCAATTCAAATGAATTATGGGCATTCTCGAGGAGAGTCCCATGAAAAGATAAACCAGTTTTTGAAACATTGAGAACATTAATTGAAGACTATTGAAAGAATAACACAAGGCCATCTCTAAATCAAAGGGATGTGGTAAGAAGAAGAATCGGTAGTTGTAACCATGAGCCACATCCAAAGAATTTTTTGGATACGACTCAAACCCAATTTTTTCATAAATTTCAAGAGGATTATCCCCAAATTCAAATTTCTCAAAGATATTTTGAAATGCTTAAACCTTTTTATGTCAAGATAAATCACACATGCACTACTTGTTGTAGATTACATATTAAATTATCTAACCATTATGATGTTTATTGTTCTATATGTTTAGATTTGCATACTAATGATGTTTTGCAAGATTGTGGCATACATGCCCCACCAACATCTTCAAGACAGTTCTTATAAAAAAAATTATGTGAAAGAGAGGATGGCCAAATATTCTACAAGAAACTATGCTTGGATGGTTCATGTTATTGTTGTGGTGGCTTGCAACATATGCCAATATGTCAACATGTGGAAAACACACATGCAGTGGGAAATCAACTAGTAGAGTTCAAGAAGTATAAAATAGTGGCATACATTACAAAAGATGGTAATCAAGAAAAAAAAGTGCGATTTGGTTATTTAGAAGATGTCAGTGTATTAGTTTATGTCTACATTTCATGTCAGTATAGTGTATGAGTATGCAAGGCATACCTATAGATTTTGATGGTTGGACTTGTAATTAAATTCATGCAAGGACACCTTTCTAGTCGGTAGCATAGTTTCAGTGATCGACTTTGTAGAGAACTACACTCTATAGCCACAACGTAAGGTGCAGTCACAATATTAAAACTCCACACAGGTTTCTATATTTGTGCACATAGCATTCATTCATGCAGCTGATAGTACAGAGGACCAAAGGAAGGTATTGAGGGAGTACCACTTTTATATTAGTGATGATTGCACACATTATCCAAAGTTCGTGCAAGGTTGCTTTCAGTTGTTCTATAGTGATTTGGCTTGGAGGGGCATAGAATACAATCAGGATATAATATGGTTGGATAATTGTGCAACACAATTCAAGAACTTGTGGATGTTCTAATAGTTGAGCAGGATGCATGTCATTATAGGGGTTCAACATATGTGGAACTTCTGTGAGGTTGGGCATAGAAAGGGGGAGCATGATTGTTCAAGAGCATGTTTCAAAAGAGCATTAGTAGGAGAAGATTTAAAGTATAAAGATAATGTAAAGTTGATAGATGCAAAATCAATCATCTAGTGGTGTAATGCTTTGATGGGTCCAAGTAATGAAGGTAAGTCTTCAGTTCATAGATTTTTTTGGTTGATGGATGATACTAACATTGCACCATATGAGGATTGTTGTACATTGGTAGGATTAAGTGAGCTACAATATTTCCTTAGCTCAAATGTAGGTTTATAGAGTATCCATATGTGGAAGATGGCATGCTTTTATTCTTCATGTACAATGCAAGTCTGGGATGAGTGTGAGTCAAAGGATTGGGTTGAAAAATGGTGGCTATCTTAGCCCACTTCACACGTATCACCCTTTGATGGAATTGGAACTAACACAGATGGAATCATCAGTTGACTTTGACCACATATTAGATCTAATTCAACCAGGTAATATATCTACTTGCATAGTTTTTGAAATTCCTATTGTTATCTTACTTTGTAGTGTATTTTTAATGTTGACTAATTTCATCTAATTTGTTGCACATATCAATGTAGGGCATGTTTATGCAGTTATTACAAATGAAGACAACAAAGAGGGAACAAATTATTACTTGTGTCACTGTGTTGAGGCCAAAAATAAATTGGAGGCTTCAGCTATAGATGGAGAAAACATTGAATACCCTACAGGCTCAGTGGTTGTTACTGGAATGTGGCTTAGAAGGTACCCACATAAGAGTGTTAATGTTTCGCTATTTCAAGACTTTGACACGCATTAGAAGACTCTTCATTACCCGAACATTTTCATAGCATCCAATGTTCATTTGATCAAATATGGGGGTAGACCTTTGAACAAGATCTTATGGAAGGTGCATGAGTCTGACCATGAGGCAATACTTAACAAAATAAAGAGTAGAGTAGACTCAAATGGTTCATTGGATTAATTTGTAAGTATGCACATTAATTTGTATAATGCCAATGTTATCATCTAGTGTTTATATCATGTATGTAGGTGATTGATGAAGTTATTAAACTTGCAAATGTACCACACTTTATGTTTACAACTGTGGCAAAGGATATAGAGTTCAATGGTATTTCATTTTTTCTCAAAAATATGCAAAAAAAATAGATGTAGGATATTCTTAATAGATTAGTAAAGTAAGTGGAAGATTAAATTGGTTTGCTTTTATAATAGGCTACAAGTTTCCAAAAGGTTGGAAAGTAATAGTTTGGTTACATTCTATTCATTTTGATCCTCATTACTTTGAGAACCCTCTAAAGATTAATGCTGATAGATGGGAGATATGCTTCATATTCATATAAAAATTACTTTTTAAGATATCAATGGACTAGATTGACTAGTGATAAGTTATAAGATATTGCATAATTTAGCACACAAGTTTTAAATTATTGAAATATCACATGTTTATTTGAATTGATTATGTGATTATTAATATTTACAATCTCATTTGTTTTTTTAGGTGGGAGTTACTAAACCCAAATGAAGTTATAAAGTATATGCCAATTCCAAGACTAGCAGATGGTACTAAATTATTTATTTGAAGATAACTGCATCATGACCACCTATGATGTAGACATTATAAAAGTGTGTGTCAAGCTTAGTGAGGGAATTTAAAATTATTCATTTTAAGTTAACTTCATCAATGGCACCTGTGATGTAGACATTATAAGAGCATCTAGAATGTATGGGTGACATTGTAAAAGATCTATGAGAATGGAGTACCTAAGGCATCTTTGAATCCTATTTTTACTTATTGTAAGAGAATCTTATAAGCAGATTTTGTGTGCATGAAAATGGGGCACATTGATTGAATATTTGATGTAAGTGGAGTGTTGGAATTCACATAGGCTGATTTTTTCTCATGATTTTGTATTACCACTTCATTTATTAAAAAAAATCAACCTAATGATTATATATCAATATCAATATAGCATACCATCTATTCACATAAACATTTAAGAAGTTCAATTTGTAAACATTTTTATGCATAATGTCAACATGTCACAAAAATAATCATATTTTCAAGTAATAGAAGCATGTATGACTTGTTAGATGTTGTTCAAGGAACATGAATTAACTCAAGTACCCCACAAGTTCTTTAGACATGTTTTCCAACTAAAAATTCATGGCTTCCCTCAAACATTTATAATTGAGTTTGGGATCTAGTTCCCTACTACCTATTTATTATTTCCCTCAAACATTTGTAATGATATTCACTAAAATTTTGAAATTTATTGCTGCCATCAAACATTTGTCATTCATGCAGCATAATTCCTTAAGAGTCCAAATTAGAAAAGGGAAGAAATATTTGATGGCCTATTACTCAGAGACCGTTTCAACTACAAGAATTTTTCTAAGCCATAGGGACCACATAAGGCCCCTCTATAATAACCTCTCTTGGTTTTGGTTATCTCAAAGTCATTTTTCCATGGTTTCTAGTTTTCACTTGATGGAAAAAGTGTCAAATGCAAGTAATGTAAAGTTACAAAGTGGTGCAAATTTTATTTTGCAACTCGTGTAACCAAACAGACTATTCCAATGCATCTAAATAACTACATTTACACTAGGCATGGTCCTATTTCACACCCAAACACGCCAAATCAGTTTGAGCTATGTTCAACCGACTCAATCCCTTAAGAGTCCAAAGTGAAAAATGGCTATAATATTTGACAAGCTATTACTAAGAAACCATGACACTTACAAACTATTTGTTTGAGGCTATAGGATCTCGTTAGGCCCCTCTATAATAACCTCTCTCAGTTTTTTTTATCTCAGATTATTTTTCTCATGGTGTCCAATTTTCACTTGATGGAAAAAGTATCAAATGCAAGTAGTGTAGAGTTGCAAACTGGTGCAACTTTCATTCTACAATTCGTGTGACTAAATAGACTATTCCAACGTGTCCAAATGGGTATATTTACACTAGGCATGGTCCTCTTTTGCACGCAAACACACTGAATCAATTTGAGCTATATTCAATCGACTCGATCCCTTAAGAGTCCAAATTGCAAAATGGTTGCAATCTTCAATGGGCTATTACTCGGAACCCATGATGCTCATAGACCCTCCATCTAAGGCTACAATATTGTGTTGGGCCCCTCTACAATAACCTCTCTCGGTTTTTATATTTCAGAGGTATTTTCCCGTGGTGATGACTTTTCAGTTGAGAAAAAAGTTGTTAAATGCAAGGAATGTAAAGTTGCAAAGTTGTGTAACTTTCATTCTGCAACTCATGTGAACATACAAACTATTCCAACACGTTCATATGGGTATTTTTATGCTAGGTATGGTCCTCTTTTTCACCCAAACACATTGAATCAGTTTGAGCTACGTTCATGCGGTGTAACCCCTTAAGAGTCCAAATTACAAAAGGGCAGCAAACTTTGACAATTCTCACTCAGAAACAATGATGCTTACAAATAATTTATCTGAGGCTATAGGATTGAATTGGTCCCCTCTACAATAACCTTTCTCATTTTTTGCTATCTTGGAGTCATTTTCCTGTGGTGACGACTTTTCAGTTGAGGGAAAAAATGTCAAATGCAAGCAGTGTAAAGTTGCAAAGTGGTGTAACTTTCATTCTGCAACTCGTATGACCAAAGTAACTATTCCAACACATCCAGATGGATGCATATGCTAGACATGGTCCTCTTTTGTACCAAAAAATGTCAAATCACTGTGAGCTATGTTCAACCGACTCAAACATCCTAGAAGAAATTGAATCTTAGTGGATGCCCACTACAAACTAATAACACCTTTGAATCTTGATGGGTGCCCACCAAAAATTAGAACTTATTTTAGAATACCACAAGTGGAGGTGAGGACCTAGAATAGGAGAAAGAAAAAAATTGAGAGAAGTGACGATCCACCTATGAAAATGGGATGTGAAAAGTAAAAAAAAGAATAGCAAAGCATGCAAGAGCTATTAGAGGCTTCTATAGAGAAGGTAATATAGGTTACACTATAAATATCTATCTTCCCTCTCCTCCTAGCTTTATCCCTTTTAAATTCTTCCTTGGATTCCATATTGAATTAGCACATAAGTAAATGATACATCGTTGGTGAATCACTTTTGGAAATATTGAAGTTGTTTAACATCAAGTAATAAATTTGTTTATCATCAAGCAATAAATATTCAAGACAAACCATGAAGGACAAAAATGAGTACAATCCTAGGGCTAACCAATTAATAAGTATACACATGAATAAGTCAAGCATACATGTGAATAAGTGAAGCACAACTACTCAAATACACATAAGCCTTGAAGTATACACATGAATACATAGTATACGTATTAATACAAAGCATATGAATGAATACAAGATATACGCATGAAAACATGTAAGTCACAAAATATACATTGGAATACATGTAACTCATATTTATTGAACCATGGATTTATAATGAAAATATGGACACCATCAATAAAAAATATTTGTATTAACAAAAAATCCATGTAGGCATACATCAATATATGTCAATATAAGTATAAAATATATACAAAATAGCCATACAGGCTTACAAGAATGCCATATAGACATACAATGTCAAATATAAGAAATACAAAATATGTCCAAAAATGTCATATAGGCATACAACAAAGGGCCCTGGAATCAAAACTCATTGCCCTTCATGCTCTCTAAATAAACTCTTTCCCTTTGCTTGTCGGTCCAATGGAAATAGTTATGTTACTCATTTATTTTGAGGTCAAGGAGTGCTCCTGGTGCTCCTCCTACGGTTTAGTTCCTAGTCAAATATTATCTATTACAATAACAAGACATCAATATATAGAAATTAAATTACAAAAAATGATGTATTTAACAAAATAATCACTTTCCTCCATCTGACGATCACTCTCTTCAAGGGAAATATTGACATGCCCATGCTATGGCGTGTTGAATCCTTGTAGAAACCATCCAAAGAGAAATTAAACTATGAATCAATAATGGTTTTATTTTTCACTAACTAACAACTATAACAATGAATGTAAATTGAAATTTAGTAATATGCCACATACCCCCGTGAGAGGCATCGAGGAGTCTTTAGCAGTAGAAACACCAAGCTCCATTTCCTCTGAACATATGGAGGTGTTTCCACTTGCAACATCTTAAAATAAAACAACAAATTATTCAATCACAAAAGCTACAATAGTGATGCACGTCATGGCTTATAATGTATCAAATAATGAACAAAATTTTGAGTACTTATAGAACTATATATTTCTTAAAATCATGCATGATTTCCCTATCCATAGCTTGTTGGAAAGCACCTTGTTTAGGCTTTTAGCCATAGCAGCAAGGAAGCGAACTGTTTGATAAAATGCTTTGGTAGAAATGTATGGAAAATGTGGTAGCATAGAAAAGGCAGTGAGCTATTTGCAAAATTCCTCAAAGAAATGTGGTCTCATGGTAATGGAATGGGATTCCACCACCATGAGACCACATTTCTTCAAGGAATTTTTTCAAACTACTCACTGCCTTGTCTATGCTATTGCTTACTATTATGCTTTGATATTATTTTTTCAAGCATCCATAGTTTGTTGGAAAGCACCTTTTTTAGGCTTTTAGCCATAGCGCAAGGAAGTGAGTAGTTTGATAAAATGCTTTGGTAGACATGTATGGAAAATGTGGTAGCATAGAAAAGGTGGTGAGTTGTTTGAAAAAATGCTTCAAAGAAATTTGGCCTCATGGTGATGGAATGGCATTCCATCACCATGAGACGACATTTCTTCGAGGAATTTTTTAAAACTACTCCCTACCTTGTCTATGCTATTGCTTACTATTATGCTCTGATAGATTTTTTCCAAGCATCCATAGTTTGTTGGAAAGCACCTATTTTAGGCTTTTAGCCATAGCAGCAAGGAAGTGAGTAGTTTGATAAAATTATTTGGTAGACATGTATGGAAAATGTGGAAGCATAGAAATGGCGGTGAGCTATTTGAAAAAATACCTCAAAGAAATGTGGTCTTATGGTGATGGAATGGCATTCAATCCCCATAACACATTTCTTAGAGGAATTTTTTTTAAATACTCACTGCCTTGTCTATGCTATTGCTTACTATTATGCTTTGATAGATTTTTCCAAGCATCCATAGTTTCTTGGAAAGCAAATATTTTAGGCTTTTAGCCATAGTAGCAAGGAAGTGAGTAGTTTGATAAAATGTTTTCGTAGACATGTATGGAAAATGTGGTAGCATAGAAAAAGTGGTGATTTTTTTGAAAAAATGCCTCAAATAAATGAGGTCTCATGGTGATGGAATGACATTCCGTAACCATGAGACCACATTTTTTCAAACTAATCATTGCCTTGTCTAAGTTATTGCCTACTATTATGCTTTAATTGATTTTTTCTAAGCATCCATAGTTTGTTGGAAAGCACCTATTTTAGGCTTTTAGCCATAGCAGCAATGAAGTGAGCTGTTTAATAAAATGCTTTGGTAGACATGTCTAGAAAATGTGGTAGCATAGAAAAGGAAATGAGCAGTTTGAAGAAATTCCTCGAAAAATGTGGTCTTATGGTGATGGAAGAAATGCCTTGAAGAAATGTGGTCTCATGGTGATGGAATGCCATTCCATCACCATGAGACCATATTTCTTCAAGGCATTTTTTCAAACAGCTTATTTCCTTTTCTATGCTATTGATTACTATTATGCTTTGATAGATTTTTTCCAAGCATCCATATTTTGTTGGAAAGCACCTTTTTTAGGCTTTTAGCCATAGCAGCAAGGAAGTGAACTATTTGATAAAATTCTTTGGTAGACATGTACAAAAAATGTGGTAGCATAGAAAAGGTGATGAATAGTTTGAAAAAATGCCTCAAAGAAATGTGGTCTCATGGTAATGGAATGGAATTCCATCACCATGAGACCACATTTCTTCAAGGCATTTTTTCAAACTACTCACTGCCTTGTCTATGCTATTGCTTACTATTATGCTTTGATAGATTTTTTCCAAGCATCCATAGTTTGTTGGAAAGCACCTTTTTTAGGCTTTTAGCCATAGCAGCAAGGAAGTGAACTATTTGATAAAATTCTTTGGTAGACATGTATGGAAAATGTGGTAGCATAGAAAAGGAAGTGAGCTACTTGAAAAAATGCCTCAAAGGAATGTGGTCTCATGGTGATGGAAAGGAATTCCATCACCAGGAGACCACATTTCTTCGAGGAATTTTTTCAAACTGCCTTGTCTATGTTATTGCGTACTATTATGCTTTGATATATTTTTTTCAAAGAATCCATAGTTTTTTGGAAATCATTTTCTGTAGGATTTTAGCCATAGCAACAAGGAAGTGAACTATTTGATAAACTGCTTTGGTAGACATGTATGGAAAATGTGGTAACATAGAAAAGGCAGTGAGATATTTGAGAAAATTCCTCAAAGAAATTTGGTCTCATGGTGATGGACACCACCATGAGACCACACTTCTTTGAGGAATTTTTTCAAAAAACTCATTCCCTTGTCTATGATATTGCTTACTATTATTCTTTCAAATATTTTTTCCAAGCATCCATAGCATAGACAAGGCAGTGAACTAATTGAAAAAATTCCTAAATAAAAAGTGGTCTCATGGAATGCCATGACAAGAAAATGCAATTGGAAGCTGCTCCTAGTTATTACTTATGCTATGTGAAGTAATTGCATCACTGCTTATGTTGAATTTCTAAACAACTATATTGTAATTGAAATTTTGTCATCTAACAACATCTAGTTATTAGTTATGCATTGTGTAGTAATGCTTTGAGTTTGTAAGATATGCAATGCACTGTAATCAACGATATGAATATAAACTACACAAATCTATTAAGTACAATTCATTACTTAAATTATTTATTCTATTACCTATGTGAAGGTTTGTGCAACTCCACTAGAACTTGGAGGTGTTCCCACAAAACCTCCAATATTAGCCTATTCAACATCCAAAATTAGATATTAGAATACCATTCATATAGCAATAATGTTCACATGTAATAAATTTGTAATTGTTTACTAGTTACATACCTGAACGGTAGATGCAGTAGAGTAATAAATAGGTGGAGTGCCGGTGTATCTAGTATCAACACTATGACCCTAAATTTTTATTACAATCATTAAACTAAATTAGTTAATCTTGCATTTCAAAAATGAAATTTAATAAATTCAATTCAATGAAAATGCTAGCATTTTCCTCAGTATCACTATTGAAAGCCTCATTCAAAATTTCAGTTGCTATCATCATCTCTGTTGTTGTAGATGAATCCTACAGCCAAACCTCCTAAGTGTCTATGGGGTCATATGTACAAGCCGACCCACAAAAATGACAAGAATGGGGTGGAAGCCTACCCCTCAAAGACTCCCCTGGATGGTGTTGTACTACAGGACTGGCATGCTAGATGATACTCTAGGTCAAAGAGTTGATAGACTACAAAGTCTCCACCTCAACACTCTCCATGACATAAGGGATAACAACATGCTCACAAGCCGACCTAGCGAGAGATCGTGTCCCTTGCCACTGAGGATCTTGTCATGCACCAAGTCTATACTATTTCGACCCTCCATCTCTCCCCTGAAAGTCCCTTATATCAAAATAGTTGGGGATTTTGTTAAGGATGAACTCACAATAGAGTTTCCTCAAGAAATATTAGGGGACTTTGTAATTGTTGCATGGTGGATAGTCAAAAACCATGTACCACCTATCCAAAAAATTATTCCTAATCCCTTGGTTGTGGCACCAATGGATAGGAAACCTCTTGGCATTAAGGTTAAGATTTTGATTTGTGCATGGGTCAGTGAATAGTGAGCACAAATCATATTTTATAATTTTTTCATCTTTTACTTCTTTATATGATAATTTATTTGCATAAAAATTCCTCCATGCCTACCTCCTATCTGCCCAACCACTTAATTGTTTTTTGATTGCATCTACATGTTTTAACATGTCTTGAAGTGAACTCGCAAGTGTTCTATTGTAAGTATGAGCAAGTTTGGCAATGGTGTCATTAATGTTGTCATTGATGTCAACATAGTTCAGTATGTTGCAAATTGTGCATGTATAGAAGAGATGTTGAGATGTTGTGATTACATGGAGCTATCTTTATGATGTTGCAAATGTGTTGAATTGATGAGTTTCCAAGTGCTTTTGAGAAAATTAATAAAGAGTGAAGTCAAAGTTATGTATGTGTTCAGAATTTGCTTTGGTATGTGCTCTACATTTCTCCTTTGTTGCTCCTATGCTTGTGTAGATCTGAAGGATTGTTGTTGATGATCTTATGGTGATATCTAATGATTTGTAGCTTTTGGTTTGATGGAGTGTGAGAATTGTGTTCATTGGTGTGTGAACTGTTCTGGCAGAGTTAGCTTTCTATGGACTAGGAGAAATGTTTCTGCTCCACAAACCTCCATTGTTCTATTTCAGATATCTAGAATATGTCTTATAATGGTGTTCTTTGGGTTCTAGAAAAGATTCTTGTGGTTTGGTGATTCAAAAGATGCATTTTAGAGTTGTATATGTTTGCACAGTATGAATGGACTAATGGAAGGAGTTTTGTGTTTGAAAGTTGTTACACTTGTTGTAGACGTATCTGAAGGAAATTGAGATGTGTTCTCATGCATAATGAAGCATGTTGCATCATTCGCATGTTATCTTCTTGTTGGAAAATGTGTACATCAATGTTCATTTGTGTTTTCATTAGGTTTGGCTGACCTGGTGTTTACACTTCATATGAAGAATAAAATTTAATTAAGGAAGCATGTGGTTGATCAAAGACATTATTTTTGGTCTTGGTTAAGTGTTTTATTGGTCCACTCTCATTCCTTTCCACCGTGCGAATGTTGAGTTTTGGACCTAATTTAAATTTATGAAATGAAGTTTATGTGGCCAACCTTGGAGAAATTTTCTACGTTTGAAGATGGTATAACTGCAAGTTGAATTGCAAAGAATTGGATGATGCAAAGTAATGAAGTAAGCCACAAATAAAAGAGCATAAGTGTGCAAAAGTGATTTGAGACAGCAATACTTCATTATGTTAGATTCCTAAAGGTAGTTAGTTGAAGGTTTCTACAATCTTTTGATCAAGGTTGCGGATGTGTGTAAATTGTTGTGGTGGATCTTTTGTTTTCTTTTGTATCAGTAGGTAGTGAGCCTCCCTGTTGGAAAATGAGTCCTTTCTATAGGCAGTGAGCCTTTGCATCTGGATGGTAAGTCCTCTTCTGGGTAGTGAGCCCTTAGTAGTGAGCCTTTGTACTTGGTTTTGCTATCTCTTTATATTCTGATTTAATCATCACCGTGGTTTTTCCCTCATTGGGTTTTCCATGTAAAATCTAGTATTCAATGTGTTGATTTTACTTTCTGTTATCTACATTTCATGTTCATACTTAATAACAGAATAGTGTGGTTATGAAATTGATAAGTGTTGTAGTTTTGAGTTTAAATTTGGTGACAACTAATTCACCCCCCTCTTAGTTGTCTTGCACCTTTTAACAATTGGTATCAGAGCTTTGGTTCCTTGGTATAGAGCTTAACTGCTTCAGGAAAAACCTGAAGGTTGATCAAATGGATGATAAAGAAGAACTTTGGGTTGCACTTGAGGATCTTGACAAAGTTGAAAATGAAAACAGAGATCTGAAGAAAAATATTTAAGATGTTAATGAATGTGTCCAAAAGTTGAAAGAACAATTAAACAAATTCAAGGAAAGACATAGAGAAGTGAGTGAGTAGCTAAAACAAGAGATAATTGGATTGAAAGTGCTTGTAGAAGAAAATAAGAGAATTGAAGAATGTCTGAATTCAATGGTGCAGAACAAGTCTAATGAATGCTCAAAACTTGAAGAAGAGGTAGTCAACTTGAGAGTAGAGGTACAGAAGGAAAAACTCTGTGAGAACAATTTCAAATCTAGCTCTGATAAGCTTGAAGAACTACTTGCAGGATAGAAACCAAGTAAAGACAAAGGTGGCTTGGGAAATGAAGCAGGTGAAATTTCAAAAGACAATAAAAAAACTCAAGATGAAGGGAAGCATAAAATAAATTCAAGGAATTTTGCAAGGAGACCACCTGTGAGATAGCCTAATGCACAGAGGTATCCCTCTTTCAATGGTATGTCAGAATGATTTCTTCTAAAATCAAGAGAAATACCTCCATTTAAGCCTAAGGCCCAAACAGATGGGATGCTTAACGTGGTGGAGGAATTGAAGAAGGTGCCTTCCCATGTTTCATTGTGGGACGTCATATCAATTCCTGAGCAAAAAACATTGCTTCAAGAAAGCATTAAAAGAAGAAGAACAAAACCCACGGGCGGATGCAACTTTACTAGACAATCAAAGTGGAGATAACAGATATGTGTTGTCCCCTCAGGCTCTGAAAGAAACAACTTATGCAAATGATGTAGGCAACACAAAAGAGAAAGAGGTAAGCAAAACAATATTTAAAAGCACAAACTATTAAGGAGAATTTGTTGAGACTATGCATGTATGGCCTTTTTCAAGCTTTCTTTCTTTATATTATCATTTTGAATGAAACATTGTGTCTTACAAGCTAGATCTAGATAGTTTAAGTAGTGGATTTCTATGTTGTATGTTTGTATGGTAGAGTAGTAGCTTAGGAAAACTAAACTATGTCATTGGACTTCTCTTTTTTTCTGAAAGTTTTTTTCTTATCATGCTATATTGTATTAGGAGGAAGAGTTCATGTGATTTCTGAAATATTGTTCTGTTAATTGTAAGAAATCTTTATGTTTGATCAAAACTTAATGGACACTACCTGCAGAAAGATTTGAAAGTATGCACTATGCTTGAAGTTAGCCTTTGTTGTTTGTTCTCTTTCCAACAATGAAGGGTTTTGGCATTCTGTGTCTATTTATATCACTTATACGAATGATTTGGGTTTGAAATGTTGTAAAAGCTTTGGTGCATCACCTATGTTTTATGTTTACATTTCCTTTTCCCCTTATCTCAAAACCCCAAAGAAGAGCCAACTTTCTATAAAAATCCTGAAGGTATTCAGTGAGACACAATTTGTCCCCCACTCGCTGAATTTTCCATAAGACTATTGAAGAGGTCCAAGCTTTGATGATCAACATTTATTTTTCTGGCACACCCGGTGGGACTCAAAACAATTTTCTAATTAGAAGTAAAAAATATTTCTTGAAATCAGGCTAAGGAAGGAAACTAGAAGTTTGATGCCCAGAGTCGAAACAAGAGCATCTTCGAGAGGTCACTTCCAGTACTCTCAGTTACCTAACTCAACCCCTAGGAGGAGAAGACTTACAAGTTTTGTATCACCTATAAGGAACAATAGAGTAAGAAGTAAGATCCCAGTATCTAGAGCTTTATCTACTCCACTTGAAGGCCTAAATTTCCAAATTAGAATACCTGTATATCTGATTCATAGGAATCTTTTCTCTATGGCTCGCATCCCTCCCCCTACTCCTAGTAACTTTGTAACATGGGATAGTGGTAGTCTGCTACAACCACCCAAACCCCCTTATGTATGGCCTGCCATACTGCTAATGCCCTCAAGGCTATCCCTAAATTCTTTGGAGAATATTTCAAAACCCCTTCCAAACATCTTCAAGATATAGCGGAGGTATGTAGGGTACATAACATAGTGGAGGAAAATATCGCACTAAGGCTATTAGCCACCTCTTTCAAAGGAAAAGCCCAAGATTAGTATCAATCTTTGGCTTCAGGTTCTATCATCTCCTAAGACAAGCTCAAAGAGCACCTATTCAAATGCTTCTCAAAGAAAGGAGACCATTCCTTGTTGCTACAACAACTGATTACCATCAAGAGAGCTTTGCATGAGACCATGAGTGACTTCAACACCAGATTCCATAAGACCTGCCAAAGGATCCTTGCAACTGCTCAACCTCAAACCACCATGGCATTCATGTTCTATCTGAAGGCTTTTAACCCAGACATCACAGTCATGATAACTTCCATGGGAGGAGATATCTTTCTTGATGCATATGAGGTGGTGATGCACACAGAAAATAGTCTAAGCAATGTTGGGAAGCTCCCACCATGACCCCCTATGCCTATGTTCACAGAACTCTCTAGAACATCTTGAGAAGAAGCTTCTCCAAACACTTCCACTACGCAATTGACATCGGGCGCGCCACAATCCATGTATGTGTATCCTGCCACACAAAGTAATACGTCGGGCTCCAACTCAATTATGGTAGATATTAACGATATAAAGAGTCTCATGCGAACTTTTTCTAATGAGTTGGCTATCATCAAATGGCAACAAGTGATGCCCCCAAAGCTGAGCACTCAAACCTACGGTGAAAGCAGGCCATCCTATCAATAGAACACATACTAGGGGTTTTCCCAAGGAGGAGGCCAACATACAACATCCATGAACTAGATAGTATTGGTCACCATGCCACTTTAGATGGTAAAGGACAACTAGAGTAGAGAAATGATCCCAGGCCAAAACCAAGCCAAAAAAATTTGGTGGAAGAGGAGAACATATGGTGCTTCTCGTGCAGTGATAGCCATAAGCCTCAAAATTGCTTGAGGGGGAATATGCAACAAAAGATAGCGAAACAAAGAGGAAAAGGTGTACTTCTGAGTGTAGATGAATATGGGTCTTCCAAAATGGAGAATGCTCAATTTAGAGCATAGATGCAAGGGATGTCCTTGGAGTAGGAGCTAGACATTGTACTTGATCAAGCGTTGTTCTCATGGATGGAGGAAGAAGATGTGATATTTGCAAATGAAGCTCCTATGACTAGTGCTCTACAAGTGCAGTCAGATTACAACACGAGGTCTAAAAGAAGGCTCACCGAAGAATATGTGCAAAAACCTTTGCCACGGCCTTAGCCACGTCAACCGTTGTCGCAAGAGAAGTAGTTTTTACCACCTGTCATCTGGCCTATCCTGCAATCACATAATCTACCACGGCCCGCAAAATGGATGAGTGAAACACCAAGCCCAGTCATGTTAGAAAGTTTTCTTCTGAAAACAAGAGAAATACCATCGTTTAAGCCCAAGGCCCAAACAATCGGGATGCTTAACGCGGTCAAGCATTTGAAGGTGTCCATAAATGTATCATTGAGGGTTGTCATATCTATCCCTAAACAAAAGACTTTGCTTCAGGAAGCATTGAAGAAAGAAGAGCAAATGCCTTGGATGGGAGTAGCTCCTATATACGACCAAAGAAAAGACAAGGTACTCACATCAGAACCTCAAGTTCCAAAAGTTGCAGCGTATGCAAATGATGTGGGAAATGCAAAGGAGAAGAGGTAAGTAGGCCAAATCCCACACCTTTATTTTTAACACTTATTGTGGGAGTTAAGATTTTTCATAACAATATGATTGATGTGGGAGCTAGCACAACTATCATGCCAAAAAAAGTGGCAGATGCCTTGGAGCTTAAGTATGAGCCTCTTGAAAAGGGAATCATGTAACTAGATGGGAAGAAGGTCCCAATTGTTGGTCGGATAAAGGACTTATCTCTGACCCTTTTCTCATGCCCAAGCCAAACAGTCACACAAGAAGTAGTAGTGATAGATATTCCATTGGTCTTTGGAATGTGTCTATCAAGAGATTTCACCACCAAGCTTGGAGGATATCTAGCACTTGACTGGTCCCACCTCATATTGAGAACCAAGTATAGGGAAAAAATGAAGATTCTTTATGAATCTCTACATCCTAAACATATTGTGGACAATGCAATCGTATTCTTTAAAGTTGCACATACTTCCATCTCTCAATAGGAGAAATATTACATAGAAATGCTAGAAGATGAACATGATACAAGTGAGTAGACTCCTGAAGAAGAAGTGTTGCTCAACCAATTCATTGATTCTAATCCATGCAACAGGACTAGGCACCTATGTAATTTTTGACGAAGATCAAACTTTTTTGAAACTTATGAAGGATCGGGAAAAATTTTATGACTTTTCAAACAACCATTTATGGACCCTATATTTTGATGCTACTAAGTGTAAAGCCAGCTCTAGAGTGGGTTCTCGATTACTATCCCCGATGGGATCTGAAACTCTTAGATCTTACCATTTTATATTTTCATGCTTGAATAATGATGTTGATTATGAGGCCTTGGTCCATGGTCTAATCCTTGTTGAAAGAATGGGTGTAAAGAGAGTGTAAGTTTTCAGAGATTCAGAGTTGGTGGTGAGCCAAGTTCGTAGCCAAGCAACTGCAAAAAATACCTGAATGAAGTCATATAGACATTGAATTTGAGATCTGATCGAGAGTTTCAAATCCTTCAACATATAAGTTATTCCCTGGTCTCAGAATAGTGTTGCTGATTAGATGGCATCTATTGGGTCACAATTTAAACCATTTTTTAACTCAACCAAGCAAAATGTAGTGCAAGTTGTCATTCGACCCTCAATCCCTAACAATGACAAAAATTGGCAAGTTTTTCATGACGACACTCAGATTGCTACCTTCATACAAAAAGGATGAATGGATCCTGATTGTTTTCCCCCAGGAGTAGATTTTTTCGAAGGGAAGGTCATCCAATTAAAAGGGAACAAGCTTCCCAAAGGGTTGATTTCCTTCAAGAACCTTTTTTAATGTGAAGATGCTAGAAATGGCAAGTGAAGGTTCACTGCAGATGAAAGAGATTATGAAGAGCTTGATGTTGGAAGCAACAAAAATTTGAAGGTTAGAAAAGAGGTTCCTTAAAAGGATAAAGAAAGCTTAAGGGATTTATGCTATGAGTACGACAGGTTATGGCCTGGACCTATGATGATCTGAGAGGTTATGACCTGGGTATAATTCAGCATACCATTGATTTGGAGGAATGATCCAAGCTCGTCTGACAAAAGCAAAGGCCAGTCAACCTGAAGATTGAAGCCTTGATGGAACAGGAGCTCACCAAGTTGGTTGAATCAAGAATCATATATCCAATCAAACATTCCACCTGGGTGTCAAATCTAGTACTTGTTTGAAAGAAGAATGGCAACATTAGAATTTGCATCAATTTTTGGGACTTGAACAAGGCCTCATTAAAGGACCACTACCCATTACATTTGATGGAGAAAATTCTACAGACAGTAGCTGGATCTGAAATGTTCTCACTACTTGATGGATTTTCAAGATATAACTGGGTATATGTACAGGAGAGCGACCAACACAAGACAATGTTCACCACTAAATGGGGAACGTTCGCATATGCCAAGATGTTGTTCAGAATATCAAATGTTCATTCAAATTTTCAACGAGCAATGGATATTTCTTTCAAAGGTTTAATCAACTTGACTATTTTTTATCATCTAGAAAAGGTCTTCCAGAAATGCCAATAGTTTGGGATTTCTTTAAATCCTAAAAAATGTATCTTTGGAGCACCTCAAGGTAAGCTACTTAGCTTTGTAGTGTCTACAGAGGGAATAACAATAGATCCTGAAAGGGTTAGATCTATAATGGAATTACCCCTGCTAGTAAACCAGAAAGGACTTCGGTTATTTCTAGGGAAAATCAATTTCATCAGCAAGTTTATTTCAGACTTCACCGATATTGTGAGATGTATCACACTAATGCTTAAAAATAATTTGTTCTTCAAATGGACCCCTGAAGGAAAATAAGCTTTTGAGTAAATAAAGATAGCAATTTTTGCTGCTCCGATCTTGGTTAATTTGGATTTTTCCAAAGATTTCCTACTTTATGTTTAGAGTGGTCAAGATAGTATAGCTACGGAGCATACTCAAAAAAGAAATTAGAATGATGGAGAACATCTTGTTTCTTTCCATTCAAGAACTTTGAAAGGTTATGAGGTTAGGTATAAATTTGTGGAAAAAAAAGATTTTTCCATAGTTAAAAGTTTTAAAAAGTTCTAACACTTGGTGTCGACCAACAAGATCATGATCCTTGTAGCACACCCCAGTGTCCAAGAATATATTACAAAAGGTGAGATCATTGAAAAAAGAGAAAATTGGATCAGTAAGATCCTAGAATATGATGTGGACATCAGACCAACCAAGCTAGTTCAGGGAAGAGGCCTATGGGAATACATCACAAAATAAACGAGTCTTGTGGCTGAAAAGGACACCGATCAAGTCTACTCAAACCAATTTGAGTCTGAACAATCCTAGGTATTTGATTGAACCCAATATATGCAGAAGGGATATTACCCAACCATCCTTACATTTAATAAAAGGAGATACTACTGATTGCAAGGTGTCAGGTATGTATTAATTGAAGATGTACTATTTAAGAGAAATTATGATGGTGTGTTGCTCTGATGTCTCAACAACCTACAGGCGGAAAGAGTTCTTAATGATTTTCATCACAATCCTGAGGGTGGAAATTTTCCTGCCAAGAATACCACTTTAAAGATAATGTGAGTAGGACATTATTATCCCTCTATGTTTGTTGAAGCACATCATCTAGTGCAAAAGTGTACATAGTGCCAATATTTTGTTGGCAAAAGAAAGAACTTTGCTTTACCCTTGAGCTTGATTTATAACTGAAGAACCCTTTTCCCAATGGGGTTTTTATTTTATTAGCATGATAAATCCTATTTCTAGTGTCAGACACAAGTGGATCCTCATGATAACTGATTATTTTACAAGGTGGACAGAGGCTATAGCCCTAAAGAATGCAATGGAAGGGGAAATTGTTAATTTCCTTGAAGAAATAGTGGTCAGATTTGGTCCGCCCAAAACCATCATATTCGATAATGCTCGAGCTTTTGTTGGATCAAGGATGTCATATTTTGCTATCAGACATGGGATTTTCCTTAAAACTTCATCAAATTATTACCCACAAGGGAACGGGTTAGTAGAGTCCACCAATAAAAACCTAATTAGGTTAATCAAACACATTGGCTCAAAATGACAAAGAGATTGGCACAAGCATTTACAAGTTGCTCTATGGGAAAACTGAATTACCCCCAAGAAAATTCTAAAAACCTCCCCTTATGAGTTGGTGTACGGAAAAGAGGTAGTGATAACCATTTTCAAAGAAATTCCTACTTTACAACTACTAAAAGATTTGGAGATTGAAGAAAATGGTGGAATAGAAGTATTGTTTGCAAAACTTCTCAAACTGGAGGAAGATAGAGAAAAGGCCCATGGAGCCATGATGAATCACCAGCAGATAGTTAAGCGATGGTTTTACAAAAAGACTTCTAGCCTAGAATTCAAAGAAGGAAGGTTAGTGCTAAAGTATGATGAGCATACTGCAAAACCAAGGAAACACATGAAATTTGAAGCACTATGGAAGGGACCTTTCTAAATCAACGCATGCAAAGAAAAGAACGTGTACGAGCTTAAAGATATGGAAGGAAATGCTTTAGATATACCAGTAAACGGTATTTATCTGAATATTTTCCATTAAAATGCATAGTTATTTGAAAATTTTAACAGTTATGTAAAAAAAATTATAAATATTTCAAAATTTTAAGAATAAAGGAAGTGAAGAAGGACACTAAAGAAACAAAATCTTGTATTGTATTATATCTATAAAAAAAATTTACATATAATGCAAGCTCGAGGCTCATATTTTAAACGTAAGGCTCTCTCAAGCAAACCTAAAAGGAGTTATGGAGCCAAAGGATCAAAAGGAGAAGCATCATGCAAAAATAGTCAGAAAAGGCCTCCAGTCATCGCCCAGGAAGTTGTAAAGGCTCGTCATCGGGTCTTATTTATTCTTCCTTTTCTTTTCTTCCTCTTCTTCTCATTGTTTGTTAGGTTGAAAAAGGGGGGCTGAAAATATAATAGGCATGATCTCTACAACATAGGCTCAAGACCTACTCGTTGTGACTTTGCACTAGAGAGTCAAAATGCTTCCTCCAGGGTAGCCCCAAAACCCATTCCATGCCATACTCCTGCAAAAAAAAAGTGGCCACTAGCTGAGAAGAGTAGCGATGCATCTCAACATCTATAGTGCAAAAAATCAGAAAGGAAGGGTAACCAGGGTGCATCTATGTTGAAGTCCACGTTCCTGCGGAGGTCCATAGCACTCAGAATACCAATGTTGGGGATGGCCACTTGCACTATCTTTCCAAGCCCTTCCATTAGCGATGTATCGAACATCTCGTGGCATAGTTCAACTATCATGGGTTTGGACACATTCAGGTCCAGTAGCATGGCCGCGAATTGGGAAAGCACATTGTAGTTGCTCCAGAGCTAGTTCTCATCAGTAATGAAATCTGCACTAACTACCCACTTGAACGCGGTCATGATGAGGGGGTCACATTTCTTCACCAAATACTTGATTTGGTTGCTAGTGACCTCTCCCGTGAAGTTGTATTGTAATCTCTTGGGAAGGAGCTGGATGGGAGTGCCTAAGCCAATAGACATTCTGATAAAGAAGCAGATTATGGTGGAATGGGAATAAGTGGAAGGCTAGCTAACTTAAAGAGACTATATCTTCAAATGAATGTTGTAAAATGTGGCGTAGCTATAGATAGAAAAGGTGAGCTACCAAATTCAACCAACAGAATGTCTATTTTTGGTCGAATGGCAATGGAAAGTTTTAAGACAGAACGGAGTAGGG
Organism: Sequoia sempervirens; assembly: GCA_007258455.2. NCBI lineage: Eukaryota > Viridiplantae > Streptophyta > Pinopsida > Cupressales > Cupressaceae > Sequoia > Sequoia sempervirens. Next base: position 329,350,269 of record VDFB02105785.1, read on the forward strand.
TGGATGAATCATACAGAGGATCAGATGGAATTCCTTTGACAAATAAATTTGGGCGTTGGGAGTAAATGCTCTCATACGTCGATTATTGACATGTGTCCTTCGCCATCATTAGTGCTAGCCAGCTTCCCAATGAGAAAAGACATGGATTAATGCACTAAAAACTCTAACAAATTAATGGTCACATCTTTTCAGGGGGTACCTTGCATCACTTCAACATGTTCCATATAGAAAGAAAAAAAAATGGCATGCACTTCAATGCAACAAATTTATTTGTAAAAGACGTGGCGAGGAGAATGTACTAATTCCATCCTCATGGTGTTCTTGACATTCCCAAGCGATACGGATCTCATATTCACATGTATCGCCTCGATGGAAACATTTAATGGACCTGTCATAATAGTGTAGTCTTAACTACATGTACAAGTAGAGAATTAATTGCACTCAAAAGTAGGTTTTTCATTTTCAAGAAAAAGGCAAGTGGCCATTTTTGCTAAGGAATTCTCTGCAACTTCTTGGTAATAGTCATGGCAGAACCCTCAACATCTGGAAGACAAGTCGCAACTTCAGGTCGATGACCTGGTTATGCCAATGTTTTTGGGTGGAAGTCGTTCGCCAATGCCCTGACAATGGAGGAGTGACCCTTTGAATTCTACAAGAAGGTGTCGATTGATAAGCCTGTAAAAAGAAAGCTAGTGCAAGATATCGTTGACAATTTTTTTGACCCTATGTTGTCGATTAACCCTTAAATTCTTAGAGAAGGTGCCTTTCAAAGAAAGGAAAAGTATGGGTCGGCCGAAGGTTTTCTATTTTAGCTCTGGGATTGTGGTTTACCACAGTTCATGTTTCCCATTGTGCATCCATGCCCGGAGTTAGTCGATGCATGTACAAATAGATTCGACAAGGAAATAGGGGTCATTTAGAATGGTAGGATTAGGGTTACCATTTCTACTCAAGCCATATGGGATATGTTGTGCATCCCTATGGCTTGGGATGTAGATCTTTTTGATGAAGAAAAGATGGATCTCTTTGGAGAAGAAAAGGCCAAAGGAAAAAAAAATTATGAAGAAGAAACAAAGCAATGGCCAGACCAAGGTCATATTTCTTTCCCTCTCTCATATGAAAAATTCAAGAGAGACACACAGTCAGTGTTCTCGATGTTGGCTTGGGTTTTTGGTCTTAACAAGGATGACTAAGTTCTTCCTTTTCAATTTGGCTTAGCCTTTGTGCTAAAGCGAGAAAAGAACCAAAGGCACTATGATTTCTCTGAGATAATAGCTGGAAACATGTTGACCCAGCTAAAGAATTATAGAACTGATTCCAAATTCAAGTATTTTTCTTTTTTTGGCTCATTTAGTTTTGCATCAAAGTCATGAATGGCTAGGGATAAATGTAATAGTGTCTAGGCTAGATGAAAGGGGATGTCTCCAACCAGTTTATGGTTGTTCCTCACCTGAGGTCCTACAATGGATGAAGATCTTGATGAGCTCAATGGATTATTTCATGGGAGAAAACTTCACATTTATCAGATTCCATGGCTTTCTCGATGAGTCTTTCTGACTCCCCATATTTGTGACAGACAGAGTCTTCGCATTGGAGGCATGCCGCTAGGTGACCATTATCAACAAGATCTATGGTGATGGAAGAAACAAAAAAAATTATATTCGCTTCCCCTAAATATTGATAACAATTGACTATCGCTGACGAAGCCATTTTGTGAAGAGGATCTCATGGATCTATTTGCGATCTTAGGTCTAGTCCTCATCTATGATAAGTGGGACTACAACCCACATGGACTTTATAGTGTAAGACATGAAGAACAGGAATACTTCAAGAGATGGAAGAATCTAACTTAGGAAAATGTTGAGGTGTTCATTGAATTGAAACACATTCCTTTCAAGTGACCAAAATGGCTGATCTTCTACACACCAAAGGTGCCATATGATAGGAACCTTCTAATAAAAAAATATATCAATGCACAATTGAAGAAAAAGGGTAGGGTGGGGAGAAAGAAGGTAGACTTCTAGAGGTTTTGATAGGAGCTGCGGTGCCTTAACATTCCTACTAGACAATTTCAACAGGATGAGGAGTTCAAAGAGATTTACGATAAGGAGGTTGACACTGATAACAGTAATCCAGAGACTAGCCATGAAATTGATGAGGAAGAAGTTTCGCATCGGGCTTCCTGACCTTGAGAATCTGACGATTGGAGAGATTCGAAGTGAAGGGGTTCATGAGCTTCGTCCTCCTCTAGTGCCCAAAATAAAGGTAAAACAGCTTGTTAGTCTCTAAAAGCATCATCTGCTATAATCGTCGAAGGCCAAGTTTCAGAGGGCTCAATGGCTAGGAGATCAAAACATGTTAGTTTTGGTTGTGAAAAGAGAAGGTGGGTCCAAGATCTAGGCATATTCAACATGCCAGCCCAAGGAGAAGAGGAAGTGGAGTCCACCCTACAAGATGTGTCGACTACTATGGTTCAAGTAAGCTTTTCTCCCTCTCTTCTTCCTATTTATGCATCCTTGGTTACCCCCTTTCCTCCTCCCATGGAAAATAATTATCCATCCTTGGGCCCTGACCTATTAATCTTGAATACACCCCCTCTTTTTTGTAGTGAACCCCCTAAAATTAGCCTGCAACTCACGTGAGCAGCATTCGCCTTGGCCACTGTTGACTCTTTGATCACCCTATCAAGGGCTCCTCTAAAAAGAGCTGAAATATCCATGCTAACCCCCACTCCTAGCCCATCACCTTCTGAGAAAACACCTTTCCACTTGAATGTGTCTCTCTTCACCCATATTGGAAAATACCCCACTTAGTCTCAGCTTGGTGTGCCACCCTTTTCCATGATAACGGTCCCTTTTTCTTTTCCACATGCTCATACATCCGAGGTCTACCCCTCTATTACCCTTTTTGGTTTTCCTCCTGGTGACCCTATTGTAGCTTAGAATATTGATGTCCCTTAAACCCTCTAGGATCATTTGAATATAACCAAGTTGGCCAATGAAATGCTAAACAGAGACAACTATTAAAGAACGTTGAGTTGTCGATGTTGGAAATAGGATTCCATTTAATTGCAAATCCTAAACATTAATTATTTCATGTATCTCCTAAGTTCTTGGAATGTGTTCAACAACACTAAGATTAGGATAAGATTAATTGTTTGGATGAAATAAATCATGAAATTGACATTTGTAGTTATTCCTAAATAATAGGAGCATGTGGGTGCACACATGGTAAGGTGACACTCACCTTTTGTTTAGTTAACTATACGGAGTAATAGTTAACACTTCTAAATGCATGTAAAGATCCTAGGAGTTAGGATTTGATGTTTGCATTCTTGAAGTTCAGTTCAGTTCAGTTCAGTTATGGTTTAGTTGTCTTCAGTTAGTTTCAGTTGTATGGTAGTTATTTTGAGTTGCATGTAGTTAGCTTCAGTTAACTTGGAATGCATGGCTAATAACATTGAGTTGTATGACAGATAACAGGGACTACCTCCAGTTAACAGGGGATGACCATTCTTGCATGAATGATGTTGAGTAAATGTTTCAGTTAACAAGAAATCACTTGGAGCCAACTTGGGTGCCCAAGACGCTTTCTTGGAATTAACTCCAATGCATGATAAGATATTTCTGAAGGCTCTATTAAGTGGGACCCTCTTTTGGGTGCCACCTTTGAGGAAGAGCTTTGTAATTATCACCAAAGTGAAGGATGAGTTGTAGCTTTAGTTTGGGATGCCCAAATGGGTAAAGCACATGTTGTAAGCTTTATTCTTCACATAATAACTCAACTTAGAGCAATATGGCATACCTTTTCAAGGGCTTGAGCTTGTGCATTGTAACTATCACCATTTGGAGATTACAAGGTTGCATATTGTCTCTATATATCATTCAAGTTGAAGAGATTTTTCATAATTGTTATTGCAGGTGAAGAAGATTGGTAAAGATAGAAGAAGCATTCTCAAACAAGAATTGTAGCTATTGTAATTCAGAGATTGAATAATAGAATAATTCTTGGTGGATTTTTTTCCCGAAAGGGTTTCTCCACAGTATATCTTGTGTGATCTTTCTAATATCATGTCTAGTTCTTCTATCAACTTCTCTCTACATTCTACAACAATAAAATGAATTAATCAAGATAATCACCCATAAAGAATATATGTAACAAAGAAAGAGCTTACTTAGATCAGCAATATTAAAGTTTTACAGACAATTAAGCTAAGAAAACACCTCATTTTTCAACAGTTGACTACCAAGAAAATCGAGGCTTGCTACAATGAGGAGCGGAATTCTCTCCTGATTAGCACCATGATGTTGCTGATGGAAAAGATCAAGGGGTAGATGCAGATGGAGGATTACGACATTTGGACAATAGGCCTAGATCTAAATGAAACTCATCCACGCGACAAGGTGGTCTTGGCTAAGACCACCCAACAAGTAGTATATGCAGACTATGAAAAGCTAGGCAGGAGGTTGAAGAAGCGTGAGACAGAGTTGGTTAATGTGAGGGAAATAGTCGATAGATTATAGACTAAAATCAAGGCCAAGGATTTTGAGATGGCCTGCATAACGCAGATTCAAGGTAAGCAAGGGGAAACCTCGAGATTGCTCAAAGAAGCATATAGCCAACAAGTTCAGCTACATGCCAAAATTGAGAGATTAAAAGTTGACCTCGCCATCCAACATCATACCAACATGGAGTATAGAAGTGCTCATGAAAACCTACAAAAAGTGTTGGACAATGTCTGATCCCAAGCTTCCAACAGTGCTAGGAAGGCACAGGCAGAGGTAGAAAAATTGAAGTTGGAAAAACAAGTTGTGTCCGCTTTGCAGAGCCATGACCTAGAGATGAGAAGAATAAGCTCTAAACTAGAAAATGCTCCCAAGGAGAGAGATTGAGTAGAGGAGAATGTGAGAAACAAAGAGATTCAGCTCAGTCAGGATTTGGCTGTTGCACAGAAAGTTGAGTCTCTCCCACTACTAAAAAGTTTGGTATCTTCACACTGGGAGTGGATTGCAGCTGTAGTTCCTGTTCTCTGTCCTATCTTCCAATTCTTGAGGGATGTCCAAGAAATAAATGGAAATATTGGCTTGATGGCCAATCATATTTTGCAAACATATGACTATAGAATGGCAGAATCACAAAGTTTCATTTCTAGGTTTTGTGTGGCTTCCGATGAAGTCCTAAAAGATGTTAGGATTCTTGATCGAAGAATCGCTTCGATCAAAGCAAGTGAGTTTGTCAACTCCCACAAGGTCACCAAAAAGTGCAAAGATTTCCAAATGGTCTTGGCAAGGAGACTTGAGATAAAAAAAGGATTTCAATGTCTTGATCAATTATGAGCTACCTCCTTTTTTCTCCCTAGACAGAGATGTGCAAACAGTAGAACAGATTATGGAAGTTATCAAACAAAAGGATTGGACTTCCACAGAGCTTCTGAGTTCAAGTACAACACATGCAGCTGATGAGATCGAGCGTGATATTTTTCACCTTTCCCATCTTTATCATTACCCTGGAGTGGTTACTACAAGATGGAAAGTCATGTCTTTCAAGGATGTCTTCCATCTTGACCAAGCATATAGGCTCATTCGCAAACTCAAGGAATTTCCAGAGAGCTAGGTTCGTACCTCTGCGAGTGAAGGCCCATGTGAGTCGCCAAAACTATGAAATGTTTTTCTTTGCCTTAGTCTTTTGATATTTGGCTTCTTTTTTGTTTTTGGCTTCCGAGATGTTCAGGTTTATATGAGGCCAATTGAAAATATGGGCAATGAACCACGTGGTGGTTGCACAAATTTCTTGTATCGTTTTCCTTTTAGAGGAGGGCCTGGGACACATGTCAGTTTGGTAAAAAATTTCTACAAAACATTTTTCAAAAAAACATAAGATCTCCACCCGCGTGACGTGTCATCTCTTCGCTACAGGAGGATTGTACCTCTTGTAAGATGATATCTTTTGGGGGTCTATCAGAGCTTGTTGGCCTTTCTTTTCTTGGTTTTTTGGAATGGAAGTTTTCAATCGGTGCCTCGAGGTAATGTGATTGGTCAATGGAACCCTTTTTTCCAGAATTTTCTTAGGATTTGATCGTTTACAAGCCTCCATATTTGCTAAATATCTAAAGGACATTAATGTAGTAGTTAAGAATTAATCAGAAAATATCTTTGTGGCCTAACAAAGGATCTATGATTAGATTGCAAGCTATCAAGTATCAACATCTGGCAGCAATTACTTTTGTGTTGAGGCGGTGTTTCTTCTTTTGGGGGCTATATAAGGAGAGCGACGACACAATGAGGGGTTGGATTCCAAGTTATAGTTTCTTTTGCTAAGAAAATTTTCTTTAGTTTTCTTAGGGTTTTAGAATTATTTTCAGAAGCAAGTTGCAAAACTACTTTACTATTGCATGTGATATCTATTAAGGATTAAACTATTGTTGGATTAGCATCCGACCTCTTTTTCAAAGTTCATTTTATATTTAAAAGCACAAACTATTGAGGAGAATTTGTTTAGACTATGCATGTATGGCCTTTTTTAAGCTTTCTTTCTTTATATTGTCATTTTGAATGAAACAATGTGTCTTGCAAGCTAGATCTAGATAGTTTAAGTAGTGAATTTCTATGTTGCATGCTTGTATGGTAGAGTAGTAACTTAGGAAAATTGGACCATGTCATTGGACTTCTCTATTTTTCTGAAAGTTGTTATTTTATCATGCTATGATGTATTAGGAGGAAGATTTCATATGATTTTTGAAATATTGTTTTGTTAATCATAAGAAATATTTATGTTTGATCAGACCTTAATAAACACTGCCTACAGAAAGATTTGAAAGTCTACACTGTGCTTGAAGTTAGCCTTTGTTGTTCGTTCTCTTTCCAACAATGAAGGTTTTTGGTGTTTTATGTCTATTTATATCACTCGTAGGAATGATTTGGGTTTCAAATGTTGTAAAATCTTTGGCGCATAGCCTTTTATGTTTTATGTTTACATTTCCTTCTCCCCTTATCTCAAAACCTCAAAGAAGAGCTGAATTTTTATAAAAATCCTAGAGGTATTCAGTGAGACGCAATTTGTCCCCTACTCGCTGAATTTCCCATAAGACTGTCAAAGAGGCACAATCTTTGATGATCAACAATATTTGTTTTTCCTGTAATAAATATGGTCACAAGGAAACAAAATGCAAGAGCAGGATGAATCAGTTTCCTAGTTCTTTCTTTAGACAATTTTTTTTGTGCAAGAAGGTTGGACATAAAGCTATTGAATGCAAATCTCAAGTGAGAATGATCAGTCGGGTAATGATGAACAAGTTTAATGGAGGCAGAATGAATAAATATTTTAATGGCTACTACTATATTTGTAACAAATTTGGACACAAAGAAAATCAATGTAGATCGAGAAGTAATGAAGGTTAGACTAAACATAAAAGTGTTGTCTACTATAATTGTAACAAACCTAGACATATCTCAAAGGTTTGCATAAGTAAGAAGGAAAAGCAGTTTGCTCCAATAGAGAAGAACTAATTGGTAAAGAAGATCGACAAAGAAGAGATGAAGCAAGAGATGAATAAGCTATGGAAGAAGAAAGAAGAACCTGAATTTGTTGATGTGTTTGTGCCCTCATCTGGTACAGAAAAATCCTCTGAGAATTATACCTAGCATGGTCTTAGGGGGAGCATTATCAGAAAATTGTAAAAACCCCCTAGATGAATGGCATGTCAGAGGCTGGCATGAGGATGTAATGTGAAGAATAAAAAAAATAGAGGTTTTGGAAAAGGAACTAGAAGAGTACCAGTGGAGGTGCTTTCTTCCTTGGTGGAAGATTGGTTTCTTGGCTGAGTAAGAAATAGGACTCGATTTCTTTATCCACTGCAGAGACAAAATATATTGTTGTAGCATCCTGCTCCACACAAGTTTTGTGGATGAAGCAAACTCTAAAAGACATTGGAGTGATATGTGATGAGCCTATTCCTATTTTCTGTGACAACACAAGTACTATAAAAATTTCAAACAATCTGGTGATGCATTCAAGAACAAAACACATATCTATTAGATATCATTTCCTGAGAGAAAAAGTGTCAGAGAATGAAGTCAAGATAGAGTTTGTGACAACAAAGGAAAAAATTGCAAATATATTTACTAAGGCTTTTCCGAAGGATACTTTTGAGTATCTTAGGGAGAGGTTGGGGGTCATTGGCCCTCTGAACTAGGTGCACATGAAGGTGCATCAGTCCAGTGAATTCACAAATTCTTCATTTATCTAGACTGATGAATGAGCCTACTCCACAGGGGGAGTAGAAAAGTATTTCATTGTTGCAATATGAGTTAAATAGGTGTACTCCTAAGGTGGAGTAATCATAGTATTTTTATCTTTTCCATTGATGTCAAAGGGGGAGAGAAAGTCTTGTGAAAAAAAAGTAAGAAAAGGAAGGAAAGGTGTTCTCCTAGAATATTGTGCAAGTTTTTGTCTTTGATAGTTTTTCACATCATGTGTTTCCATCAATGACAAAGGGGGAGATTGTTGAAAGTATGAGCAAGTTTGGTGGTGTTGTCATTAATTCTTTCATTGATGTCAACACATTTCAATATGTTGTAGATTGTGCATATATAGTTGAGATGTTGTTGAGATGTTGTGAGTGCATGGAGCTATCTTTATGATGTTGCAGATGTGTTGAATTGATGAGTTTCCAAGTGCTTTTTAGAAAATTAATAAAGAGTGAAGTTAGAGTTATGTATGTGTTCAGAATTTTTTTCTAGTATGTGCTCCACGTTTCTCCTGTGTTTCTCCTATGCTTGTGCGGATTTGAAGGATTGTTGTTGACGATCTTATGGTGATATCTAATGATTTGTAGCTTCTAGTTTGATGGAGTTTGAAAGTTGTGTTCACTGGTGTGTGAACTATTCTAGCAGAGTTAGCTTTCTGTGGACTGGGAGAAATGTTTCTGCACTGCAATCCTCTATTGTTCTATTTCAGATCTTACGGATCTGGAATGTGTCTTATAATGGTTTTCTCTAGGTTCTGGAAAATATGCTTGTGGTTTGGTGATCTAGAAGTTGCGTTTCAAAGTTGCTATATATGTTTGCATAGTCTGGATGGATTAATGGAAGGAGTTTTGTGTTCGAAAGTTGTTTCACTTTTTATGGATGTATTCGAAGGAATCTAAGATGTGTTTGTTGGATATTGTTGATATGTGGTTTTCATTGATGTCAACACTATTCGCATTAATGCCTTTAAGGTTTTATATGTCGAGGATATTGAGAAAATTGTAATAAAATAAGTTGTACATAGGTTGTTGGTGATGCAGTGAAGTTCAGTATGGTGTCAGTATATTGATGATAAGAGTTTGTGGATTAAATGGTCTATTGACGAGTATATCTAGTTTATCCACATGAAGTTTTAGAGGTTTGCATGAAGATTTGATTGGGTTATGAGTATCTGTGTTCTAACAGTTGTTTTGTTGCTTTAGTTGGTGTTCCTAAAAGAAGATGATGTGATTCTAGTAATTTTAGTTGTTGGGGATAATTTTGTGGTGATTCATGATGCTTGTGGATGTTTCTAGATCATTCTCTATCTGTCTTGTTGGTCTGCATTGATCATTGTGCTCGCAATTGGTGATTTTCTTTCATGATTTCATGTCTTTCATGATCATGGCCGACAGGGCGATTGTAGCGTGTTGCAGATCTTCGAGGCATAATTGTTTGAGGTGTTTTGTGTTCGAGGATGTTGTTTTGGGTCCTTACTATGTTTTGGCTGACATTGTTTGGTCCACATTGACAATTTTTTATTATTTTGGGCCGAAATTTTGTACACATTTCATATTTTGTTGGGACGACATGTAGTTGATGTTATCCTTAGTTGAGGATATATATGATCAATTTTTTATACCAATTGAAGGTATGGTGTGCGATGTATGTTGAGTGTTATGTGCAAATAATGTTATAATCTTTTGAAGGTTGAAGTAAAGTGTGAAGAAGAGTTCATGTGCTTAACCGGAACTGTAATTAGGCATTAGAAGATGTTATTTTCTCAGTTCAAAATCTTCTAGATGTAATCCGAATGTGAGCTCTAGGCAATGTGCCTGAATGCATGTGCATTCCCCATTTATAATAATTTTATAATTTTAATAGAGTATAATCTTGTGGACTAACCTCCACCATGGTTTTTCCCCTAACAAGGTTTCCACATAAAAAATCTTGGTGTTATGTGTGTTTTTGATGTGGTGATGGTTTATGCTTTCATGTTTATTTATCATATCTAAGAATAAGTTTAATAAGTATAATTTTTGTGGCAACTGATTCACCCCCCCCTCTCAGTTGTCTTCCCTTGTGTTTCCAACAATTGGTATCAAAGCAAGTTCCTCATAAGAAGTTTAATAGTTTGAGGTGATCCGGGATGGTGACATATAAGAAGGATAGTCTGAGATTTGATGGAACTAATTATTCTTTTTGGAAGATTCGAATGGAGTGTCATCTAAGATGCATTGGTGAACCTTACTGGACAATTACAAAGAATAGGTATATCATCCCACATAATGGTCCTTCTACTGTAGGTGAGATTAAGGAAGTTGAGTACAATATCAGAGCTAAGGAAGCATTGTTGAGTGCTCTGACTAATTCCAAGATGACAAATGTAATGGAGTTGAAGACCGCTTATGAGATCTGGAAAAGTTAGAAACTTTGTATGAAGGTGATACCCATGTGAAGATTGCTAAGCTGCAAAGTCTGAAAGGGAAATATGAAATGTTGAGAATGGGGAAGATGAGAACATCACTTCTTTTATCCAAAGAGTGAATGAACTTGTGTGTAGTATCAGATGTGTTGGTGGAACATTGGAAGAATCAGATATTGTTGCTAAAGTGCTCAGATCCTTGCTTGTTGCATACAAACACAAAGTTGTTGCTATTGAGGAGAACCAAATTGTGACAAATGTAACCAGAGACATGTTGATTGGTAAGCTTACTTCTTTTGAGTTAAGTGAGTTTGGTGAATCTCTTCCTAAGACAAAATATACATTCAAAGCTACTATCTCTGGAAAAGATAAGCAAAGATATGATTCGGGAGAAAATTCTTCTTGAAAAATGTCCAAGCATGAGTAGGAAATGAGAGAGATTGAAGAAGAAGAGAGAAAACTAGATGAGCTTGAAGCACTTATTGTCAAAAGGGTAGCTAGAGGAGAAGGTAAGTATAAAGGGAAATTTCCTCTTAAATTTTTTTCTTGTAATAAGATAGGTCATTTTTCCTCAAGGTATCCGAAAAGAGTTCTTAAGCTAAGAACTAACAAGCCTAGATTCCAAAGAAAGTGTTATTGTGCTGCTAATCAAGGTGTGACAGATGATGAATCTGATAAAGGGAATTTAAGTGAGGATGAATGGGTATTTATTGCTATCAAGGAAAATGATCTAGTACCTACTAAATCTGCTAGTTGCATAAATGTGGAGAAAGATCTAGCTACCAGAGTTGAAGAAAAAAATGAATGGGTGATTGGTAGTGGATGCTCCCATCACATGACAAGTGATAAAAGTAAATTTGTGAGCTTGGAAAAATATGATGGTGGTGTTGTAATATTTGGTGATGACAAAGTTGGTGTAATCCATGGTAGAGGATCCATTTCTTGATGGTAAGCATAATACTGATGATGTTCTATATGTGGAAGGTTTGAAGCATAATCTCTCAAGTGTTGTATAGATGGTTGACAAGGGATACAATCTTCAATTCAAGAATGGAAAGTGTAGAATATTGGAGAGTTCTAGAAATGTGATTGCATCTAGTACAAAAAAAAAAAGGTAATATTTTTCACCTAAGTGCTACTAGTAAAAGTTGTATGATTGCTCAAGTTGATGAAAGTTGGTTGTGGCATAGGAGAATGTGTCATGTAAAATTTTCCAATATTATCAAGATAACTTCTACTCAGGCAGTCAGAGATCTTCCTAAGTTGATAAAACCTACTAATGCTATATGCAAGGAATTTCAGGGAAGCAAACTAGAGTCTCATTCCAGAGCAAAAAACATTGTTCAAATGAAGTGTTGGAGATTGTGCATACTGACTTGTGTGGTACTTCTAAAGTCATAAGTTTACAAGGAGACAGGTATTTCATGTTACTTATTGATGATTATTCTAGAATGATGTGGGTTACTTTCTTAAGGGAAAAATCTGAAGCTCTAGAGAAATTCAAGACTTTTAAGGCTATGGTTGAGACAGAGACAGGTCTGAAGATTAAATGTCTAAGATCAGATAGAGGTGGTGAATTCACTTTTGGTGAGTTTAATTCTTTTTGTGAAGAACATGGGATAAAGAGAAAATTATCTGCCCTGCAGACCCCTCACAAAAATGGAGTTGTGGGAAGGAAGAACATGACAATTCAAGAATTTGTTAGTACCATGATGCTAGAAAGAAATGTTTCGCATATCTACTGGAGAGAAGCTGTGAGTATTGACGTTTACACTCTCAACCAGGTACATGTCAAAGGTGATACCGGTAAGACTCCTTATGAACTATGGTTTGGTCATAAGACTACTGTTAGATACTTCAAAATATTTGGGAGTAAATGCTATATCAAAAGAGATGAAGATATAGGAAAGTTTGATGCTAGAAGTGATGAAGGAATCTTTCTTGGTTATTCTACTAAAAGTAAATCCTATCGGTGCTACAATAATAGATTGAGGAAAGTAATTGAAAGTGATAATATCAAGGTTGATGAAGACATGGTTAGATCATCCAAAACCTATGGATATGATTCAAACGATCAGAATGACAGTTCAAATAAAGGAAAGAAAGTTTAGACTCCAAATCAAGTTTAGATCATTTCGGTGAATCAGGAAAATAAAGAGGAAGAAACTAGTGAAAGTGCATAAGTGAGATCACAAGAGCCTAAAGTTCAAGAATACCCTAAGACTCTAAGGTATGTAAGACTAAATCATTCAAAAGATCAGATTATAGGTGATAAGAACAAAGGTGTTCAAACTAGGAGAAGAATTGCAGAAGAATATTGTTTGATCTCAAAGACTTAGCCTAATAGTGTCAATGAAGCATGCAAAGATGAACATTGGGTGGAAGCAATGAAAGAAGAACTACTGCAAATCGAGAAGAATGATACATGGATTCTTGTTCCTAGACCTAAGGAAAAAAATGTAATTGGAACTAAATGGGTCTTTCAGAACAAACTGAATGAGCAAGGTAAAGTTGTTAGAAACAAAGCAAGACTTGTGTGTAAAGGATATTCTCAGATGGAAGGAATCGACTTTGAAGAAACTTTTGCTCCTATTGCTAGGATTGAAGCTATGAGACTATTTATTGCTTATGCTACTTACAAAAACTTCAAGGTTTATTAGATGGATGTTAAGTTAGCATTTCTAAATGGCGAACTAGAAGAAGAAGTGTATATTTAGCAACTTGATGGATTTCAATTGACTGATCAGGGAGATATGGTTTTTCGGTTGAAGAAAGAACTGTATGGACTTAAGCAAGCCACAAGAGCATGGTATGCTAGATTGGACAAGTATTTGTTGAAGCTTGGATTTAAGGATACTTTTGAGTATCTCAGAGGGAATCTAGGGGTGATTACCCCTCCTAATCAGAATTAAGATGCATTGACTTGCATCATTCTATGCATTTCATAGTCATATCTTGTGATCCGAATTGATGTTGTGGTGGCTGCTACTTAGGGGGGGTAGTCAGATGTTCAAAATATATGGTTCAAAGCTTTTGTGGAGAAAGATAATGTGTATCTTTATCATTGATTTCAAAGGGGGAGAAGAGTCATGTGAAAAACTATGAAAGAGTTAAGGAGAAAAGAGTCAAAATCTAAGGGGGAGAAAGTGCTAAGAGAAAGTTGCGTTGCTGGTATTTTTCACATCATGTGTTGCCATTAATGCCAAAGGGGGAGATTTTTGGATATTGTTGATATGTGGTTGTTATTGATATCAACACTATTGGCATTAATGTCTTTAAGGTTGTATATGTCGCGGATATTCAGAAAATTGTAATAAAATAAGTTGCAGGTTGTCGATGATGCAGTGAAGCTCAGTATGGTGGCTAGCTCAGTATATTGACGATAATAGGTTGTGGATTAAATGGTCTATTGATGATTATATCTAGTTTATTCACATGAATTTTTAGAGGTTCACATGAAGATTTGATTGAGATATGGGTATCTATGTTCTGACAGTTGTTTTTTTGCTTTAGTTGGTGTTCCTGAAAGAAGATGATGTGACTCTAGTAATTTTAGTTATTGTGCTTCTGTGGTGATTCATGATTCTTGTGGATGTTTCTAGATCATGCTCTATCTATGTTGTTGGTCCGCATTAATCATTGTCCTCGTGATTGGCGATTTTCTTTTGTGAGTTCATGTCTTTCATGATCATCGTCGACAAGGTGATTGTAGTGTGTTGCAGATCTTCAAGGAATAATTTTTTGAGGTGTTTCATGTTCGAGGATGTTGTTTTGGGTCCTTACTATGTTTTGGCTGACATTGTTTGGTCCACATTGATAATTGTTTATTGTTTTGGGCTGACAATTTGTACACATTTCATATTTTGTTGGGCCAACATGTAGTTGATGTTATCCTTAGTTGCAGATATATATGATCGATTGTTTATACCATTTGAAGGTATGGTGTGCGATGTATGTTGAGTGATGTGTGAATAATTTTCTAATCTTTCGAAGGAAGAAGTAAAGTGTGAAGAAGATTTTATGTGCTTAACCGAAACTATAATCAGGCATTAGAAGATGCTATTTTCTTAGTTCAAAATCTTTTGGATGTAATTTGAATGTGACTGTAAGACAACGAGTCTTCCTTTGGGTAGTAAAGCCTTTTGTATTTGAGTAGTGAGCTCTACGAAATGTGCTTGAATGCATGTGCATTTCCCATTTATAATAATTTTATACTTTTAATAGAGTATAATCTTGTGGACTAACCTCCACCGTGGTTTTTCCCCTAACAGGGTTTCCACGTAAAAAATTTTGTTGTTATGTGTGTTTTTGATGTGGTGATGGTTTATGCTTCCATGTTTATTTGTGAGATTTGAGAATAAGTTTAATAAGTATAATTTATGTGACAATTGATTCACCCCACTCTCATTTGTCTGCCCTTGTGTTGCCAACAGTGTTCTCATGCATAATGAAGTTTGTTGTGTCATCTATGTGTTATCTTCTTGTTGGAAAATGTGTACATCAATGTTCATTTGTGTTTTCATTAGGTTTGGCCGACCTGTGTTTACACTTCATATAAAGAATAAAATTTAATTAAGGAAGCATGTGGTTGATCCAAGACATTATTTTTGGTCTTGGTTAAGTGTTTTATTGGTCCACTCTCATTCCTTTCCACCGCAGGAATGTTTTGTGGCCAACCTAATTTAAATTTATGAAATGAAGCTTATGTGGATGCCCTTGGAGAAATTTTTGAAGGTTGAAGATGGTATAAATGCAAGTTAAATTGTGAAGAATTGGATGATGCAAAGTAATGAAGTAAGCCACAAATAAAAGAGCAGAAGTGTTTGAAAGTGAGTTGAGGCAACAGTACTTCATTGTGTTAGATTCTTGAAGGAAGTGAGTTGAAGGTTTCTGCAATCTTCTAATCAAGGTTGCGGATGTGTGTAAATTGTTGTGGTGGATATTTTGTTTTCTTTTGTATCAGTAGGTAGTGAGCCTCCTTGTTGGACAGTGAGTCCTTTTGTAGGCAGTGAACCTTTGTACATGGATAGTGAGTCCTCTTCTAGGCAATGAGCCCTTGGTAGTGAGCCTTTGTATTCAGTTTTGCTATCTCTTTATATTGTGATTTAATCCTCACCGTGGTTTTTCCCTCATTGGGTTTTCCATGTAAAATATGGTGTTCAATGTGTTGATTTTACTTTCTATCATCTACATTTCATGTTCATACTTAATAACAAAATAGTGTGGTTGTGAAATTGATAAGTGTTTTAGTTTTAAGTTTAAATTTGGTGACAACTAATTCACCCCCCCTCTTAGTTTTCCTACACCTTTTAACATGTTCTTCTTTCCACGGTTGAACATACAAGATTGTTCAACCTCGTGATTAACTCCTCAATCTCTTTTTTACTATTTTCAATTACCCCCATTAAATTTTATTGAGTGCTAGGAGGATGTTGAGGAATTGGTTTTGGACTTTGTTGTTGTGGTTGTTGAGGATTTTTTTTTGTGCTTGTTGATGTGGTTGTTCAGGATTTTGAGGAGGGTTTTCAATTTCATTAACATCTCCTACAAATTAAACAAATGAATATCAAAAACAACCTAAAATTACCTATTTGACAACAAATTCACAAAAAAAACAAATAATTCTTACTTGTTTGACCTCTCCCGTCAACATGGCGATATCTTGGCGAAAAAATTGCAAAAAATCGATGAAGAAATTGCAAGTTTAGCTCCTTCCAAAATGCAAGCATGCAAATGGAGGGTTTGTTGGTCGTGGACAACAAAAACATAATGAAAATAAAATGATGTTGTTTGTTTTTTTTGTTTGAATAAGTTATAACGCGCTTGCATTATAACACAAGAGCATTATAGGTTCAATGTGACCAAGCCTTTGTCTCGGTCACACCAATCCATACCACGAGCGTGTTATAGTGTGCTCACGTTATAGCCTATCAAATTATTTTTGAAATTTTGGCCACAATTTGGCCCCCCATCTTTCTGAATCTGCCCTGACATGGGATATGAGATTGCATGGTTGCCCATGATAAGAGCGATATGTTTGAAAACGTAGTTGAAACTCTAGAATAAGTAAAAATAATCAAGAGATGCCATATTATATATGTGGACCCTTGATTATTGTTCCTTTCTAGGCTTTTATTAGAAATGTACTTGTGCATAGTCATCATATGGTCATTGTTGTAACACCAACCCAATAGAGGCACTATGCAGTTGATTATTCTAATCTTTAGAAAGAATGAATGCATTTTTCTTGTTTGGATTTATTCAAGCATATACTACACACCATAGACCTTTCTTCATTTGGGAGGATTATTTTGATAATGATTTCAAATGCACTACTCATGAGCTTGAATTGAAGCACTAGATATCATAGTTACAAATCTAAATTAAAAAAAATAGAATTTTATCCTTCTTGGAAAAAACGTTATGTTTTATACAGTGAGCATCACTCCTTTAAAATGGTGTTTACTAGAAAAAACTAGTTTTTGAAGGAGATGAAAAAGAAATGCAATCTGCTTCCAAAATTTTTGAAAAAAATATATTTAGAATTTATAGACAATATGTCACAAATCACTAGTTTGCATCATCTTCAAATTCCTCACAGTTTAGTCGCTATAGGTGCCCGAAAGTGAAGATTTAGTTAAAAAAAATTATTTCAGTGTCTAGTTTGGCCAAAAATTGTAAACCAGTATTGTGGGATCACCCAGGTCTTTGTATTTGAATTCCCATTGATGATCCAAGAGGTTGTTAAAGGAACCTACCATGATTGTGGCTTCTACCTAGGATTTTTTTATTCTTGGTTAATATTATGGTCATGCCAACAATGAGTACATCACAAATGTGGAAATCATAATGAGTAAAATTTTCACTTATATTCATCAAGAACCAATTTTAATATATGTATTCTTAACTTAAACCTAGGAACTCATAACCTATGGATATAATGACAACTATTTGGAGATGAGGCATTTAAGCACAATGTTCATCCACCAATTCAAGCCATGTGTATAGTAATCCTATAAACATATGTATCCTTCAAGTCCATGGTCGTCAACATTAAGTTTTCTAAAATGCTATCATCTTACATGACATTAGTATTTTTGCTTGTTCTAATACAACTTTACTTAAGCATCATTCAATTCAATGATTAAATTCAATAACAATTTTACACCTTATTCACACAAAAAAAAGTGATAAATAATTATTCTATTTTTATCAAGATCAAAATTTACCTTTAACTACATGAAAAATATTTTAAAATAACTTTTTTATTATATAAATTACCATATCATTTGAAATGTCTTTATATAATCCATATCCTTCAATATTCACTACCTAACAATTGTGTTTAAAAGAAAAAAATGATTGCTCATAAGAAAAATATTCAAAGAAAGTGCCACATATAATAACAAGTGACGCAAGCATCAAGTTCCTACCAAAGAGCATGATGCATTTTGAGGTAGAGGAGAAAGTAGATAAGAAAGTAGTGGCCATTCTTGTCATGCAATTTATATATTCATGTGAAAAGGTGCAAAAATCATGTTTGAAGCTCAAGAATATAATTGCTCTAAATTATTTTCGATGTATTTGTACTCTAGTACTATGAATTTCATGATATTAACATTTGAAATTAAGGTTGAATATAATGTCATAGTTCAATCTTGTTTAAATTGGGAGTTGGGATCAAAGTAGTTTGTAGAAAAAAATACGTGTACACTCACACACCATATTTATTCATTGTGCCAACACTCTTTTTGAGTTTCATCAGTGGTTCTTGACCACTTTGATCATTTACTTTTTGGAGATATAATAAAATAATTAGAACCCATTAGTATATGCTTTTCTAAACAAGGCACTCACACACTACACTTTGCATTATGAAGCAGAGTGCATGTCAAGGGTGCAATTTTCCAATTAATGCAACCAATCATGGCAAACAATTAAAAAATTTGCACAAAAGTTTTATAGTTTAAATTTAACTTATATTTTAAGTTATTGTAAAAATACTATTTTCTTTCTTCCTATTGGCTTATATTACAAACAGTAAGCAGAAAAATCATTTTTTTTAATTTTAAATGATGTCATAATAATTCCTCCTACATAGAAATGGTACTTCATATATACCAATTAAACAAACACCTCGTTTCTATGCTCAAAGTACTTAAAAAGGCTCAAATCCCATTATGCAGGTGAGCAAGAAACAAAGTATAAAGGTTTTATTAATTTTTGATACATGGTTGTCCAAACCCTCTTCCAAAACTCCCATTTTAGCACATGTTTGTATGTTGGCAAGTGTGAACTGACAAAAAATAAAATTGACGGGAAAAAGAACGACCAATGTCAGAAAGAGGAAATCCGGACCATTGGACAGTGAGTGTGAAAAAATAGCATATTTTTATACATTGAAATTTTTGTAGTTAAAAACTTAATTTAATTTGTTGTACTGAAATTATAAGTGACTTAAAGCTTCAGTACGTACTAGGACAATGTCAACTTGGCACTCACACAGTGCTTCAACTATAGTCATCTTGCCAAATGAGTTCAATCTCAATGCTCATTGGTCAATTGAATTTTAATATAATTAAAAAAAAATCCATTTTTTACCTTACTGTTCACCCAATTGACCAATAGTCATTAAATAAAAAAATTAACTTTCAACTTTAGAGATTTTGCCAAATACATTTAATACTCAATGCTCGTTGGTCAATAAACGTGAATATCGTTGAATACATTGATTGCTAAGCGATTTCCGTTAGGATCATCGCTCTTTCTGCTATAAAACTTAGCTGACATCATCTTATTACTGGTTTGTCCATTGGTGAAGGGATGAAGTAATCCCAACCACATTCTATGGCTCTCCACAGCTTTATCTGTGCTAGAAGATCGGGAATATGTCCCTCTCTTTCAACACTAAAAAAGTCGACGAGGAAGATTGTTTAGGTATATGTAATTGTAACTTCTATTATTGCTTCTTAGTCATCAAACTAAAATAAATATTTTACTAATTGATTTTGTATGTTGATTTGGTATATAAAATAATAGGAATGATTTTATAATACTTTAATTTTCATATAAATATTTTAGAAGAGTGTATTATAAATGTGGGAATAAATAATGAATATGAGAGTAGGAGCAAATAAGCAAGTAAATGTATATGGGTAGAGAGTTGCTCATGAATCAAATCTAATACAAGATTATACCACTTGTTAATATTTTCCTATTTATTAATTAATTTTTAAGAAAAAGTGATTCATAAACTTCAAATGACATGCATTAATATTTTCTTAATAACTTTTGATTTTTATATCAAGCCTTTTCTAATAGGTTTAGGTCCACAAACATCAATTCAAGAATGCACTAAAAATTAAATTGACATGCACAATCAAATATACACTCATGAAAGTGAACCAAGACGAACAAACAATCAATTTATAAAACTAACAATCTTTATCCAAGTCAACATTAAAAATCTCAAACATTCATAAATTAATAAATTCAATCATCACTTACCGAACTAAATATTACTTTTACATATTTCAATATAATTTAACATTTATTTAAATATCAGTTATAAGTAAATTACATTTATTTAATTAACTACGTATAAGAATAGATTTTTCCTTCCAAACTATTATATACATTGAACACTAGTTTGGCCCCCCGAAACCAATCACAAGCTTCGTTTGTCCAATAAGTGTTGGTCGCTTTAGAGCATTTTACCCGGCTCTTTCCGCTGAAAATTATGGTTTACAAAATGAGGTGGCTTGGACTATACGTTTCCAAACAATAGACAAAAGGTTTACGCTTCTGTACGGGAAAATATTATTTATTAACACAACAGTCCAACTCACGACCCGACATTTCAACTTTATTCTCTCGCATATTCTGCACGTGTCGGTGTATTATAAGGCTATATACAGAGTTAGCCAGCAAGGCTGTCTTTCAGATATTTTAAACCTCTACCTAGGGTTCACTTGAGTGATGGAGGCGTCATTTACAGATGATGCCGTCGTCCCAGATGTCCCCGTTTCATGATCCTCGACCCCTGACCCTGACCTGAACTTCACTCCTGATTTTGGGCCATAGCTTTTGCTCATGTTTATGAATGCAGGCTTTTTGGGATTTGGTAGTGTGACCGAACCGCTGGATATCATCACAATAACCTTCGACATAGTTGGACGAAGTGTCGCATCCGCTTGTACACACAAAAGCCCAACCTGAATATATCTCAGCGCTTTCTCCTCTGGACATGTTTCTGCCACCGTTGAATCCACCATATTCGAAACATCTTCCCCTTTGTATATTCTCCATGCCTGCATCACATATCATCAAGTCACCGCATCTTGGCTGTTTGGCTTTGAGAAGCATTATGAAGATATATATTAATTGCTTACCCATTCTAACAGGTTTTCCATTTCGTAGGGAATAGTGATATCACTATTTTTTCTTCCACTCAGAATCTCAAGCAGTAGCACTCCGAAACTGTAAACGTCTGCTTTAACTGACAGCTGCCCTTGCATTGCGTACTCCGGAGCCATGTAACCGCTGCAATATCAATACATTAATTTACAAAATCACCAAACAAACCTGAAAACCCTTAGCGATTAGTGATATAAATCTAAGTACTCAGCACAGCATCAGGATTGTGAGGGTCCTTACTATGTGCCTGCAACTTTTGTATCGACATGCGTTTCATCTGCAGCAAATAATCTAGCCAGACCAAAGTCAGCAATCTTGGCATTGAGTTTATCATCAAGTAAAATGTTGTTTGCTTTAATATCTCTGTGAATAATTTTCAACTGTGAATCCTCGTGAAGATAGAGAAGGCCACGGGCGATTCCAATTATAATCTTATAACGCTTTTCCCAACTTAACTCTCTGCGCTTTACTGGATCTGTAATCCCAATTCTTTTACTTTTGTTATATCTTATTTTCTTTAAAGCAAAAAGTCTCTACAGATTTATAAACAGCGGTAGCCTTATAACTTACCGAAAAGAAAAGTGTCCAAGCTCTTGTTGGGAAAGTATTCATAAACAAGCAACCTTTCGCCTGCCTCAGCGCAACACCCCAACAGCTTCACAAGATTTCGGTGCTGAACATTGGCCAGCAGCTTCACTTCATTCGTAAATTCTCTCGTTCCTTGCGTAGATCTTGCAGACAGTTTTTTAACTGCTATTTCTTTTCCGTCTCTAGTTGTTCCCTGAGACATCACAACAGATTTAGAGCTGCATACCCTTCTTTAAAGGGACTCTTGTTGTTAAGGATTTGAATACAATCCCACCTTGTAGACGGCACCAAAACCTCCCACTCCAAGCTTTTTACTCTCATCGAAATTTTGTGTCCATTCTGCAAGTTCTTGTAAGCTGAACACAAAATGTTTCTCCTCTATAATTAATCTGGTTTCAGGGGAATGTCCCTGCCTCTCTGTAGACAAGTGGGTAAGCATAGAGGATTAAATGTTGCATTTTAACCAGAAAAAGAGAAAATCAAATAGCAAAGAAAAACATTTGAAGGAGCACCTTCGTTGTGGGTAACTAGAGTTATTAGCCTCCCAGAAATGGCAGATGCCACTCTTTTTCTCATTGCAATCAGACAAATAACGAATACCAGAATCAGGCCTCCGACGAGCCCCAATATTAGGGGTAATGTCATTGAGGACTTTCCTGCAGAGTAGACCTTCATTGTTAGCCATTGGAACTGTGGCACTCGGGATCCCTTACAGTATCTACCCAATAAAAATTTATCAAACAAATTGAAGATTATAACAGAAGACAAATCAAATTTTGCATACTATTTGAAATCGTCTGAAAAGTTCATTGAGTATGTTACCAGAACTATGGGCTTCTGTTGGAGATCCCTTAGGTGACATCGTCTCTGCTGAGCCAAAAAGGGGTATATCTCATATCTTATTCTGCAGTTTGTACCCAGAAGCTGAGCTCCATTGTTCATTAAGCAACAGTTTTCTCCTTCTTGCCTCGCAGAGATCAGAGTTTGATCTGCAAAGCCTCTATTGAGGGTGAGTTTGATTTATGCAAGTTCTTTTGTTTGAGGGTCGACAATCCGAATCAGCCGTAGTCTTTATCCACTCCCCCAAAAGTCAAGGGTCGGTGAGCGACTTAAGATAAGCGAAAGTGGTAGCTGCAGATATAAATTTCGATGGGTGGATATCTTAGTAATAAAGGCGCTTCTAAGATGGAAACTATGCACGTTCGTGTAGTATTAAACTTAATTTTTTTATCTTTTATTTTTACCTAAAGAATTAGAACTAGCGATCGCACCTTAGTGTGCAATGGGTACGCCGAAGAGGTGTGGGAGGTCAATTAAAGAAAATTTTGGTTTGTATTTTTTAACATGCATATTATATAATAATAAGGATTTATAATATAGAATTTAAAAATTAATGTTTAGAGGTGTGAAGAAAATTAATTTGTATTAGACAATATAATTAAGATTTAATTATGAGATATAAATAATCTAATTTATAATATAGAATTTAAAAATTAATGTTGTAGAGGTGTGAAGAAAATCAATTTGTATTAAACTATATAATTAAATTTTATTTAAGTGATATAAATAATTTATAGAATGAGATCTAAATGAAATTATTTGAGACTTATAGAGGGTAGATCTACAAAAGTGCGTATTTATTTTGAAATGATATAGTGGTGTTGAGTTTTTTTATGATAAATTGGTGACACTATAACTAATGATTCGGATATAAAAGTGAGATTGGATCTATTATTAGGTGCATGTGACATGTTATTGTCAAATTTTATTTTGATTTAGACTAGATCATGTCATCCAAGCTAGTCTCGTACTAGATTGGGCCACATATAGTTTTGTCCCTTATTTCAATACCTAGTTTATGATGAATGAGATCTATTATAATTCTCTTGTGTATTTGATACTTATTTCTAAGAAATGATTAAGAGAAGATTGATTGCAAGATGGAGAGAAGACCATTGAATTTCTTAATAGTAGTGAAGTCCCTTAAGGAGTTGTGTATGATTTTATAGAGATATCAAGAAAGTAATACAATATTTGTTGGAATTGTGAAACAAGCACAAACCACGAGCCACAGGATCAAACAACAAACAAAACACCTTCTACGCAAGAGATCTGCAAACAAATGTATGCAATTAACTTCAACAAGAAAAAGTTACAGAAGAGAGAAACTTTCAAGAAGATAGAAAGCTACAGATATTCTCCCATTCGATTATTACAAAATGAGATCAATCCTTATGAAAGGAGATCAACAAACCCTAAAAAGGGAAACCCTAGTGTGCACACTTAATAATTAATAATTAATTAATTATTAATGTGCCTAAGTTTAGCTTAAGTAACTAGAGTGATAAGTGACTTAATTAATTAACCAATATGATTAAATTAATTAAGTAAAACAACTTATTACTCTAACACCCCCCCTTAAGATGAACTTAGGAAGTAGCTAAAACACTAAGAAAAAGATGCATGAAAGCAAAGATGGGTCCCGCAAACAAGGCCAAGTAAGGTACCCATGTACAAACAGAAGATCTCTATAAAGTGGAGAAATAGAGAAAACCTCGTGGGAAAAAACTCTACTCCAAAAAGAGATCAAAGGTGATTGAAGGATTGAAAAGCCTCCAAATCAAGGAAATGTCCTGAAAAAGAAGAACATGTAGAACATCACAGAAGCATGAAGAAGCTGCAAACTCTGTCAAAAGATGACTGCTACGGTGCCGAAGAACCTCTTCTGAAGATATGATGATCAGGATCAAGAAGACAACAATCTGCATGAGTGCCCCCAACGACACTACTCGAATCAGATGGCAAACAAAGGCAAAAACATCTGGAATGAAGATACAGATGGCACAAGTACCAATAGTCTGAAGAACACTAATCAACTGAGAATGGAAGGTCGCCTCCAAAAAAAAAAGGAATGAAAGAGTGTCCATATGGTAAGTGATCCATCTCACCGAAATGCATGGGTAACCAGCTGCTGCATCTGCCTAGTACATAGGAACAAATACTGTATACATAGCTCACTCCATCGAAACCAAGGAAGCATTAACACCAACAGTAGAAACCCCCCCATAATGCTAAAAAGGGAGAGGCGTGACAGGTACACTGAAACTGAATGCCAGAAAGTAGTGCAAGAAGAGGAACCAAGAGCATCTGAAAGTGCACAAGAAAGCACCTACAACTGAAAAAGTGGTGTACAAAACAAAGCACACATACATGAGGCTGGAATCATATGCATCCACTGTTGTCATGGAGGGACACTCACCGGACAAAAGTGTGATGGCAAAACAAGGGCACTACACAACCTCCCCATGGCACTTTATAATACAGTGCGAGTACAAAATATGGCACAAAGTGATCTGCAAGAAGTCCAATACAACACATACAATGCTGAGGCACTTTATCTCAGTGCGTTTACAAAAGAGAAATACATGCAATGTGAGCCCATAATGTCTACAATGTCCAAATAGGACAATATGCATAAAATGAAAGATTTCTGGAAAAAACCAAAAATCAAATCTAGAAACCACCTACACCACTGTGAAGAGCTCAGAAATAGCTTTCCGACGATATCTCGGTTGCCCATTTTTGACATTGTATGCAAAAGTTATGCCAAAAATACTGAAGACAACACTGGAAAAGAAGATCTGACTTTAACTGGAAATAACAGGAACCTGAGAAAAAATCTTCAAAATATACCTGCACCACTGGAAAGTACTTTGAGTCCTCTTTCCGATGATATTTCGTTTGCTCGATTTCGACACCGTGGGCGAAAGTTATGACCTCCAGAAGAAAACAGCTCCAAATTGATAAAAACACAGTCACAGCATTAAATTTGACGCCCACACGGCCGTCACAGCAAAACTGAGCTTAAAATTGACGGTCAAATGCCCGTCACTGCGTTTGCACAATTATGCCTTATTACAGAAAAATTGTTTTTTTATAATAAAAAAAACAATAAAAAAAATTTACATACATATTTTTTTTTAAGAAAAAAAATATATAAAAAAACTTTATTTAAAACATTTAAAAAAAACCCCACGGTGGGGTCCACAGGGGCCGCCACCTGCCATGGTGGCAGGCGCGGTACCGCTGCAGTACCACCGCTGCAGGCAAGAGGGGCCCGAGGGCCTACCACCGTACTGGTGGCAGGTACCCTCGGGTACCTCTTAATTCTTTTTTTTAAATACAAATGTTTTTTAATAAAAAAAAACTACTGCGTGCCTTTTTAAAAAAGGGCTTTTCAAATTTTATTTTTTTTTAATATGATTTTTTGAAATGAAACGCAGGGGAAAAATTCAATTTTTTGACGAATATTTTTACCTCGATCCGCGTGCAGACCGCAAACAGTGCCGTATGGGTAAAAAATTTTGCCTTAAAAATCAACTGCTCGGATTTTGACGATTTCACAGTCGATTTTAGGGTTTTTGGCCGCTGCGGACGCAATGACGAGGTCCGTTTGGGCTGAAAATGCTCCGAAAATTTAAGCACCCCCTGGATCAGGCAAAAAAAACTTTTCTTCAAACCTTCACAGATCTGACAAACGGAAGCCAAATTTGACGAAACAAAAGCCGATCTGGACTATTCCGACAGCTCTGGATTCAATGGAGAGGTCTGATTCACGCCAAAATGCTTCAAAAAAACTTCCTCCTCCAAAATTTGCAAAGAAAGCAAAGGGGATTCAGATCTGAAGCCTGCAACCCTTGTTGAAGAAGAAAACCTCATAAATCGAGAAGGGGTTTGCTGAATCCACGCTCTGATACCATGTTGGAATTGTGAAACAAGCACAAACCACGAGCCACAGGATCAAACAACAAACAAAACACCTTCTACGCAAGAGATCTGCAAACAAATGTATGCAATTAACTTCAACAAGAAAAAGTTACAGAAGAGAGAAACTTTCAAGAAGATAGAAAGCTACAGATATTCTCCCATTCGATTATTACAAAATGAGATCAATCCTTATGAAAGGAGATCAACAAACCCTAAAAAGGGAAACCCTAGTGTGCACACTTAATAATTAATAATTAATTAATTATTAATGTGCCTAAGTTTAGCTTAAGTAACTAGAGTGATAAGTGACTTAATTAATTAACCAATATGATTAAATTAATTAAGTAAAACAACTTATTACTCTAACAATATTTAAATGTGTAATATAAAAGTCATTCTTCGAAAGTGTTGTGTGATTAAATATTTTCAAGTGTTGGTTCATATAATTTTTTAGAAGCATTACTATTGACTTAGGTCTAGTCTATAAATGCATGTTACTAACTTCTCTCAATCTAAGGTATTTGGCATGAAATTTGATGTGCAACAATAAAACTCTAGGAAATTTGTCTCTGTAGACATCTAAATTTGACCACTTCCATATGGTCAAAGACGTCTCCTTAACCATCCCTTTGCTCATCTACTTCATCCTCTTTTCCGGAATTAATATTTCATGGCCTACATAAAGTTTCCAAAGTATTTAATTTAATAAATAATTTTCCCTTCTTTCCTCTCTAAATTAAATAAATATATCACTTTATTTAATTTAGTCATATTACCTCTTA
Source organism: Sequoia sempervirens (assembly GCA_007258455.2). Classification (NCBI taxonomy): domain Eukaryota; kingdom Viridiplantae; phylum Streptophyta; class Pinopsida; order Cupressales; family Cupressaceae; genus Sequoia; species Sequoia sempervirens. Next base: position 329,377,472 of record VDFB02105785.1, read on the forward strand.
GAATTTTAAATTTATTTTTAATTCCCCACTTTTTTTCTCATTGTCACATCTTCCAACTTTTGCAAGTTGGTCTCTAATCCTTCTTAACCATCTAACCCTCTTCTAATTAATTTATGGTTAAAATGAGCACACCCCTAATCATCATTACGATCACATCCTCCATAATCTCCCACTTGCCTCTAATATGTCATTAATTTGTCTAATTAGGTATTTGCACAACCTTAATCACTTAATTAGGTCAACCTAATCTCCATGTCATTTATGGAATGTGTCCTAAGTCAACCTTATTAAAGGATTTCTCCTTCTAGAGAAGACACTCTTTTTCCCATGTGAATTTTTAATTCACATTTAATCCCCTAATGCATTTCACATAATTTTAAATTCTTTCTCTCATTCCCATGTGCATATTTGAGGGATTTTTAATTCCTCATATGTCGTTTCACCCACATGGGGACAAGGACCTCCTTTATGAGGAGATCTTATCCAATCCCAAGGTATTATGTAGTACCTCCATGTCATGTACTCTCCTTCCACCTCATTTACACATCATCCTTCTTGATCCACTTCACATGCCACATATCAAGATGTGAGGGCTTGTGAGTTCTCAACTTACCATAGCCCTACATTTTGGCCTTGTTGGTTTGATCTCAACCATTCATTTCTTTAAAGAATTCAAAATTTTCTATAAATACCCCATTTTTTCTCTCATTTTGAGAGGAGATAATTATGCTAGCCAAACTCTTGCAAATTTTTCTCTTGAGCCATACTTAGCCAAATATTTGCATTTGGCTCCATTATCACCTATTCTCCATTCATCTTGCATCCCACACTTATATCTTTTGTTATCAAAGAAGCATACACTACATCAAAGATCAAAGGGCCAATCAAAGAACAACTCAACAAGATAAAATGTTTCATTTTATCTTGTTAAGTTAATCATTTGCCTAATCTTGAGGTGTAGGGTGTTTATATTTTTTGTTTGCACTCCTTTGTTTACTGTTCATTTTCTAACACGTATTTTTGTTTGTTCACATTTTTGGCATGCCTGGTGGGACCCACAAATGGTTCTATATCTTTTACATTTGTTGTTTTTTTGACTTTCTACAAGTGCAGGTTGCAGAGGAGCGGACCTAACCTATAGAGGGGAAGACCCGACCATCCAAGGGTGGACCCGACCTCAAGGGGTGGACTTGACCTGACAAGCAGATGGACTTGACCTCCCGAGGAAGACTTGACCTTGCCGAGGGGCGTACCTGCCCTCCATAGACTCCAGAAACTAGTTTTTTGCAATTTTTTCACAAAGGGGTGGACCTGACTTGCAAATAGGTGAACCTACCCTCTAGACAGGTGGACCTACCCTATAGACAGGCGGATCTAACTTGGATAGTTTTTTCATAAGGTGAAATTTTAGTTTTTAGCACTCCTTTTGGTTGTTTTAAGTGTTTCTAACCCCCTAATGTGTCTTGTTTGAGTTTGTGCAAGCATCTAATCGATATTTGGCAAAGAACAAGGACAAGATTCGCTAATAATTTTTATTATAGGGTTAGTTATTTATCAACCACTACTTGTTATTTTATATAACTTAGGCACATAGTCTAACTAGGGGTGTCAATTACTCTTGTTTGTCGTGTTTGTTGGCAAGCTATTTAACGTGTCCAATCCCTTTGTGCCATTTGGAAATCCTGGGTGATGAGAAATTATAGCTTACCAAGTCCTTTGAGTCAACCTCTTTTTCTTTCTCTTAGCGGGACCTGCTTGGGGATTTCATCACCCCAAGGGACAATTCCAACCACGTGTACTACTGGGGTATATAAAAGGAGGGAGGGAAAAAGTTGTACCTCAATCCAACCACATAATTGGTGAAGCGTTGGGATGACATGAAGAGTTGGTTCAAGCCTCTAGTATCTCGCTAAAGTTTCTGACTCACGCTTGTAATGGGTTGGTGTTCACGGTTTGGGCCTCATGTATTGGGTGTATATCGAGGACTCCTTAACAACCATGTTCATGTTAGAATAGAAGACTTGGTCAGCCATACCCCTTTCTATTAATCTTAGGATTGTGTTGTCTAAATTGTCTTCTTTGTGTGAAACCAATAATTTTTTGTTCAACCATATCCTTTTGATTGATGTTTGTTGAGTTTTGGGTCATTTACCTTAGTCATATTTTCAAAAGTTAAGTTTAAACTTGTTTAGGGGGGATCTGACCTCCAGGGGAAAACCTGACCCATCCAGGGGCAGACTTGTCCTTTGAACCAACCCATTTAAGCCTATTTTAGCCAATTTTTATGAGCTTTTATCTAACAAGCGGACCTGCCCTCCCAACAGGTGGACTTTCCCTTCCGACAGGTGGACCTAACCTCCAAGGGCAGACCTAACCCATCCAAGGGTAGAATTAACCTTTGAACCAGCCCATTTAAGCCTGGTTTAGCCAATTTTGACTAGCTTTTGTCTGACAGGTGGACCTGCCCTCCCGACAGGTAGACCTGACCTCCAGGGGCGGACCTGACCCACCCAGAGGCATACTTGACCTTTGAACCGGCCTTTTTCAGCATATTTGAGCCAAATTTGACCAAGTTTTGTCTGACAAGCAGACCTACCCCCTTGACATGCAGACCTGACCTCCAAGGGTGGACCTGACCCTTCACCAGTCAGTTTTATCATCGGTTTCATCATTCGGGACACCCATTTCACTGTTATGCATGCACGTTTCACCATTCTAATCATTCATATACATGTTTCAAGATCCTATTCGCCATCTTAAAATTTCATCCCCTCAGTCTAAGTATCCATTCACCCATTCAAAGTCCTCATCTATCCATTTTGAACTCACATTCACTCAGTCGTTCTCCACATTCTGGATATTGTTTCCCCATCTCAGATCACCGGTATTTCGTTAAGCTTCATTAAAGCAGCTGTCCTAATTGACCTAGGTGTTCATCTATAATCATCATCTATCATAATTGACTTAGGATTTCCATTTTTCCTAAGTCAGTCATCCTTTTCATCCCAATCAATCCAGTTCTATCTCAAGTTGGATTCGGTGCCATAATCATACATCCACCCTTTAATCGATTAATCAACACCTAGTGTCACACAAGGATCACTCTTAAACTCGGTTTTAAATTTCTGTCATTATCATTCATCCTAATCGATCAACAATCTAAATCAAATCCTCATATGATTGAATCCAAATTGACCAATTGATTTACCTATCAACCCAATCTAATTTCATCAAATAAATCCACTTCGATAGAATCAATCATCCAGATCAATCTTATTGAGCCACATCCTTGTCGGCTAATCCATCATTGAATCAAATCAATCCTTTCATCACCAATGTCATCCTAGCATCTTAGTCTGTCTTATCATATTGCATGCTTGTTTAGACTCGATCGAAGACAAGGAAGATGGCCGAGCAACAAGCCTAAAATTCCCAACCGAACATTCCTCAAGATTTGAACAACACAGCTAATGTCTTACAAGATTCTAATAACGGTACAAATATCCCTCGAGATCTACATAATGGTACATCATCACAATCCAATATTGATGGTCAAAACACATCACCACTTGGGGATGAGAACATGGTCAACCAACCCGAACTTACATTTGAGGAACACTTTAGTAACCCTATCAATGTGCAAATGACAGATCTCCTTCTGGAAAAACATGGGGAAGAAATATTGGCCTACCTAATTGGAAAGGGTGTCAAGCCTCCATCAGGTGTTGACCTATCCAAGTATGGAAATTCCACATATAACATACCCCAAGGCTCACAAAACACACCAGGTAGTTTTTACGTCCCCAATGTTCCTCCAGTGGAAGGTTGGCATCAACCTGAATTCGGCAATGCCTTTTTGTATCCCGTTAACAATCTCCCACACCCCGCAATCTTAGTCATGAGGGCTCCTCAAACAACTGATCCCAACAATCCTTTTGCCTATGGCATGCCACAAAACATTTCGCAACCGCCGCCATTAATGCTAACAACACTACCCCTTTCAAATCAACCTCCCATCCATGCTCGGGGAACCCATTCTACCACATTGCCTCCACCTCCTAGGGACACAAACCTACCATTGCCTTCATACACATCTCAATAGCCTCCCCAATCTAACATACCATCTCCTTTACTGCCACAAGGTACATCCCAACCGAATGTCCCCTTTGGTACCCAACAGCCTCTGTTGTAGAACACCTCTCAGCTGCCTCATCAGCAAAAAGCTTTGCATAACCCCTTAATCTCTTCACAACAACTAGCACACCAATCCCAAGGCAATCCATCTCAACTTCATGCCTAGACCATATCCTTGTTCCTCGCATACCTTCTATGTCTGCAAGTCCAATCACAATACAAAATCCCATCTCGGCCCATGCAACACCTCACATCACATTAGCAACCTCCCCAACATTATTATTATCCTAACCAACAACCACCTTGTGTGGCCTCCCAACAGTCGCAACAGTACCTTCAATACTAGCAAGCCAATCCACAACATCACAATCAAGCTCCTCTGCATCCCACCATACACTTTTATCAAACGAATTTGTACTATATCTTGCAACAACAACCCCAACACCAAAAAAATCCCTTGGAATACCAGCAAGGGATATCATCATCTCACTATCAAAATCCATACCTCAACTTTCAGACATTGTCTCAAAAAGATCCTTCGTCGTCCTACCATCCATATCCATCGAACCCATCCTTGGCTCTCATGCCACCAGTCAACTTAGATCTATTAGAAATCAAAGCCACTTTGAAAGATCTTCAAGCTGGGACAGTCAAACAATCATTCAAATTTGAAGACATATGTCTCTATCCATTTGATCCCTCCATCTCATTGATCCCCTTCCCTAAACATTTTGAAATACCAAAATTTGATAGATACAAGGGAAACAAAGATCCTAAGGCCCATTTGCAAGAGTTTTACTCCTAGTTTCAGGAAGTTATGCACAGCAGCAACTATCTCTTGCACCTGTTTCCACAAAGCCTAACTGGAAATGCCCTAGAATGGTTCATGGGACTAGAACAAGGGTCCATAAAATATTTTGTAGATCTTTTAGAAAAAAATGTTTCTTACTTCTCCTTCAATTCAGAGGACACTAATACCTTGGATCTCCTCAAAGAGAAACAACAGGAAGGTGGAACCTTTGCTAGCACCTGTCGAGGTGGTGTGCACTAGCAAGCCGAATAAAAACCCCTCTCAAGGAGAAAGATATGGTCACCCTCTTCGTGGAAAACTCTCATCCTAACATGGCTCATAATTTTAGGTTACAGTGTGTCACCACTTTCATTGAGATAGTGGAAAGAGGACCCATCCTTGAATGCACCCTTGTTGCCAAAGGGCACATCAAGCTACACAACCATGACAAAGAAATGCCATCTAATGATAAGTCTCGCTTTTTGAATAAGAACAAAAATGCAGTGAATGATGGTGTCACTGACACTAAACATGTTTAGGTGGCCAATACATCCCAAAGACAACAACCATCTTCACCTAACGCCATATCCATGCCACAAGGGGCATATCATCCTCCTCAATAGTCAAACTAGAATAGTCAAAGGAATGACAAATGCCAGTATGCTCAATTATGAGAACCCTTGAGTGTCGTATTCAATAAGTTGCTACAGGTCAACTATCTGTTCACCTACCCTATCACCAAACCACTTGATGAATCCAAGCCCAAACCTGCCTAGTTTAGGGAGAATGAATTTTGTGAATTCCACAAAATCAAGACACACTCTGAATAAGTGTCAAGGTCTTAAAAACTATGTCCAAGATCTTATCGATCGAGGAGATATCAAAGTCAACACCAGTCAAGCTTTGTCATATAATGCTCAATTGCAGATATACCAAAATTCCTTCCCTAACCACAATCAAGGCACCAACACCTCTAATAGCAATCCCCAAGACAACAACACAAATAATATAAGCTATAAAAATGTACCCCTCAATTATGATGGCATTTTCCATTACATTGAGCAGGTAGAACCCCATGTGTCTATGATACATGTTAATGCCAAAGATCCCTAATGTGTTGTCACTACACAATGATACATCATTACTGTCCTAGCAACCTCCACATCTGCCCAATCAAATCCTGTAAACTCTCAATACAACATTCTTGATCACTTAGGAAAGACCCCTACTCAGATCTCAATCTTGGATTTTCTTAAGTCTTCTCCCGTACATCAAGAAATTCTTAATAGACATTGATCCCACACAATTCCAAGCCTTAGTAGGACACCTGGCTTTGTCTTACCAGCTACACTTTAGCCAGAACAATATGCTAAATATTGATGCCAATCACAACCATCAATTGCACATTGAAGTCTTGGTTTCCCGTCATAATATAAAAAGGGTCCTGGTAGATAATGGCTCTGCCCTCAATCTATGCACTCTAAAATTCATAAAATAGGTGGGGTAGAATCAAGCATATTTGAGTAATCAAATCATCATGATCAAGGCTTATGATAATGTAGAAAGAAATTCTGAAGGGATTATTAGTCTTCCTATTCAGGATGGACCTGTAGTTCAATATACTACTTGTCATGTCCTTGATCTAGACTTACCATATAATCTCCTCCTAGGCCACCTGTGGCTCCATGCCATACAAGTCGTCCCCTCTACATACCATCAGTGCCTGAAATTCCTTGTTAATGGACAAGAGATCACCATTTATGCCGACCCACAACCATTTGAATATTGTCATGCTTTAGAAGCATCATTTCCCCATTTACATTATTGTCCTAGGGTTAAAATGGGAGCATCTTAGTCATCATCCTCCAACCCACCATCCACCATGACAACCACTCCATCTCCTGCCACCAATCCTTCAATCACCAAAGTCTAGATCATCGACAAGGCTTGTGGTGAATATGAAATGCATACAACCCTAAATGTGGCAACCATACCACCATCACCACACATGTACGACCAACCTTCGTAGGCTACTCCAAGAGAAGACAAGACCATCACCTTAAGTGTTAAAAAAATACCCACCACCACTTTCCAATCTCTTAGTATAAAGATAGATGCACCAAAAGAAGGTATCAGTCAGTGGGTATACTGTGAAGAATCCCAACCGGATCCACCTCTAAAGGAATACTTTTAGGAAGTATACCCTTGGTCAGCTAAGTTTGTAGAAAAACATAACTACCAAGGAAAGGGCCTAGGTAAGGAAGAGCAAGGGCAGTTGCAACCTATTGATGTATCAAAGTTGCCAAGGAATATAGGCCTCGGATATGATAAAAAGAAAAAAGGCCCTACAACATCATCTAGTACTTCCAATAGTGTTACTATGGACAATGGTCCCTTAGAAGACATACCCGAGGAGGAATCTATCATACGTGTGTACAATGATGTTGATCACATGGATCTATCATCCATGTTTGATTGCTTATTTGTCTTTACCATTAGTCTTTCCCTTCGCCATCCCAAAATTATTGATTGGGACCTACGTGAAAATACACCTGTCAATGTCTCCTTGGATACATATGTCAAACTCATGGGATTGGTGGAGGATGAATGCTCTAGTTGCAAAAATAAAAACAAGAAAAATAAAAAAGGTTATCTAGTGAAAACCTCCCTAAGGCACTTCCTGACCTAGAAAAAGTAAAGATAAATGACACATCCAATAGTGAAAACCTCAAAGAGGCACTAGAGGATGGAGAGGTTCATCTTCCCCTTGTAGGAACTCAATTATCCATAAGGTCATCCATCCTAATTGAAGAAACTCAAGAAGTTAATTTGGGCACTGCAGAAAACCCTAAGATCACCTATGTGGCCAAATCTTTATCATAGCAAGAATATTTAGTCATTGTTCAGCTACTCCAAGATGGTACCATTAACTTTTCTTGGTCATACTTGGATGTGCCAGGCTTAGACCCTGCTTTAGTGGTTCATCATCTAGATGTTCACCCATATGCCAAGCTTGTCAAACAGAAACTCTGAAAAATGCATCCACAGGTAGAATTATTAGTCAAGAAGGAATTGGAGAAATTACTAGATGTAGGTTTTATCAGACTAATTGACTACCCTAATTGGATCTCTAATATAGTACCTGTTGCCAAACCAAATGGAGACATTCAGATATGCACAGACTTCTAGGATCTTAATAAGGCTTGCCTAAAGGATGACTCCCTACTACCTAATATTGACATGTTGGTCGACCTTACTATAGGACATGAGATGTTATCCCTTATGGATGGTTTCTCTGGTTATAATCATATCCGGATTGCACCTGAAGACGAACACAAGACTGCTTTTATGACACCTTCAGGTACTTTCTATTACAATGTTATGCCCTTTGGTCTCAAGAATGTGGGGGTGACATATCAAAGGGAAATGACTGTCATCTTCCATGACCTTATCCATACTATCATGGAGGATTATGCTAATGAATTGCTAGGAAAATCCAGAACCTGAGTAGAGCATCCTCTTATCCTTAAAAATATCTTCGAGCAGTTAGAAAATTACAAGCTATGACTAAATCCAAAAAAATGTGTCTTTGGTGTCACATCAAGAAAATTGTTGGGTTTCATAGTCTCTTGAAGGGGTATTGAGGTCGATCCTGCCAAGGTGAAAGCTATTCTAGACATACCACCCTCATGCAATTTGAAACAATTAAGAAGCCTCCAAGGGAAGATGAAATCCATTCTTCGATTCATATCCCAACTTGTAGATAAGTGTTAGTCATTCACCCATCTTTTGAAAAATGGATCCACCTTTCGATGGAATCAATAGTGTCAGATAGGTTTTGACAAGATCGAGGAATACTTAGCTCATCCACCGATCTTGATGCCACCTATTCCAGGGAAACCCCTCCTACTTTATATCTCTGCCACTTTAGTTGCACAGGGGGCATTGTTGGCACAACATGATGAATCATCGAAAGAAAGAGTAATCTATTACATTAGTTGGATACTGGTCAACTATGAATTAAACTACTCTCCCATGGAAAAATTCTTCCTTGCAGTAGTCTTCAGTACACAGAAACTCGGATAGTACATGCTCAGCCATCTGATCAAGTTAATAGCAAAAATTGATCCACTAAAGTATCTGTTATCCAAAACCACTCTAATTGGTTGCATGGCTAAGTGGGTCATGCTCCTAAGTGAATTTGACATAGAGTACGTGGATTACAAATCCATAAAGGGAAAAGTCATAGCTACTCAGCTGACCGAGGCACCATTAGTAGATGCTTACCCTCTAGTCACTAAATTTCCAAATGAAGAATTTTTCACAGTTATATAGGCACCTGTCTGGATATTGTATTTTGACGGCTCATATACTCATAATGGATCAGGCATGGGAATCCTATTAGTTACCCCCCAAGGTGATTACATTCTAAAATCATTCAAAATAACATTCCCATGTACCAATAACATAGTTGAGTATGAAGCCCTCCTCACGGATCTCTGAATTGCAAGGCAATGGCACATAACTCACTTGAGGGTCTATGGTGATTCATTGTTGGTCAATAAGAAAGTTAATGATGAATTCCTAACAAAAGATGATAAGCTATTACCCTATAAGCACATGGTGGATGATTTAAAGAAATATTTCACCTTCATACAATTTGACCAGATTCCTAGAATGCAGAACAAAGTAGCTAATGCAATGGCTACTATTGGCTCCCTGATTGACACACCTAAAGATCGAACAGAGTGTGAATTCCTTATGGAACAACTTTTAATCCTAGTGTATGATATCCCTGAGACTGACATGGTGTGTGACATTGTGGGTCTCACTTACCCATGGTACCAAGACATATACGCCTATCTACATGATAATATTCTCCCTACAAATCTTACATGCAATCAATATAAATCCTTTGTTCACCACTCTTCCTGATACATTATCGTTGGTGATACACTTTATCGTCATGGGTATGATGAAATCCTCCTTAGATGTCTAAATGAGAGTGAAGCCCATAATGCACTAACGGAGGTACATAGTGGTGTTTGTGGGGCTCATTCAAATGGTATGGCTTTGGCCAAAAGGATTCTCTGAGCTGGATATTATTGGCCTACATTAGAGCATGATTCTTGTGAATTCATGAAGAAATGTCTTCCTTTCCAACAACATGCAGATTTGATTCATGCTCCAGCATAGGACCTTTAGCCCCTCCTAACACCATGGCCCTTCTCTCAGTGGGGTTTCAACTTGATTGGAAAAATTTACCTACCATCTTCCAATGACCATACATTCATAATTATTGCCACTAAGTACTTCACCAAGTGGGTGGAAGCAATGCCACTCTCACAAATCACTGGTACTCAAATTTCAAAATTCATCCTTTACCATATTCTTTGTAGATATGGTATTCCATCCACTATCCTCTCTGATAATGGAAGACCTTTTAAAAACTAGGCCATGAAACACCTCTGTGACACCTTTCATATCCAACATTGTTGGTCAATGCCTTATTACCCCTAGGGTAATGGTCAGGAAAAAAAAACCAACAAGACCCTTATCCGCATCCTCAAAAAGGTTGTCAATAACACTGGTCGAGATTGGCACCTCTATATTCCCTCTTGATTTTCCTCTCAGGGTACTAATGGTTTTTTGACAGGTGCAGTATCACACCCACAACACACCTATTACCTATCTGCATTCCCATGCGAGTCCTTACTGACACTTAGTTTTGCATTATAGGAACTCATCTTTCATTTATATTCCAAGTTACATTATAGATTCAACATATTCCATAGTTCATAGACTGATTAAATTAGACACCATAGTTTCATTTAACCCATACATGTCCATATTAACATTAACATAACACATGCATTACCACCTGCAAAAACATATTGTTGGATACATCCTAATTACATTTCATACCAAATTTTTAGATCATCCTACATTATCAACATTAATATAAACCAAATCATCCATCCACATAAGAATGAAATATCACATAAGCATGTGCACACATAAACCAAATCATCCATCCACATAAGTATGTGCATACATAAACCAAATCATCCATCCACATAAGCATGAAATATCATATACATGTGCATACATCAACTAAATCATCCATCACAAAAAAACATAATGTATAGTGTCAATAAGGGCTATCGCATATCATAGTCAAAACAATACAATGTCCTCATCATAATGTCTCAAGCATAATCCATTGCATATCCATCATATATCATCAAATAAGATACAAAATCTAGAGAAGTAGATCACCTCTGATCTATGCTGATAAGTACTAAACCTCCATCCTATATTTGTCAAAAAACTGGTATCCTATCATATGCTCTCTGACTACTCTACTGTGAGCTGCCCATGTCTAATCTTTGAGGAGAGTCAAGCATTGGCCCTCTATGCATGGGAGTCCCCTAAAAATCGTGGGTAGGAGTCCCCTGGTAACCAGCGTAAGGAGAGGGAGTCCAACAATAGTCACTATGCCCTCTAGTACGTGTCCCTGATGACTGGGATGGTATTGGCATCTGCGGTGTTTGTCTAATGTAGCACGTTGTGCGATGTGCTGGATCTAGAATGACATGCTCATACACACGCTTCAAGTAACTTTCCTCCTACATATAATCATCTCGCTATGTAGCCTAATGTCTAGCGGCATTCCTCTCATGTCTATACTAGTCAAGATCCCCACTAATAGCTCTCTGCTCCCATCCCTAAGCCTCCTGTGCCAATATCAGTTGTTGTACCTCCTCTGTGACCCTATCTCTCTCTACCTCTACAGCTTGTAACTGTGCATGTAACCCATGTACCTTTGCCCCTAGCTCACCCCAAACCTATCCTCCCTACAGCTACACCAATGCTACGTCCCGCTCACTCTACAACATCTACATCCACACCTCTGTGACATCTCTCTCCCTATGTGTGGCCTATGCCCAAGCCTTCACTACATCCTTGTCCCTCTGAAGTGCCTGAAGTCTCAAATCAGTAGCATCTTGCTCTCACTGAAGCCCTGACACCGATGACACCATTACATCCCCCTCTCTCCGAAGAGACTGATCATCTACCTCTACCACCTGCCTCTCACTCTCTAACACCTGAGCACATGCATGTACCACATCCCTCTGTGTCTCTATGACCTGTAGTTGTTCCTGTGCCACATCTCTCTCTGTCTGCAACATGCATATCTACACCCTCATCTCCTCCTCTCTCTGCTGCATCGATCCCATATCCCTAATTTTCTGCTCTAAATAGTGCACTCTATCTCTAAGCTCATCTCGCTCCCACTGCAGATCTGGTCTCTCTCTCCATAACCACTTTAGTTGTCCGCACAAAACCTCTATATCCCCTATAGCCCCTACCCCAATGTTTATCGGCTCCTGCCTTGCCCCTCCTCCAACAACTTGTCGTATCATAGCCTCCACCACCAAACAGTCTCTCTCCCATCTCACCACATCCCCCTCCTCATGCTCCCTAACCACCTCCACTCGCAACCTCTCTACCTCTTCCCGCAAGTCAACCACCTCATCTTGTGCCTCATCCCTCTCTCTTAACCATCGCCTCTCCACATCTGTCACCAGCGTGGCTAAGTCTAAGTAATCCCTCTCACTCTGGATGAATCATTCCTATAGCTCACTCATCTTTGCCTCTAATCTGACTCGCTCTGCCTCTATCTACCATAATCGCTGCTCACTGAGTCACAGTCTCTCCAAGGTCCCTCTCAGTACCACTACTGGATCCTCTCTTCTAGGTCATGTTTTTGATAGTGGTGGGATGTCGTACACATCAGAATCAATTTCCATCTCCCACAGCTCATACCCCTCACTCTCTGCTGACGCCTCCATCTCATCTACATCAATCACCATGTGGGCTCCCTGTACTTTCCATCCACTGGCCCCACCCTCCTCCTACACCTCTCGTTGCTACCCTCCTATGGCCACATCTACCTCCTATCGCTCCTACTCTCTACTAGCCTCACCCTCCACCTATCTATCCTACTGCCAACCTCTTGGGGATGCATGCACCTCCTACCTCCTCTCTCTCTAGACATTTGACCCGCTATCCTGCTGTGTGGCAACCTCGACCTCCTCTCTCTCCTACTGCCAACCTCGTGGGGATGCATGCACCTCCTACCTCCTCTCTCTAGACCTTTAGACTCCAATCCTACTACACCACAACCCTAGACTCATCCTCTCCCTCCTCTACTCCATCTCCTCCTCGGGCTCTACACCGTCATCTCATCCTCCTACCTACCCTCACTGGCTCCTCCATTGCTGTGACCACCCGCTATCCTCCTCTTTCCTACCCTCCTTTGCCTCGTCCTCATGGAACCTATCCCTCCGCTCTCAGCTATCTCTCATCCTATGACCCAAAACCTATTTCCCCTTAATCGACATTGCTGGTGTAATCCATGGAGGCAGATGTCACTTGAACCACTGACCATATTGATCTATCGTCTCTGCATCTCTCAGCCCCTCCTACCTGCCTAGGTATGGCACCAACTGCAATGCCTCCAACTCCTCCCACACTGCATCCAGATCCAACTCATCCCCCCATGGTGGCTCTCTTGTCAATCGTCGCAACATCACCCGCCCCACAGGAATATCTTGCCTCACTCCAAATTGTCGTGTCACCCGATCGGGTTTGTCCAATCCACTACATGTGGACCTTTTTCCCAATAATATAACATCGGGTAAAGATGTAACCCCTATGTGCCTCCTCATCATCCCTTTAGCCCTTGAAGTGCCACAACATATATGGATGCCATACTATCATCTTCACTTGCACATCATTAAGTCGTCTTCTCCACACATCCACATCTTTGACATTCTGGTATCGTAGTATCACTCCCGCCTCTATCCCCCATCCCCAAGCTATGACTGCTCTATCATCCTACTCTCTCGCTCTCAGCACGACCGGCCTGGTCACCCTCATGTGCTCCCAAGCCCACACCTATAGCAGTGTGACGTGTGTCACACTCAACACCTATCAATAACATATCACATGTGTATCCTAGTACAACAGCACCAACATACAGGTCCCCCACACAAACTGACCCTTTCAGCCCTCAATGATGTGTCAGATCACCTTGAAAAACCTGAAATGCAAGAATTTACCACTCCGATTTGGCACCAATATCCCACTAATCAGCCCCACTAGATACAACGACAATGTCGGTACCCTACAAGACATGAATCTGTCTACGTCCAGTTGTTGCCGTTGAATTAGTAGCTCATCATCGCCAAATACAACTTGCATGGACTCATCCAATGCCTTTCCCACTACCCAACACTCGCTAACTACGAGCGTTGCTATGCGGAGCCTCAGAATCTACCAAACATCCTCTAGAGTCACCATCATCTCCCCAGTCGGTAGATGAAATGTCGATGTCACCAAGTCCCAATGCTTTATCAAGGCTATCAACATGGCCCTATGGGCCTTAATTGTCGGATAAGATAGCATGTGGAATATCCACACCTTTGCTAACCTCTGGTGATCCGCGCCCATCATCATTGCCATGCATCTCCTCAATACCTCAAATCGTCTATCTCGTGTCAGCAAATTCTCAACATTCTGCATCCATAACATGGCCACTATGTCACTTTTCTTTCATCTTTTATTTTCCTTCTCCTTTTTTCATCTTTCCCCCTCTTGTTAGTCCCCTCGGATCCCTGACCAAGCCCCTCGCTTTGCTCGGGACCTCAGATGACCCCACCCTGGTCCCTGGGTGAACCTACCTGGGTCCCTAGGCAAACCCGCCCGAGTCGTGGGCAAGCTCACTCCCAGCTGTGGGTGGACCTGCCTGGTTATGGGCGGATCCGGCTAGCTATGGGCAGACCTGCCCGCCGGTGGGTAGAACCTCCCAAGTTCTAGGGTGAGCACTCGCCCGAGCATGGGTGGAGCCACCCAGGCATGAGCAAACCCACCCACGTCCACGTGCAGACTCACCCAGGCACGGGTGGACCCACCTACGTCCACGAGCAGACCCGCCCTTGTACATGGGTGGACCTACTTGGGTGCGGACAGCTCCACTCTCCCATGGTCCTTGAGAAAACCCCCCCTCTAGTTTATTTCTTCCACCCATTTTTCCTACCTCCCCTCCAGCAAAACCCATATTTTCAATTTTTTTGAAAAACTTAAATGAAATGGAAAAAATCACAAAGTTGGGTTTGGGGCTAACCTGTTGTGGCACAACACACTCACTGAAGAATCGCCATCTCTTGTCCCCCCAGTTGATGATGTCGGTATCATACTCTAGCATCGTGCACTTTCACTCTCACCCTCTCCTCCTCACTTGACAGCTATCCAAATGAGGATAGGTAATTCTTAGAATTACCTTTCATATCCTTCTTCCCTCCTTTTTCCCTTTTTAAAATAAAGGGACTTTTTTCCTTTATTTAACAAAAATTTCTCCCAACTAATTCACTCACCCTCTATTTTTCTCGAGGCCATCATTTGCACACCATATACCTGTTTTCCTCTGTTCAAATGCTAATCTTCTTGATTTTTCGTGCTCTTTCCAATGGCATATACCACTCCATACTTTCAAGAAGTTGTTCAGGCCCCTTTTCCTTCCCTATTTTCTTTATTGAGGGGGCATACCCTACCATTCTCTCCCAATATTCCATTGTAAACCTCCTCTTACGAGACTGGGGCATCCCCTTTAATTTCCCTCTGTTCGGGTAGCTCATACAAACTCTCCCATATTGGGGCATCTATTTTCTGGTCGCTTCCTCTATAGAGTCATTTATATTTACTTTTATTTGAAACCCTATTATCCTAATAGTATTTTGAAGAGGGGAAAAATGTAGACATCTAAATTTGAGCACTTCCATATGGTCAAAGACGTCTCCTTAACCATCCCTTTGCTCATCTACTTCATCCTCTTTGCCAGTATTAATTAAATCATTCATTTAATTAATATTCTGTGTCCTACATAAGTTTTCCAAATTATTTAATTTAATAAATACTTTTCCTCTCTTTCCTCTCTAAATTAAATAAACATATCACTTTATTTAATTTATTCATATTAC
Organism: Sequoia sempervirens; assembly: GCA_007258455.2. Lineage (NCBI taxonomy): Eukaryota > Viridiplantae > Streptophyta > Pinopsida > Cupressales > Cupressaceae > Sequoia > Sequoia sempervirens. Next base: position 329,393,441 of record VDFB02105785.1, read on the forward strand.
CTCATAGAATTTTAAATTTATTTTTAATTCCCCACTTTCTCTCTCATTGTCACATCTTCGAACTTTTGCAAGTTGGTCTCTAATCCCTCTTAACCATCTAACCCTCTTCTAATTAATTTATGGTTAAAATGTGCACACCCCTAATCATCATTAGGGTCACATCCTCCATAATCTTCCACTTGCCTCTAATATGTCATTAATTTGTCTAGTTAGGTACTTGCACAACCTTAATCACTTAATTAGGTCAACATAATCTCTATGCCATTTATGGAATGTGTCATAAGTCAACCTTATTAAAGGCTTTCTCCTTTTAGAGAAGGCACTCCTTTCCCCATGTGAATTTTTTGTTCACATTTAATCCCCCAATGCATTTCAAATAATTTTAAATTCTTTCTCTTATTCCCATGTGGATATTTGAGAAATTTTTAATTCCTTACATGTCCTTTCACCCACATGGGGACAAGGACCTCTTTTATGAGGAGATCTTGTCCAATCCCAAGGTACTATGTAGTACTTCCATGTCATGTACTCTCCTTCCACCTCATTTACACATCATCCTTCTTGAGCCACTTCAAATGCCATATGTCAAAATGTGAGGGCTTGTGAGTTCTCAACTCACCATAGCCCTACATTTTAGCCTTGTTGGTTTGATCCCAACGATCCATTTCTCTAGAGAATTCAAAATTCTCTATAAATACCCCTTCTTTTCTTTCATTTTGAGAGGAGATCATTATGCTAGCGAAACTTTTACAAATTTTTCTCTTGAGCCATACTTAGCCAAATATTTTTATTTTCCTCCATTATCACCTATTCTCCATTCATCTTGCATTCCACACTTGTATCTCTTTCCATCAAAGAAGCATACACTACATCAAAGATCGAAGGGCCAACCAAAGAACAACTCAACAAGGTAAAAGGTTCCATTTTGTCTTGTTAAGTTAATCATTTTCCCAATCTTGAGGTGTAGGGTGTTTATATTTGTTGTTTGCACTCTTTTGTTTGTTCATTTTCTAACACATATTTTCGCCATTCACAGTCTCAAAGTTAGAGATTTCAAATTTTTAATATGTACTTGTGTTGACGAAGGAAGTATATAAGGATATTTAGCAAGTGGATTTATAAATAGGTTCAATTTATGTTCCAAACAATTTGAATTGAGCATTATGACACTATATTTATGAAAAGTCTTAAAATTATGTAAAAATATGGTGTAAAGGTATAAGTTATGCATTATATCCTTTATATTTTTGTATTTTGGTATGCATATAAATGAGATGTGAATATATAAGAGAAATGCATGCTCATGTAAAATATAGATTAAATGAAATATGCAAGCATGTCAAGATACAAGTTTAGATTTCATTTTGCACCTATATAGTTTCATGTATCTATAAAAATATTTCATCCTTTTATACATTAGCATAAACTCATTATCTTATAAAATAAACCAAGTATTAAAAATCTATAATCATCCCATCTCGTTGTAGATATAAAGTATAAAAATGAATAATTGATGTGGTGTATGCCATGATTTCTGGGTAGCATGGAATCGAAACAATTAAGACCACCACAAAGTATTTGCATGGTGAAGGTGTAGAAATGATCATGATGCATATAAGGAAATACTAAAGTTGGAACTAATGCTCAGGGTAATGGAAAAAAAAGCGCACACGCCTATAATTAGGGTTTTAGCTTTTTTTTTTTCCCTTTATGAGTTTTTTCAAAAATTCAAAGGATTTTTGCTAGATTTTCTTTTCCTTTTTTACTTGTTTTATAAATAATAGATTGATGAGGGATAGGACGAAGCACAGAGGGCTTTGAAGCGCCATTTCAAAGGTGAAAGCAATGAAAATTTGTAGCATTTACTTGGTGGTGGGAAGAAAACCAAATGGCCGAATGGAAATGAGGTAGGTTTAGTTCAAATTGTCTCATACAAAAAAATGTGCAACTATTTGTGAAGTTTTTAGGGATTTATAACTTATTGTGTGTTGAAAGTGTGATTGAAACAAAATGCAGGTGGAAATTCTGTGAAGAATTATTTTGGAGAGTTGTTGTTGGCCACACTTCTTGCTGTAGAGATTGATGATTGAAAATTGTGGAATGGGCTTCTGCAAGATTCTTTAGCTGAACTGGGCAACGAGAATGAAAGTGTGGGTAATATGAAACATAACAATCACTTGTAAAGAATGAAGGCATTGTAAACTAGCAATAGTGAAAACAATTTTGTATAATATATCAAAGCTAGTTGTGATTCTACTCTAAAGATTCAGAGGGAATAAAAAAGTTATGAATTTTTTATTAATTATTATAATAGAGCACTGAGTTTGTTCAAATATAATTGTGACTCATTAATTGTGAAACAAATACAAATTCTTGAATTTTAAAAGATTTTTGGAACTTAGATAGTTAAATTTTTCAAAGATATCAAGTTTTCACAATCCATATAGATTATTGTTGAGTTGGTTTCTTAATTCGATTGTGTGAAATATTTTTGCATCAATGTTTTTGACCACACTATGTGATCCATCATCAAGGTGAAAGTAGAGAGCAGGCATCACAGAGTGTGATGGATCACAGACTGTGATCCAAAATGTTGATGCAAGAATATTTCACACAATCCAATCCAGAAACTAGCTCAATAGTTAATTTTTTTTTACTTGTTTCTCTCATATCCCAACCTTATTCATCTATCTGGATGGTTTAGGCAAATCATCATGAAAATTAAGGACACTCCCATATATAATGCTACAGTTTTAATAGTTTAATGAGCCTTGTCTCAAACATCAACAATTACATGCATTTTGAATTTACAAGACATTCTTATAATCATCAAACAAAATGGTAATGAAAATAATAAAAGTTAAGGATTGAGTCAAGATTAGAATAATAAATATCAAAGTTAAATTTTATTGAATTTAAATAAATTAAATGTAATATTTAGTTCAAATTTTAATAGTGAAATGTTTTGTTAAAGATGCAATGGATTAATTTGTTAATATTTTAATAATTAAGGTTTTGGTCAAATAAACACTTCAAAAATTTGTAAATTGATTGTATTATGTTTTATATTTACGCTTATAGAATTGATCTCCATGTCTATGAAATTGATTTGGCTTGTGGAATTGAACTTAGATCCATAGATGGTAGGGTGTGGATGATTATAACAAATTTTTTGTATCATTGTCTAAGGTGGAGTGGTGTCCACATAAATTATTTGGAAACTTGTTAAATAACAGTTCTCAATGAAGGACCTAAAGACTAATTTAACAATGATCAACCAAAATTGAAGACAATAGGCATGAATGTAATACACCTAAGATGATGTATGCTTAGATAATGTGCAAATGGATTAGAGCATATGTAAACATAGTTATAAATAGATAAAGAATGTCTTTACATACAACATAGCACATAAATCTACACAAATGTGGGTTGGGTCAATTCACAATAACTAGAGAAAAGTGGAGAGGAAAATAAATAGAATAAATTAAAATTATTAAATAAAGAAGAGGATGGTGAGAAGAGCTAAAGTACAATCATGGGTGCTAGCAAGGGGAGTTAAATGGATTATAAAGAGAATGATGGGAAACACAGGCACAAGAGTATGGTGATTGGGAGTGAAGGCGATGGTGTGTACAAGAACCTAGTGAAGACCATGGATATCTTTCATTGCATTAAAGAATGTGCTCTCATAATTGTGGAATATGCACTAAAACAAATTGTTGAAAAGGCTTTAAAAGATTTCAGGAAACTGCAATTGATAGGTGTGAAATCCAAACTAAGTAACTAAGTAACCATAATCCTAATAACAATACACAACATCATTCTACTTCAGATCATAAAAGAAGATAATATGAAGATTTAACCCCTAATTGATTGAGGATTTGATCATTCCTTGTATCAAGTAAAAACACACTTGGTCTTACCCTCAAGGAAAGGTTTCAAAATAAACCAAAATGAATCCAAAAGTAGACAAGCTCTAGCAAGGCGGTGTTGTCATAATAGTGGTTTACAATTCTTGAGAGGAACGAATTTTAGCTGAAATCACATATTTTTAGAAAATATAATGATTTAAGCATTAAAAAGTTCCATTTTAAGGATTCCAATTGAAGAGGGTTTGATCAAATCACCTTAGATCAAACCCCCTTGGATAGAACCTCGCTAGTTTTAAACCATACCTATAAATGCGTCTCCTTTACACCTATCAAAATGCTGATAAAAAATCACTTTTGATTTAGCTTTTGGGGATCAAATGAATTCATTTAAAATTTATTTCAAATGATTATGGTATTCCTCAGAGCAAGCTATCCAATGAATATAATTTTAATATGTTTTGGTTTTGTTATGTATTTGTTTTAAGTTTTATTAAACATAGGTTTTTCATCGAAAATGAATTTATTTTTTCTTCACATGTGTAAAATAGAAGATTATCAATTTTTTTTGAAAAATATGAGTGCACCAGATATTGAAGTCCTTGATCCAACAAAAAAATTAAATTAAATTTTGACATATACAAAAAGTTACGCTATACGGTCGCGGTGTCAATTATAATTCGTTTGACTTTGAAACTTGATTAAGGAAAAAATATTCAATAAAAAACTATCTAACCAAGTGGAAGCGCTAGATATCAGAGTTACAAATCTAAATTTGAAAGAATTAGAATTTTATCCTCCATGGAAAAAAAGTTATGCGTTATACGGTGTGCATCACTTTTTAAAAATGTTGTTTTCTGAAAAAACTAAATTTTCATGGGAGATGGAAAAAGAAGTGCAATTTGATTCCAAAAATTTTGAAAAAAATATTTTTAGAATCTACAGAAAAAATTTGATGAGACTCTAGTTTGCACCATCTTCAAATTCCTCACAGTTAGGCCTCTATAGGTGCCCGAATGTGAAGATTTAGTTAAAAATAATAATTTTAGTGTCCAGTTTGGCCAAAAATTGTAAACCACTATTATGGGATCACCTAAGGTCACCCACTTTAATCAATAGATTCCTATGATAACTAGAAGGACTATTCATGATCATGTAGATATCCTTTAAGTGTAGTTACAACTACCTAAGTAGCATGCATGGACAAGTAACATTTAGTGCAATAAGATCTTGATATTGTCAATTAAAAATTCCAAACATAAAATTATTAGCTTTAACCATAATCTATTAAATACCATATCCCAACCTAAAGATCTATATATGATATAATAATTATTCTTTATCATTATCTATTTTTTCTTTGATCTATCATAAATTCTTTTTACAATTGAATATTAAGCATGGGTATTAATGAATACCACTCAACATTATTCATCAACTAAGTTTATATGATACCAAAAGTATGACAACAATCCTACATGATTAAGATGAAAAGTTGAAAAGAGTGTGCAAGGAGTGAGTTCAAATATAATAATGTTATCATAGGTATCTTGGAGAAGATCCTATAGATATAATTACACATTACATATGGATGATCCTTGGTAAATTTTAGCATGTACCTAATTTCTTCATCACTATTGTTGACATGGTTTTAAACATCAAATCGCAAAGTTATGTTGGGTTGTCTAATGAATCTATGTTGAAATACAAAAAAAATAAAAAATGAAAGAGGTATCTATTAAATCAATTAAAATTCTCTAAACCTCTTAGCCCTCACACAAAGATCATAAGAATAAATAAAAATTGAAAAAAAAATTAAAACCAGTACCTCTCAATCTTATAATGATTGTTGGCAACAAACAAATGCCAATGGAAAAAAAGGATAGGGAAAATCAAACTTATTCATCACTAAAATGCCACACATTTAATGCCCAAAAAAGACAAGAATAGGAAAAACATAAGAATCCCAAATTCATCAATTCACATTTCCCACACCATCAACGCTAGAGATATTTTATGTACACATGATGCTTAGAATCCCAAAAAAGAACAAAACCTCCAATGCTTTAAAAAATAGAAATTCAAAGGCTCCACATGCCTAGCAGTCCTCAATAAGCCATCACACTAAACCATTGGGAAAATTCACAACGCAATAACAAAATAACCCCATTTGTATGTGCAACAATTGAATTAAATAAGAGGATATAAGGGAGTTATGAGCATTTGACCTTGTTGACCCAAGTAGTGATAGAGGTGAATACCAATTTCCAAAGAAAATAAAACAAAAGAACTCACTGAAAGCATGGCCAACGACTTTCCTTCAGATTTTGCACAAATTGTATCATGCAGGTGCGACTGGTAGTATAACGCCACATTCCACAACCTTTGTCAACATCCACTCTACCAATGCCAAAATGGGAGCTTTGGAATAGGGTATGGACTTCCATCGCAACATAAAAGATGGCGGTATATTTGTTTTCGATGTTGTAATTTCAACTGCCATGTAGCTATGTATGTAAAAAGTGGACACATAGACAAGGCATGTGAAATGTTTGACATAATGCCTCAAAGAAACGTGATCTGAGGGCCTAGAAACATTGCAGGTTATGTGCAAGAAAAAAATGATTTATTGAAAGGGCTTTTGAAATTTTCAAGTAAATAAAGTCGAAACACATGTAAAGCCAAATCCCGCAACATTTAGTCACGTATTCAAAATGTGGAAACATAGACAAGGCACATTAATTGTATGACAGAATGCCTCAAAGAGATGACACGTCATGTAATGCTATGATTATGGAGTAAGCACAAAATATACTTGTTAAAAGGTTGTAGAAACTTTCACACAATTGCAATAGTCAAGTGCAACACCATATACAGTGAGATTAGCTATTGCCCTTCTCTGCCTAAGATAATATGGGAGTTTTAGAGCTTGGAGAGAACATTTGTATTCCATAATTTGTGAGTATAAGTTGTGTTGAATGTTTTATGTGGCAGGGTTGAAGGCATCTATGCCCAATAGTTCATTGTTCATCATGATTTTGTTGAGGAGGAGATATGAGATTACCTTGTGGGAAAGAATTACAAATGAAAGAGGCAAAGAAGGGTCAGGGTGATGGCTCTTATTATAACATTTGAAAAAAATCTCAACGAGACTGTTTATTAGCCCTTGCTCTTATTAAAACATTTGAATTTTTGTAGAAGAAAAGTTTTGCAATGAAATGTCTACCCAACACTCTGGATTTGCATCAACAATTGCAAACATTTCAATCATCATCTTGCAAGCAGATTACCATTGATTGAAAATTTTAGGTTGCTCATTTTCATATTGGATATGCCTTCAGCGTAAATCATAATAATATCTCCATAGTCCATTTGAAAAAATTATGATGCTTCTGATAAAATTGTGATGTAAGAATGTGTTGGATCAGAAAATTTATTACGAGAGAACTTGTCAAACTCTATCCTATGCCACTCACAAAAGAGCATACCATGTCAAAAAAAAATTATATTGGATTTGTTTTGAGGATTTAGTTTGACTAAAGTGATGTTCCATGGTTAAGCGCTTGTATTCAAATTTTCAAATTGTCAAAGTTCAAACTCCTTTGTGAAATGTGAATATGTTATTTAAATAACTTGGAAAATAAGTTTTGTATTAGCAAAAATAAATTTTTATTTTTAGTTGGTAAGATTTAAGTTGTAAGGGTATTTGTAGGATCATCATGGAAAAAATAGGCCCTTAAGTGGCAAAAAAATTAGAAAAATCAGAGTTAGGCAACTTGACGTAAAAATTTGAATAAGTTATCTATATCATTTCAAAAATATGTAAGAATACAATTTGTATCAAATTAAATGTAGTTTCTAAAGTACTAGGTTTATTTTTAAAAAATAAAAATCTATTTGGTGAAAATTTGAAATTTTAGTGCAGTAATACTTAAATTTCAGAGAAAAAATAAGAAGTAGGTGTCTGTTTGATCACCCTAACCACAATAAAATGATAATACTTTTTTATAAGATTTTAGACATAAGTAGACAACTCATGTTTGGATGTGATGCATTTTTTTTGTAATTTTTTTCCAAGTAAATAATTAATTATGAATTTTTTATTACAACTTTAAAAAAATATAAAAACTCGTATGTCTGACCACCTTAACTTGGTCAAAACTTCATTAAAATAAAATTTTATTTTTTTAATCCTATAGTATGTGGAGCATAGAATGTGATGCATGCTTTGGATTCAAAAAATGTGATACCATTTAAAAGCTATAGATGTTTTTCAATCAGCCTATCAATTAGCACTTTAGTCATAATTCAAATAGAAAATGAATAATAATTATTTATTAAATTCAAAGTAAAGCATAATTTATATTGGTGGAAATTTGAGAATATCCTTTAAAAACCCTTTTCATTTCATCAATTTTGGGTAAAAAAAAAAGTCGTCAGCCACACACCCTACAAATACCCATCATATTGCCACTTTTTGGCCCATCATGATCTTGCACATACCCGTGAACATCATATTTTTTTGTTTAATGTGTTTATTATTTATTTTTTTGGATGTCTTAAGAAAAAAGGTTATGAGGTCACTTAAACAAAATATTTGTCAATTTTTATGGTCTAATTGAACTAGTGATACTAGATTTAAATCTACTTCATAGCATCTTACCTAAAACTAAAGGTGGATAGGGTTTTTTGGATCACACAACTCAAGGGGTTTTTTTGTTACTTAAATGGATAATTAGAGTTGTTAATGGTGAAGAGCCATAAAAAAATTGGTTCATTATCAAATCATATAGACTATTGCCAAAGGGAAATGGCAATCTGTCTAATGACTAGACAAAATATTGTTGGCTCTTTTCTTTCATTTAAAAGTATCATTTCTTCATCTTTCCACATGAAAGGCATGGCAACATATTTGCAAATGTCTCAATTTGAAAAATTCTTCATTGCAACATGGTTTTAATTTTGGCTCTTCATCTATTTGGTGAAATAGAATGGTGTTGTATCAATTACAACCTCTTATTGTCTCATTTCCAAGGCATGCTTATTATCCTTTCAATAGAGGGATTTAATAGTTTAGGGATTTATGGGATTTTAATTCTTTGGATTAGACTACTTAGCAAAACAATAAGAATATTCTTTTTTTAAACAATAAGTATAAAGGGTTTATTATTTTTGTTGAAGTGATGGTGCCTATAGACATTATTATGAAGTTATACACCCCCTTGATATTGCAAACTTATGTTGTCATTGATGTCAACAAAGCATTGTTGCATTGATGTCAACCCTTGAGGAAGCAAGTATGTTCAAGTGTGTTGTTTGCATTATGTTGTCATTAGTATTGTCACTGGTGTCAACCTCTAATGTAGCAATGATGCTCATAGATGTTTGTGGATATCAAACTCTTGTATGGTTGATATGCTGAGAAGATGTTGCATATGTTGAGATAGTGTTTGTGGTGCTTGATTTCCAAGCGCTTTTGAAAAAAATTGAATAAAAGAGAGTTTAGTGTGATAGAGTGGTATTAAAATTTTTTCTTTGCATTTCTTCATGGTTGAATATGTTCCCATGCAGTCTGGACTTGATGATTGAAAGTGTTCAGAGGTATCATATCAAGAATTTTAGCTTAAATGGATCATTCTACATTGGAAGATGTGTTTGACAATACGTTTTTCTGGTGAAATAAGGTGTTTGGGAGAAATGAGATTGCTTTGCATTTCTCTGCAATGAATTTTCTAGTGTTGCAAATCTAGGAACATTCTTATAATGTATGTATCTAACTTCCCTTGAAGTTTCAAGTGTTGAGTTATTTCACAAGATTGTTTGATGTATTGGATGTTTATGCCAATATGTTTGGTTGCACAAAATGAAGGTTTTTTGAGTTTCAAGTGCTTACAGTGGTTGTGCAAAATAGTTTGATGGTGTTGGAGTATTTTGAGATGTTGTATGAATATTCTAGAGTGTTTTTGTGTGGTCCGCGAGATGTTTTTGGACCTTAAGAGGTGTGTGTTGGAGTCGCTTGTTAGTGTTAGTGCAGGTTTGGCCAACTTAGCATGCTAGTGCTAATTGCAGAGGATAATTGTTGATTGAGGAAGTGTTGAGAAGCATGTTTAGATAGATTTAGGTCCCAATTAAGTAGTAGTGTGGTTTGACTTCACTTCTTTATACCGTGGAAGTGTTTGGTCCCAACTTATTTGGTGATACACGATTGAGGTGTATACATTTCCTTAAGGTCAACCTAATTGAGATTTTCTTAGGTCACAAAGTGTATAAATTCAAGGTAAATTATTGTGTGGATTAAGTGTGAAGTTGGTGAGATGTGAAATATATGAAAGTGATCAAGTGTGGAGATATGAGTGTGAGCCTTAATGCCTATGACTTACTAATGTAGTGAGTAGAAGGTGTCTACATTTCAATCTGTTTGATGTGGTTTTTGTGCTTTAGTGAAACTGTATCTTTAGCATATGAGAGATAAATTGGTAGTAGTTCAAATTGGTATCGAGCCACCCATTCTTCTTTCTTCTTTCTTCTAGGTAGTGAGTCCTTTAGCAGTGAGCCACCGATAGTGAGCCTTTCATTATCTTTCTAGGAAATGAGCCTTATTGTATTTGGTATTGTAATTCATATATAAGTGAGCTAATCATCACCATGGTTTTTTCCTTCTTGGGTTTTCCATGTAAATCCGGTGTTCTTATGTGATGTGTTTTTATTATTGCTTTACATGTTTACATTTTGTTAATGCATGTTAAGGGTTTAATGGTGGATAAGAGTTTAAGAACTAATGCATATCTGAATGTTAATGAGGGTTTCTAATGTTTCAAAAGTATACAACTAATTCACCCCCCTCTCAATTATATTATGCATCTAAACATTGGAATTAGAGCTTTGGTTCCCAAGAAGAAGCTTAACTACTTGACGTAGATCCGGATGGAACATAGGAAATGTGTCAAAGCTCCTTGGTTTAATGAAATAAATTATACCTACTGGAAGGCTAGGATGGAGTCTTTCTTAGTCTCCCTTATATTTGGTGTTTGGTAGTATATTGAAAGAGGTTATACTATGCTTGCAAGTGGACCATCATCTAATGATGAGATCAAGGCATATGCGAATAATGACAAAGCAAGGAATGCAATTTTGAGTGGTCTTACTGATTAGAACTTATGAAGGTTATATAAGCTACAAGTATGCTAAAAATGTCTGGACAAAGCTGAAATGAATCTATGAAGCAGATGAAAAGGTCAAAAAAGAAAAGATTTAGATCTACAAAGCCAAATTTGAAACCATAAGAATGTCTAAAGATGAAGATATGTATGCCTACATGCTCAAAGTTGACAAAGTTGTCAATGCCATCAATGGTCTTGGTGGAAATCTGGATGAAAGCGAAGTTGTGAAAAGGGTATTAAGAACTCTACCTAAAGCTTATAGTCATAAAGTTTTTGTTGGTGTATTTAATATTTAATTACACTTGCATATGTTTACTTAGGCATATTATTAATTCCTAGGTTGCATTTACTAGGAAATTAGTTATAATGGGGCCATCCCCCTTCACATGTATTTAGGATAAAATATTCCTTCTAGAAGATGAGTTGTCTTTTCTAGAAGCCTTATCCTAGATATTTACATTATTCTAGGTAGTTAGCTAGTTGTCACATGTTGTTAGATCAAGACACATGGCAACATATCATATTGCATATTGCATCTCAACCTTGCCTATATAAGGAAGGTGTTTGTACTCATTTGTATCATACTTTACCATACGTCATACCCCATCATTTGAGAGGTCTTAATATCAAGAAAGCTTGTATTCTTGCATGTCTTCTTCCAAAAGGTTTTCATTTTTTTTGTAGGTGTTCTTGGGTGTCAAGATAATCTTCAACTCTTACATGGTATCAGAGCCTTGCTTGCAAGACCCTTCTCAAATTTGAGGATTGACCTATGGTTGTAAGATCTTGGTGATTTTTAGCAAGGTTGAGTATGCTCTTCTCTTGCATCATATGACGACCTAGAGAATTAAAAAATCTTGAAAGAAATACCAGATTTAGGGTTTTTTCTTGATTTTTTTTTATTGTAGGTTGGGGATTTGCATCTCGGGTGAATTTTTGGAGCAAATTGGGTCATATCCGACCCTTCCATTGTATACAGAAGGCCCAAAACCCCCATTTTCATACAAAATACTTCATATTATGAGGTAAATTTATTTTTTTGTATTTTTTTAAAAAATTGGGTGACTATCTTAAATTTGGCAGCCAAATGATTGTCATGGAAGCCCCATCATGTCTTAATTAATTTTTTTAAAAAAAATCACCATAAATTTTGACCCGAGTATCAAATTTTCGCAAACGAGATATCATTGGAAAGTGTTGTTTGAAATCAAATATCCTATTTGGACCTCAGAGCTCATAACTTTCTACCAGTTTCTTTGATTTTTGTGATTCAAGTTGCATTTGGAAGGTGTTTAAGAGCTCTTTCATTATGCCTATGCACATTTTCTAGATTTAGCCCCAGGTATTATTTATTCAATATTTTGCATATTTGGAATTTTGAGTGATTAATTGGACATCCTAACTCCTAGAGAGGTTTTATCAGTTTGGGAAGACTTCATTTATAGTCAATATGATTTTTGGGAGTTTCTAATTTTATATTGAAGATTAATGTCTTTGAAATTGTGGAGATCTTTCATAGTTAATTATGGGGTTTTCATTTCATCCTTCTCTAATTATGTTGAAAAGTTAGAGTCACACCTCATCTTCTTTCTTGTTAGCTGGGAAGACTCTTGCAATTATATCAGAGTTTGATTTCCAAAGCCTCAATTGGGGGTAACTTTGATTTATGCAAGCTTTTAAATTTTAAGGTCAATTATTTGAGGTAGTTGTAGTCTTTATCCACTCCTCCAAAAGTTGAGGGTTAGTGAGTGACTTAAGTTAAGGGAAAGTGGTAGCTATGGTTTATAAATTTCCATGGGTGGATTGCTTAAGTAATAACTTTAGGAACTTCGAAGATGGAAACTATGCATGTTCTTGTGTAATATCAACCTTATAATTTGTGTATATCTAAAGAATTAGAATCACAATATGTCCACAGTCCATGTGACCAACTTATGATGCTTCTAATAAAATTATGATGTAAAGAAGTCTAGGGACCAGGAAACTTATCACTATAGAAATTTCCAAACTATAACTTATGGCACTAACAATATGTTAGCATAGAGTATACCATGTTAATGTAAGGAATTTAAGGAAGCAGAACAACTTCCTAAACTAATATTGAGAGGAGGGTAATGCAAAACTTTTCATATCTTTAAAACAGTTACAAAATATAAACATAAATATCATGCATACAACAATACAATGATTTATGTGGGGAAAACCCTTTTGGGAGAAGAATCCCACACTCCAAAAGCTAACCAATGAATTATTCAAAAATCATAAAGTTTACAATATACTTGTAGAGAAAGCTTCTCACAAGAGTATCACCAATCAAAGATCTAAAGGTAACATGATTGCTATCAGACTCTCATAATACATCACAATACATAACCATATTGCAATGCCCTCATATAATATGGTTTCCTTCTAGGGATAGATAAGCCAAAAAAATATCTATGGTAAGATTTGAGACCTAATGATGAATGGTTCAAATTTATATAATAAAATATATAAAAAATGTGGCTTTTGGGGGTGTTGCCCCTAAACCCCCGCTACGGTGTGTGGCCCTTAGACCCCCCACTAGGGGGATGAGACCCTCGAACCATGCAAGAGATTCCCCCCCTTGCACCCCCTTCCACCCCCACCCCCCCACACTCACTTATTAATTGTAAACCTTCTGTAATTGCATGGTTGAGACACATTTTTTTAATAATAAAAAAAGTTTATATCAAATTTTTTTTATTTTAATTTTGAAGATTTAGTAACAATTTTGAATATTCAGTGTTACTAAAGTGACATTCCACGATTAAATTCTTGCATTTGATTTTTCAAGTTGTCAAAATGTCAAACTTGTTTTAAGATATACTTACTAAGTTCAAACTATTAAGGTGTGATTCACAAGTGTTTTATCATAAACGTTTCTAGTAACATGGATGGAATGTCTTCTTGGGGGTAGGTATTGTTCAAAAAAAAAGTCGCACATGATTTCTTAAATGATCACATGCGTAGCTAGTGGTCATATCTTGGAATATATCCTTGGTCTTGCATATAATTTTCATGAGAACTCTCAAACTCATCATCATTGATGGAGGCAATGCCACTTCTTTTTCATTAAGAGAGGAGATAAGAGGTTTTTTCTTTAAGAAATGCAAGTCACATGTTGAGCATGATTCCTTAGTTTTGGTAAGTCTAATTATTTAGATAGATGAGCATAGATTGAACTAGAGGCAATTGTGAGATAGAATTTTGATATTTGTGAAGGTAATTTCATTTCCCTAGTCTATCTAAAATAGGAAATCAAGATGATTGAAAGGAAGCAAAGATGTCGAATACACTTCCTACACTATTCTATGCCATGAGGTGTATGTAAACACTAAATTGATCATATATTTACAAGGAAATAAATACAAAAGTAATATACCATAACACAATAATTTATGTTGCAACAACCTTTTCAAGAGAAAAATACCATACTCTTAAGTAGCTCAATGTATCATTCAACAATCAATAGTTATCATATAATTATAAAGTCTAAGCCTTTAATAGTATCACTAATAAGATATCTAGAGCAATTTTTGCCTCATAGTAGTATTTATAAAAGCTCACTATAAAACCTCTATCTCAAACACCAAATAAATAGGAGAATCAATACATGAAACCGTCAACTGCTAAATAGGAATATGTGATCTAAAACCATCCAAAATGTGGTACCTACCCAAATCTCAAGATGAGTCTATTGGCTAAAAATAGCATATTCCTTACACCTATCATAAGTTGTCATACAATAACCCAACAATAATGAGTCCGAAACTTAGCTCGAGTGGGAAAAAAATTTGAACTACCTTTGTTCAAATATATTTCTTTGAATGAAGGTCCTTTGCTCGAAGGTGCCATTGAAATTGTTTACGAAATTATCTATTCCCATTCATTGCAATTTCTTCAAAGATTGGCTATGGTTGTCAATTTAACTCTTCTTAATTTGTCCTTTAAAAAAATATATTTACATTTGACTCATGTCTTACCTTTGAAACCTCACTTGAACCTCAAATGGCATTGTAAATTTAGTGAAAAAAATTGGGGATGTTTTGCTCAAATATGGAAATCAAAATCCAATTCAGATGCTCAATTATTGGCTTGGAAAATATTACACTACAAACATCCCATTGGTGGCACATTGAAGTGTATTATGTTCTAGATGATTAATTTCCCTTTCTACCTAATAAATGAATATATGTGACATACATTTTGGGGAAGTCAGTTCATTAAAAAGAAATGGAACTCTATATTTAATGACTTACTTGCTATTTTTGAGCATAAACTAAAATGGAAAGAGGCCTTAAACTTAGGGTTGGGATTCATGACAATGTTATTGTTGCTAGTGTTAGACATGTTATTTTGTTGCATTGATCGAGAAACAGGTGTAAAGTAGTTTTTAATATAACCATAATGATCGTTGGTAATTTTTAGTTCTAAGGTTTTACTATAACATATTTTATTGTCTTAATTCTTTGTTCTCGCAACTACATGAAGAGTCTAAAAAGAATTCAAATATAAATTTCCAAATTCAACAAATCAAACTTCAAGTGAATCAATTGTTGAATAATAAGAGTCTTTGTATTGCTGAAGCTCTAAGGGATCATTTACAATAATTATTGGTTGAAGCCACAATAATGGTTTACAATTTGATGGAGGAAGGAAAACTGAGAAAAAATGACCCCATGGCAAAAAAAAATTGGTTTTAGGGGTTCAAATGAACCTACAAGTTTTACCAAACCCATTAATTACTAGGCCCACATTTCTTGCCCAAAAAAACAAAAGGAAATGTACATTGAAGGGTAGTTTGAGTGAACCCCCCTTATTTCTCATTCTCCCCCTAAAACACAAAAGATACCTAAATTTTTACGCTTTGAAGCTCGAGTTGAGGATGAAAATGGAGGATTCTTCACAAACCCAATTGGAATCAAATAGTCCTCAGAACGAGCTATCCAACGAATATAATTTTAATATGTTTTGGTTTTATTATGTATTTTTTTTTTAGTTTTATTAAACATAGGGTTTTCATCGAAAATGAAGGTCTATGTTCTGCACATGTGGAAAAATAGCAGATTATCATTTTTTTAAAAAAAATATGAGTGCACTAGATATTGAAGTCCTTGATCCAACAAAAAAAATTGAATTTTGATATATACAAAAAAATTTACGCGTTATACTCTGATCCACTATTTGCCTAATTGTAATTGGTTTGACTTCAAACTTGATTAAAGAAAAAATATTCAATAAAAACTATCTAACCAAGTGGAAGCAATAGATATCGGAGTTACAAATCTAAATTGAAAGAATTAGAATTTATCCTTCATGGAAAAAATTTGTGTTATAAGTGCCACTTTTTAAAATGTTGTTTTAGAAACCAATTTTCATGGGAGATGGAAAAGTGCAATATGATTCCAATTTTTTTTTAAATATTTTTTAGAATCTACAGACAAAATGTGATGAGACTCTAGTTTGCATCATCTTCAAATTCCTCACGGTTTAGCCACTATAGGTGCTCAAATGTGAAGATTTAGTTAAAAAAAAAATTCATTGTCCAATTTGGCCAAAAGTTGTAAACCACTATTGTGGGATCACCCTATTGTTTTGATGATGGTTTTTCATCTTCTATTGTTCCAAATTGTGTTGGATATTATTGTTGTTTTAAATTGGGCTCGTTAACGTTTTGTTGATATTGTTGTTGTTAATTTTGGGATAGAGTTCTTTTGTTGTTGATGTTAATGAGTAGAGCTTCTTGATCTTGTCTTCTCCTTGGTGAAGACATTAGTTTTTTTTATGATGTGTATAGTTTTATATTATAATTGTTAATTGCATTATTTTCCTTGTAATCTTCATTTCTTCAATATAAAAAAACCACTAATCCTAACCTAAATAATAATTCTAACCCTAACCCTAATACTACCATAACCCTAATTCTAATCTTAAATCGTACTCTAAATTTTACTTATCTAAATATGTAAGTAATAGTTATCTTAACATTATGTTGAGGACTAAAGTAACAGCTTGCATGTTGCAACTTCATATGCTAAGTTTGTATATCTATCTTTTAAAATATCTATATAAAATACGCTAAGATCTATATCCTTCTTGAGATACCTATTCCACTTATATATGACAAATTGATTTGAAAATAGGTACCTTAAGAAGGATATCTCTTGATGTATTTTATATGAATTTTTAAAATATCAATATGTTAATAAATACTACTAATGAAAGCAATTCAACTAAGTATGAACTAATTTCACTTAGTTATACCATTGATTTTAGAGTAGTTCCTAATCATTGATTAGTTATTTTTTATCAACATGTCTCCACAACTATGAGGAGCGATAATCTTTTTAAATGGATACTTATTAAAATAATATTTGAAATCAAGTAAAGGAATATCCTAATATACTCTTGCACCCATTAGGTTCCTGACATGCATCTTCATGTGAAATCCAAAATAGAATTTTATTTGTTGAAGACATAAAATTCCCACAGCCTATGATAATAGCTTGAAATGTTTCTAGGTTTCATTGCGTGAACTTTTTAAATAATTTGGATCATAGAATGATTCATAATGTTGATAGAAAAATTATGCAATCAAATCTATATATATTAAGAAATTTATTTAAAAAAATAATAAGTAAATTCCTATGCTTGAGGGATATTTTGAGAAGCATGTACTAAAGTGAAGATCAAAACATGTGCAAGAATGAATGAGTCTAATCAAAGAAACGCTTGGCTCCATGGGAATAAATAACACACAAAGCTCGGTCTCTTTCGATAGTTTGAGAAGCCCAATAGACTGTAACAACCAAATAAGGCTATGTCCCTCCATAAGGTGTTGCTACTACAAAGGGTGGCCAAGAAGTCCAAGATTCATATGAAACCAAAATGACACTTTAATCAAGTTAATTCTTCGTACAAGTTCATATATTAAGTAGATAATTAAAAAGAAAAAAAACCAATTTGAATTTTGGTAGCCTATTTGGGATCATACCAATGATCTATTGTTCTATTAAGAAAACCATTTTAAATGTGTTGATTATTATTTTTATTTCAACATGGATTTTTTTAATAATTTGTATGCACATTGAAATGGGGGAAAAATGTCATAAGAAAATACAAAGTTCTTTTTTCTTACTATTTGGTCTTATTTTGATTACAAACTTGTGTGTAATAATCCACTTATGTAGTGTCATAATTATGCAAAATTAGCTAATGATGTCCCATATATTGACTTCTTCCATCATTGATCCCCAATTTTACATTCACGATCCCTAAATTCATTTTCCATATCCTTGGATCAAATTTACAAGTGTAAAATTGATGTAAGTCACTTCTACAAGTGTAGATCCAAACCCCATTTTTAAATATAAAATTATATTCGTATTTCACCAACCTTTTCACTAAATATTGTGACCCAACTTAGCATATATTATGTTGATTTCTGTGCTTGGTGGTTGTATTTAAGGACATTCATTCACTCATTTGAAAATCATCCAAGACAACCTACAACTTACTCAAGAATATCAATGTATTTATGAGAGAGTCAAAATCAAATTGTCAAAATATTTACATCATCACATCATCTTAGGCTATTGTATTCTTGCTTGTTGTTCTCAATCATTCCACTTAAAGCAATAAAGCTAGTCTACTAAGGTTTAAAATTGACCTATTCTCCAAAAATATTTGTGAAAACTACATGTCCTTACAACAAATAGACATTGGAAATTGAGGTGATCAAATTATATCAAACCTCCTCTAATAAATTTAAGTCCACAAACATTGATTCAAAAATGCACTAAGATTATGTTGAAAAACACAAACAACTATGTACTTGAAAGTGAACCAAAACAAACAATAAATTGATCCTTTGATACTAGTATATTACATTGAAACACTATTTTTAACTCGCGAAACCAATGACATCTTTAATTTGTCCAACCTACCCCGCCCTTTCCGCTGAAAATTATAGTTACAAAATGAGCTGGCTTGCCCTCTACGTTTCGACTAAAGGTTTACGCTTCTGTACGGAAAATATTATTTATTAACACAAACAGTCCAACTCATGAGCAGGTGAGCTCTACTTTTCCGAACAACAGACAAAAGGTTTACGCCTCTGTACGGGAAATATCATTTATTAACCAACAGTCCGACTCACGATCGGGTCAGTTACCATACAACCGACATTTCAACATTGTTTTCTCGCATATTATAGGCTGCCTTGCAGATATTTTAGCAATGTCTAGGGAGAGAAGAGCCAGTAGCTACCACCCATTGAATAACCGCTACCTCCAGGTTCACTCCACCCCCCAAAAAAAATTTAACTCTGATCCACAAAAAAACTTTTTATTAACAAATAGAAAATTACAACAATACCAATAGAAAATTACAACAACACCAATAGCTGCTCATAACAGAATGAGTCACTCACCAATCAAAGTACACAACTAAACATGCCTTTGCATTTATAAAAGAACTCCACTTGCACATAAAAAGGCCCATTTACAATTTCATTTAAATCATTTACTTTTTACAATTACCCCCACTTGCAAATGTTTGTCCCTCACTACATTTTATATTTACAAGTATACATGCACAGCTACTGGTGCTTTAGATGACATAATCACAATCTCCTTTGCACAGTCTTTCACACACTCCCTGTCAGCTATATGTATTTATTTCATTTCCTGTAGGTACCTGCACAATTAAATATAGGTGTAAGGCTCCCCAATTAAACATCAAATCCAAATGTAATGCACAATTCAGTCATATCATCTTTAAAAACCTACGTAACTTGCAGCTTCAAATTCAAATGCTCAAACAAATTCAAAATTCAAACACAACCACCAAATTGAATGCATTCAATTGTCAGATTCGAATTCCTAAATAAGAGGGGGAAAGTAGCCAGCATCATTCACAATTACATGTTACTCCCACTCCCACCAAAGTTGAAAGCAACGACAAAGATTTTCTGCACATTCCTCTGCACATTCTTCTGATATCCAAAGTCTCAGGTATGTACTTATATTTATTTTCATTTATGCAGTGTCTTCTTACTTTATACATTCTACCATTTCTTAAAAAAATTCTACTTTCCATTGCACATACAGTAGGCTAGCATACATATATTTGTCATTTTACATTACGTGTCTCTTGTTTATTCAGCAAATCAATGTATATGTGTGTTTCCTTTGCCTATCCATTGAAAATGCAGAGTATGTACTTATAGTTATTTTCATTTATGCAGTGTCTTCTTACTTTATACATTCTACCATTTGTAAAGAAATTTCTACTTTCCATTGCACATACAGTAGGCTAGCATACATATATTTGTCATTTTACATTACGTGTCTCTTGTTCATTCAGCAAATCGATGTATATGTGTGTTTCCTTTGCCTATCCATTGAAAATGCAGACTATGGTGCCTATATTTATATTTGTCTGTTTTTCCTCATTTGTCATTTACTTCAGTGTTTATATCAGGGTTTATAGTTGTTATTTATTTTTTCTTATATGTCTCTTGTTTATTTTTGGTCATTTGTCAGGGGGGTCATTTATCAGGGTTTAATATGTATATGTGTGTGTGTGTATATATATATATATACATAGACAAACACATATATACGTCTATTAGTCTGTTTAAATATGTTTCATTTGGCTGTCCAATACAATAGCGTAGCATTTGTTTATATTTTCCTACTTCCCATTGCACACACAGCAGGCTACCATACATATATTTGTCATTTTACATTATGTGTCTCTTGTTCATTCAGCAAATCGATGTATATGTCTATCCTTTGCCTAGATCCTTTTAAAATGCAAACAATGGTACTGGTTAATCATTTTCTTCTGCATCTTTCATGACCCATGAAGGATTTATTCGATGATTGAAAAATTATTACTGCTTGTTTATGAAATAAATCAATCCTCTTACACTCCTTTTCCCACATTGCAGTTATGTATGTATGTATCTATGCAGCTTCACACACACACACACACACACATATATGTGTATATGTATGTATGTATGTATGCATGCAGATACATACATACATTGCACATACAGCAGGCTACCATACATATATTTGTCATTTTACATTATGTGTCTCTTGTTCATTCAGCAAATTGATGTATATGTCTATCCTTTGCCTATCCTTTTAAAATGCAAACAATGGTACTGGTTAATCATTTTCTTTTGCATCTTTCACGACCCATGAAGGATTTATTCGATGATTGAAAAATTATTACTGCTTGTTTATGAAATAAATCATTCCTCTTACACTCCTTTTCCCACATTGCATTTATGTATGTATGTATGTATGTATGCAGCTTCATACATACATATGTACATATGTATGTATGTATCTGCATACATACATACATACATACCCTAAAAAAAAGTGAATTTGGTTTTCTTTTGTGCTTAAATTATTAAATACAACCTGGTAAAGTCGATTGTCTCATGATTTTGTCTCCAGAAATGATCAGGAATTTTGTGGGTTTGAACACATGTCTATAAAAAACCCAGGTCACTTTGGGCATAAATCGACAAACCCATTAAAAATAAATATGTTTTTGTCAAAACCCTTGCATGGTTTTTTCCAAATTCGTGTGCTTAATGAATTAATCTCATGAAACCCTTGCCTGGAATATTTTGCATCTATCTCAAAACGCACTTCTGTATTCCTACCAGTGAGGAATTATTTTGCATATATGTATGTGTGTATGTATGTATGTGCATATATACATGTATGTATGTCCATATATGTATGTATGTATGTATGTATGTATGTATGCACATATACATATATAGATACATATATATATATATATATGTGTGTGTATGTATGTATGTATGTATGTATGTGCAGCTACAAAGACAGCGCGCGGCAAAGCGAATGGTTATGATGGGATACCCACAAAAAAACATTAGTCATATGCATCAATCGGACCCCAAATAAAGATTAATTGGGGTGTAATGTGTTTGGTGTCTGGTGCTTTAGTAAGGAGATTAATATGTAGGAGTGATTTGTAATGGGTGCGAAATTGATTGTAGAAGGTGCTAACGTGAATTAGACCCATTCACTTTCGAGCGGATTTGAATGATAAAATAGATCTGTTTTATATTTTGCAAAGTTTATACCTGTGTTTTGTATTTATATCTATGTTTTGCAATGTTTATACACTGTTTTTCTGACACTTGATCACTTACAATGTACAAGATCATTGACAATCATGGCACCAAGGCACAAGAGGAAAAGATCGGGTCTGAGGCGCTTGAATAGAGTACCTCGTGTAGTGACATTCAATGTTCCAGATGTTGACGAAGAGCCAGTAGTGAACATGGATGAGGAAGTTATTTCTGAAAATGTAGAACAGACCGATGAAAATGATGGTTTTCAACCTGCTATTCATAATACTGACGTAGAAATGGAACCGCCATCTGCTGACCAAGTGACAACCCCAGATCATAGCATCAAAAGTTGGTCTATGGATGACATGGAAAAAGCCATTGCAGATGTTGAAGACCATCACATGACAATCAGAGGTTCATCGATCAAATGGGGAATCTCGCCTAGCAGTTTGCGGTCATGGCTCAATGGTGTGACATCCACAAAAAAGAGGGGGCCACCAACAATCCTGACTGACGAAGAAGAAGCTGAAATTGTGCAATGGTGTAAAGATATGGCTAATATTGGCCATGGCCTTCAAGTGTCACAGCTTAAGTCAACGGTGGCCCACCTGGTTGGAGTGAGGCCTAACCCATTCACAAATGGGATACCAGGGAGGTCATGGTGGGTTGGATTTCGTTAAAGGCATCCTGATCTGACAATTCAAACACCCAAAGGAGTGGACATAGATCGAGCTATAATGCTGCGGCCCGAAATAGTTTCTTCATTCTATGATAACTTGGAGGAGTTGTACAGCAAACTGAATTATGGGCCCAACAACATATGGAACTGTGATGAAACAGGTGTGCAAGCTGGCAGAAATTGTGCAATGAGAGTTATTGCAAAAATAGGGACGAAATGTGTTCCACAATTAATTGCTAAAAGCAGAGAATGGATCACTGTTCTAGCTTGTGTTAGTGCAGCAGGTCAAGCTATACCTGGTTACTATTTGTTCAAGTCCAAAAGGAACATTAAAAACTATATTGTTAACTGTGAGCCAAGGGCATGCATGGCAATCCAAGAGCATGCTTGGATGACCAAAGAATTATTTGTGGCATGGTTAAAACACTTCGCAAAAAATGTCCCAGGAGGTGTGTCACCAACCAACAAAAAGCTTCTAATCTTTGACGGTCATGGCAGCCATGTGGCATTCAAAACGGTTGAAGTAGCAAAGGCTATGGGAATAGATTTGCTCACACTTCCAGCATAATGCGGTCACAAATTGCAGCCCCTTGATGTTAGTGTGTTCTCACCATTTAAGAACTACTTCAAACAGCAAAGGACTATATGGCTCTCTGCAAATCCTCAACTTGACATTGGAAGGGAAGAGTTGGCAACACTTGCCAGCAAAGCTTTTGCACAAGCTTTGACTCCTAATAACATTGCAAGTGGTTTTAGAAAAATAGGAATTTGGCCATTAGATCGACATGCACTTGACTTGGATATGGGGCCAAGCCAAGCTTTTGTGGTTGAAGAGGAAGGAACGACATTGAGAGCAGAAACTGAGGGTGATACAGCTGATGAAGAGGCACAGTTCATGGCAGCTGAGACTTGTTTGAGGATAGCAGGTTGGAATGAGGAACAGATTGGACAGTTTGTGGATACCTTTTCTGCAAACATTCCCCCAAATCCAGAAAACATTGAGGCAACAGAAATTCAACAAGAACTAGCAGTTCGATCATCTAATCAGGCAGCTGAAAATGAAGAGAGTCTAAATTTGCCATCTGAATTTCAAGATGCAGCTTTGAACCTAGGGGTGCATCTCAATTTCACTCAAGTGGATGAAGGGTTGTCCATGCCATCACCACCGAATGTTGATCCTGAAGATGTCATCCATTACTTCACAACTGGGAGAAATTGGGAGGCTGAAAATGATGAAGAGGATGGAGTCGATGGTAATGACTCAAATGATGAAGAGGCTGACTATGTGCCATGCACACAAGTCAATGATCAGCAACCAGTAAGCAGCAGAAGCACTTTTTTGCAACTCCCAATGCAACGAGTGCGCCAATCATCTAATAGAGGTCGCAATGGGGTCCTACACCTTAGTAGGCAGTCTCAAATTTTGACATCGGATGATTTCTTCAATTTGCTGAATGAACAAGAG
>VDFB02105785.1:329417871-329430266 GCA_007258455.2 Sequoia sempervirens
AACCATAAACCGTTAAACTTTCTACCCTCTACCCTCAAACCAATACTCTCTATCCTGAACCCTCATCTATCTTTGTCCCTCCCTCCTCTTCTCTCCTCTCTATCTCACTTCTCCCTCCATCTCTCTCTCCCTCCATCCTTCCCTCTCTACCATAATCCCTCAACCCTATACCCTCAACCCTTAAACACTCAACCCTAAATCCTAAACCCTCAACCATTAAACCCTAAACCTTTAAACCCTCTACCCTCAACCCTAATCCCTCAACCCTATACCATCAACCCTTAAACCCTCAACCCTCAACCCTTAAACCCTAATCCCTCAACCCCTATACACTCTACCCTATACATTGGACCCTCAACCCTATACACTCAACCCTCTACCTTCAACCTTAAACCCTCAAACCTTAGCCCTTGAACCGTTTACCCTCTACCCTATACATTAAATCATCAACCCTCAATTCTCAACCCTCAACCCTTAATACCGCAACCCTTAAACCTTAAAACCTCAACCCCTATACCATCTACCCTATACATTGGACCCTCAACCCTAATCCTTCAAGCATATACCCTGAAATGTATACCCTAAATCTTCTACCCTCACCTAAAACCCCAACCCTAAACCCTTAAACCTTCTATCCTCTACCCTTAATCTAATACCCTCTACCATCAACCCTAATCCCTCAACCCTATACCCTCAACCCAATACCCAAAACCATAAACTCTATAGGTCCTTAACTCTAATCCCTCAACCCCTATCCATCTCTCTCCCTCACTCTCTCTTACCCTCTCTAATTGTCTCTATCTATCCTCTCCCTCTTTCTACGTACCTATCACTCAATCAATCCCTACCACTATCTCTCACTCCCTCTCTCTCTCTATGTCCCTCCCACTTCCTCTCTAGAACTCCCTCTCTCTCTCACTCCATCTCTCTCTCTATCTCTTATATCTCTCCCTCGCACCCCCTCTCTCTCTCTCAAGTCTCTCCCTCTGGTAGCCTACCTATGTAACTCTCTCTCTCTCTCTCCCCCCTCTCTATCTGCCCCTCCCACCTACCTAGATAGAGTCCCTCTCCTCCACCCCTCTCTCCCACACTCCCTCTCTCTCAAGTCCACTCCCTCCCACACCTCTCCCTCTCAAGTCTCTCCTCTCACACTCCCTCTCTCTCCTCACTCTCACTGCCTATCTCTCAAGTCTCTCCCTCTCATCCCCCTCAAACTGTCAAGTCTCTCCCTCTGGCACCCTACATACATAACTCTCTTTCTCTCCCTATCCCTCTCCCTCTCTCTTAGTTATCTCTCTCTCTCTCTCTCTCCCACTATCCCTCCCACCCTACCTAGCTAAGTCCCTCTCACTCAAACCCCTTCTTTCCCACTCCCTCTCTCTTAGGTCTCTCCCTTCCACCCCCTCTCCCTCTCTTAGGTCTCTCTCTCACTACCTCTCTACCTCTCTCTCTCTCTTAGGTCTCTCCCTCCCTCCCTCCCTCCCATCCTACCTAGACAACTCTCTCTCTCTCTTAGAATTATCTCTCCCTCTAAAGACATACATAAATACATGCATACATACAAGCATACACACATATGTACATACAATCTTACATACATACAAGGAAAAATCATACATACATATAGGTATGCATACATACATGCACTGATACATACATACATACATAGATATAGGAATACATACATACATACATACATACATACATACATACAAGCATGAATACATACATACATACATACATGACATACAAGCATACATACATACAAATATATAAATACATTCAATAGAGTACCATTTAACACAAAGCAAGACATAACATGAGTGCATTACAATATGCTCACATTATGTCTTGCTAGACATGTCTTGCACAAATGCAAAAACCATGTCAAAACTAAGAAATAACGCACTCATTTTATAACACGCTCATGTTATTTATTACTTTGTGAATTCCCAAGGATTGGGCTTGGTATTTTCCTTGGAATACCAACCCAAAGGCTTGGAGGGCTTTCCCAACATCCAAAAACATTTTTTTGCAAATTCTACGATATTTCACATAATTGCATTTGTGCTCATCATCAGGTTTGCATGTGTTTCAATGTTGAACAAATCAAACACCTAGGTAATGTTAGGATCTATGTTAGCTATCTAACAATGTAATTTTTTTCACTTTTTGACAATGTTAAGCCTTTGATCTATAATTTATTTTGTTTGTGTGTCTGTTTTTTTTGGCAAAAACTAGTGTTTGGTGTTTTTTTTGTTATAAATTAATTGTTCATCAAAATTTTAAATAAATTATATTTTTAGAAACTAGAATCCATTTTATACATATTAAAGAAAATCAATTAGTTCCAAAATTTATAGGGGTAGCATGGCCAAAATTCTATTTTTTATGAAGTGTCCACTTTGAAAATTAGTTTTAAAAAAAAATATTCATTAAAAAATTATCAGAAAAATTGACTATAAGCTACATATTGTTAGATAATTTCTCATTGAAGTAATTTAAAAAATACTAAATAAAATCTCACCATGCTAGGGAGCCACAAAAATTGCTATGTTATGTTTTTATGACAAAAATCGCACCAATTATTGTGGACCCCTCTTTTGAACTCCTTAATCTCAACCATTTCCAAAAGAAAATAGTAGTTTAGAAAGTAGACTCATAGCACTACGATCCTTGTTTTTGTTGCATCTCAAAATTTTGAGTGTAGCTATCCTCAATTTCACGTCCAAGGTCAATATTTCCTGCTTTCAAAAAAAAAGTGGCCACTTAAGTCCCCTTTTTGGCCCCCCGTCCTTTTGTACTTACCCGTCAAACAATTTGGAAAATACAACTAATCTTGATTTCCTATCTTTCTCCATTCTCTTCAACTTGAACTCCATCAAATTAGCTCAAGTTGTGGTGAGAAGAAGAACAATAACAAATGAGGGTGTAGATGGAGAGTCCTTATGACATAAAACTAATTTTTCAATGATAGATATTAGAGTTCACAAAGAAAAATGATCTTAAACTCAAATTTGGGTTGCTTGGATTCTTCTTTTATTTTTTGATTTATTTTTTATATCCACTCCATTAAGAACTTTGCTAATGATTTTTAATCCTTGAATTTTCCTCTCAACATCTCCATATAACATCTCCATTTCTCATTTCTTATTCTTTTTTATTCAAAACTCTATGAAAATTCATTTATTCCAATGCATTTATTTTTGAAGAAAAATCATTATAGAAATATGAGGTGTAATTTATAGACTCAAGGGCTTGTCTCAAACAACATTGTCTTAGCTCATCCATCACCACTTTGTCTCTCCATAAGCTCTTGGTTGTGGGTTTGGTAGCTAGTCTAAGTTTAATAAATTTTATCATCTTGATCTATTGGAATTGACTAATTCAACCCATAGCTCCCATTGAAAACCTTCAAGCAATTACCTACCATAGTATAGGAGATCAAAAGCGAGATTATGCTCAATAACCTAAGAATTATTATTGATGCAAATAACTTGGATTAAACCATGTTACCTGGATTAATATTACAAATGAACGCGCATGCTTATATAAGCAATGCACAAGCAAACCCTACATGCGGATTAACAAGATAGTGACAAGTGTTATAATCTCAAGCAATGAGATAACTTGTCCTAAATTTAGTCCAATATAATAATAAGAATCAAAATAAATATTAGGAAATCAACTCCTAAGTTTAGCTTAAGTAAACTAAAGTAAAAAGCCTCTAATAATTAATCAATGATTAATTAATTATCAGATAATGACTTGTTTACTCCAACACCCCCTTAAGATCAACTTAGGGAGAAACTAAATAACTGATAAAGGAAGCTAAAAATGAATACAAAATGGGTCCTGGCTACAAGGCCTAATAAGGTACCCATGTACATAAATGAAACTATCATAACTGGAGAAAAGGAGAAAACCAGATGGGAAAAACTCCTCTCCAAAAGAGAGAAAAGGAAGTGACTACACTAGAGATAGAAGGATAGGAGGACTCAATGTGACCCCCCAATGATTGCTTCTATCATGAAAGTACAATAGATGTCCCCCTGATAGGAGAGAGAAAATGATGATGTAAATTCCCCGCACAAAGAAATAGCTCTTGTGCCAATGATGAACATCTGAAGATAGAATATGATCCACTGTCTGCAAATAACATTTCTCCCCTTAGGAAGAAACATATCCATTGGTGATTGGAGAAGCCAATCTAGATGATGTGTGCCTCTGAAAAATACTCATGTATCCACATGTCAGAAAGTGATGATGTCGATCCAAAATCCTGTGAAGACTGATATAGAACAAGCTGCAAAGGCGATGAAGATGGTGGGTCAAAAACATTGATGTGACTATCAAAAAAGAGGAGATAAATGTCCTCAAATTAATCCTCCAGATCTATAATACAAGACTCTACAAACAAGGATGATATGTCTACAAGATATGAATCCCAAGTAGCTTTGTTTGGAAGGTGTATGGTGTCCTGTTGTGCTGAATCAATAGGGGCCAATAATGTGGCAATGTACTCCTGATTAGGAACAATAGAACATGATGTAGTCTCAATTTTAAGAGTGGGAACATGAAGACAACTCTTTGAACCATCAAAACATGAAAGACCTATGATATATTCAATCTCCTCTAAAGTATCGTTATCAAAGGGTATGTAATCTACATCTACAAGAGGGATGAGACAATCTCCAATAGGATCCTCTGGGTATGGAGAGATATGAGGGTCTCCATGGATCTCCTAAAGTCATGTCCAAAGTATGTGGGGATAGTCAATGTCCGATGCAACATATATAGTGTCAAGATCAACACTAGAACATATAACCCCTATAATATGATCTTTAATAATGCCCCATGCCGATAAACTCCTTGGTGTGTCTAGTGTAGGTATGAGTCCATACAAAAAAGGAAAAATATCAAGCCACTTGAGATGTGTCAAGATGCCATTTCACCAAGACTCATACTTATCCTTGCCCAAGTTGATCACAAAAGGATGAACAGAAAAACCCATGACACTCAAATGAAATAGTTAGAGACTAAAAACCTCAATACTAATAAAGCAGATCAAAATATGTCATTTCATGCAAACAAATCCTTTCCAGGTGCCAAGAAATCCAAGTAATTAAGCAAAGTTTAAAAACACAAAATATTGAATAAAATGTACTTGGGGAAGATACTAGTAAAAGTGCATGAATAGATCTGAAGAACTCTGAAATACCTTTCCAATGCCGCGTGAACCGCGAAAATTAGAGATACGGGAAAAAAGTTATGAGCTTAGAAGCACAAAATGTAGATCTGAATTTGACTAAGAATAACATAAACCATTGTAAAAATATTATGATAAGACCTACACCACTAGAAAGTTTGTGGAACCATCTTTTCAATGATATCTCATTTGATCGATTTCGACACCATATGCTGAAGTTATGGTGAAAAGAAAAAAATTGCTCTCTTAGGCCAAATGAGGGATTGGAGGGGGGAAAATAGGGTCATCCATATGATGACATCATCATGTCATTATGCTGATGTTAGCAAAATACATGCTTAAATTTGATGGTCATCACAGAGAAAGAAATATCCACCTTGCCAGAAAAAAGCTAATCACTAGAATATTCCTGGGAATATTTGAAGATCCCGTCACTTGAATTTTTGGATTACCAAATTTTGTGGAGATTCTAAGGAATCCTTTAAGATTCCATCCACTACAAAATGCCATTGAAAATCTAAAGCGCCAACAGATTTTAGAAGGTGGCCGACAATGATTAAAGCCACCATTGTTTGACCACTGGCCGACTCTTAATAGCCATTGGAAGGGTCTTTACCCACCGCCAATGGTTATTAAATCTACCAATATGAGAGGAAGGGGCTGATGACCAACACAATCTACTAGGGTACGGTGCAGGACCCTACACAGGCTACTTAAAAACTTTGTTTTTTTTAATTTAAAAAAAAAATTGATTTGATTTTTTTGATAATTTATAATTTGGGAAAAAATAATAAAATCAAAAATTCTTTTTCAAACCCTCATATCTTGTACTTGTAAATTTGCATTGGCACACAAAATGATGTAGTAGGGTTGTATAGATTCTGTATGAAGGGTTTTGCTACTAATTTTTTTGTCTTTTTTTGCAATTGCTTAGATTTGAGCAAAACAATGGATGGTCTTAGGGTTTTTGGCTGCTCTGGATGTGACGGTGAGACACGTTTTGCTCTAGGATGCACCAAAAATTTTCTCAAGGTCAAATCCCTCTAGAAATTGAATAGGGGGCTACAAATCTAGGCTTTGATACCATGTTGCAATTGACTGATTGAATTCACAACTCCCATGAAACACCTGCAAGCAATTACCTATCACAATAAAGGAGATCAAAAGAAAGATTATGCTCAATAACCTAAGAATTATTATTGATGCAAATAACCTGGATTAAACCATGTTACTTGTATTAATATTACAAATGAACGTGCATGCTTATATATGCAATGCACAAGGAAACCCTACATGTGGATTAACAAGATAGTGACAAGTGTTATAATCTCATGCAATGAGATAACTTGTCTTAAATTTAGTCCAATCTAATAATAAGAATCAAACTAAATATTAAGAAATCAACTCCTAAGTTTAGCTTAAGTGAACTAAAGTAAAAAGCCTCTAATAATTAATTGATGATTAATTAATTATTAGACAATGACTTGTTTACTCCAACATGATCTTGCTATATTGCATATTTTTGAAACTTAACCTCTAGGTGAAGACCAAAAAGTTGATAATAGCAATGCTCTTGAGAGCCTCCTACTAATACTTCAAATCTAGTTGAGTAAACTAGATTATCAAAACCCTCCTCCTACTAGTACTTTAACTCTTGCTACATAGAAATATATGATTATTTTTGTTTAGATTTTATTCTTGTTTGAAATTTAAGATGTGACTTTTTCTACCCACCCTTATTGTACATATGCTACTATTTTATAAATAATTTAGACACTTACCAAATGATATTTTTTCGGTCCTTTTCAAAATTTGTTAGACAAGTAGTCACAAGCCCCACAATTTAGGAAAGGGAAGTGCCATAGAAAAAAAAGCCTTTCACTAATGCGTTCGCTCGGTAGATAAATTGGATTTATATTAAACGAATCTAATAAGAGTCAATTGTTCAAAACCTAAGTCCATTGTGACAATAAAACAAAAAATATCTTGAATGTGAATTCATACCTACAACTACTAGTTTCCCCTCTTTCAGTGTCATGGGAATGCCTTGTAAATTGGTAAAATTCTGCCAATTATGGGTATCTTTCCTGTAAATGTGTAGTTAGATTTGAGGCATTGGTGAACACTAAGATGGGGTGTAATTCTTTACTTCACAATCTTTGGAGAGGAACAATTTTTCTTCCTTTTCTCTTTCTCATGATTTTTCCTTCAGTTGTATGTGATTATATATGGTCTACTTGTAATAATGCTTCAACTAATACAAACAGGAGTACATATTCTTCTAACCTAAAAAATGTTATCAATGATTTGTTTCCCAATACACCTCAAACTTCAAGGTTTAACACTTTTGCACATGGCTAGTTTTCGAACAAGGTCTATGGTCTGCTCCAGTGTATTGGGAATACTTCGACAAAAAAGTGTTCAAATTGCTTATAAAATGCAAATAATAATTTGCAAGAACTTTGTGGTAATGAAATTAGTGGACAAGTATGGATAAATTATAGCTATCTGCACTATGACAACTTCAATTTTGTTTCCACACTAGATACCTCCATATATTTCCTAGAGAATGTGAAGAATATCCAAAGCAATGTGTAGGGTTTCGAATCCATGACCTCTAGTCTCCTATGGAATGTATCTGATAAAGCTTATGACCCTGCAAATAAAGGATTTGTTGTTGGATCAGCCAAATGCTCGACTTCAGATAAGGTATATGGGCTAGTTTAGTGTTGGAGAGATTTATCCATCATGGACTATAGATCCTATTTGTTTCATGCAAGGCAAGCATTAAAACAATGTTTTTCTTCAAGACAAGGAGCTCACGCTATGTCAAGAAGTTGTACAGTGAGATATGAGATATACCCATTTTTTGACTCGAGAGAGGCATCATCGACATCCACACCTAGTACTCTGCCAATAGTCCACAGTTCTGGTAAGGCTACTTCCCACACAAATTCAGTTATTGCTTGTATATGTTCTTGATAGATTCGCCTTGGGTAGAAGTTGAAAAGGATACCCATCTCTTCAATTCATTAAGTAACAACAAAGATTTGGTTTGTAGAGAAGTCCTCAAAAGCATTACCCATAATAATGGAGCTTGTGGGAGTTATGGTTTTCGCATCACTCATTTGTCTCATTGCTATGAGAACAAGATTGAAATCTTCTTTGTTCGGGAGGCCTGTAACTCTAGCTGCCCATAATAAAGGTGTTCCTTCTTATTGAATAAAATAAAACATTTGAGACAACAACTAAAAGAAACACTTTAATTTTATATATTCATAAGTATCAAATTACAAAACAGATTTGTTGATTTTTGGATGATTACAATAGCACCATTGCTACTGTATTTATAGATTTATATAAATCTTCTAGAATATCTTAGAAAGACTAAGAGAAGACTCAAAAAAGAAAAATCTAGAACAATATGGATTTTTTTATTTTACGGAGTATTCCACAAGATTTGGATAAACATTACCTATAACACTAAGACTTCTAAATACACACTAAAACTTCTAAATACATTAATACATAAAAATTATCTCCAACACCCCCCCATAATGTTTATTTAGAGAGGATAATTACAAAAAATAATACTAAATACAACTTCCTTGAGATATAACAAGTTTCTAAATTTTAAACACTTCACTTTAGATAATGCTTTTGTAAATATGTCAGCAATTTGATTTTTTGTTCCAAATTTTTTTAACTCCACCACTTGATTTTCTATCAAATCATCAACAAAATGATGATGTACTTCTATGTGCTTGGATCTAGCATGATATACCATATTTTTTCACTAGCTTAATAGTACTTTGATTATCACAAAATATAGTAGTTGGAAAAACTTGTGGATGTTGTGTTTCTTCTAGTAGTCTTTTGAGCCATAATACTTGTTGAGATGCCTTTGATGAACCAACATCTCTAGCTTCTATAGATGATAGTGATACCGTTTGCTTGCTTCTTGTTGCTCCATGAAATTGGTCCTAACCCAAGATGAAACATATATCTTGAAGTTGATTTTCTATGATCAATGTCACCTGCATAATCAGAATTTGTATATCCAACTAAAGTAGGCTCTCCTCCATATTTGTACTCAATTCCAAGTTGATAATTTCCTTTAATCTATTTTAATATTCTCTTGGCTACTTTCCAATCCTCAATGTGTGGATCTGGCATGTACTTGGATACAATACCAACTGCATATGCAATATCTGGTCTAGTTATGGTGAGATACAAAAAACTCCCAACTAATTGTCTATACAATTTTACATCCACCTTCTTTTGAGAAGAGTTAGCACTCAATATTAATCCTTCTTTACATGGTGTATTAAATGGTTTACAATCACTCATATTAAACTTTTTCAATATATCAAGAGCATATTTAGTTTGAGAAAGCATGATCCTTCTTCGCATGGTGTATTAAATGGTTTACAATCACTCATATTAAACTTTTTCAATACATCAAGAGCATATTTAGTTTGAGAAAGCATGATCCTTCCTTCTTCACATGGTGTATTAAATGGCTTACAATCAATCATATTAAACTTTTTCAATACATCAAGAGCATATTTAGTTTGAGAAAGACTGACCTTCCTTCTTCTTGCCATATTTGCATACCAAAAAAATAGTGCATCAATCCTAGATCAATTATTTCAAATGCTTGTTTGAGTTGATCCTTGATTATTTCAATATTATGTGTGTGATCTCTTGTAATAATCAAGTCACCCACATATAATATGTGGACACCGAAAAAGTAACCCTTCAACTTTTTATGTCTTTTTTAGGTCCTCCTTGTGACTTTGGCTTGGTTGTGCCTTGATTTAATGTTATAATGTGGGTAACATGTTATAACATTAAATCAAGGCACAACCAAGCCAAAGTTGTATTGGGCCCTAACAAATTAAATGAATTCAAGTGATGCCTTACTTAAGTGTTGTAAGTGTTGTAACACACTTTTCTAGGACATTATTAATATATTTCATCTAAATAACCTGTTTTTATCACTTACCAAGCCTTATTTCAAAGTGTTGTAAAGTGTTGTAACAAACTTTCATCCTTTTCTAGGCTTGTCATCAATAATTTGACCCTTTCTTATGTTTAAATGGCCACATTATACACTTATAGGCCCTACTTAAGTGTATTTTTGAGAATAATCATATTAAACATCATTTAATACACCTTAATTTATGACACCCACTTAAAATGCCTAAGTGGGACCAATTTGCCACTAGGGGCGAATTAGTCCCATTTGGCTCAAAAATAAAAATTATTTCAAAATTTTGGCTGGATATTATTCTCTAAACCTTGAGGTCAGCCTGTGATTTGTTATTTTTAGGAAATTTTTCATAATTGTGTATAAATATAGGGTTTTTCCTCTAATTTTATCTCCTAAAATCTCCAAAAACTTTCCTAATCTTCTAATCAAGCAACCAAGTGATTTTCCATTGAAGCACTTTGGAACCATTACTTGCATATCGTCAAATTTCTACATCAAGGGTTTGGTGAGTTCTAGCATTGCATGTTGTTCATTCATCATTCTATTTTCATTTCATTTCATTTTCAAGGGTTTAATTACCAAACTGGGGTTTGATCAAGGCAAACCCCTATTCACTAACCCTTAACACTTTTTCCCCTCTTTGCATGTGTTTTGCAGGTCTTGTGTGTAGATTTGTCAAAAATCAAGGTGTGAAAAGTTTTCAACAAATAATCAAAGTCATTCAAAGTGGTCAAGACCCTAAAAGAAGCTTGGAGATCACCTACAAGTCAAATTCTGCAGTTTTGAATCTGAAAACCTATTAGGAGCTGAAGTGCAAACTAGGAGCTATAGATTGTACTTTTGAATTTCTTGAAATATAGAAGTGGAATAAGTCACCATTAGTGGTGTATTAGTCCAACCGCCAGGCCTAAAAAAGGGTTTTTGTAGTTTTGAGTACCCTTTTGTCTAAAACCCATTATGACAAAATTTTCTTGAAATAGGACTAAGTCGCCTAGCTTGGCATAAGTGTCCTAGTGGGCTTCAACAATAATTTTTGTAGGATACCAGAGTTCCTTTCCATCAATTTCCAATTTCCAACTGCACCTCTTCAATCTCATTAATTTTTGTTATAGTTTGTTCACCAAGATGGTTCCCAAAAAGGGGGCTTAACTGGCCACTTTTTTTTTTTGAAATCAGGAAATGCTGACCTTGGACGTGAAATTGAGGATAGTTACACTCAAAAAATTTAGATGGAAAAAAAA
Source organism: Sequoia sempervirens (assembly GCA_007258455.2). Classification (NCBI taxonomy): domain Eukaryota; kingdom Viridiplantae; phylum Streptophyta; class Pinopsida; order Cupressales; family Cupressaceae; genus Sequoia; species Sequoia sempervirens. Next base: position 329,429,318 of record VDFB02105785.1, read on the forward strand.
AAGGATCGAAGTGCTCTGAGTCTACTTTCTAAACTACTAATTTATTTTGAAAATGGTTGAGATGAAGGGGTTCAACAAAGGGATGTACACAAATTGGTGTTGTTTTTGTCAGAAAACATAACATAGCAACTCTTGTACGACCTAAGCATGGTGACCTCTTTTTTAGTATTTTTAAAATTGCTACAGTTAGAAGTTAGCTAACAGCATCTAGTTGGTGCAAAATTTTTCTGATAATTTTTTAATGAATATTTGATTTTTTACTAATTTTCTAAGTGGGCACTTCCTAAAAAGCAGCTACAAATTTTGGAAAGTTTTTAAATTTTATTTTTTAAAATTTCTAGAATGGAGTCTAGTTTCTAAAAATGTAATTTATTTGAAATTTTGACAAATGGTTAATTTATAATGAAAAAAAAACCAAACACTGCTTTTTGAAAAAAAATAGACATACAAACAAAAGAAATTATGGATGAAAGCCTCACATTGTGAGAAAGTGAAAAAAATTATATCGTTGGAAAGCCAAGAGAGAACTTAACATTACCCATGTGTTCGATTTAGTCGATATTGAACCAAATGCAATCCTGATGGTGAGCACAAACCCGATTATGTGAAAAATTGTAGAATTTGCAAGAAACATGTCTTTGGTGGTTGGGAATGCCCTCCAAACCTTTGGGTTGGTATTCCAAGGAAAATACCAAAGCCAAGGCTCAGGGATTCCCAAAGCAAAATATAACGCGAGCGCGTTATTTACTAGTTTTCACTTTTTCTTCTTCGTGGAACATTTCTAGCAACAAATAACACACTCGCATTATTTATTCCTTTAGTTAAATGCCAATTTTTTGAATGTTTGTTCATATGTTTGTATGTATATGTATGTTGGTGTGTCACGTATGTATGTATGCCTATATGTATGTATTTATGCTTATGGGAGAGAGGGCGAGAGAGGGTGGGA
>VDFB02105785.1:329430366-329555632 GCA_007258455.2 Sequoia sempervirens
TCTCTCCCACCCTCTCACCCACTCTCCCAAACTCTCTCCCTCTCTCTTCCTCTGTCCTGTTGGAACTATAAAAATCTGATGATTTTTACATATCTTTCATCCCCATAAGTCTCCATTTGATTCCTACCTTAGGCACATTTTCCTCATTTTATGATATTTTTACCAATATTTTGGTCGTGTGACCCCATAGAATCCATCGAGTCATGCATTTTTCATGTTGTGGTCCATATCGACATAGGTCTATCTAGGTCTCCCAAACCCATGTTGCCTATGTGTTAACATATGTTTGCAATAGGTGATCGACATTCACCTGTAGATTTCTATCGGCATGACTTTCACGTGGTTTCGGTGACCGAGGAGGAGCCTATCGGTAGGAGTTTGGTTGTTGGGATAATGTCTCATTGATTTTGAATTGTCTCCCTGACTAATGCATGTGGAGGTTCATCGACGAGAGCTTGGCGATATCATAATGTGATCTCGAGAAGGTTGTTATGTCTTGTCGACACGGGGTTTTTGTTAGCATGTTCTCGAGGATATTCTTACTGAACAACTCATGGATGGTTTCTTCGGCCAAACATATTGCTTCTGGTGTGAGGTCATAGCGAATATACATTATCACACCAACCGGTGGCGGGAGGATGCATATCGGTAAGAGTTGAGGCTTTCAAAGTAATGTCTCAGTGAGTGACCTTCGGTCTCGCCGATAACACAATGAGGACTTTGTCGGGATGAAAATTGGATTGTCTCAGCGACACACAAGATGGATAAAGTCTTTCGATAAAACAAAGTGCACTCTGTATGAGGTCTCCCCGATGTCGATATGTTACAGCGACCCACATAAGATAAAAGAATACATCGGCGAGAGAACCAATTTGTCACAGTGACTCATGATGAATGAAGATTTTTGGTAAAGCAAAGTCTAATCTGTGAGATGTCTCTTTGATATATCAAGGTTATAGCAAAATAGATGAAGCAAGGAAGCATGTTTCGGTAAGAAAATTTCTTATGTCTCAGTGACTGGGAGATGGCGTTCTAGGTGACTCTCGATATAATGAAGCATTATCTACGTGATGTTTCCTCGACTCCATGAGGTCACAGCAAAACACATTGGGACAGGAGGATTTTCTTTGGTTTCGGCATAACAAACAGAATGCTACAGTGACATGCAAGAGGCAAAAGGACGCATATTGATGAAACATAATGAGATCAAAACTAGGAAATAACGCGAGCACGTTATAGTTTGCTTTGGGAATCCCCAAGTCGTAGCATTGGTAGTTGCCTTGGAATACCAACCCAGAGGCTTGGAGGGCATTCCCAATGACTAGAGACGTGTTTTTACAAATTCTATAATTTTTTCACATAATCGGGTTCGTGCTCACCATCAGGATTGCATCTGGTTCAATATCGACAAAAGCAAACACATGGGTAATGTTAGGTTCTCTCTTAGCTATCCAACGATGTAATTTTTTTCACTTTTTAACAATGTTAAGCCTTTCATCCATAATTTCTTTTGTTTGTATGTCTCTTTTTCACCAAAAAGCAGTGTTTGGTTTTTTTTCGTTATAAATTAACCGTTCATCAAATTTCAAATAAATTACATTTTTAGAATCTAGACTCTATTCTACATTTAAAAAAAAATCAATTACCTTCAAAAATTTAGGGGGAGCACGGCCAAAATTATGCTTTTTAGGAAGTGCCCACTTAGAAAATTAGTAAAAAATCAGATATTCATTAAAAAATTATCAGAAAAATTGTGCATCAACTAGATACTGTTAGCTAACTTTTGATTGTGATTTTAAAAATACTACAAAAAATTTCACCGTGCTCAGGTCGTACAAGAGTTGCTATGTTATGTTTTTTGACAAAAATAGCACCAATTTGTGTACATCCCTCTTTTGAACCCCTTAATCTCAACCATTTTCAAAATAAATTAGTAGTTTAGAAAGTAGACTCGGAGCACTTCGATCCTTGTTTTTGTTCCATCTCAAAATTTTGAGTGTAACTATCCAAGGTCAGTATTTCCTAATTTTAGAAAAAAAGTGGCCACTTAAGCCCAGTTTTTGGGAACCATTTTGGTGCACTTACCCATAACTACATCATGACCACCTATGATGTAGACATTATAAAAGTGTGTGTCAAGCTTAGTGAGGGAATTTAAAATTATTCATTTGAAGTTAACCTCATCAATGGCAGTTGTGATGTAGACATTATAAGAGCATCTAGAATGTATAAGTGACATTGTAAAAGATCTATGAGAATGGAGTACCTAAGGCATCTTTGAATTCTATTTTTACTTATTGTAAGAGAATCTTATAAGCTGATTTTGTGTGCATGAATATGGGGCACATTGATTGAATATTTGATGTAAATGGAGTGTTGGAATTCACATAGGTTGATTTTTTCTCATGATTTTGTATTACCACTTCATTTATTAAAACAAATCAACATAATGATTATATATCAATATCAATATAGCATACCATCTATTCACATAAACATTTAAGAAGCTCAATTTGTTAAAAAAATTGTGCATAATGTCAACATGTCACAAAAATAATCATATTTTCAAGTAATAGAAGCATGTATGACTTGTTAGATGTTGTTCAAGTAACATGAATTAACTCAAGTACCCCGCAAGTTCTTTAGACATGTTTTCCAACTAAAAATTCATGGCTTCCCTCAAACATTTATAATTGAGTTTGGGATCTACTTCACTACTACCTATTTATTATTTCCCTCAAACATTTGTAATGATATTTACTAAAATTTTGAAATTTATTGCTGCCGTCAAACATTTGTCATTCATGTAGCATAATTCCTTAAGAGTCCAAATTAGAAAAGGGAAGAAATATTTGATGGGATATTAATCAAAGACCGTTTCAAATACAAGCATTTTTTCTAAGCCATAGGGACCACATAAGGCCCCTCTACAATAACCTCTCTCGGTTTTGGTTATCTCAGAGTCATTTTCCCATGGTTTCTAGTTTTCACTTGATGGAAAAAGTGTCAAATGCAAGTAGTGAAAAGTTACAAAGTGGTGCAACTTTTATTCTACAACTCGTGTAACCAAACGGACTATTCCAATGCATCTAAATAAGTAAATTGACACTAGGCATGGTCCTCTTTCACACCCAAACATGCCAAATCAGTCTGAGCTATGTTCAACTGACTCAATCCCTTAAGAGTCCAAAGTGAAAAATGGCTATAATATTTGACATGCTAGTACTTAGAAACCATGACACTTACAAACTCTTTGTTTGAGGCTACAGGATCTTGTTAGGCCCCTCTACAATAACCTCTCTCGGTTTTTTTTATCTCAGACTATTTTTCCCATGATGTCCAATTCTCACTTGATGGAAAAAGTGTCGAACGCAAGTAGTGTAAAGTTGCAAAGTGGTGCAACTTTCATTCTAAAATTCATGTGACTAAATAGACTATTCCAACATTTCCAAATGGGTATATTTACACTAGGCATGGTCCTCTTTTGCACGCAAACACACTGAATCAGTCTGAGCTATGTTCAACCGACTCGATCCCTTAAGAGTCCAAATTGCAAAATGGTTGCAATCTTCAATGGGCTATTACTCGGAAACCATGATGCTCACAAACCCTCCATCTAAGGCTACAAGATTGTGTTGGGCCCCTCTACAATAACCTCTCTCGTTTTTTCTATTTCGGAGGCATTTTCCCATGGTGATGACTTTTCAGTTGAGAAAAAAGTTGTCAAATGCAATCAATGAAAAGTTGAAAAGTTGTGTAACTTTCATTCTGCAACTCGTGTGACCATACAGACTATTCCAACATGTCTGGATGGGTATTTTTATGCTAGGTATGGTTCTCTTTTTCACCCAAACACATTGAATTGGTTTGAGCTACGTTCATGTGATGTAACCCCTTAAGAGTCCAAATTACAAAAGGGCAACAAACTTTGACAATTGTCACTCAGAAACAGTGATGGTTACAAATAATTTATCTCAAGCTATAGAATTGCATTGGGCCCCTCTACAATAACCTTTCTCATTTTTTGCTACCTTGGAGTCATTTTCCTATGGTGATGACTTTTCAGTTGAGAGAAAAATTGTCAAATGTGAGCAGTGTAAAGTTGCAAAGTGGTGTAACTTTTGTTCCGCAACTCGTATGACCAAAGGAACTGTTCCAACACATCCAAATGGGTAAATATTCTAGAAATGGTCCTCTTTTGTACCAAAAAATGTTGAATCACTGCGAGCTATGTTCAACCGACTCAAACATCCTAGAAGAAATTGAATCTTAGTGGGTTCCCACCACAAACTAATAACAACTTTGAATCTTGTTGGGTGCCCACAACAAACTATAACTTATTTTAGAATACCACAAGTGGAGGTGAGGACCTAGAATAGGAGAAGGAAAACAATTGAGCTCCTAGAAGTGAAGATCCACCTATGAAAATGGGATGTGAAAAGTAGAAAACAAAATAGAAAAGCATGCAAGAGCCATTAGAGGCTTGTATAGAGAAGGTAATATAGGTTACACTATAAATATCTATCTTCCCTCTCCTCCTAGCTTTATCCCTTTTAAATTCTTCCTTGGATTCCATATTGAATTAGCACATAAGTAAATGATACATCTTTGGTGAATCACTTTTGGAAATATTGAAGTTGTTTAACATCAAGTAATAAATTTGTTTATCATCAAGCAATAAATATTCAAGACAAACCATGATGGAAAAAAATGAGTAAAATGCTAGGGATAACCAATTAATAAGTATAAACGTGAATAAGTCAAGCATACATGTGAATAAGTGAAGCACAAGTACTCAAATACACGTAAGCCTTGAAGTATACACATGAATACATAGTATACATATTAATACAAAGCATATGAATGAATACAAGATATACGCATGAAAACATGTAAGTCACAAAATATACATTGGAATACACGTAACTCACAAAGTGTACAAATAAGTTGTAAACTATACACTTGAATACACATAACTCATATTTATTGAACCATGGATTTACAATGAAAATATGGACACCATCAATAAAAAAGATATGTATTAACAAAATAGCCATGTAGGCATACATCAATATATGTCAATATAAGTATAAAATATATACAAAATAGCCATACAGGCTTACAAGAATGACATATAGGCATACAATGTCAAATAGAAGAAATACAAAATATGTCCAAATATGTCATATAGGCATACAACAAAGGGCCCTGGAATCAAAAATCATTTCCCTTCATGCTCTCAAAATAAAATCTTTCCCTTTGCTTGTTAGTCCAATGGAAATAGGTATGTTACTCATTTATTCTAAGGCCAAGGAGTGCTCCTGGTGCTCCTCCTACAGTTTAGTTCCTATTCAAGTATTATATGTTACAATAACAAGACATCAATATATAGAAATTAAATTATAAAAAATGATGTATTTAACAAAATAATCACTTACCTCCATCTAACGATCACTCTCCTCGAGGGAAATATTATCTGTTACAATAACAAGACATCAATATATAGAAATTAAATTATAAAAACTGATGTATTTAACAAAATAATCACTTACCTCCATCTGATGATCACACTCCTCGAGGGAAATATTGCTATGGCGTGTTGAAGCCTTATAGAAACCGTCCAAAGAGAAATTAAACAATGAATCAATAATGGTTTTATTTTTCACTAACTAACAACTATAACAATGAATGTAAATTGAAATTTAGTAATCTGCCACATACCCTTGTGAGAGGCATCGAGGAGTCTTTAGCAGTAGAAACACCAAGCTCCATTTCCCTTTGAACATATGGAAATGTTTCAACTTGCAACATCTTAAAATAAAACAACAAATTATTCAATCACAAAAGCTACAATAATGATGCACGTCATGGCTTATAATGTATCAGATAATGAACAAAATTTTGAGTACTTATAGAACTATATATTTCTTAAAATAATGCATGCTATTTTCCCTATCCATAGCTTGTTGGAAAGCACCTTGTTTAGGATTTTAGCCATAGCATCAAGGAAGCAAACTATTTGATAAAATGCTTTAGTAGAAATGTATGGAAAATGTGGTAGCATAGAAAAGGCAGTGAGCTATTTGCAAAATGCCTCAAAGAAATGTAGTCTCATGGTGATGGAATGGGATTCCACCACCATGAGACCACATTTCTTCAAGGCATTTTTTCAAACTACTCACTGCCTTGTCTATGCTATTGCTTACTATTATGCTTTGATATATTTTTTTCAAGCATCCATAGTTTGTTGGAAAGCACCTTTTTTAGGCTTTTAGCCATAGCGCAAGGAAGTGAGTAGTTTGATAAAATGATTTGGCAAACATGTATGGAAAATTTGGTAGCATAGAAAAGGTGGTGAGATGTTTGAAAAAATGCTTCAAAGAAATTTGGACTCATGGTGATGGAATGGCATTCCATCACCATGAGACGAAATTTCTTTGAGGAATTTTTTAAAACTACTCCTTGCCTTGTCTATGCTATTGCTTACTATTATGCTCTGATAGATTTTTTCCAAGAATCCATAGTTTTTTGGAAAGAACCTATTTTAGGCTTTTAGCCATAGCAGCAAGGAAGTGAGTAGTTTGATAAAATTATTTGGTAGACATGTATGGAAAATGTTGAAGCATAGAAAAGGCGGTGAGCTATTTGAAAAAATACCTCAAAGAAATGTGGTCTCATGGTGATGGAATGACATTCAATCCCCATAACACATTTCTTAGAGGCATTTTTTAAAAATACTCACTGCCTTGTCTATGCTATTGCTTACTATTATGTTTTGATAGATTTTTCCAAGCATCCATAGTTTCTTGGAAAGCACCTATTTTAGGCTTTTAGCCATAGTAGCAAGGAAGTGAGTAGTTTGATAAAATGTTTTCGTAGACATGTATGGAAAATGTGGTAGCATAGAAAAGGTGGTGATTTGTTTGAAAAAATGGCTCAAATAAATGAGGTCTCATGGTGATGGAATGGCATTCCATCACCATAAGATCACATTTCTTCAAGGCATTTTTTAAAACTACTCATTGCCTTGTCTAAGTTATTGCCTACTATTATGCTTTAATTAATTTTTTCTAAGCATCCATAGTTTGTTGGAAGGCACCTATTTTAAGCTTTTAACCATAGCAGTAAGGAAGTGAACTGTTTAATAAAATGCTTTGGTAGATATGTCTAGAAAATGTGGTAGAATAGAAAAGGAAATTAGTAGTTTGAAGAAATGCCCCGAAGAAATGTGGTCTTATGGTGATGGAAGAAATGCCTTGAAGAAATGTGGTCTCATGGTGATGGAATACCATTCCATCACCATGAGACCATATTTCTTCAAGGCATTTTTTCAAATAGCTCATTTCCTTTTCTATGCTATTGATTACTATTATGCTTTGATAGATTTTTTTCCAAGCATCCATATTTTGTTGGAAAGCACCTTTGTTAGGCTTTTAGCCATAGCAGCAAGGAAGTGAAGTATTTGATAAAATCCTTTGGTAGACATGTATGAAAAATGTGGTAGCATAGAAAAGGTGATGAATAGTTTGAAAATATTCCTCAAAAAATGTGGTCTCATGGTAATGGAATGGCATTCCATCACCATGAGACCACATTTCTTCAAGGGATTTTTTCAAACTACTCACTACCTTGTCTATGCTATTGCTTACTATTATGCTTTGATAGATTTTTTCCAACCATCCATAGTTTGTTGGAAAGTACCTTTTTTACGCTTTTAGCCATAGCAGCAAGGAAGTGAACTATTTGATAAAATTATTTGGTAGACATGTATGGAAAATGTGGTAGCATAGAAAAGGCAGTGAGTTATTTGAAAAAATGCCTCAAAGGAATGTGGTCTCATGGTGATGGAAAGGCATTCCATCACCATGAGACCACATTTCTTTGAGGAATTTTTTCAAACTACTCACTGCCTTGTCTATGGTATTGCTTGCTATTATGCTTTGATATATTTTTTTCAAAGAATCCATAGATTGTTGGAAAGCATCTTTTGTAGGATTTTAGCCATAGCAACAATGAAGTGAACTATTTGATAAACTACTTTGGTAGACATGTATGGAAAATTTGGTAGCATAGAAAAGGCAGTGAGCTATTTGAGAAAATTCCTCAAAGAAATCGGGTCTCATGGTGATGGACACCACCATGAGACCACACTTCTTTGAGGCATTTTTTCAAACAACTCATTGCCTTCTCTATGATATTGCTTACTATTATTCTTTCAAATATTAGCATAGACAGGGCAGTGAACTAATTGAAAAAATTCCTAAATAAAAAGTGGTCTCATGGAATGCCATGACAAGAAAATGCAATTAGAAGCTGTTCCTAGTTATTACTTATGCTATGAGAAGTAATTGCATCACTGCTTATGTTGAATTTCTAAACAACTATATTGTAATTGATTTTTTTTCATCTAACAACATCTAGTTATTAGTTATGCATTGTGTAGTAATGCTTTGAGTTTGTAAGATATGCAATGCAATGTAATCAACGATATGAATATAAACTACACAAATCTATTAAGTACAATTCATTAGTTAAATTATTTATTCTATTACCTATGTGAAGGTTTGTGCAACTCCACTAGAACTGGGAGGTGTTCCCACAAAACCTCCAATATTAGCCTATTCAACATCCAAAATCAAGTATTAGAATACCATTCATATAGTAACAATATTCACATGTAATAAATTTGTAATTGTTTACTAGTTACATACCTGAATGGTAGATGCAGTAGAGTAATAAATAGGTGGAGGGACAATGTATCTAGTATCAACACTGTGACCCTAAATTTTTATTACAATCATTAAACTAAATTAGTTAATCTTGCATTTCAAAAATGAAATTTAATAAATTAAATTCAATGAACATGCTAACATTTTCCTGAGTATCAATGTTGAAAGCCTCATTCAAAATTTCAATTGCTATCACCATCTCTGTAGCTGTAGATGAATCCTGTAGCCCAACCTCCTAAGTGTCTATGGGGTCATATGTATAATCCGACCCACAAACATGACAAGAATGGGGTGGAAGCCTACCCCTCGAAGACTCCCCTGGATGGTGTTGTACTACAGGACTGGCATGCTAGATGATACTCTAGGTCAAAGAGTTGATAGACTACAAAGTCTCCACCTCAACACTCTCCTTCATGATAGAAGGGATAACAACGTGCTCACAAGCTGACCTAGCGAGAGATCATGTCCCTTGCCACTGAGGATCTTGTTGTGCACCAAGTCTATACTGTGTCGACCCTCCACCTCTCCCCTGAAAGTCCCTTATATTAAAATAGTTGGGGATTTTTTTAAGGATGAACTCACAATAGAGTTTCCTCAAGAAATATTAGGGGACTTTGTAGTTGTTGCATGGTGGATAGTCAAAAACCATGTACCACCTATCCCAAAAATTATTCCTAATCCCTTGGTTGTGGTACCAATGGATAAGAAACCTCTTGGCATTAAGGGCAAGATTTTGATTTGTGCATGGGTCAGTGAATAGTGAGAAAAAATCATATTTTATAATTTTTTCACCTTTTACTTCTTTATATGATAATTTATTTGCATAAAAATTCCTCCACGCCTACCTCCTATCTGCCCAACCACTTAATTGTTTTTTTATTGCATCTACATGTTTTAACATGTCTTGAAGTGAACTCGCAAGTGTTTTGTTGCAAGTATGGTCAATTTTGGCAGTGTTGTCATTAATCTTGGCATTGATGTCAACATAGTTCAGTATGTTGCAAATTGTGCATGTATAGAAGAGATGTTGTTGAGATGTTGTGAGTACATGGAGCTATCTTTATGATTTTGCAAATGTGTTGAATTGATGAGTTTCCAAGTGATTTTAAGAAAATTAATAAAGAGTGAAGTCAAAGTTATGTATGTCTTCAAAATTTTCTTCGGTATGTGCTCCACATTTATCCTTTGTTGCTCCTATGCTTGTGTAGATCTGAAGGATTGTTTTTGATGATCTTATGGTGATATCTAATGATTTGTAGCTTCTGGTTTGATGAAGTGTGAAAATTGTGTTCATTGGTGTGTGAATTGTTTTGGTAGAGTTAGCTTTCTATGGACTGGGAGAAATTTTTCTACTCCACAATCCTCCGTTGTTCTATTTTAGATATCTAGAATATTTCTTATAATGGTGTTCTCTAGGTTTTGGAAAAGATGCTTGTGGTTTGGTGATTCAGAAGTTGAATTTAGAGTTGTATATGTTTGCACAGTCTGAATGGACTAATGGAAGGAGTTTTGTGTTTGAAAGTTGTTACACTTGTTGCAGATGTATCTGAAGGAAATTGAGATGTGTTCTCATGCATAATGAAGCATGTTGCATCATTCGCATGTTATCTTCTTGTTGGAAAATTTGTACATTAATGTTCATTTATGTTTTCATTAGGTTTGGCTAACCTAGTGTTTACACTTCATATGAAGAATAAAATTTAATTAAGGAAGCATGGGTATGTGTAGGATCATAATGGGCCAAAAAAGTGGCAATATGATGGGTATTTGTAGGGTCTGTGGCTGATGACTTTTTTTTTACCCAAAATTGATGAAATGAAAAGGGTTTTTAAAGGATATTCTCAGCTTTCCACCAATATAAATTATTCTTTACTTTGAATTTAATAAATAATTATTATTCATTTTCTATTTGAATTACGACTCAAGTGTTGATTGATAGGTTGATTGAAAACAATCTATAGATTTCAAATGGTATCACTTTTTTTGAATCCAAAACATGCATCACATTCTATGCTTCACATACTATAGGATTAAAAAAAGAAAAATTGAATTTCATGAAGTTTTGACCAAGTTAAGGTGGTCAAACATACGATTTTTATATTTTTTTTTTTTAAAAGTTGTAATAATTATTCATAAAAAAATTACAAAAAATATGCATCACATCTATACATGAGTCCTCTACTTATGTCTAAAAGCTTATAAAAAAATATTATCATTTTATTGTGGTTAGGGTGGTCAGATAGACACCTACTTCTTATTTTTTCCCTAAAATTTAAGTACTACTACATTGAAATTTCAAATTTTTACCAAATAGATTTTTTTATTTTTTAATTAAACCTAGTAGTTTAGAAACTACATTCAATTTTCTACATATTCCATTCTTACATATTTTTGAAATAATATAGATAACTTATTCAATTTCTTACGTCAAATTTCCTAACTCTGAGTTTTCTAAATTTTTTGCCACTTAAGGGCTTTTTTTATCCATGATGATCATGTACATACCCGCATGTGGTTGATCAAAGAAATTATTTTTGGTCTTGGTTAAGTGTTTTATTGGTCCACTCTCATTCCTTTCCACCGTGCGAATGTTGAGTTGTGGATCTAATTTAAATTTATGAAATGAAGTTTATGTGGCCGACCTTGGAGAAATTTTCTAAGTTTGAAGATGGTATAAATGCAAGTTGAATTGCAAAGAATTGGATGATGCAAAGTAATGAAGTAAGCCACAAATAAAAGAGAATAAGTGTGCAAAAGTGAGTTGAGGCAGCAATACTTCATTATGTTAGATTCCTAAAGGTAGTGAGTTGAAGGTTTCTACAATCTTTTGATCAAGGTTGTGGATGTGTGTAAATTGTTGTCGTGGATCTTTTGTTTTCATTTGTATCAGTAGGTAGTGAGCCTCCCTATTGGACAGTGATTCCTTTCTATAGGCAGTGAGCCTTTGTATCTCGATAGTGAGTCCTCTTCTGGGTAGTGAACCCTTGGTAGTGAGCCTTTGCATTTGGTTTTTTCTATCTCTTTATATTGTGATTTAATCCTCACTATGGTTTTTCCCTCATTGGGTTTTCCATGTAAAATCTGGTATTCAATGTGTTGATTTTACTTTCTGTTATCTACATTTCATGTTCATACTTAATAACAAAATAGTGTGGTTATGAAATTGATATGTGTTATAGTTTTGAGTTTAAATTTGATGACAACTGATTCACCCCCCCTCTTTGTTGTCTTGCACCTTTTAACAATTGGTATCAGAGCTTTGGTTCCTTGGTACAGAGCTTAATCGCTTCAAGAAAAACCCAAAGGTTGATCAGATGGATGATAAAGAAGAACTTTGGGTTGCACCTGAAGATCTTGACAAAGTTGAAAATGAAAACAAAGATCTGAAGCAAAATCTTGAAGATGCTAATGAATGTGTCCAAAAGTTGAAAGAACAATTAAAGAAATTCAAGGAAAGACATAGAGAAGTGAGTGAGTAGCTGAAACAAGAGATAATTGGATTGAAAGTGCTTGTAGAAGAAAAGAAGAGAATTGAAGAATGTCTGAATTCAATGGTGCAAAAAAAGTCTGATGAATGCTCAAAACTTGAACAAGAGGTAGTCAATTTGAGAGTAGAGCTAGAGAAGGAAAAACTTTGTGAGAACAATTTCCAATCTAGTTCTGATAAGCTTAAAGAACTACTTGTAGGACAGAAACCAAGTAAAGACAAAGGTGGCTTGGGAAATGAAGTAGGTGAAATTTCAAAGGACAATCAAAAAACTCAAGATGAAGGGAAGCATAAAATAAATTCAAGGAATTTTGCAAGGAGACCACCTGTGAGATAGCCTAATGCATAGAGGTATCCCTCTTTCAATGGTATGCCAAAATTATTTCTTCTAAAATCAAGAGAAATACCTCCATTTAAGCCCAAGGCCCAAACAGACGGGATGCTTAACGTGGTGGAGGAATTGAAGAAGGTGCCTTCCCATGTTTCATTGTGGGACGTCATATCAATTCCTGAGCAAAAAATGTTGCTTCAAGAAGCATTAAAAGAAGAAGAACAAAACCCACGGGCGGATGCAACTTGACCAGACAATCAAAGTGGAGATAACATATATGTGTTGTCCCCTTAGGCTCTGAAAACAACAATTTATGCAAATTATGTAGGCAAAACAAAAGAGAAAGAGATAAGTAGAACAATATTTAAAAGCACAAACTATTAAGGAGAATTTGTTGAGACTATGCATGTATGGCCTTTTTCAAGCTTTCTTTCTTTATATTATTGTTTTGAATGAAACACTATGTCTTACAAGCTAGATTTAGATAGTTTAAGTAGTGGATTTCTATGTTGTATGTTTGTATGGTAGAGTAGTAGCTTAGGAAAACTGAACTATGTCATTGGACTTCTCTTTTTTTCTGAAAGTTTTTTTTTTATCATGCTATATTGTATTAGGAGGAAGAGTTCATGTGATTTCTGAAATATTGTTCTATTAATTGTAACAAATCTTTATGTTTGATCAAAACTTAATGGACACTACCTACAGAAAGATTTGAAAGTATGCACTATGCTTGAAGTTAGCCTTTGTTGTTTGTTCTCTTTCCAACAATGAAGGGTTTTGGCATTCTGTGTCTATTTATATCACTCATAGGAATGATTTAGGTTTGAAATGTTGTAAAATCTTTGGTGCATCACCTTTATGTTTTATGTTTACATTTCCTTTTCCCCTTATCTTAAAACCCTAAAGAAGAGCCAACTTTCTATAAAATCCTGAAGGTATTCAGTGAGGCACAATTTGTCCCCCACTCGCTGAATTTTCCTTAAGACTATTGAAGAGGCCCAAGCTTTGATGATCAATAGTTCTTTTTTTGGCACACCCAGTGGGACTCAAAACAATTTCCTAATTAGAAGTCAAAAGTATTTCTTGAAATCAGGCTAAGGAAGGAAACTAGAAGTTTCATGCCCATAGTCCAAACAAGAGCATCTTCGAGAGGTCACTTCCATACTCTCAGTTACCTGACTCAACCCCTAGGAGGAGAAGACTTACAAGTTTTGTATCACTTATAAGGAGCAATAGAGTAAGAAGTAAGAGCCCAGTATCTAGAGCTTTATCTACTCCACTTGAAGGCCTAAATTTCCAAATTACAATACTTGTATATCTGATTCATCGAAATATTTTCTCTATGGCTCGTGTCCCTCCCCCTGCTCCTAGTAACTTTGTAACATGGGATAGTGGTAGTCTGCTACAACCACCCAAACCCCCTGATGTATGGCCTGTCGTACTACTAATGCCCTCAAGGCTATCCCTAAATTCTTTGGAGAAGATTTTAAAACCCCTTCCAAACATCTTCAAGATATAGCAGAGGTATGTAGGGTACATAACATAGTGGAGGAAAATATCGCTCTGAGGCTATTAGCCGCCTCTTTGAAAGGAAAAACCCAAGATTAGTATCAATCTTTGGCTTTAGGTTCTATCATCTCCTGGGAAAAGCTCAAAGAGAACCTATTCAAATTCTTCTCAAAGAAAGGAGACCATTCCTTGTTGCTACAACAACTAATTACCATCAAGAGAGCTCTGCATGAGACCATGAGTGACTTCAACACTAGATTCCATAAGACCTACCAAAGGATCCTTGCGACTGCTCAACCTCAGACTGCCATGGCATTCATGTTCTATCTGAAGGCTTTTAACCTAGACATCGCAATCATGATAACTTCCATGGGAGGAGATATCTTTCTTGATGCATATGAGGTGGCGATGCACACAAAAAATAGTCTAATCAATGTTGGGAAGCTCCCACCATGAACCCCTATGCCTATGTTCATAGAACTCTTTGGAACATCTCAAGAAGAAGCTTCTCCAAACACTTCCACTACACAATTGACATCAGACATGCCACAATCCGTGTATGTGTATCCCACCACACAAAGTAATACATCGGGCTCCAACTCCATTATGGCAGATATTAATGATATAAAGAGTCTTATGTGAACTTTTTCTAATGAGTTGGCTATCGTCAAATGGCAGCAAGCGATGCCCCCAAAGTTGAGCACTCAAACCTACAGTGAAAGAAAGCCATCCTATCAATAGAACACATACTAGGGGTTTTCCCAAGGAGGAGGCCAACATACGACATCCATGAACCAGATAGCATTGGTCACCATGCCACTTTAGATGGTAAAGGACAGCTAGAGTAGAGAAATGATCCTAGGCCAAAACAATTTGGTGGAAGAGGAGAGCATATGGTGCTTCTCATATAGTGATAGACATAAGCCTCAAAATTGCTTGAGGGGGAATATGCAACAAAAGATAGTGAAACAAAGAGGAAAAGGTGTACTTCTAAGTGCAGACGAATATGGGTCTTCTAAAATGGAGAATACTCAATTTAGAGCATAGATGCAAGGGATGTCCCTGGAGTAGGAGCTAGACATTGTACTTGATCAAGCATTGTTCTCATGGATGGAGGAAGAAGATGCAATATTTGAAAATGAAGCTCTTATGACTAGTGCTCTGCAAGTGCAGTCAGTTACAACACAAGGTCTAAAAGAAGGCTCACCAAAGAATACGTGCAAAAACCTTTGCCACGACCTCAGCTAAATCAATCGTCATCGCAAGAGAAGTAGTTTTTAGCACCTTTCATCTGCCCTATCATACAATCACATAATATACCATAGCCCGCAAAATGGATGAGTGAAACACCAAGCCCAGTGATGTCAGAAAGTTTTCTTCTGAAAACAAGAGAAATACCATTGTTTAAGCCCAAGGCCCAAACAGTCAGGATGCTTAAAGCAGATGAGAAATTGAAGAAGGTGCCCACCAATGTATCATTGTGGGATGTCATATCTATCCCTGAAAAAAACACTCTGCTTCGGGAAGCATTGAAGAAAGAAGAGAAAATTCCTATGATGGGAGTAGCTCCTATATACGACCAAAGAAAAGAAAAGGTACTCACATCAGAACCTCAAGTGCCAAAAGTTGCAGCATATGCAAATGATGTGGGCAATGCAAAGGAGAAAGAGGTAAGTAGACCAAATCCCACACCTTTATTTTTAACACTTATTATGGGAGTTAAGCTTTTTCATAACAATATGATTGATTTGGGAGCTAGCACAACTATCATGCCAAAACAAGTGGCAGATGCCTTGGAGCTTAAGTATGAGCCTCTTGAAAAGGGAATCATGTAACTAGATGGGAAGAAGGTCCCAACCATTGGTCAGATAAAGGACTTATCTCTGACCCTTTTCTCATGCCCAAGCCAAACAGTCACACAAGAATTAGAGTGATAGATATTCCACTAGTCTTTGGAATGTTTCTATCAAGAGATTTCACCACCAAGCTTGGAGGATATCTAGCACTTGACTGGTCCCACCTCATATTGAGAACCAAGCATAGGGGAAAAATGAAGATTCTTTATGAAACTCTACATCCTAAACATATTGCAGACAATGCAATCGTATTCTTTGAGCTTGCACATACTTCCATCTCTCAATAGCAGAAATATTGCATAGATATGCTAGAAGATGAAGAGGAGACAAGTGAAAAAACTCTTGAAGAAGAAGTGTTGCTCAACCAATTCATTGATTTTGATCCATGCAACAGGGCTAGGCACCTATGCAATTTTTGATGGAGATCAAACTTTTCTAAAACTTATGAAGGATTGGGAAAATTTTGATGATCTATCAAACAACCATTTATGGACCCTATATTTTGATGTTGCTAAGTGTAAAGCCAACTCTAGAGTGGGTGCCTAATTACTATCCCTGATGGAATCCGAAACTCTTAGATATTACTATTTTATATTTTCATGCTTGAATAATGATGTTGAAGATGAAACCTTGGTCCATGGTCTAATCCTTGCTGAAAGAATGGGTGTAAAGAGAGTGTAAGTTTTCAGAGATTCAGAGCTGTGGTGAGCCAAGTTTGTAGCCAAGCAACTACAAAGAATGCCTGAATGAAGTCATATAGACATTGAATTTGAGATCTGATCGAGAGTTTCAAAGCCTTCAACATATAAGTTATTCCCTAATCTCAGAATAGTGTCGTTGATCAGATGGCATTTGTTGGGTCACAATTTGAACTAGTTTTTTACTCAACCAAGCAAAATGTAGTGCAAGTTGTCGTTCGACCCTCAATCCTCGACAATGACAAAAATTGGCAAGTTTTTGATGAAGACACTTAGATTGCTACCTTCATACAAAAAGGAGGAATGGGTGTTGATTGTTTGCCCCCAGGAGTAGATTTTTTTGAAGGGAATGTCATCCAATTAAAAGGGAACTAGCTTCCCAGAGGGTTGATTTCCTTCAAGAACCTTTTTGACTGTGAAGATGCTAGAAATGGCAAGTGAAGGTTCACTACAGATGAAAGAGATTACGAAGAGCTTGATGTTGGAAGCAACAAAAATTTGAAGGTTGGAAAAGAGGTTCCTCAAAAGGATAAAGAAAGATTAAGGGATTTATGCTATGAGTACGATAGGTTATGGCGTGGACCCATGATGATTTGAGAGGTTATGACCTGGGTATAATTCAGCATACCATTGATTTGGAGGAATGGTCCAAGCTCGTCTGATAGAAGCAAAGGCCAGTCAACCTAAAGATTGAAGCCTTGATGGCACAGGAGCTCACCAAGTTGGTCGAATCAAGAATCATATATCCAATCAAACATTCCACCTAGGTGTCAAATCTAGTACTTGTATGAAAGAATAATGGCAACATCAGACTTTGCGTCAATTTTTGGGACTTGAACAAGGCCTCATTAAAGGACCACTACCCATTACCTTTGATGGAGCAAATTTTATAGACAGTAGCTAGATCTGAAATGTTCTCACTACTTGATGGATTTTCAAGATATAACCGGGTATATGTAAAGGAGAGCGACCAACACAAGACAATGTTCAACACTAAATGGGGAACGTTCACATATGCCAAATGTTGTTTAGACTATCAAATGTTGGTGCAAATTTTCAACGAGCAATGGATATTGCTTTCAAAGGTTTAGTCAACCTGACTATTTTTTATCATCTAGAAAAGGTCTTCCAGAAATGCCAATAGTTTGGGATTTCTTTAAATCCTAAAAAATGTGTCTTTGGAGCACCTAAGGGTAAGCTACTTGGCTTTGTAGTGTCTACAAAGGGAATAACAATAGATCCTGAAAGGGTTAGATCTATAATGGAATTTCCCTTGCCAGTAAACCAAAAAGGACTTCAGTTGTTTTTAGGGAAAATCAATTTCATCAACAAGTTTATTTCAGACTTCACCGATATTGTGAGGCCTATCACACTAATGCTTAAAAATAATTTGTTGCTCAAATGGACCCCTGAAGGAAAAGAAGCTTTTGAGCAAATAAATATAGCAATTTTTGCTGCTCCGATCTTGGTTAATATGGATTTTTCCAAATATTTCCTACTTTATGTATAGAGTGGTCAGGATAGTATAGCTTCGGTGCATACTCAAAAAAGCAATCAGAATGATGGAGAACATCTTGTTTCTTTCCATTCAAGAAATTTGAAAGGTTATGAGGTTAGGTATAACTTTGTGTAAAAACAAGCTTTTTCCATAGTTAAATTTTTTTAAAAGTTATAACACTTGGTGTCGACCAACAAGATCACTATCCTTATAGCACACCCCAGTGTCCGAGAATATATTACAGAAGGTGAAATCATTGAAAAAAGATAAAATTGGATTAGTAAGATCCTAGAATATGATGTGGACATCAGACCAACCAAGCTAGTTCGGGGAAGAGGCCTGTGTGAATACATGACACAGGAAATGAGTCTTGTGGTTGAAAAGGACGTCGATCAAGTCTACTCGAACCAATTTGAGTCTAAACAATCCTAGGTAGTTGATTGAACCCAGTATATGCAGAAGGGATATTACCCAACCAACCTTCCATTTCATAAAAGGAGATACTACTAATTGCAAGGTGTCAGGTATGTATTAATTGAAGATGTACTATTTAATAGAAATTATGATGGTGTGTTGCTCTGATGTCTCGACAACCTATAGGCGGAAAGAGTTCTTAATGAATTTCATCACAGTCTTGAGGGTGGACATTTTCCCACCAAGACTACCTCTTTAAAGATAATGTGAGCAGGATATTATTAGCCCTCTATGTTTTTTGAAGCATATCATTTGGTGCAAAAGTGTACATAGTGCCAATATTTTGTTGGCAAAAGAAAGAATTATGCTTTACCCTTGAGCCTGATTTATAACTGAAGAACCCTTTGCCCAATGGGGTTTGGATTTTATTAGCATGATAAATCCTATTTCCAGTGTCAGACACAAGTGGATCCTCATGACAACTAATTATTTTACAAGGTGGACAAAGGCTGTAGCCCTAAAGAATGCAATGGAAGGGGAAATTGTTAATTTCCTTGAAGAAATAGTGGCCAGATTTGGTCCACCAAAAACCATCATATTCGATAACGCTCGAGCTTTTGTTGGATCCAAGATGTTGGATTTTTCTATCAGACATGGGATTTTCCTTAAAACTTCATCAAATTATTACCCACAAGGGAACAGGTTAGCAGAGTCCACCAATAAAAGCCTAATTAGGTTAATCAAATACATTGGCTCAAAATGACAAAGAGATTGGCACAAGCATTTACAAGTTGCTCTGTGGGAAAACTGAATTACCCCCAAGTAGATTCTAAAAACCTCCCCTTATGAGTTGGTGTAGGGAAAAGAGGTATTGATACCCATTTCCATAGAAATTCCTACTTTATAGCTACTAAAAGCTTTGGAGATTGAAGAAAATGGTGGAATAGAAGTATTGTTTGCAAAACTCCTCAAGCTGACGGAAGATAGATAAAAGGCCCATGGAGCCATCATCAATCACTAGCAAACAGTTAAGCGATGGTTTTACAAAAAGACTTCTAGCCTAGAATTCAAAGAAGGGAGGTTAGTGCTATAGTATGATGAGCATACTGCAAAACCAAGGAAACACATGAAATTTGAAGCACTGTGGAAGGGACCTTTCTAAATCAGTGCATGCAAAGAAAAGAACATGTACAAGCTTGAAGATATCGAAGGAAATGTTTTAGATATACCAGTGAATGGTATTTATCTGAAGATTTTCCATTAAAATGCATAGTTCTTTGAAAATTTTAACAATTATGTAAAAAAAAATTATAAATATTTCAAAATTTTAAGAATAAAGGAACTGAAGAAGAACACTAAAGAAACAAAAGCTTGTATTGTATTATATCTATCAAAAAATTTACATATAATACAAGCTCGAGGCTCAAATTTTAAACATAAGGCTCTCTCAAGCAAACTTAAAAGGAGTTATGGAGCCAAAGCATCAAAAGGGGAAGCATCATGCAAAAATAGTCAGAAAAGGCCTCCAATCATCGCCCAGGAAGCTATAAAGGCTCATCATTGGGTCTTATTTCTTCTTCCTTTTCTTTTCTTCCTCTTCTTCTCATTGTTTGTTAGGTTGATAAAGGGGGGCTGAAAATATAACAGACACGAGCTCTACAACATAGGCTCAAGGCCTACTCGTTGCGACTTTGCACTAGAGAGTTGAAATGCTTCCTCCAGGGTAGCCCCAAAACCCATTCCATGCCATACTCCCACAACAAGAAAGTGGCCACTGCTTGAGAAGAGTAGTGATGCATCTCAACATCTATAGTGCGAAAAATCAGAAAGGAAGGGTAACTAGGGTATATCTATGTCGAAGTCCACATTCCTCCAGAAGTTCATAGCACTCAGAATACCAATGTTGGGGATGGCCACTTGCACTATCTTTCAAAGCCCTTCCATCAGAGATGTATCAAACATCTCGTGGCATAGTTCAATTATCATGGGTTTGGACACATTTAGGTCTAGTAGCAAGGCCACGAAGTGGGAAAGCACGTTTTAGTTGCTCCAAAGCTATTTCTCGTTAGCAATGAAATTTGCACTAACTACCCACTTGAATGCGGTCATGATTAGGGGGTCGCATTTCTTCACCAGATACTTGATTTGGTCGCTAGTGACCTCTCTCGTGAAGTTGTATTGTAGTCTCCTAGGAAGGATCTGGATGCGAGTGCCTAAGCCAACATACATTCTGATAAAGAAGTGGATTATGGTAGAATGGGAATAAGCAGAATGCTAGCTAACTTAAAGAGACTATATCTTCAAATGAATGTTGCAAAATGTGGCATAGCTATATATAGAAAAGGTGAGCTACCAAATTCAACCAACAGAATGTCTATTTTTGGTTGAATGGCAATGAAAAGTTTTAAGACAGAATAGAGTAGGGTAGATGAATCATACGGAGGATAAGGTGGAATTCCTTTGAGAAATAAATTTGGGCATTGGGAGTAAATTCTCTCATACACCGACTGTTGACATGTGTCCTTTGCCATCATTAGTGCTAGCCAGCTTCCCAATGAGAAAAGACATGGATTAATGCACTAAAAACTCTAACAAATTAATGGTCACATCTTTTCCAGGGGTACCTTTCATCACTTCAACATGTTCCATATTAAAAAAAGGCACACACTTCAATGCAACAAATTTATTTGTAAAATAGGTGGCGAGGAGAATGTACTAATTCCATCCTCATGGTGTTCTTGACATTCTTGAGGGATACAGATCTCATATTCACATGTATCGCCTCGATGGAAACATTTAATGGACCTGCCATAATAATGTATTCTTAACTACATGTATAGGTAGAGAATTAATTGCACTCAAAAGTAGGTTTTTCCTTTTCAAGAAAAAGGCAAGTGGCCATTTTCGAAAAGGAATTCTCTGCAACTTCTTGGTAACAGTCATGGAAGAACCCTCAACCTCTAGAAGACAAGCTGCAACTTCAAGTTGATGACCTAGTTATTCCAATGTTTTTGGGTGGAAGTCATTTGCCAACGCCCTGACAATGGAGGAGTGACCCTTTGAATTCTACAAGAAGGTGTCAATTGATAAGCCTGTAAAAAGAAAGCTAGTGCAAGATATCATTGAAATTTTTTTTGACCCTATGTTGTCGATTAACCCTTAAAGTCTTAGAGAAGGCTCCTTTCAAAGAAAGGAAAAGTATGGGTCGACCAAAGGTTTTCTGTTTTAGCTCTGGGATTGTGGTTTACCATAGTTCATGTTTCCCATTTTGCATCCATGCCCAGAGTTAGTTGATGCATGTACAAATAGATTCAACAAGGAAACAGAGGTCATTCAAAATGGTAGGATTAGGGTTACCATTTCTACTCAAGCCATATGGGATATGTTGTGCATCCCTTTGGCTTGGGATGTAGAGCTTTTTGATGAAGAAAAGATGGATCTCTTCAGAGAAGAAAAGGCCAGAGGAAAAAAATTTTATGAAGAAGAAACAAAGCAATGGCTAGACCGAGGTCATATTTCTTTCCCTCTCTCATATGAAAATTTTAAGAGAGACACACAGTCAGTGTTCTCGATGTTGGCTTGGGTTTTTGGTCTTAACAAGGATGACCAGGTTCTTCCTTTTCAATTTGGCTTAGCCTTTGTGCTAAAGAGAGAAAAGAACCAAAGGCACTATGATTTCTCTAAGATAATAGCTGGAAACATGTTGACCCGGCTGAAGAATTACAAAATTGATTCCAAATTTAGGTATTTTTCTTTCTTGGCTCATTTAGTTTTGCATTAAAGTCATGAATGGCTAGGGAGAAATGTACTAGTGTCTAGGCTGCATGAAAGGGGATGTCTCCAACTAGTTTATGTGGGGACCCATATAATTTCTAGAATAGGGGAATATTATTGGTTTGCAAATTATTTTTTGAGGATAGTGCTTCAAGAATTGTTGCCTCGCCCTATTGGTTGTTTATTGCTTGAGGTCCTACAATGGATGAAGATCTTGTTGAACTCAATAGATTATTTCATGGGTGCATACTTCACATTTATCAGATTCCATGGCTTTCTCGATGAGTCTTTCTGACTCCCCAGATTTGTGACAGATAGAGTCTTCGCATTGGAGGCATGTCGCTAGGTGACCTTTGTCAACAAGATCTATGGTGTTGGAAGAAACAAAACAAAGTTATATTCACTTCCCCTCAATATTACTAACAGTTGAGTATCATTGACGAAGCCATTTTGTGAAGAGGAGTTCAAGGATCTATTTGCTACCTTAGGTCTAGTCCTCATCTGTGATAAGTGGGACTACAACCCATGTGGACTTTATAGTGTAAGACATGAAGAGTAGGAATACTTCAAGAGAAGGAAGAATCTAACTTAGGAAAATGTTGAGGTGTACATTGAATTGAAACATATTCCTTTCAAGTGACCAGAATGGTTGATCTTCTACACACCAAAGGTACCATACGATAGGAACATTCTAATAAACAAATATATCAATGCACAGTTGAAGAAAAAGGGTTGGGCGGGGAGAAAGAAGGAAGACTTCTAGAGGTTCTGATAGAAGCTACGGTGCCTTAACTTTCCTAATGGACAATTTCAATAGGATGAGGAGTTCAAAGAGATTTACGATAAGGAGGTCGACACTGATAACAGTAATCCAGAGACTAGCCATGAAAGTGATGAGGAAGAAGTTTTGAATTGGGCTTCCTGACCTCAAGAATCTGATAGTTGGAGAGATTCGAAGCGAAGGGGTTCATGAGCTCCGTCCTTCTCTAGTGCCCAAAGTAAAGGAAAAAGAGCTTGACAATCTCTAAGAGTGTCATCCACTGTAATCGTCGAAGGCCAAGTTTTAGAGGGCTCAATGGCTAGGAGATCAAAACATGTTAGTTTTGGTTGTGAAAAGAGAAGGTGGGTCCAAGATCTAGGTGTATTCAACATTCCAGCCCAAGGAGAAGAGGAAGTGGACTCCACCCTACAAGATGTGTCGACTACTACGGTTCAAGTAAGCTTCGCTCCCTCTCTTCTTCCTATTTATGCATCCTTGGTTACCCCCTTTCCTCCTCCTATGGAAAAGAATTCTCCATCCTCCAGCCCTGACCTGTTAATCTTGAATACACCCCTTCTTGTTTGTAGTGAACCCCCTGGAATTACCCTATAGCTCAAGCAAGCAGCATCCACCTCGACCACTATTGACTCTTTGATCACCCTATTAAGGGCTCCTCTAAAAAGAGCTAAAATATCCATGCTAACCCCCACTCTTGGCCCATCACCTTCTGATAAAACACCTTTCCACTTGAATGTGTGTCTCTTCACCCCTACTAGAAAATCCCCTACTTAGTCTCAGCTTGGCATGCCACCCTTTTCCATGATAATGCTCCCTTTTGCTTTGCCACATGCTCATACATCCGAGGTCTACCCCTCTATTACCCTTTTTTGTTTTCCTCTTGGTGACCCTATTGCAGCTCAGAATATTGATGTCCCTTAAACCCTCTAGGATCATTTGAATACAACCAAGTTGGCTCGATGAAATGCTAAACAGAGACAACTATTGAAGAACGTTGAGTTGTCAACTACCAAGAAAATTGAGGCTTGCTACAATGAGGAGTGGAATTCTCTCCTAATTAGCACCATGATGTTGTTGATGGAAAAGATCAAGGGGTAGATGCAGATGGAGGATTATGACATCTGGACAATAGGCCTAGAACTAAATGAAACTCATCCATGCAACAAGGTGGTCTTGGCTAAGACCACCCAGCAAGTAGTATATGCAGACTATGAAAAGCTAGGCAAGAGGTTGAAGAAGCGTGACACAAATTTGGTTAATGTGAGGGAAATAGTTGATAGATTATAGACTAAAATCAAGGCCAAGGATTTTGAGATGGCCTGTATAATGCAGATTCAAGGTAAGCAAGGGGAAACTTTGAAATTACTCAAAGAAGCATAGAGCCAACAAGTTTGGCTACATGCCAAAATTGAGAGATTAAAAGTTGACCTCGCCATCCAACATCATACCAACATGGAGTATAGAAGTACTCATGAAAACCTATAGAAAGTGTTGGAAAATATCTAATCCCAATGTTCCAACAGTGTTGGGAAAGAATAGGCAGAGGTAGACAGATTGAAGTTGGAAAATCAAGAAGTTGTGTCCACTTTGCAGAGCCACGACCTAGAGATGAGAAGAATAAGCTTTGAAATAGAAAACGCTCTCAAGGAGAGAGATCGAGTAGAGGAGAATGTGAGAAACAAAGAGATTCAACTCAGTTAGGAGTTGGCTGTCACACAGAAAGTTGGGTCTCTCCCACTAGTAAAATGTTTGGTATCTTCACACTGGGAGTGGATTGCAGCTATAGTTCCTATTCTCTGACCTGTCTTCCAATTCTTGAGGGATGTTCAAGAAATAAATGGAAATATTGGCTCGATGGCCAATCATATTTGTAGACATATGACTGTAGAAGGATTTTTGTGGCTTCCGATAAAGTCCTAAAAGATGTCAGGATTCTTGATTGAAGAATCGCTTCCATCAAAGCGAGTGAGTTTTTCAACTCCCACAAGGTCGCCAAAAAATGCAAAGATTTCCAAACGGTCTTGGCAAGGAGACTTGAGATAAAAAAGGATTTCAATGTCTTGATCAATTACGAGCTACCTCCTTTTTTCTCCCTAGACAGAGATGTGTAGACAGTAGAACAGATTATGGAAGTTATCAAACAAAAGGATTGGACTTCCACATAACTTCTGAGTTCAAGTACAGCACATGTAGCCGATGAGATCGAGCGTGAGATTTTTCACCTTTCTCATCTTTATCATTACCCTAGAGTGGTTACTGCAAGATGGAAATTCATGTCTTTCAAGGATGTCTTCCATCTTGACCAAGCATATAGGCTCATTCACAAACTCAAGGAATTTCCAAAGAGCTAGGTTTGTACCTCTACGAAAGAAGGCCCATGTGAGTCGCCAAAACTATTAAATGTTTTTCTTTTCCTTAGTCTTTTGATCTTTGGCTTCTTTTTTGTTTTTGGCTTTTGAGATGTTCAAGTTTATATGAGGCCAATCGAAAAGATGGGCAATGAACCATGTGGTGGTTGCACAAATTTCTTGTATCATTTTCCTTTTAGAGGAGGGCCTGGGACACATGTCAGTTTGGCAGAATTTTTCTCCAAAACATTTTTCAAAAAAAACATAAGATCTCTGCTCACGTGACGTGTCATCTCTTTGCTACAGGAGGATTGTGCCTCTTGTAAGATGATATCATTTGGGGGTCTATTGGAGCTTGTTGGCCTTTCTTTTCTTGGTTTTTGGGAATGGAAGTTTTCAATCGGTGCCTCGAGGTAATGTGATTGGTCAATGGAACCCTTTTTTCCAGAATTTTCTTAGGATTTGATCTTTTACGGGCCTCCATATTTGCTAAATATCTAAAGGACATTAATACAGTAGTTTGGAATTAATCAGAAAATATCTTTGTGGCCTAACAAAGGATCTATGATTAGATTGCAAACTATCAAGTATCAACATCTGGCAGCAATTACTTTTGTGTTGAGGCAGTGTTTCTTCTTTTGGGGGCTATATAAGGAGAGTGATGACACAATGAGGGGTTGGATTCCAACTTATAGTTTCTTTTGCTAAGAAAAGTTTCTTTATTTTTCTTAGGGTTTTAGAATTATTTTCAGGAGCAAGTTGCAAAACTACTTTACTATGGCATGTGATATCTATTAAGGATTAAACTATTGTTGGATTAGCATCTGACCTCTATTTCAAAGTTCATTTTATATTTAAAAGCATGAACTATTGAGGAGAATTTGTTCAGACTATGCATGTATGACCTTTTTTAAGCTTTCTTTCTTTATATTATCATTTTGAAAGAAACACTGTGTCTTGCAAGCTAGATCTAGATAGTTTAAGTAGTGAATTTCTATGTTGCATGCTTGTATGGTAAAGTAGTAACTTAGGAAAATTGGACCATGTCATTGGACTTCTCTATTTTTCTGAAAGTTGTTATTTTATCATGCTATGATGTATTAGGAGGAAGAGTTCATATGATTTCTAAAATATTGTTTTGTTAATCGTAAGAAATATTTATGTTTGATAAGACCTTAATGAACACTGCCTGCAGAAAGATTTGAAAGTCTGCACTATGCTTGAAGTTAGCCTTTGTTGTTTGTTCTCTTTCCAACAATGAAGGTTTTTGGTGTTTTGTGTCTATTTATATCACTTGTAGGAATGATTTAGGTTTCAAATGTTGTAAAATCTTTGGTGCATAGCCTTTTATGTTTTATGTTTACATTTTCTTCTCCCCTTATCTCAAAACCCCAAAGAAGAGCTGAATTTCTATAAAAATCCCAGAGGTATTCAGTGAGACGCAATTTGTCCCCTACTCGCTGAATTTCCCATAAGACTATCAAAGAGGCACAATCTTTGATGATCAACAATTTTTTTTTCCTATAATAAATATGGTCACAAGGCAACAGAATGCAAGAGCATGATGAATCAGTTTCCTAGTTCTTTCTTTGGACAATGTTTTTTGTGCAAGAAAGTTGGACATAAAGCTACTGAATGTAGATCTAAAGTGAGAGTGATCAGTCAGGTAATGATGAACAAGTTTAATGGAGGCAGAATGAATCAATCTTTTAATGGCTACTACTATATTTGTAACAAATTTGGACACAAAGCAAATCAATGTAGATCGAGAAGTAATGAAGGTCAGACTAATCATAAAAGTGTTGTCTACTATAATTGTAACAAAATTGGACATATCTCAAAGGTTTTCTTAAGTAAGAAGGAAAATCAGTTTTCTCCAGTAGAGAAGAACTAATTGGTAAAGAAGATCGACAAAGAAGAGATGAAGCAAGAGATGAATAAGATATGGAAGAAGAAAGAAGAACCTGAAACTACTAATGTGTCTATGCCCTCATCTGGTATAGAAAACTCCTCTAAGAATTATACCTAGCATGGTCTTAGGGGGAGCATTATCAGAAAATTGTAAAAAACCCCTGGATGAATGGCATGTCAGAGGATGGCACGAGGATGTAATGTGAAGAATTAAAAAAATAGAGGTTTTGGAAAAGGAACCAGAAGAGTACCAGTGGAGGTGCTTTCTTTCTTGGTGGAAGATTAGTTTTTTGGCTGAGTAAGAAACAGGACTCGATTTCTTTATCCACTATAGAGGCAAAATATATTATTGTAGCATCTTGCTCCACACAAGTTTTGTGGATGAAGCAAACTCTAAAAGACATTGAAGTGATATGTGATGAGCCTATTCCTATTTTCTGTCACAACACAAGTGCTACAAACATTTCAAACAATCCGGTGATGCATTCAAGAAAAAAACACATATCTATCAGATATCATTTCCTGAGAGAAAAAGTGTCAGAGAATGAAGTCAAGCTAGAGTATGTGACAACAAAGGAACAAATTGTAGATATATTTACTAAGGCTTTTCCGAAGGATACCTTTTAGTATCTTAGGGAGAGGTTGGGGTTCATTGGCCCTCCGAACTAGGTACACATGAAGGTGCATCAATCTAGTAAATTCGCAAATTATTCATTTATCTAGACTGATGAATGGGTCTACTCCACAAGGGGAGTAGAAAAGTATTTCATTGTTGTAGTATGAGTTAAATGGGTGTACTCCTAAGGCGGATTAATCAAAGATTTTTTATCTTTTCCATTGATGTCAAAGGGGGAGAGAAAGTCCTATGAAAAAAATGTAAGAAAAGGAAGAAAAGGTGTTCTCCTAGAATATTGTGCAGGTTGTTGTCTTTGATAGTTTTCCACATCATGTGTTTCCATCAATGACAAAGGGGGAGATTGTTGAAAGTAGCAAGTTTGGTGGTGTTGTCATTAATTCTTTCATTGATGTCAACACAGTTCAATATGTTGCAGATTGCGCATATATAGTTGAGATGTTGTTGAGATGTTGTGAGTAGATGGAGCTATCTTTATGATGTTGCAGATGTGTTGAATTGATGAGTTTCCAAGTGCTTTTCAGAAAATTAATAAAGAGTGAAGTTAGAGTTATGTATGTGTTCAAAATTTTCTCTACTATGTGCTCCACGTTTCTCCTATGTTGCTCCTATGCTTGTGCAAATCTAAAGGATTTTTTTTCATGATCTTATGGTGATATCTAATGATTTGTAGCTTTTGGTTTGATGGAGTTTGAAAGTTGTGTTCACCGGTGTGTGAACTATTCTAGCAGAGATAGCTTTCTATGGACTGGGAGAAATGCTTCTACTCTGCAATCCTCTGTTGTTCTATTTCAAATCTTATGGATCTGGAATGTGTCTTATAATGGTGTTCTTTGGGTTCTGGAAAATATTCTTGTGGTTTGGTGATCTAGAAGCTGTGTTTCAAAGTTGCTATATATGTTTGCATAGTCTGGATGGACTAATGGAAGGATTTTTGTGTTTGAAATTTGTTACACTTGCTATGGATGTATTCAAAGGAATATAAGATGTGTTTGTTGGATATTGTTGATATGTGGTTTTCATTGATGTCAACACTATTGGCATTAATTTCTTTAAGGTAGTATATGTCAAGGATATTGAGAAAATTGTAATAAAATAAGTTGTAGCTTGTTGGTGATGCAATGAAGTTCAGTATGGTGGCTAGCTCAGTATATTGATGATAAGAGGTTGCGGATTAAATGGTTTATTGAGGAGTATATCTAGTTTATCCACATGAAGTTTTCGAGGTTCGCATGAAGATTTGATTGGGTTATGAGTATCTGTGTTCTAAAAGTTGTTTTGTTGCTTCAATTGGTGTTCCTAAAAGAAGATGATGTGATTCTAGTAATTTTTGTTGTTGGGGATGCTTCTGTGGTGATTCATGATGCTTGTGGATATTTCTCGATCATTCTCTATCTATCTTATTAGTCTGCATTGATCGTTGTGCTTGAAATTGGTGATTTTCTTTTCTGAGTTCATGTCTTTCATGATCATGGCTGACAAGGTGATTGTAGCGTGTTGCGGATCTTTGAGGCATAATTGTTTGAGGTGTTCTGTGTTCGAGGATGTTGTTTTGGGTCCTTACTATGTTTTGGCTAACATTTTTTGTTCCACATTGATAATTTTTTATTATTTTGGTCCAACAATTTATACACATTTCATATTTTGTTGGGACGACATGTAGTTGATGTTATCCTTAGTTGAGGATATGTATGATCGATTTTTTATACCATTTGAAGGTATGGTGTGTGATGTATGTTGAGTGTTATGTGCAAATAATGTTATAATCTTTTGAAGGCAGAAGTAAAGTGTGAATAAGAGTTTATGTTCTTAACCGAAACTATAATTAGGCATTAGAAGATGTTATTTTCTCATTTCAAAATCTTATGGATGTAATCCGAATGTGACTGTAAGATAGTGAATCTTCCTTTGGGCAATAATACTTTTATATTTGAGTAGTGAGCTCTAGGCAATGTGCCTGAATGCATGTGCATTCCCCATTTATAATACTTTTATACTTTTAATAGAGTATAATCTTGTGGACTAACCTCCACTGTGGTTTTTCCCCTAACAGGGTTTCCATATAAAAAATCTTGGTGTTATGTGTGTTTTTGATGTGGTGATGGTTTATGCTTTCATGTTTATTTATCATATCTAAGAATAAGTTAAATAAGTATAGTTTTTGTGGCAATTGATTCAGCCCCCCTCCTAGTTGTTTTCCCTTGTGTTGCCAACAATTGGTATCAGAGCAAGTTCCTCATAAGAATTTTAATAGATTGAGGTGATCCGGGATGGTGACATATAAGAAGGATAGTCTGAGATTTGATGGAACTAATTATTCTATGTGGAAGATTTGAATGGAGTTTCATCTAAGATGCATTGGTGAACCTTACTAGACAATTACAAAGAATAGGTATATCATCCCACAAAATAGTGCTTCTATTGTAGGTGAGATTGAGGAAGTTGAGTACAATATCAAAGCTAAGGAAGCATTGTTGAGTGCTTTGACTAATTCAAAGATGACAAATGTAATGGAGTTAAAGACTGCTTATGAGATTTGGAAAAAGTTGGAAACTTTGTATGAAGGTGATACCCATGTGAAGATTGCTAAGCTGCAAAGTCTGAAAGGGAAATATGAAATGTTGAGAATGGGTGAAGATGAGAACATCACTTCTTTTATGTAGAGAGTGAATGAACTTGTGTGTAGTATCAAATGTGCTGGTGGAACATTGGAAGAATCAAAGATTGTTGCTAAAGTGCTCAGATCCTTGCCTACTGCATATAAACACAAAGCTACTACTATTGAGTCCAAATTGTGACAAATGTAACCAGAGACATGTTGATTGGTAAGCTTACTACTTTTGAGTTAAGTGAGTTTGGTGAATCTCTTCCTAAGACAAAATCTACATTCAAAGCTACTATCTCTAGAAAAGATAAGCAAAGATATGATTCAGGAGAAAATTCTTCTTGAAAAATTTCCAAGCATGAGTAGGAAATGAGAGAGATTGAAGAAGAAGAGAGAAAACTAGATGAGCTTGAAGCACTTATTGTCAAAAGGGCAGCTAGAGGAGAAGGTCAGTATAAAGGGAAATTGCCTCTTAAATCTTTTTCTTGTAATAAGATAGGTCATTTTTCCTCAAGGTGTCCGGAAAGAGTTCCTAAGCTAAGAACTAACAAGCCTAGATCCCAAAGAAAGTGTTATTATGCTGCTAATGAAGGTATGACAGATGATGAATTTGATAAAGGGAATTTAAGTGAGGATGAATGGGTATTTATTGCTATCAAGGAAAATGATCTAGTACCTACTAAATCTGCTAGTTGCATAAATGTGGAGAAAGCTCTAGCTACCAGAGTTGAAGAAAAAAATGAATGGGTGATTGGTAGTGGATGCTCCCATCACATGACAAATGATAAAAGTAAATTTGTGAGCTTTGAAAAATATGATGGTGGTGTTGTAATATTTGGTGATGACAAAGCTAGTGTAATCCATGGCAGAGGATCCATTTCTCTTGATGTTAAGCATAATACTGATGATGTTCTATATGTGGAAGGTTTGAAGCATAATCTCTCAAGTGTTGTACAGATGGTTGACAAGGGATACAATCTTCAATTCAAGAATGGAAAGTGTAGAATATTGGAGAGTTCTAGAAATGTGATTGCATCTAGTACAAAAACAAAAGGAATATTTTTCACCTAAGTTGTACTAGTAAAAGTTGTATGATTGCTCAAGTTGATGAAAATTGGTTGCGGCATAGGAGAATGTGTCATGTAAACTTTGCCAATATTATCAAGATAACTTATACTCAAGCAGTGAGAGATCTTCCTAAGTTGATAAAACCTACTAATGCTATATACAAGGAATTTCAAGGAAGCAAACTAGAGTCTCATTCCGGAGCAAACAACATTGTTCAAATGAAGTGTTGGAGATTGTGCATATTGACTTGTGTGGTCCTTCTAGAATCATAAGTTTACAAGGAGACATGTATTTCATGTTACTTATTGATGATTATTCTAGAATGATGTGGGTTACTTTCTTGAGGGAAAAATCTGAAGCTCTAGAGAAATTCAAGATTTTTAAGGCTATGGTTGAGACAAAGACAGGTCTGAAGATTAAATTTCTAAGATCAGATAGAGGTGGTGAATTCACTTCCAGTGAGTTTAATTCTTTTTGTGAAGAACTTGGGATAAAGAGAAAATTATCTGCCCCATAGACCCCTCAGCAAAATGAAGTTGTGGAAAGGAAGAACAGGACAATTCAAGAAGTTGTTAGGACCATGATGCTAGAAAGAAATGTTTCACCTATCTACTGGAGAGAAGCTATGAGTATTGGAATTTACACTCTCAACCAAGTACATGTCAAAGGTGATACCAGTAAGACTCCTTATGAACTATCGTTTGGTTATAAGACTACTATTAGATACTTCAAAATCTTTGGGAGTAAATGCTATATCAAAAGAGATGAAGATATAGGAAAGTTTGATGCTAGAAGTGATGAAGGAATCTTTCTTGGTTATTCTACTAAAAGTAAATCCTATTGGTGCTACAATAATAGATTGAGGAAAGTAATTGAAAGTGCTAATGTCAAGGTTAATGAAGACACGGTTAGATCATCCAAAACCTATGGATATGATTCAAATGATCAAAATGACAGTTCAAATAAAGGAAAGAAATTTTAGACTCCAAATCAAGTTTAGATCATTTCGTGTGAATGCATAAGTGAGATCACAAGAGCCTAAAGTTCAAGAATACCCTAAGACTCTAAGGTATGTAAGACTAAATCATTCAAAAGATCAGATTATAGGTGATAAGAACAAAGGTGTTCAAACTAGGAGAAGAATTGCAGAAGAATATTGTTAGATCTCAAAGATAGCCTAATAGTGTTAATGAAGCATGCAAAGATGAACATTGGGTGGAAGCAATGAAAGAAGAACTACTACAAATCGAGAAGAATGATACATGGATTCTTGTTCCTAGACCTAAGGACAAAAATGTAATTGGAACTAAATGGGTCTTTCAGAACAAACTGAATGAGCAAGGTGAAGTTGTTAGAAACAAAGCAAGACTTGTGTGTAAAGGATATTCTCAGATGGAAGGAGTGACTTTGAAGAAAATTTTGCTCCTATTGCTAGGATTGAAGCTGTGAGACTATTTATTGCTTATGATGCTTACAAAAACTTCAAGGTTTATTAGATGGATGTCAAGTCAACATTTCTAAATGGCGAACTGGAAGAAGTGTATATTGAGCAACCTGATGGATTTCAATTGACTGATCAGGGAGATATGGTTTTTCGGTTGAAGAAAGCACTGTATGGACTTAAGCAAGCCACAAGAGCATGGTATGCTAGATTGGACAAGTATTTGTTGAAGCTTGGATTTAAGGATACTTTTGAGTATCTCAAAGGGAAGCTAGGGGTGATTACCCCTCCTAATCATAATTAAGATGCATTGACTTGCATCATTCTATGCATTTCATAGTCATATCTTGTGATCCGAATTGATGTTGTGGTGGCTGCTACTTAGGGGCAGTAGTCAGATGTTCAAAAAATATGGTTCAGATCTTTTGTGGAGAAAGATAATGTGTATCTTTGTCATTGATGTCAAAGGGGGAGAAGAGTCATGTGAAAAACTATGAAAGAGTTAGGGAGAAAAGAGTCAAAATCTAAGGGGAGAAAGTGCTAAGAGAAAGTTACGTTGATGGTATTTTTCACATCATGTGTTGCCATTAATGCTAAAGGGGGAGATTGTTGGATATTGTTGATATGTGGTTGTCATTGATGTCAACACTACTGGCATTAATGTCTTTAAGGTTATATATGTCGAGGATATTGAGAAAATTGTAATAAAATAAGTTGCAGGTTGTCGATGATGTAGTGAAGCTTAGTATGGTGGCTAGCTCAGTATATTGATGATAAGAGGTTGTGGATTAAAGGGTCTATTGATGATTATATCTAGTTTATCCACATGATGTTTTAGAGGTTCGCATGAAGATTTGATTCAGTTATGGGTATCTATGTTCTGACAGTTGTTTTATTGCTTTAGTTGGTGTTCCTAAAAGAAGATGATGTGATTCTAGTAATTTTAGTTATTGGGTAGAAGCACAAACCTGTGTCACACTTTCAGCCAAATAAAGTAATCCGACCGAATTACTTTCAGCTGACTAACTTTCGATCGATAATGTTTCAGCCAAATCCACGGGGCAACCACATGGTGCCTACATGGATTGAACTTTTCGGGCAAGTTACTTTTGGTCAAAATGTTATCGACCGAAAAGGTGTCAGCACGGTGCCCATTTGGATGCACTTGTTTGGTCAAGTGTATTTTGGCCCAAATGGTATCAGTCGTAAGGGTGTCGACCGAAAATATGGAAATAAAATTGAATAAAAAAACCAGGCCCACTATTCGGAACACTCGGGTGAAAGGATTGAGGGCGAGAGCTTGTCGGCTAATTTCATCAGCAACAGCGACTATATTTTTCCAGGTTCCATCTAGGGCCATTCATTTGATTGTTTGATTCACCTTGTCTCATTTGTGTCTCGTTTGAGAGATTTGTTGGCTATATTCTTGGTTAGGGTTTGATTGAAATGTAAAAATGAATTTTTCTGATGGATATTGGTTGAAAGGTATTAAATATTGTGATGTTTGTGATAAAGTTGAAGGAAATATATAAAATTGGGCATTGGAAAACTTGTAATTCTTGTAATGGCTTGGTTGTGAGGACTCATTACCTTTTCAAGATTTTGAGTCATTTTGTGTTAAATTTTCCCCGAAGATTAGTTCAAAATGTGTATTTCCTCCTCCAAATTTGAAGAGTTCAAAATTTTAGGCTCTCTTGCCTGTAAAACAAGAGAAATAGATAAGAATAGAGAAAAAATATTACTCACAGAGAGAAAATAAAGATTTCTATTCCTAAAAATAGAGAAATTTTCTGAAAGCTCAAAACCCTAAGAATCTTGAACACGTACATTAAGTTTAGAAAGCATAGCAACAACTGTAGAAAAAACAATGAGAACTATTGGTAACTTTATTGCATGATGCTATTATGAAGTCGTTGATCATGCATTTCTTTAGAGTGCTGGAAATTTTTCATCATCTCCTTTCTTCTACAAATAGACCTTTACTTGTAATAACTAAAAAACAACGAGGAAGAACAACCATTGCATAGAGCTTATTAAAAACAAGGATTGCAGAAGAAAAAATTGGAATTTGTACAACAGTGAAGAAGAAATTAGGTATTTACTTTCAGTAATATGCATAATTATGATATAAGATTAAAATCTGTATAGAGGATTGCTTCTACTAGGGCATAACCAAAAGAAAATTTCTGCCAGAGTGATTGTTGAACAATAAGTAGACCACTGATAATGAAAGAACCTAATTTGGAAGCTCCATTAACCTCTGAAGATACTCATCTCATTTTTGTGGATCTGATTCAACTTGAATCATCTGCCCTACCTGCAAAAAGTAATGTTGTATAGAGGTTAGTCTAATATGCTTTTATAGAAGAAAAGAAAAGTTGTGATATTTAACTCATTATGAGTCAAATTTAGTTGCCAACGTCCATAGTCATATAGATTCATAAAATGTATGTATTCAAGATCAGCAATTGTTGTTGCAATTCCCTTCCATATATTGTTTATGAGGTTCAAATAGGTCCTCTAGAAGAAAAAGCTATGCACAGTTCTTCTCCCTTTGTGGAATTTTACAGAACCTCTGAAGCATTTATCATCCTTCATTGTCCTGATAGCCATTCTTACATCATCCCTTGTGATGTTTTTTCTAAATCCATGGCTTCTTGGCTATAATTTTTTCTTCCAACCACTATCTCACATGTTTTCTCATTCCTCTCTATACATTGGTTTACCCAATCACTAGATAAAACATTCTTTTAGAAATCAGATAAAGCTTTGCATTTTTTATCATAATTTGTATATGCTTAGTTCTTGATTTGTATTTGCTTAGTTCATATTTTCAGGATTGTCTTGCAGTCGTCTTTAGCCGAGAATGATTTCTAATGAGATTTTCTAAATGCCCTTCTCATAGCATGTGCCTCTACTTTCCTATATATTCTAGGATATCTATACTGCTGCCATTGTTTCTTCACATTTTTGGATTGCACATATTGAGTTGGATGTAGCCATGTCAATTTTTTGGATGGTTTTGAGTCTTTGATGGCTTTTGTGTGCTCTTCATCCTTCAAATGAGAACCCCTCAAATAGAAATGGTATATTTGAATGAAGGCTGAGATGTTCCATTGGATGCGTGGTGATTGATTTGCATTGCTGTAATGAGAATAATGGAAGCAATCCTAAGTCCTGTCTTGCTGTAATGTATACAAGTGTTGGGTAACTGGTTTGTGTTTGATTGATTATATTCCCTTAAATAGCCTAGGCTATCTCTAATGAAAGCATACACATATATATGCATGTACATGTACATGTATGTATACACATGTATACACATACATATATAATACATGTATATGCATACACACATTTTCTAAGAGTTGATCTAGAAGAGAAATCCTCTCCTTGTGATGAAACATGATAGCCATTTACTTGGTATTTGCAAATACTTCTAGTTTCCAAATCTTAAGGAATAATAAAGTAGACAACTATTCATTAGGTGAGCAGAAGAGAAAAACCTCACTATGCATAGGGGTGAGTCCAAACATGAAATACTAGAGTCCATGACCATAAATTTGTTTTCCCAAACATGCAAAATCACCCCTTGACAAAGCATAAATCTATTGTAGACTCCAAGGTACTTCATAGATAGAGGCATTAATTTATGAGCTACACAAGTCTTACTCCAAAATCTTCTTCATTACCATTCATTCTTTGGCCATAGAGCTAAGTAACCTGATTGTCACATTTATATTTTCTAGAACAATTGTACATTTATCATATTACTACTACATTTATAAAAGTAGTTAAATTAGGTAACTGGTTTGTGCTTGATTGATTATATTTATTTAAATAGCCTAGGCTATCTCTAATGAAAACCTATTTTCCTTCATGTTTTTATGAACTTGATTGATCCTACTTGACTTGGTTTAATTTTAGGGTTTCTTCTTCCTATTAGGGTTATTTAAATCTACCCTTTTTTATGTTTAATATTCAAATTTGGAAATCTTTAAATATTATCTTGATTCGTTACTTTGTCCTTTTATATTGGGGTTTTTAAGATTTGTTGTGAAATCTCTTTATACACCTTAACTAACCTTAGCTAGTCCACTAGTGTTTCATTTTCAAATCTCATGTCACTAGTATTTCTAATTTTTCCAATTTCAAAGTATATTTTTAATCTTTATTTTGATGTATTTTGGTTGTACCACAAGTCAATTAGGATCCTAATCTTCCACCCAGGAGTGGTTTTCTAAACCTTAGCATGACCCAGACCAATGAGAATGATTTATATTCTTATGTGTATGTATGTATGTGTGTATGTATGTGTATACACATAAAAATGGTCATGTCTATAATCCTGGCAATTAATTAAATATTTATTATTTAATTAATTTTTTTAAAAATCCTCTACATATGATTAAATTTAATTAATTTAATTATATTGTTCATTCATCTTATTCTTCTTTCATAATTAAATAAATTTATTTTATTTAATTATTTTCATATGTCCACTTAATTAATTAAATAAATACATGTTATTTATTTAAATTAATTATCATTGTTTGAATTTAAATTAAATCTTTTGTTTTAATTAAGTTTAAATATCTCTCTTTCTTCTATTTTAAATTATTCTTCTAATTAATTAAATATTTCATTTAATTAATTTCATAAAAGTGATTTAATTAAATAAACCTTATTTAATTAAATGATCTTATGCTTTCTTTCTAAATCACAATTATATATTTTATTTAATTATGAAATCTTTTGTTTTCTTCTCATATCATAATTAAATATTTTATTTAGATATGATATCTTCTGTTTTCTTCAAAAAAAATCCTAATTAAAGCTTTATTCTTATCACAAACTTTCTTCTGCTTTAAAAGCTTAATTAAATATTTCATTTAATTAAGAAAAAGTTGAATATCATCCACAAATAAATAATTGAATTTTTAATTCATTATTTATCAGCTTTTAAATCTTTCTTTTATTCTTTTAAAGAAAGATGAGTTCTTATCTTCTTATCTTTTTCTCTTTCATAAAAATAGAAAAATCTTGTTTTCAAGTTTTCTTCTATTTTCTCTTCAGTTTCATCCATCTTCAACCATTCGATCTGCCAAGAATTATCACAATCGTCAATCAAGACAGCCAATCAGAATCCTTTGAAAAACTCTATAAATACCTATGTGAATCTAAGCATTGGGGATAGGCAATTAATTAGAGTTCATGCATTTAATTCATTTAGCATTCTAGTATCTTAGCATCATGTTTACTTCAATCATCTTAGTCTTATTCCATATCATAGCTTAATCTTGCATCATGCATCATATTTAAATCTCGTTCTTTAGGAAGACAGTTTGCTGAGCCTAGCACATAAATCTGAGAGCAAAAGCTGGAATCAACAAAAACACTAAAGATAGAGGACAATAGGACGACAATCGAAGCAGAATATTGAGTTTGCATCTACTTACCTTTTATTTTTTGTTTTGATACAATGTTTTATTGGTGTGCTTGAATAGTATTTATTTAATTTCATTATGCATATTTTCAATCACACATTTTTGGCACCCACCATGGGGCTCATGCTCCCATTTTAGACTTCTTTCTTGCAGGTTTTCTTGTAGGTTTTCTAACATTTGACAGTGCATCTGGGAGATTCAAAAAATTTCTGTTTTGTAGGTACTTTAGCGCATATGAAGACATATGGGAATTTCTGAAGAGCGCATATGGGAATTTCTGAAGAGCATTTAAGAATTTAATTAGCGCATTTAGGAGATCATTCACTGCATTTAAATCTATTTCGAAAAATTTTAAAAAAAATTGTATTTTAGTTTAGTGCATCTAGGTTCTTTTATTGCACATCTAGGCTTTGTTCTTCGCATTTGGGTTCTATTCTTGCGTAGATAGTCTCTTTTCTTGCACATCTGGGTTATGTTCTTCGCATCCAGGCTCTATTCTTGTGCATCTAGGTGATTTTATTGCGCATATGAATTATTTTTCTGCGCATATACTGTTTGTTTCGGTGCATCTGGGTTGTAACAGAGATTCTGAGTATGACGCCTTCCATAGATAGAATTTCTTTCTTTTACTTGTTGGTTTTAAAATGAATCAATTTAGGGTAGCCACCACATCTTTATCATGCAATTAAAAAGAACCCCATGCTTGTTGTGAAGCAAAATTTTCACTTAGATTAAATCATTTTTGATTTTGGTGCATTTAAAATGAATTTGTCTACTCTTTTTTATTGTGTTTGAAAGTGGTAGGTGACTATGCTCTCACCCTGTGCAAACTAGGTGATCAGAAAGCCAGACCCACTTTTCCCTGTGTAAACCTGACTTGATAATCGAAGTATCCTCTCCCCTTGTGCACTTGTGCGATCCTTGGTGTAAGAGAAATGGTTATTGACTTTAGAAATTGGGCCTGCCTAGGGATTTCATCACCTCAATGCTACTCAAACTGACAACAGAGCTAAGGCCAAGCTACCCACAACTAGTATATAAATGTAAACCTTAAGGGAAAACCTAAGGTTGCTTGTGCGGATGTGTCATACGGACGGAGTTGTACTCCCTTAAACCCTGTTGAGCTTAACCTCTTCAGGCTAGAGTGCCACCTTAATGGTGATTAATCTCTTGTCCCATGTATGGCCACTCGAATGGGGGTCCCGAATTAAATACCATTGTTTAGAAAGTCAAAAACCTTCTATTTGCTAGTCCAGCACCGGTCGGTGTGAAGCCTTCCACACTTTCACAGTCTTTAGTAGAGGTGATCAATCTGCCATGGGAGTTTCATGGGGGTTGGAAGCTTGGTTGGCTTGAGAAGAGAGTGCACTGTAAGGGGGAGCCTGTGCGCCCAAGCTTCTGAATTCACATGCTACTAATATGCGATTAGGGAAACCCATGTGGAATCTAGCAGATATTGTCCTAGCCTAACTTAAGTTGTGCTTATTCTATGCTTGGTTATGATCAACTTAAATTAGCCTTTTTGCTGTGTTTTTCAGGAACATTAATTCAGATAAAGGATCATCCAAAATGAATATGAAAAAATTCAACTGAAAATTTTCAAAACTGGTCAAAAACTATCTTTGGAAAATTGTTAGCGCATCTAGGAAAAACTGTAGCTCATATACAAACTGTTCTGGCACATTCACTAGCTAGTTCGGCACATCTGAGTCATTTTACAACACATTTAAAGACTGTTTTAACGCATATGCTTCTTGGTTTAGCGCATCTCAGGTCTGTTTCTGTGCATTCAAGGTATTCTGCAGCCCATTTAACTTTTTCTCTAGTGCATATACCTCTTTCTGCAGTGCATTTAGGGAACAAAATAGCGCTTTTAGGTTTCTGTGAAAATTTTACACAGACCCAAATTTCTGACATTTCTCTCCCATGTTGAGGAAGTGGAAATCAACCAAGTTTGTCAAGAAATCAATCTTCAATAGGATCAAGAAAACCAAAATGAACTTAAGTTACAAAGAAACCTTAGACCGCAGAGAATTTTTGTATAAGAGTCGACACATCTTGCTTCATTATCGCAAATTTCTCCATAGATACCAAGACTACGTTAGAGGGTTCACTGATGAGTACGTTGTAGAACCTTTAGCTACTCAAGCTTATTATCAAAGATTAGCTCTATCTCAATGTCATAATATTAATCAACCACTTGAGTTTGAGAATATACCACAACCTTCAATTGAATATTCAACACATCCTAGTCAAATCCTTCAGTGAACTTCAATAGATTTACAAATATTTTTGAAAAATAGGGATTGAAACTTTAGGAGTGCACCTCCCAAGCAAAATTTTGGATTATTGATTCAACTTCCCTCAAGCAGGATTCTGATATCCTTCGTCTTTGGAAGCCACAATCAAGAATTGGGAGCATCTTTGATCATATCATAGGATTCCTTTCATATGCCTATTTTTACAAGATCTCAATACAACAAACTAGGACAAGAGTCTCAACGAAAAAGTCCTACCCATAACATTCAAGAAGGCAAACATGGTAATCCTCATTATAGTGTGAATTGCAATCCTCTTTTCAGTGACGACAATATGGATAATAGAGAAATAAACCCATTTCATAAGTACAAAGACATGAACAAAAATCCTATAGATAGTGATGATTAGCAAGAGGAAGAACTTCACATTAGAGAGGCTGAACAAGACCCAAGTTTCTTAAAGCCATAGAAAAGATCCTGCAACGTGACAAAGAAAAGTATTTTCTCTTCCTAGCCAATCAGGGAGCTAAACTGCCTAAGGATTTTGATACCAAGAAATTAAAGAGCAAAGAAGAAGAAACATCCCCATTCGATCTTACTGTTCTTAATCAACAATTTAAGGCACTCCAAGGACAAATCAAAGAGTTACAAGGGGGACCACAACAAAGAAATACACTCTTGATGACATATGTCCTTATCCTTTTCATAGAAGTCTCAATATGATTCCATTTCCTAAATTCCCAAATTTGATCGTTATAATGGGAAATTGGATCCAATTGATCACATTAGAGACTTCCAAAACATGACTTTAGAATTTGCACATCAAGACACTTACTTGATGCGTTTGTTCCCTAGGAGTCTTGGAAGTCACTCTATGGAATGGCTATCAAAAATCACACCTCCTGTTCAAACATTTGAGGAATTGATCAATTTGTTCATAACACAATATTCCTACAACATCCAACACCAAATCACCATGATTGATCTTTGCAAGGTTGCACAAAAACCTGGTGAACCTTTCACTAGCTTTCTTCAGAGATGGAGAAGAATGTTCGCTAGGTATCCACGTCATGTTCCTAAAAAGGAAAAAATGGTTACTTTCATCAATAGCCTAAATTCAAAAATGAGCTATCACTTAAATCTCCATTGTCCACCTTCCTTTGAGAAATTGATTGAGGATGCCATCACCATTGAAGGTGCTTTGGTCAAAAGAGGGACAATAAAACTTGACAAGGACAACCCGAGCTCATCTAACCATTATAACAATCAAGACAAGTCTAAATTTTGGACTCGCAACAAAAACATTGTAAATGATGGTGTTGTAGATGCAAATCATGTCTCGACTAAGCCGTTTGTTCTGATTACTCCAAATACTCCTTGTAACAATAATTACAACAATGTCAATTCTGTCACGAATCAAGGAAACAATCCTCCCCCTCCAAAGAACAACAATCAGGGAACTGTCAACAATCAAAATTACCATGGAAACAACAACAACAACACCTTAGGGAATACCTCAAACACAAACCCACAACGCTTTTCATTCTTCTCTAGTAGAAGAACTTTCACTCCACTATCCTTAGAATCTGCTTTCAAAGAGGTTATGGAAAAAAATGTCCTTACTTTACCACCTCAACACAATTATGAACCTAGAATAAAACCTTCATCATGGAATGAAGCTTATTATTGTGACTATCATAGGTGCAGAGGACATCGTACAAATAACTGTCAAGCTTTGAAGCATGCTATTCAAGACCTAATTGATAATGGTACCATCACTTAGAAGGACAACAAAAATCTAATGAAGATCACCAAGCATTTCGCAACTCTTTGCCAAATTATCAAAAGGGAGAGTCTTCTGACAAAAATGTGAATCAAATCGATGACACTGTAATCTGTCACCTCTATATGGATGATGAGCAAATCAACGTTATAAAAATCAATGAGAAGATAGACAATGGACAAGTTAATGCCACAACGAGAGCACAAGCTAAAGTTGTCTTGAAGG
The DNA here is from genome assembly GCA_007258455.2 of Sequoia sempervirens. Taxonomy (NCBI): domain Eukaryota; kingdom Viridiplantae; phylum Streptophyta; class Pinopsida; order Cupressales; family Cupressaceae; genus Sequoia; species Sequoia sempervirens. The sequence continues at coordinate 329,473,161 of VDFB02105785.1, forward strand.
GTGCCTCTTCAAAATCCACTGAGCCCTTCCCTCAACATCAATATGACTTAGTTAACCAACTTCAAAAAACTCTAGCTCAAATTTCCATTTTGGAACTCCTGAAAATTTCCCCGGCACATAAAGAAATCTTAGAGAAGGCTCTTTTTGAAACAACTGTATCCACGGATTTGGATGTGAACCGATTTCAAGCCATGGTAGGACATTTTTCCTCACCTACATGTCTTTCATTTTCAGACAAAGATGATGTTTCCATGACCCATCCCCAAAATTCATCATTATACTTAGAGGTCATAATCCATAAGTTCCATGTTAAACGTGTCCTAATAGATGGAGGGGCTGGTTTAAATATATGTACCTTGAAGGTGGTTCAAGCTTTAAGATTTTCGAAGGACTCCATTGATCCTAGAAGGAAGATTACCATAAAAGCCTATGATGATGAGGAAAAAACATCTAAAGGTCTAATCATGCTACCAATCAGAGTGGGACCTGTTATCAAAAATACCTTTTGTCAAATTTTAGATCGGGATCTTGCATACAACATCTTGTTCGGTCACCCTTGGATTCATGAAATGTAAGCTATTTTGTCCACTTACCACTAATGTCTTAAGTTCCCATATGATGGATAGGAAATCACTATATCAGCTGATAATTCAAACATCCAAACTTGTGCCAATGTCAAAGCTAGTCAGGATACTTTGGTTCCAAACAATCGAGAAGCGCTTGCTAATACTTCTCCTAAGAATGATACACAAATCAGTCAATTAGCCAAAAGCTTTGACAAGAAACTGCAGTTCAAGGAAAGTGGAGTAGGGGAATATTCTCTCTGTCTTGCTAATCTACCTACATCACCTCGATCACATGGACAACCTCCTATTACAGCACAATAGATATCAATAGCTTCAACATCAACACAACTACAAACAGAACCAACTACCAAGTTCAATGGACAATTCATCAAAGAAAAATTCCCCATGGGAGATCCTGAGGATACAGCAATTCTGAATTGGCTTTATAAGGATGAAGATGAAACAGTTCTAAATGTCACCTTACCAACTGACCAATATGGGAAAGGGTATTCCATCATGCAAAAGATGGGATATGACAATGGTCCTATTGGAAAAAGAAAAGAAGGCGTAGTTGAGCCTATCCATCTTCCAAGGCTTGCTGCATATGATAAAACTGGACTAGGCTATGACGCTACCCCATCCAACAAATCACAGGGTAATGTTTTTACACTACAGGAAGGTTCTGATAAAAAGGATGCATGTTTGGCAGCAACCTTGAATTTCATAGAAAATAACTCTGATACAGACTCTGCTGAGTATGAATGGGATACCATTCATGATGATAAATTTTGGAGAGACAAAGAGGTAGATATCATACACAAGTATACACCAACTTTAATCAAAGGAGAGGGTTCAGGGTCCCAACCACAAGAATCTGAACTACAAAGCAACTATGAGTCTAGTGATACTAAGTCAGATTTTAACGAACAAGACTATCAGAAGAATAGTACCATCATTGATCTACCTCATACCTCAGATCCTATCGATAACTCTGTTTTGACTCTAACCATTGCCGATTTCACATGACCAAATGACTTGTTACCTTTAATGATCCATCCTGATCTCATTGACTGGGATCTAACTAAACCTATTGATATACCTATTTTTTCGAATGATGAAGCTATCATAAACTTCCTTTCCACAGATGATGTAAATGATTGTTCCACTAGCGATTTTCAGTACAAAGTCTTTAATCAAGAGAGTGTCAAGTCTCCTAGCCGCAAAAATGAAAATAAAGTAAAATGATCTAGTGGTGAAAACCAGAATCTGGCAATACTAGATCGACCAAAAGATAAAATAAAGAGCATATCAGATGGTGAAAACCTTTTCAAGGCACCAATTGATGGGAAACTTGACACTCTCCCAGAGCACTACCATGAACGATTGCCCATTTTGATCGAGCCTACAAAGGAAATCAATATTGAAACTACAGATAATCTGAGGATTCTACAGGTAGCTGAATCAATGACAGATAATGAAATCCCAGGGTTCATGAACTTTCTCAAAGAAAATCAAGTCAATTTTGCTTGGTCTTATGCAGACATGCCAGGTCTTGATCCTGATCTCATAATGCATCATTTGTCCATCAAACCAGGAGCTAAACCAGTGAAACAAAAACTCAGAAAGATGCATCCTCACATTGCATTACTAGTAAAGGAAGAACTCAAGAAACTCCTAGATGCAAGATTTATAAGACCAATAGCCTATGCAGAATGGATCTCTAATATTGTCCCAGTAGCAAAGCTAGATAAACGCATTAAAGTGTGCACTGATTTCAGAGATCTTAACAAGGCCTATCCTAAGGATGACTTTCCACTTCCAAGCATTAACACTGTAGTTGATTTAATAGTTGGGCATGCCATGTATTCATTAATGGATGGTTTCTTGAGTTACAACCAAATCAAGATTGCACCAGAAGACTAAGAGAAAATAGCTTTCACTTGTCCGTGGGGAACGTACTGTTGGAATGTCATGCCTTTCGGTCTAAAGAATGTTGGAGCTACTTATCAAAGAGCTATGACTACGATCTTTCATGACATGATGCACACATTCATGGAAGATTATGTAGATGACATATTGGAAAAATCACACACCAGAGAAGGACACCTAGAAATATTGTCCAAAATATTTACCAAATTGGAAAAATTCAAAGTTCGCCTAAATCCCAAGAAATGTGTTTTTGGGGTCACATCGGGAAAACTTTTAGGATATATTGTTTCAGAAAAGGGAATTGAAGTAGATCCTGCTAAAGTTTAGGCAATCATGGAGATGCCTCCCCCAAAGAATATCAGTCAATTGAGATCATTACAAGGGCGACTTCAGTCCATAAGAAGATTCATTGCGTAATTGGCTGACAAAAGTCTACCGTTCACACATCTCCTGCATAAGAATGTTCCTTTTAGAAGGGATGACAAATGTTAAATGGCATTTCAACAAATCAAGCAGTACCTGATGAACCCACCAGTTCTAGTACCACCAAATCCAGATAAACCATTGATCTTGTATATTGCCGCAACCGAGACATCTTTGGGGGCATTATTAGCACAAGAAGACCGTGAAGGAAAAGAATGTGCAATCTATTACATTAGAAGAACACTAACAAGTCATGAACTTAACTACACTTTCATTGAGAAGGCTTGTTTAGCAGTAGTCTTTGCTTCACAGAAATTTTGGCATTACATGCTAACTCGTACAATCAATCTTATTTCAAAAATTGACCCACTCAAGTATCTACTCAATAAAGCATCACTAACAAGAAGGTTAGAAAAATAGGTCATGATTTTGAGTGAGTTTGACATCCACTATGTTGATCGCAAAGCAATCAAGGGACAAGTTATCGTTGATCAACTAGTAGACGCCCCCTACAAGCAGAGCACCCCTTGCACATTGAATTTCTAGATGCTGATGTTTTCACTGTAGAATTCAAGCAACTATGGTCCTTATACTTTGATGGTTCTTTTACTCAACATGGATCGAGGATAGGCATTCTCTTTGTCACCCCTCAAGGACATACTATTCCTCAGTCATATAGGCTAATGTTTCCATGCACCAATAACATAGCCGAATATGAATCACTAATCACTAGACTGAAGATAGCCTTGGAATGGAGGATTACCGAGCTACAAGTTTATGGCGACTCACAATTAGTCATTAATCAAATCAATGATGATTATCAGACTAAAGATGACAAATTGTTTCCATACAAAAAGATGGTCGATGACTTCAAGAAGTACTTTGTGGACATCCAGTTCACACAAATTCCAAGGCTTGATAACAAAGCAGGTAACACTATGGCTACGATTGCATCATTGGTACAACTCCCAGAAAAATAGACTCGCTATGAATTTCTGGTGGAACAATTATTTACACCTGCTTATGACACACCCGAAAGCCAAATTATCTACCACTTGGTAGGATCTAATTCACCCTGGTATGGTAAAATTTATGCCTACCTAAAAAATGACATTTTACCACCTGACTTATCTCGTAACCAAAAATGTAACTTTATCTGACAATTATCATGCTATTCCCTTATTGTTGATACCCTTTATCATCGTGGTCTTGATGGTACTTTACTTCGATGTCTTGAACGTGACAAATCTGACAAAGCTTTACAAGAAGTTCATGAGGGCATTTGTGGTACTCATTCGAGTGGAATAACTTTATCCAAGAAATTGATTAGAATGGGTTACTACTGGCCTACAATGGAGAGGGAATCATTCACTTTTGTTAAAACATGCTCAAAATGTCAGATTCATGGGAATCTTATTCATGCTCTGGCACAAGAACTTCACTCGTTCACACCAACCTGGCCGTTTTCTCAATGGGGGTTAGATCTAGTAGGAAAAATTCATCCTTCATCTTCAAATGGGCATAAGTTCATCATCACAGCAACATAATATTTCACTAAGTGGATTGAGGCGGTACCTCTCTCTAAAGTCACCGGAAAACAAATTTCATCCTTCATACTCAACTACATTATTTGTCGGTATGGTATTCCTAATACCATTATTACAGATAATGGTCGACCTTTCAAAAATTAGGATGTTGATGAACTTTGTGAAAGATTCCATATTTAGCATAGATATTCAACGCCTTACTATCCACAAGGGAATGGCCAAGCAGAGGCCTCAAACAAGACTATACTAAAGATTTTGAAAAAGACCGTAAATGATTCAGGGAAAGATTGGCATGTTCAACTCAATCCCGCCTTGTGGGCTTACAGAACTAGTTTTTGAACACCAATAGGAGCAACACCCTTTGCTATGGTCTATGGAGCAGAAGCCATATTACCTTTAGAGGTTGAAATACCATCACTTAGAGTATCACTGAAAGGTTTCATAACTGATGATGAATACAGAATTTCTCGACTACAAGAGTTAGAACTTCTAGATGAAAAGAGACAGAAAGCAACTGACCATTTGAAAGCATACCAATAGATGATGTCTCACAGCTATAATCACAAAGTAAAGCCACGTACCTTTCAGGTGGGTGATCTAGTTCTGAAAGAAAATCCACGAAATTAGCACGACAGAGAAAAGAAAGGAAAGTTTGAACCAAATTGGCTAGGCCCTTATGTGGTTATTATAGTCTATGGTTCAGGAGCCTACAAGTTATCAACACCAGAAGGGGGCCTATTTGACGAACCAATCAATAACATGCATCTCAAGAAATATTATGTTTAAGTCAGGTATCATCATCCAGAAAAAGTCCTGAAGAAATTCAAAAACAGCAAAAAAAGTCCTGAAGAAATTCAAAAACAGCAGAAAAAGTCCTGAAGAAATTCAAAAATAGTAGAAAAAGTCCTGAAGAAATTCAAAAACACAAAAAAAGTCCTGAAAAAATTCAAAAACAGCAGAAAAAGTCCTGAAGAAATACAAAAAAATAGAAAAAGTCCTGAAGAAAAATACAAAAAATAAATAAATAAAATGTCATAGGGTGAAAACCTGGCAAACAGGCAGTCTATTGATAGAAAAATACAAAAAAAAATTAAAAAGAAATCAGAAAAATGCAATAAACACAGATAGTGAAAATCTGGCAAACAGACGCTATCTGTACCTCTCCATCTATTAGTTCCTATTTTGCACTTTGGCTTTTCAGCTTTTCCTTTTTCCGCATCTTTTTCTGCATCTTAGGGTTATAATTGCATCATCCTGCCATCATTTGCCTAGAGTGATAAAATGTCTTACCCTGGCTTGATCATTGTACATATTCCTTTTTCGCAAGTTGTGTCAATAAACGGGGCAAAATCTCAACTGGGGGAATTTAATTTTTAGGACATACTAAAACAGCTAAGCAATGTCATAAAATTCGATCATACGAACAAACAACCAACTCACGTGAAACCTTATCCGATCATCGATCCATATCATGAACAATTTTCAGCAGATACCATATCATTGTCTATTGGATGATCCAAAAAATCTGAATAATGTATGGAATAACAGTATTACATTTTGAATAAAGGTTGTTTGATTTTTGATATCGTTACTCTAGAGCACACTCGATGATGTACTGAACTAGAGTGGCAAGGAATGAGAATGAATTTTCTTTGTCTGTTGTCTTGAGGTTAACAATCAATCTGATGCAAATATGTCACAGGACATGATTACCAAAACAATATCATTGATGACAGTTCCACATTTGCATCGGAAGGGTGGTTAATCTTTGTCTATTTATGCAAGAAATGATCAGGTCATCTCGGTTCAATTATACCTCGATGCTTGTGTTCGCTTGCTATATCAAAAATCATGAAAGTTGTACTCAGGTCATCATTGGTGCTAATTTCCCCTCTGATGCTTGTACATACTTCCAACATTTTAAGATGCTCTATGATGATTCAAGAATCCTTATAATGGGCTCACCAAACTGGTTAGTTTCATTTAGTTGCATGTTAGTTAGATCATTTGTATATCTCTACATATTGGATTCACATCAATGTTCTGAAAGGTTGAATGAAAACATTAACGGTTGTCATGTAGTTTTGAACTCTTTGTGGAGGACATTTGGACATTTGGTTCATTATCATTATCATTATCATTTTATTATTATCATTATCATTATCATTATCATTTCATCATTATCATTATCATTATCATTATCATTATCGTTTTTCATTCATTATCATTATCATTATCATTTCATCATTATCATTATCATTATCGTTTTTCATTCATTATCATTTCATCATTATCATTATCATTATCGTTTCTCATTCATTATCATTCCATCATTATCATTATCATTATCATTATCATTATCGTTATCATTATCGTTTCTCATTCATTATCATTTCATCATTATCATTATCTTTTCTCATTCATTATCATTATCATTATCATTAGCATTCCTATTTCACTTTCTATCATTATCATTATCATTATTATTTCTATTTTATTTTCTATCATTAGATCCTTATCCTTTATCATTTCATCCCATTTATTTTCATAACCTTATCATTTCTTATTCATTTATCATTTCATATCATTGTTTTCATTATTTTTCATAACATCATCATTTCTCAATTACTATTCTCATTATCTTTTCTCTCATATCATTATCGTTCATCATCCCATTATCATTTTATCATTTATTATCATTTATATAATCATTTAGCATCATTCCATTACCATTGCACTCATTCCTTTTATATTATTGCATTCCACATTATAATTATTCTATTATCATCACATTGCCATTTTCATTACATAAACATTACCAAACATATCATTTATCTTTTCACCATTATCATTAGCAATGTCACATTTTTCATTATCTACCATTTTTCATATCATAATTTCATGATGCATTTCCTAAAACATACTATCCATTTCTGTATTTGCAACCAAATTCAAAAATCAACAACTCATATCTACATTATCACAAAATCATCGCATCTACATCCTAGATCATCCATTTGCATCATATCATTAGATCATCCTACATCATAAGATTAGTCTGCAAAAACGATAAAAAAACATATCAAAATCCATCTCATATCATACATGCATAAAAGTAGCATCCATATCACATCAAAAATGCACAAACATATCATCATCAATAACATCGCCGCTGCATATCATCGCTCATCAAAATAATACAAATGTCTAATGTCCAAATGACACTAAAAAGTTCAAAACATAATACATGAGATATGATCAAAACTCAATATACATGCACTGCAAATGTGCACAATATATAAGTCCCAAATGCTAGCTGGTAGATGTCCCTGAAGGAGTTGGTTCGGAAGGAGGCGGCCTGCCACTACCCCCTGCATCAGGATCCTGTCGAGGCCCTGTAACCTCTCTGCCATGTGTCGATGTCCATGATCGGGTCCTCGTCCTGCTATGTGATCGTGGATAAGGCTCTCGTCACTCAAGAGGACACAACTCGTCATATCGGACTCTGTAGTACTCGGCCTCTCTGGCTACCTCAAATCCCTCTGCAATGGCCTCCCGTAATGATGTACTCTCTACAGTACCCATGAGTCTCTATGCCACACCCTCGGCCTCTAGTGCCCATCGTCTAAGTGCATCCCTCTCCGCTACCAATTGTGTCACCTGTGAATCTGGGGCGGGTACCTGAGCCTGAGCCTGAACCTGTACCTAAGCCTGAGCCTATATCTGTGTCTGGGCTTGTGAAATTTGTGCCTGCAACTGCACTATCACACTCTAAGCCTAAGCTAGCTGGCTCTGTAGCTGTGCCTGTTGTCACTGAAACGTCTAAACCTGAGCCTACAATGTAGCCATCTATGCCTGTTGAGAGGAGGATGACACCCTAATCACTGTCCATGGTCTGCCACCGAATCTGGCTCGCTCAACAATCTATGCTTTGCCCAGACTATCCAATCTCTATTGCCTCTCCTCTCCACCATCATCTCCCCCATCATCCCCGTCATCTGAGCTGCCCTCATCCTCATCTCCTCCATCTCCGCTCTCCTCACCCTCATCTCCCTCTTCCTCCTCTCCCTCCTCATCTCCCTCCTCCTCCTCTCCTCCGCACATAGCCTGCTCTCCACTGGCCACATCCTCCTGTATCCCTGCCCCTAGCTGTGGCAGTATCCCAATCACCCATGGCTCATCTGGCACTATAAATCATGGAAATGGATGCATATGGAAATACTGTGCATAATCATTTATCATCCCTGCATCCTGCACCTCTGGTCTATCTATCCATACCTCTGGCTGTAAGGTAGAATACTCTATCTATGCTACCTGGTATCGAATGCATGGCCCCCATCTTGGATCACCCTTGTGATGCCCATAATGAGCAACGCCCTGTGGCATCCCCTGTGTAAATCCAAACTGTCTTAGCACTCGTAATGCCAAAAATCTCTCAATAATAAAGGGGGTCTGCCCTATCAGATATCGTGGTCTGTAGACAAACAGCATCTCTAAGTGATCAGTCGCCCATGCCTCACAATCTATGTACGGTCTCCATATCACTGCATCAATATCATACAATAACCATCCCCAATACTCTACCTTGCCCAACTTTTGCTGGACAAGTGCACCAGAATATGCATACACATAGGGCCTCCCTGCTAGCCTTTCCCTCATACAATGTGGTCTCGTGATCGCAATATGCTCCCACGCCCAGATCTATAAAAGCGTCACCCCACTCGCCAAACTAGTGGATCCTCTATATACAACCTGATGAAGATCATGATACATATCAGCTAATATACAGCTCCCCCAGGCATACCTCTGTGGTTGTGTCACCAACCACTCCAACATCCTACCCCAACCAATTGCAAATCCCTTCGACTGATGGTCCGGTCCAAGGAAGCCTCCAATAAATGCAACCAACACAACAACTAAAGCTGGATACCTACTGAAATCTGCCCAATCTATCCAGTACCCACAAATGCTCGCATCGCCACATATCCGCCGTAGCGCCTCAGTCTCACCAATCTCCTTATGGTCATAAACAACAAGGGCACCGACAACTGGAACCCAAGAATCCTATACACATCCTCGGGTGTCACACTCATCTCACTGGTCGACAAGTGAAAGGTGTTATGCTCTGAGTGCCATCTCTCTGCCAAAGTGGTCAACAGTCCCTTGTTGATCCGAATACCTCGTGGCATCATCAACAAAGGTCTCAATCCACAATCTGCTATCAACTGTAACTCAGCTGGTGTAAGCTCTCCTACTCGCTCCCAACATAGTGAGAACCACTCTCTAATCTGGAGGCTTTTGAAAGCCTCCTATTTTGTTTGATCATCACAAATGACACATAAATCAGACTCATATCATGTGATCTATCTATCCAGCAAATTTAATCAACGACCCATATCAAGTGTTAAATCAATCTATTTGAATATCCAATCAATCTACTCTATCATCATTTATTATTATTTTTTTCTTTTCAGGAAAGCAAATTTATCAAAACACAATTCATTTCCTATTTGTATTTCAGTCATGAATGCAAATTTGTACCCTCATTTTACTATTTGGTTTCTATCACCAAAAGCAAATTTACTAGACATCTACTCTTTGTTTTTTCAATCGCAAAAGCAAAGTTATCCAAACACAACATCAATCAAATCAATCAGTTTACTCTTTGTTGTTCGTCACAAAGTTATCAGCTATCTACTCTTTGTTTTCTATTTTAGAAGGAAAGTTATCAATTCTTTATCAGATTTTCTATCATTTTTTTCCCATATTAGCATGATGGTACTACATTTCATCTATCTATTGACTAAGGAAGCAATTTAAATCATCATTTTTCATCACATTGGAATTCTGTGAAAAATTTCCCATATGTGCTACTCTATTACCCATATGCGCTAAAACTCGGATGTGCTAATCTATCCTGTGGATGCGCCACTTTAACTTTCAAATGCGCAACTTTATTTATTTTGTAACTTTAGCCCTATATGCGCAATTATGTGCCCTAAATGTGCTACAGGATCCTAATAGCCAGTTTTAACCTATATGCACTACTCTATCTGTCGAATGCACTACAAGATCAATTTTCACCTATGCCTATATCCGCTACAAAATTTCCTATATGCGCTACAGAAATTTTTGAAAGTGTTAAAAGTTTTATCAAATGCACTAAAACGTGAGGCAAAAACTGAAAACTGACCTAAAACATTTGCAAAATTGATTCAAAATGCAAAATTTGAAATCATAAATGGTTGGAATCACTCACCGGTGGTCCATACGCAGTTGATCTCTAGTATCGGCGCACTCACTCGAATCTATGCCTGTGCAATGGGATCTCCATCTCGCCAAGTCACTATTAGAGCTCACTTTTCACTGTAGCAACAGGGTGAAAATGACACTTCATTTTACCCCTTTTTACCTTTTAAGGGTCTATTAGGGTGGGGGTTAATGGCATTTTTCATTCCTTCCATATTATTTTTCACCGGGCCATCACAAACATCATTTATCGGGAGCTAAATCACTATTTCCCTATCATTCTCGACATCCTCTTACATGATTTACCTCCCGACGGGGCATCATCGACATCAAAAATCAGAAACATATTAGGGGCTAAAAGAAATTTTATTTTCTTTGAAGCAATGCATTTCACACATCACTTCAAAGAGGGGAAAAATGTATACACATAAAAATGGTCATGTCTATAATCCTGGCAATTAATTAAATATTTATTATTTAATTAATTTTTCTAAAAATCCTACATATGATTAAATTTAATTAATTTAATTATATTGTTCATTCATCTTATTCTATTTTCATAATTAAATAAATTTATTTTATTTAATTATTTTCATATGTCCACTTAATTAATTAAATAAATACATGTTATTTATTTAATTAATTATCATTGTTTGAATTTAACAAATCTTTAATTTAATTAGTTTAAATATTTCTCTTTCTTCTATTTTTAATTCTTCTTCAATTAATTAAATATTTATTTAATTAATTTCATAAAAGTGATTTAATTAAATAAACCTTATTTAATTAAATGATCTTATGCTTTCTTTCTAAATCACAATTAGATATTTTATTTAATTGTGAAATCTTCTTTTTCTTCTCATATCATAATTAAATATTTTATTTAGATATGATATCTTCTGTTTTCTTCAAAAAAATACTAATTAAAGCTTTATTCTTATCACAAACTTTCTTCTGCTTTAAAAGCTTAATTAAATATTTCATTTAATTAAGAAAAAGTTGAATATTATCCACAAATAAATAATTGAATTTTTAATTCATTATTTATCAGCTTTTAAATCTTTCTTTTATTCTTTTAAAGAAAGATGAGTTCTTATCTTCTTATCTTTTTTTCTTTCATAAAAATAGAAAAATCTTGTTTTCAAGTTTTCTTCTATTTTCTCTTCAGTTTCATCCATCTTCAGCCATTCGATCTGCCAGGAATTATCACAATCATCAATCAAGATAGCCAATCAGAATCCTTCAAAAAACTCTATAAATACCTGTGTGAATCTAAGCATTGGGGATAGGCAATTAATTAGAGTTCATGCATTTAATTCATTTAGCATTCTAGTATCTTAGCATCATGTTTACTTCAATCATCTTAGTCTTATTCCATATCATAGCTTAATCTTGCATCATGCATCATATTTAAATCTCGTTATTTAGGAAGATAGTTTGTTGAGCCTAGCACATAAATCTGAGAGCAAAAGCTGGAATCAACAAAAACACTCAAGATAGAGGACAATAGGACAACAATCGAAGCAGAATATTGAGTTTGCATCTACTTACCTTTTATTTTTTGTTTTGATACAATGTTTTATTGGTGTGCTTGAATAGTATTTATTTAATTTCATTATGCATATTTTCGATCACACAGTATGTATGTGTGTATGTATGTGTGTATGTATGTATGTATGTATTATATGTATATGTGTACATGCACATATGTGTATGTGTGTATGCATGTACATGTATTATATATACATATGTGTACATGTGTGTATGTGTGCATGTGTGTATGTATTATATATACATATGTGCTACGTGGTTGTATGTATATGCATTATATACATGGTTATTGTGAGCGTATATGCATATATATGTATGTACATGTATGTATATGGCTATATATGTATGTACATGTATGTAGTATGTGTGAGTATGTACATGCACATATATATGTGTATGTGTGTATGCATGTACATGTACTATACATACATATGTATATATGCATGTGTATATATGTATGTACATGTATGTATGTACATGCACATATATGTGTATGTGTGTATGTGTGTACATGTGTGTATGTATGTATGTATATGCATATATATATATGTACATGCATGTATGTATATGTATATATATATGTATGTGTGTATGTATGTATGCATGTATACATTACATGTATTATATATACATATGTGTACATGTGTGTATGTATGCATGTATATATATATGTATGTACATGTATGTATGTACATGCACATATATGTGTATGTGTGTATGTATGTATGTATGTATGTATGTATTATATATATGTGTATGTGTATGTGTATGTGTGTATCCATGTACATGTATTATATATACATATGTGTACATGTATGTATGTATATGCATATATATGTGTATGTACATGTATGTATGTACATGCATGTATATATATGTGTATGTGTGTATGTATGTATGTACTTGAGTATATACATGTGTACATACACACTTACACATATATATGCATGTACATGCACACATACACATACATATATAATACATGTACATACATACACACATACACATATATGTGCATGTACATACATATATATATGTATATACATACATACATTCACACATACATATACATACATACACACATACACACACATATATATATACGCATGTACATACACACACATAGATATATATATACATGTATATATACATGCACGTACACACATGCACTCCCACATACATACATGTGTACATACAAATATATGCACATGTAGATATGTTTATATTTTATTCCTAAGGAATTTATTTCAAAGAATTTTAACTTTATTACTTTAATATGTTTTAAGTTAGATCGAAAAATTAAGGAAATGTTAACCTTTTTATTTAGTGTTTGATTTAAAAAATAATTGATTACAAAGAAAGGTTAGATCATACGTGACCAATTGTAATGAAGAGTATTTTTTTATTTTGATCAAAATTTTAGTATAGAGTGGTTGAAAGGATAAATATATTTTTTCCATATTTACTCTTGGTTGAATATTACATGCATCTATGATTTAATAGGTTCACATAGCTTGATAGATATAAAGTTTGAACTAGATCTCATTAGATACATTTAAATTAAAAAATGTTTTCTAGTTTTGAAACTTGAAAATTTTACCTTTAATTTAAATATATATTTTTTTAGTTTTGAAAAAAATTCAATTTAAATTTGTTTAGTTCATTATGTAATTTTGTTTTAATGATATACAGATCTCTATCTATTTATATATATCATGGCCAATGAGGGATCTCATCATTCCCCTCATTCTGAGTGAGAAGCTCAAACTAGATCAAATATATTTCAGGATAGTATTGCTAGATTAGACAATACTCTAAAATTTTTAGAGCAAACAATTCACAACTCCCCCAATTTGGATAATTGAGATAGATTAGTCACTATTAGACAAGAGATTATTAAGATGATTGAGACAATTCAATCATACAATCCTTATGATGAAATCAGCATTGAACAGTTTTATTTTTCTCTTGCCAGGAGTGTTATTGGCACGGTGAAACATAGAGAAGTTGCCAAATTAGTTTCAGGTGAAAATGTGTTATCCATGTTCCCATTTTATAGAGGAAAAAATAAAATTAGAGGCTATGTGGTTACGAGGTGTGAAGATCCTCTTGTTGCGCCATTCATATACACTAGATGGTTGGCAGCACATCATAGATGGCCTCACAATGATGAGCTGCCATTGTATTTTGTCAAATAGTTATATGCAGAATTTCATTTACACATAGAGGTGGACTACACATCTTATCCTGAGCATGTTGGCCAAGGTAAAGGCCATTTTTTCTGACAAACCATAGTTTAAACCTTCAAATTTGCCACCGCCTGTGGACAATAGGGCATTAGTTGGCCCAAACCTTTTGGTTTTACCAAAATGTTTAGAATTGGTAGCAGCAGGGGAGGCAGCAACAGGGTCCACTCAGAGTCAAATTTTTTAAAACATTGCCTCTATTACGATGCAGATTGATCAGATTTCATCTGATCGAGTTGGTAGATATTTATTACACCCAGAGATCAACCTTCCTCCCACTGAGACTACATCTACATCGTATGATCCATTTATTAGTGCCCATCTACCTACTCTTGCATATGTTGAGCATATGACCCACACGACTCTGTGTAATATGTGTAGACTCTCAATTTTGGATTTACTAGCAGCATATCAAGTTATCAATGAGGACCATGGGATTGGTCTTGACAGGGTACTAGACTTTATTAGACAACAATATCCTCATACACATATGAGCCACAGGGTGGAAAATGCAACTCAGGATATTCCACATTAGCCTACAGAATCCCATGCACATCATGTTTCTGTTGATCCTTTAGCTTGTCCAAGTAGTCGTCAGGATGTTACAGGTCATGTTGAGGCTACTGCAACACCTGATCTTGTCCATGTGACATATAGTCGACTTCTTTTTGCTACTAATACTGTACATGCTACAGAGCCCCCTATGATGTCTTTACATTCTCGTGATATTAGTGACATTGGTAGAGCCATCAAGCAGGCACAACAGGTACTTTCAATTTATAATTTAAATACATGTATATATTTTTAAAATTGTGTTCTAAAAAATTATGTAATGCATTTTAAAAACTTCTAGGGGTTTAACTCCTGATTGAAATTGTGTACTTGAAAATTTTAAGCAGTATGGTGATTTCCCAGACTTTGGAAATTTGGAGCATGATGGCGATCCCATGCAGTATGCAGATGAGGTACACTTAAATTTAATTTTAAAATACTAATTACTTGATTTCTAAGTTTGAACACATTGAACTCAAGTACATTGTAAAAATTTTAGATAATTTTACATATATATATGTACTTGAACACATGCAGGGGTTGGGACAAGGCTCAAGACACAGATCGGGAGATATTGGATCGGGACATGGATCCACACATCTTGGATCAGCAGAGCGATCGGTCCATGGATCGAGGGAGAGGTCAAGGGAGAAATTGAGCCATAGATCTGATGATTCTATTCATACCAGACATCCCTCTCTTTGAGATTTGTTTTATCGTATTACATGTTTGAGATCATTTTATTACATGTTGGTGACACTTTTTATGATTTATGTATTGAACATTTGGACGTGTTACATACTTATGTTTTATCCAGTACACATATATATACTTGTTATAATTTACATGTCACATTCATATAGTTATGTTTTATGGTTTGAATCTAGGTTTGTTATATACGTGCATTATTATGGTTTGATGAACTCACTTACATTACATCTATAAATACATCGTGCATTAAATTAGTTTATGGTTTTATTTATTTAGCAAGGAACAAGTACCTTTATTTAAATTTAAATTATGGTAACTTGTTCAAATGCACTTGTTGTACATATAGATAACTTTACATTGTGAAATCAAAATGTTGGACTCCACTATCTAATGGTTGCTATTTGTAAATTTAAAAAGATGGACATGTACATGTAATTAATTTAAATAAATAGTTCAAATGAATTTGTCTTTAATAAATAGGTCAAGAAATAGAAAAAATTGAATGCAAATATGCTTGAGATTAATGCTATATATTTTAAAGTAGAACATAAAAATGCAATTGGAAATAGATGATAGTTAGATTGAATTCTTTAAAGCTCTAAATGTTCATTTTTAAAGTCAGTAAAAGTTAAATACATTTAAATTGTGCATATATCATGCTATACATGAACCTAATTTCTAATTCCATATAATCTAATACACATGTTCATTTGAATGTGCATGCAAAGAATTCTTGAACTAGATGATGAGCTATACTTGTGTCAAGTTGAATGTAAATGAAATCATATATATATATATATATATATATATTTGAAAGTGTTCACTTAAGAATGAACCATATAATTCAAATAAAGCATGCAAGCTATAAGTGGAGTTGAATGTAAATGAAATCAAATTTCTAGTCTTGAAAGTTTAAGAATTCCATGTGGAACATTTATATATATGTAATTAGAAATTGATATATATATTTAAATCTTGAAAGACATGCACATTTAATATTAAATTAAAAATTGATGACAATTCTATATAAATTAAAAATTGATCAAGTAGATCTAGATCTTCTTGGATGACAATTCTATATATAAATTAAAAATTGATCAATCCATATTTAATTGTACTGGAAAGATGGACCAAATTACATACATGGTCTCAAGCTATACATGGTAAACAAAGCTAAATTGATGCCAAAATGTAGCTATCTCAAGCACCCCAAACACCATCACTATGATTCACTACAATGTTCATATATTCCAATGCACCTTAAGGTGAACAAGAAAGGCCAAACCAAGAGAACCTGGATACAATCTAACATTAACAAAATGGATAAATAATTTAGTTCTATACTTAAAAGATAGGAGCTAATATTCTTAAGCAAATTTGGATTTTAAAGATGAAATCAAATTATAAGGTCAAGTGATTTTTTATTAGGAGATTGGATTTGAAATGGATGATAGTCTAGATTAAGGATAAGGTCCCTAGATGTTGAAAACTTTGGGTGATGACGAAAGGACAATATGATGTATGGACTAGATTGAGACCAAGTAACCAAATTTTGATGTTCAAGTGATGCTTTTTTATTATTAAGGATGGAGAATGGATGTATGGTTGAGATGGATCTAGATGGATAATTTTTAAATGATTCTAGGATGAGGGATGCTTACCTGATGAAAATAATAAAATTAGGATGTGATGATTAGGATACATGAAAATCCAAATGATCATTTAAAATTATTGAATGTCGTGCATTAGTAATGTATAAAAAATAAAGAAAACTAGAGACAACATTTATGTCTAGATTCTTCACCACTCAAACACCAAATCAACTAGATAATTTTATATAAGTTTGTGGAGTTGAATGTTCAAATGAAATGAAAGATTTGAATGTGAACTTAAGAATTTCGTGGAACATAAATAAATTTAAATGCAAAATTGGAACATAGACTAGGTTTTGTACATATTGTTGCACGTATATATATATATATATATATATATTCAATCTAGCTCATGTATATAGGTGGAGTTGAACAAATATTTAAATTCAAAGATTTGAAAGTGAAAGTTTAACAATTCCATGTCCAACATAAAAATTTACAATCAAGGAATCTAGAGAGATGATATAAAGAAATTTCTAGAGATTCTCAAGAGTGAACTTAAAAGAATGAACCATGTCCAACATGTAAAAATGCAATTGGAAATTTAGATGATTTAAAGGAATTTAGGCAAAATGTGAATTAAAACATTTTTAAAGTCACTGGGTTTTGTATCAAGCATATATATGATCTAACATACATGTCACATTCTAAAAAAAAAAACCATTCTAAATCATGTCACATGTCCAATCAATACAAATATATAAATTATCTAGATTTGGAGTCATAAATGTGTACACATGTATCCAAAAAACAACTTAAAGCTCCTGGTACATAAAATCTGGATCCTCTCTATCTTTAATTATCTCTAAAATCTTCTCATGATCTTCAATAGGCAACCTCCACTTTTGCTTGGCATGTCCTCTTTTAGGTAAAGTTTCTAAATTTATTTTTGTTGCAAAACTAAGTGACTGTAATGTAGAACCTTTTGTCCTGGCCTATAATCAACAAATATAATACCATTTTTATCTATCTTTATTTGTTGATAATATGTGCCTTTAATAACGACTAATCCAATGGGATACTCTTGTCCATCACCATCTGTCATCAATTTAACCAATTTTCTTTTTGGTTGTGTACATCTTAGTAGATAGTAATCTACACCTTCCGCATTTTCAGGATCTGTAACTACAATGAAAATATCTCCTGTACACACACCACATATTTACATATTTAAGTAAATTATACATTTAAAAGTTGTAAAAATTTATATTTTATATTTGAAACTTACTTAAACATAGATATATATATATAAATTTAAATCTTGATTTTAACTAAATTAATCAATTTGGACATACCTATAACAACTAAATCAGATACACATTTGTAATCAGCTGAATATAGTGGATCATAGACATCAACATTGTCATCTTCAACAAAAGGAGGCATTGATATTAATTGTTTCATTTCCCATTGTGAAACATACCCATCTCTAATATTCTCACATTGATCAATATTTGCATTGTCCTCAATGCAATCAATACAAAAACATGATTTTTCTCTCACATTCATTGCATAAGGCCTACTACTCCCCGTTGTCATGATTTGATGTAGATTTCTAATACCATGAATTGCTTGACAATTATAAGGATTTGATCGATCAATATCTATTTAAATTCAAACTTGAAAATTCAATTTGAAATCATGTATGTACTTGAACTTTGAAATTCAAATTTTTAACAAATTTTGACTAGACATACATACCTATAACTTCCCAAAAATACCGTGTGTTGTATGTTGAGTCGTGAGCAGAAAAATGACTTTTGCACCATTCAACAATTTTGTTTGCATTCCGTATGGCATTACCTACAAGTTACACACAAGTTGGCACAATTTGTCACCTATTACTTTCAAGGAACTTAAAAGAATTTAATTTAGTTAAATTTATTATATATATATATATATCTAATCTTTTAAAAAATATGAAGCTAAATTGGACATACCAGCAAGTTCATGTTGACGAAGTGCATGCTTCACACATGCTCTTGCTCCATCGTGCTCTCCTTTTCCATGTCCACTCTCATAAAAATTCCACAAAAATTTGGTGTTGCATCTAGCATGTTGACTGCTTAACCAAACAAAGGCTTTTGCAGACTTAAATTGTCCTGTGAAGTTACAAATAATTAAACAATTGAAAACCAAATTATCTTCAAAAAACAATTTAAGTCTCAAAGTTAAAAGTAAATATAAATTAATTTAAAATAATTTAAAAACCATTGTACTTACTAGCACATCCATCAGACCATATCCAGTGTTGTTCTTGATTTATGCCACGTCGTCTTAGGTCTTCAAAAAACATTTTGAAACAATGAGCTACATAGCTTCTATCATGATTCGTATCATCACTGATATAAAAGTGAACCTCTTTGATGATAATTCTATCATCTTTGCTACTTTGTATTCCATCGACCGCTAACTTTGTATGCCTATAGCAAACATGCACGAAGATCGCAACTTGCTCTGAATGATAATATTGACTTTGAATCTCAGTTTGAGGACTAAATGTAAATTTCTTAGAGAAATCTACAATAGAGAGAATACAACCTGGTGGAAAACAATTCTTTAAATAATGAAATTGCTTAGATTGCCATCTTGTACCATGACAATGTTGGATATGTGGATATATGATATTGTGAAATTTACTCATGAATTCATTGTAAGGCAATCCTCTCTCTTTGAGAACAATTTTTTTGGCCTCAACTCCTAACTTCGTTAAGTATGTCTCATATTCAAATCTCTTCCAAGTAACTTGCATTTCATTATTGTCAACATGTAAAAGATTCTTCAAATCTCCACAATCACTACATACATTTTTTATACACTGAACGTTGAATTCATCCGAATTTTCTGATTTTTCACATAGAAGAGACTTCACAAATTGTGTTGTGCTTCCAGGGATGGCTAAATTTCTATCAATTGTTGCCATAACTTTTCTATATGATTGTAGGTGTAGATCAAATTCAGCATGATTTCGACAACAACAAGTTTCACGTACTTTATTTATACGTGCAAATGATGGTCGTAGTGTTTCAAACATCCTTTGACAAATCTTCACATTTAAAAATTCTTATTTAAATGCTTCAGAAAGTTCACTTTGTGTTGTATCTATAAAATGTTTTGGATGAGAAATTTTTTTACCATCATCACCTATTATTTGTATAATATCCCTTCTATTGGAAGAAACACGAGAGTGGGTGGTCCAATATTCAACTACATGTTTCTTTACATCTTCTGAAATTCTATCTTTTCGAGGAACCCTACAAATATTTACCCAATTTTTCTCAATTTTTCCATCTATTTCATCTCTCTTTTCAATATATCTTTGAACAGTTCTCCTAGAAACATTTAGTAATTTAGAAATTGTTTGAACTTGTCTTCTATATGATAATTTCTTACTAGAAATTACAGTCATCAACGCTCTACGTGCAACACTTAAATCACTAGATCGACTCTACTTTTCAATACATTCTAATGCTTCTTGCAGGTAACAATTGTTTGTTTTAAATCTGATGACCTTTTCCTATTATCAACCCCTAACAACTCTAAAACAGGGGTCATTTCTTTTCGTCTAAATAACTTTGCAATTAACTGTGCTCTTCCAATTAGAGATTTCTCTTCAAAAAATTCATCCCATATTTTTTTAGAGTGTAATTTTAATGTGCTTTCAGATAACATATCTTTAGATGAAATATTATTGAAAAGAGAATCTTCATCCATCTCCATCAAATTTTCTATACCATAGTCCAAAACATTTATATTAGTACTAGGTTCAGTTTGTTCTTGTACCTGTATGTCACCTTGATCATCAATATTTTCCATGGGTTGTTGTTTAGTATATGTTCCTTCATCCGCTTTTCTCTTTCTTTGTCTTACTCGTGTTCGATCATACTTCCTCGATCTAGCCCTTGGATTTGCCGTCACAAATTACACTCAAATTTGAATGATTTCCTACATACAAATTTGTACACACATAAGCTTTCCATGAAACATGTACATGTAATATAGCATAAATATTTTAAAAAGCTTGTAACTAGATGCAAAACATAAACATAAAATATTTAAACAAAAGTTTTTAATAAACATAAACATGCAAAACATAAAATATTTTTAATTGAATAATGAATATATTTCTACACATATTTCTTTGATGTTAATATTTTAATAAAAAAAAAAGTGAAAACAAACTTCAAATGCATTTTCAATAAAAAACATAATCAATTAAATAAATTAAAGATCAATACACCTTAAAAATATCTCTCCTCTTCTCCAAATGCCTTTTTTTTTGTCGAAATAAGTCTTGTAAATTTCAGAAATGATAAACCTTCCAAAATGTTGAAATAAATCTTCTTTAATCGAAAATAGTCGAGAAAATTTTGAAATATTTGTTATTTTTGAATTTTTTTAATTTGATAAATTTGAAAGAAAATAACTTTATTTTATTCCATTAGTTTTCACCGAGTACTTATCAGCCGATAGATTTCTGATCGATTACTTTTCGGTTGATTCATTCCCGATCGAAAGGGTTTCGGCTGAAACTTTATCGGCCGAAAACATCTAGTTGGCATCCTACATGGCAGCTTACTCATCATTTTTCAAAATTTTCTGAAACATTCATTTTTGGCAGAGTATTTCTCTAGTCAGATTGATTTTTTTGCAAAAAATAAAAATACCATTTTGTAGAGCTTGAAGTGTAGAATCCAAATATAGAATTTTTATAATATTTTGATTAGTTTTAATATCTTTTATTTTTAAAATAATGCAAGTAGGTTTTAAAAATAAAAAAGAGGTTGATTTGATATTAAAAAAATGATAGTAAAGCTTATTAAAATGTTTTAAATATTATATGAGGCATAAGAGGAGAGAGTCTACTTCAAAAGGGTATATTTTGTTTTTTGAAAATGATTGAAAAAATTGAAATTAGTTGACGGCCCGTGAAAACTGTCAAATTCTGACATGTTTGATTTAAAACATTATTACGAGAAAAATATACATCAAAATGTGATTTTTTTTTTCCATGCACAAGATATTGAAATTACCTATTTGGAAAAAAAAAAGGGAGAAATGAAGTATTTTTCATTTTGTTTCTTTACGGCCCGTGAAGTCACTCTTTTATGAAATTTTCAGCATTCCAAAATTTGTCCTTAAATTGATAAAAACATAATAAAAACAATTTTTTTTAAAAATTTTAAAAATTACAGGAATAAACTACACCAAAATTTCTACATTTTATTAGTTTACACCATTTTGAAATTCAAAACATAAAGACCACTTTTATGTGGTCGAAGTTCAGAATTTTTTTTGCTGTTGGCTGATTCCTTTATAAAGTGTGACACAGGTTTGTGCTTTTACCCTATTGTGGATGATTCTGTGGTGATTCATGATGCTTGTGGATGTTTCTAGATCATGCTCTATCTGTGTTGTTGGTCCGCATTAATCGTTGCACTCGTGATTGGTGATTTTCTTTTGTGAGTTCATGTTTTTCATGATCATGGTTGACAAGGTGCTTGTAGCGTGTTGGGGATCTTCGAGGCATAATTTTTTGAGGTGTTTCATGTTCGAGGATGTTGTTTTGGGTCATTAATATGTTTTGGCTGACATTGTTTGGTCCACATTGATATTTGTTAATTGTTTTGGGCTAACATTTTGTACACATTTCATATTTTGTTGGGCCGACATGTAGTTGATGTTATCCTTAGTTGCGGATATATATGATCAATTGTTTATACCATTTGAAGGTATGGTGTGCGATGTATGTTGAGTGATGTGTGTGAATAATTTTCTAATCTTTCGAAGGAAGAAGTAAAGTGTGAAGAAGAGTTTATGTGCTTAACCGGAACTATAATCAAGCATTAGAAGATGTTATTTTCTTAGTTCAAAATCTTTTGGATGTAATCTGAATGTGACTATAAGACAATGAGTCTTCCTTTGTGTAGTAATCCTTTTGTATTTGAGCAGTGAGCTCTAGGTAGTGTGCTTGAATGCATGTGCATTCCCCATTTATAATAATTTTATACTTTTAATAGAGTATAATCTTGCAGACTAACCTCGACCATGGTTTTTCCCCTAACAGGGTTTCCATGTAAAAAATCTTGGTGTTATGTGCATTTTTTATGTGGTGATGGTTTATGCTTTCATGTTTATTTATCAGATCTAAGAATAAGTTTAATAATAAGTATAATCTATGTGACAACTGATTCACCCCACTCTCAGTTGTCTACCCTTGTGTTGCCAATAGTGTTCTCATGCATAATGAAGTTTGTTGTGTCATCTATGTGTTATCTTCTTGTTGGAAAATGTGTACATCAATGTTCATTTGTATTTTCATTAGGTTTGGCCAACCTGGTGTTTAAACTTCATATGAAGAATAAAATTTAATTAAGGAAGCATGTGATTGATCCAAGACATTATTTTTGGTCTTGGTTAAGTGTTTTATTGGTCCACTCTCATTCCTTTCCATT
Source organism: Sequoia sempervirens (assembly GCA_007258455.2). Classification (NCBI taxonomy): domain Eukaryota; kingdom Viridiplantae; phylum Streptophyta; class Pinopsida; order Cupressales; family Cupressaceae; genus Sequoia; species Sequoia sempervirens. The sequence continues at coordinate 329,497,042 of VDFB02105785.1, forward strand.
GCGGGAATGTTGTGTGGTTGGCCTAATTTGAATTTATGAAATGAAGCTTATGTAGACGACCATGGAGAAATTTTTGAAGGTTGAAGATGGTATAAATGCAAGTTAAATTGCAAATAATTGGACGATGCAAAGTAATGAAGTAAGCCACAAATAAAAGAGCAGAAGTGTTTGAAAGTGAGTTGAGGCAGCAATAATTCATTGTGTTAGATTCTTGAAGGAAGTGAGCTGAAGGTTTCTGCAATCTTCTAATCATGGTTGTGGATGCACGTGTAAATTGTTGTGGTGGATATTTTGTTTTCTTTTGTATCAATAGGTAGTGAGCCTCCCTATTGGATAGTGATTCCTTTTGTAGGCAATGAACCTTTGTATCTGGATAGTGAGTCCTCTTCTGGTCAGTGAGCCCTTGGTAGTGAGCCTTTGTATTCAGTTTTTATATCTCTTTATATTGTGAGTTAATCTTCACCGTGGTTTTTCCCTCATTGGGTTTTCCATGTAAAATATGGTGTTCATTTTTTTGATTTTACTTTCTATCATCTGCATTTCATGTTCATACTTAATAACAAAATAGTGTGGTTGTGAAATTGATAAGTCTTGTAGTTTTAAGTTTAAATTTGGTGGCAACTGATTAATTCCCCCTCTCAGTCATCCTACACCTTTTAACATGTTCTTCTTTCCACGGTTGAACTTACAAGATTGTTCAACCTCGTGATTAACTCTTCAATCTCTTTTTTATTATTTTCAATTACCCCCATTAAATTTTATTGAGTGCTAGGAGGATGTTGAGGAATTGGTGTTGGAGTTTATTGTTGTGGTTGTTGAGGATTTTTTTGTGTGCTTTTTGATGTGGTTGTTTAAGATTTTGAGGAGGGTTTTCAATTTCATTAACATCTCCTACAAATTAAACAAATGAATATAAAAAACAACCTAAAATAACCTATTTAACAACAAATTCACAAAAAAAACAAATAATTCTTACTTGTTTGACCTCTCCCATTGACATGGCAGCATCTTGGCAACAAAATTACAACAAATTGATGAAGAAATTGCAAGTTTAGCTCCTTCCAAAATGCAAGCGCACAAATGGAGGGTTTGTTGGTCGTGGACAACAAAAAACATAATGAAAATAAAATGATGTTTGTTTTTTTTGTTTTAATAAGCTATAACGTGCTTGCATTATAATGCGGGAGCATTATAGGCTCAATGTGACCAAGCCTTTGGCTCGGTCACACCAATCCATACCACAAGCGTGTTATAATGTTCTCACATTATAGCCTATCAAATTATTTTTGAAATTTTGGCCACAATTTGGCCCCCATCTTTTTGAACCCGCCCTGACATGGGATATGAGATTGCATGGCTGTCTATGATAAGAGCAATATGTTTGACAATGTAGTTGAAACTCTAGAATAAGTAAGAATAATCAAGAGATGTCGTATTATATATGTGGACCCTTGATTATTGTTCCTTTCTAGACTTTTATTATAAATGTACTTGTGCATAGTCATCATATGGTCATTGTTGTAACACCAACCCAATAGAGGCACTATGCAGTTGATTATTCTAATCTTTAGAAAGAACGAATGCATTTTTCTTGTTTGGATTTATTCAAGCATATACTACACACCATAGACCTTTCTTCATTTGGGGGAATTATTTTGATAATGATTTCAAATGCACTACTCATGAGCTTGAATTGAAGTACTAGATATCATAGTTACAAATCTAAATTAAAAAAAAAAAAAAAGAATTTTATCCTTCATGGAAAAAACATTATGTTTTATATAGTGAGCATCACTCCTTTAAAATGGTGTTTACTGGAAAAAACTAGTTTTTGAAGGAGACGAAAAAAGAAATGCAATCTGCTTCCAAAAATTTTGAAAAAAATATATTTAGAATTTACAGACAATATGTCACAAATCGCTAGTTTGCATCATCTTCAAATTCCTCACAGTTTAGTCGCTATAGGTGCCCAAAAGTGAAGATTTAGTTAAAAAAAATTATTTCAGTGTCTAGTTTGGCCAAAAATTGTAAACCAATATTGTGGGATCACCCAGGTCTTTGTATTTGAATTCCCATTGATGATCCAAGAGGTTGTTAAAGGAATCTACCATGATTGTGGCTTCTACCTAGGATTTTTTTATTCTTGGTTAATATTATGGTCATGCCAACAATGAGTACATCACAAATGTGGAAATCATAATGAGTAAATTTTTCACTTATATTCATCAAGAACCAATTTTAATATATGTATTCTTAACTTAAACCTAGGAACTCATAACCTATGGATATAATGGCAAGTATTTGGAGATGAGGAATTTAAGCACAATGTTCATCCACCAATTCAAGCAATGTGTATAGTAATCCTATAAACATATGTATCCTTCAAGTCCATGGTCGTCAACATTAAGTTTTCTAAAATGCTATCATCTTACATGACATTAGTATTTTTGCTTGTTCTAACACAACTTTACTTAAGCATCATTTAATTCAATGATTAAATTCAATAACAATTTTACACCTTATTCACACAAAAAAAAAGTGATAAATAATTATTCTATTTTTATCAAGATCAGGGTATGTGCAGGATCATGATGGGCCAAAAACTGGCAATATGATGGGTATATATAGGGTATGTGCCTGATGATGTTTTTTTAACCCAAAATTGATGAAACACAAAGGGTTTTTAAAGAAGATTCTTAGCTTTCCACCAATATAAATTATGCTTTATTTTGAATTTAATAAATTATTATTATTTATTTTCTATTTGAATTATGACTAAAGTCCTAATTGATAGGTTGATTGAAAAACATCTATAGCTTTCAAACGATATCACATTTTTTGAATCCGAAACATGCGTCACATTCTATGTTTTGTATACTATAGGATTAAAAAAATAAAAATTGAATTTCATCAAGTTTTGACAAAGCTAAGGTGGTTAGACATACATGCTTTTTATATTTTTTAAAAGTTGTAAAAAAATCATAATTAATTATTTACTTGGAAAAAATTACCAAAAATATGCATCACATCGAGACATGAGTCCTCTACCTATATCTAAAATCATATAAAATAATATTATCATTTTATTGTGGTTAGGTGGTTAGATAGACACCTACTTATTTTTCCCCAAATTTATGTACTAATGCATTGAAATTTCAAATTTTCACCAAATAGATTTTCTTTTTTAAAATAAACTTAGTAGTTTAGAAACTACATTCAATTTTCTATAGATTCTATTCTTACATATTTTTGAAATAATATAGATAGCTTATTCAAATTTTTACGTCAAGTTGCCTAACTCTGATTTTTTTGAATTTTTTGCCACTTAAGGCCCTGTTTTTTCTATGATGATCCTGCACATGACCATCAAAATTTACCTTTAACTACATGAAAAATATTTTAAAATAACTTTTTTATTACATAAATTACCATTTCATTTGAAATGTCTTTATATAATCCATACCCTTCAATATTCACTACCTAACAATTGTGTTTAAAAGAAAAAAATGATTACTCACAAGAAAAATATTCAAAGAAAGTGCCACATATAATAACAAGTGATGCAAGCATCAAGTTCCTACTGGAGAGTGTGATGCATTTTGAGGTAGAGGAGAAAGTAGATAAGAAAGTAGTGATCATTCTTGTCATGCAATTAATATATTCATGTGAAAAGGTGCAAAAATCATGTTTGAAGCTCAAGAATATAATTGCTCTAAGTGCTTTTCGATGTATTTCTACTCCAATACTATGAATTTCATGATATCAGCATTTGAAATTAAGGTTGAACATAATGTCGTAGTTCAATCTTGTTTAAATTGAGAGTTGGGACCAAAGTAGTTTGTAGAAAAAAACACTTGTACACTCACACACCATATTTATTCATTGTGCCAACACTCTTTTTGAGTTTCATCGGTGGTTCTTGACCACTTTGATCATTTACTTTTTGGAGATATAATAAAATAATTAGAACCCATTAGTATAAGCTTTTCTAAACAAGGCACTCACACACTACACTTTGCATTATGAAGCAGAGTGCATGTCAAGGGTGCAATTTTCCAATTAATGCAACCAATCATGGCAAACAATTAAAAAATTTGCACAAAAGTTCTATAGTTTAAATTTAACTTATATTTTAAGTTATTGTTAAAATACTATTTTTCTTTCTTCCTATTGGCTTATATTACAAACAGTAAGCAAAAAAATCATTTTAAAAATTTTTAAATGATGTCATAAATATTTAATTCCTCCTGCATAGAAATGGTACTTAATATATACCAATTAAACAAACACCTCGTTTTTATGCTCAAAGTACTTAAAAAGGCTCAAATCCCATTATGCAGGTGAGCAAGAAACAAAGTATAAAGGTTTTATTAATTTTTGATACATGGTTGTCCAAACCCTCTTCCAAAACTCCCATTTTAGCACATGTTGTTTGTATGTTGGAAAATGTGAACTGACAAAAAACAAAACTGACGGGAAAAGAACGACCAATGTCAAAAAGAGAAAATCCAGACCATTGGACAGTGAGTGTGAAAAAATAAAATATTTTTATTCATTGAAATTTTTGTAGTTAAAAACTTTATTTAATTTGTTGTACATTAAAAACTTAATGTAATTTGTTGTACTGAAATTATAAGTGACTTAAAGCTTCAATACGTACTAGGACAATGTCAACTTGGCACTCACACAGTGCTTCAACTATAGTCATCTTGCCAAATGAGTTTAATACTCAATGCTCATTGGTCAATTGAATTTTAATATAATTATAAAAAAAAATCCATTTTTCACCTTACTGTTCACCCAGTTGACCAATAGCACAACAAATAAATTGCATTTATTAAATCATTAAATAAAAAATTTAACTTTCAACTTTAGAGATTTTTCCAAATACATTTAATACTCAATGCTCGTTGGTCAAGAGACGTGAATATCGTTGAATACATTGATTGCTAAGTGGTTTCCGTTAGGATCATCGCTCTTTCTGCTATAAAACTTAGCTGACATCATCTTATTACTGGTTTGTCCATTGGTGAAGGAATGAAGTAATCCCAACCACATTTTATGGCTCTCCACATCTTTATCCATGCTAGAAGATAGGGAATATGTCCCTCTGTTTCAACACTAAAAAATTCAACGAGGAAGATTGTTTAGGTATATGTAATTGTAACTTCTATTATTGCTTCTTAGTCACCAAACTAAAATGAGGGAACACCCTCCACATAAATATTTTACTAATTGATATTGATTTTTGTATGTTGATTTGGTATATGATTTTATAATACTTTAATATAAATATTTTAGAAGAGTGTATTATAAATGTGGGAATAAATAATGAATATGAGAGTGGGAGCAAATAAGCAAGTAAATGTATATGGGTAGAGAGTTGCTCATGAATCAAATCTAATACAAGATTATACCACTTGTTAATATGTAATTGTATTGAAAAATATAAGAAATGACATGAATTCATAAATTTTGAAATTTACATCTCGTTCTTTTTGTTTGGTCTTAGGCTTGGAAACCCAACCTCAAGCGTTGGACTTGTAAGTGCAAAAATTGACTTTAACAATATGGGTTGTGACTTTCTTTTCAAAAAAATTGGACTAAATTAAAATCCATTATAAATGACAATAACCAGTTTTCAAATATGTAATGATTTTAATGACCTCAAGCATTGGACTTGTAAGTGCAAACACTAAGTTTAACAATATGGGTTGTGACTTTCTTTTCAAAAAAATTGGACTAAATTAAAATCCATTCTAAATGACAATATCCAATTTTCAACTATGTAATGATTTTAATGATTGTACATATTTTCCTATTTATTAATTAATTTTTAAGAAAAAGTGATTCATAAACTTCAAATGACATGCGTTAATATTTTCTTAATAACTTTTGATTTTTATATCAAGCCTTTTCTAATAGATTTAGGTTCACAAACATCAATTCAAGAATGCACTAAAGATTAAATTGACATGCACAAACAAATATACACTCATGAAAGTGAACCAAGACGAACAAACAATCAATTTATAAAACCAACAATCTTTATCCAAAAGTCAACATTAAAAATCTCAAACATTGATAAATTAATAAATTCAATCATCACTTACCAAACTAAATATTACTTTTACATATTTCAATATAATTTAACATTTATTTAAATATCAGTTATAAGTAAATTACATTTATTTAATTAACTATCTATAAGAATAGATTTTTCCTTCCACACTATTATATACATTGAACACTAGTTTGGCCCCCCGAAACCAATCACAAGCTTCGTTTGTCCAATAAGTGTTGGTCGCTTTAGAGCATTTTACCCGGCTCTTTCCGCTGAAAATTATGGTTTACAAAATGAGGTGGCTTGCACTATACGTTTCCAAACAATAGACAAAAGGTTTACGCTTCTGTACGGGAAAATATTATTTATTAACACAACAATCCAACTCACGACCCGACATTTCAACTTTATTCTCTCGCATATTCTGCACGTGTCGGTGTATTATAAGGCTATATACAGAGTTAGCCAGCAAGGCTGTCTTTCAGATATTTTAAACCTCTACCTAGGGTTCACTTGAGTGATGGAGGCGTCATTTACAGATGACGCCGTCGTCCCAGATGTCCCCGTTTCATGATCCTCGACCCCTGGCCCTGACCTGAACTTCACTCCTGATCTTGGGCCATAGCTTTTGCTCATGTTTATGAATGCAGGCTTTTTGGGATTTGGTAGTGTGACCGAACCGCTGGATATCATCACAATAACCTTCGACATAGTTGGACGAAGTGTCGCATCCGCTTGTACACACAAAAGCCCAACCTGAATATATCTCAGCGCTTTCTCCTCTGGACATGTTTCTGCCACCGTTGAATCCACCATATTCGAAACATCTTCCCCTTTGTATATTCTCCATGCCTGCATCACATATCATCAATTCACCGCATCTTGGCTGTTTGGCTTTGAGAAGCAATATGAAGATATATATTAATTGCCTACCCATTCTAACAGGTTTTCCATTTCGTAGGGAATAGTGATATCACTATTTTTTCTTCCACTCAGAATCTCAAGCAGTAGCACTCCGAAACTGTAAACGTCTGCTTTAACTGACAGCTGCCCTTGCATTGCGTACTCCGGAGCCATGTAACCGCTGCAATATCAATACATTAATTTACAAAATCACCAAACAAACCTGAAAACCCTTAGCGATTAGTGATATAAATCTAAGTACTCAGCACAGCATCAGGATTGTGAGGGTCCTTACTATGTGCCTGCAACTTTTGTATCGACATGCGTTTCATCTGCAGCAAATAATCTAGCCAGACCAAAGTCAGCAATCTTGGCATTGAGTTTGTCATCAAGTAAAATGTTGTTTGCTTTAATATCTCTGTGAATGATTTTCAACTGTGAATCCTCGTGAAGATAGAGAAGGCCACGGGCGATTCCAATTATAATCTTATAACGCTTTTCCCAACTAAACTCTCTGCGCTTTACTGGATCTGTAATCCCAATTCTTTTACTTTTGTTATATCTTATTTTCTTTAAAGCAAAAAGTCTCTACAGATTTATAACAGCGGTAGCCTTATAACTTACCGAAAAGAAAAGTGTCCAAGCTCTTGTTGGGAAAGTACTCATAAACAAGCAACCTTTCGCCTGCCTCAGCGCAACACCCCAACAGCTTCACAAGATTTCGGTGCTGAACATTGGCCAGCAGCTTCACTTCATTCATAAATTCTCTCGTTCCTTGCGTAGATCTTGCAGACAGTTTTTTAACTGCTATTTCCTTTCCGTCTGTAGTTGTTCCCTGAAACATCACAACAGATTTAGAGCTGCATACCCTTCTTTAAAGGGACTCTTGTTGTTAAGGATTTGAATACAATCCCACCTTGTAGACGGCACCAAAACCTCCCACTCCAAGCTTTTTACTCTCATCGAAATTTTGTGTCGATTCTGCAAGTTCTTGTAAGCTGAACACAAAATGTTTCTCCTCTATAATTAATCTGGTTTCAGGGGAATGTCCCTGCCTCTCTGTAGACAAGTGGGTAAGCATAGAGGATTAAATGTTGCATTTTAACCAGAAAAAGAGAAAATCAAATAGCAAAGAAAAACATTTGAAGGAGCACCTTCGTTGTGGGTAACTAGAGTTATTAGCCTCCCAGAAATGGCAGATGCCACTCTTTTTCTCATTGCAATCAGACAAATAACGAATACCAGAATCAGGCCTCCGACGAGCCCCAATATTAGGGGTAATGTCATTGAGGACTTTCCTGCAGAGTAGACCTTCATTGTTAGTCTTTGGAACTGTGGCACGCGGGATCCCTTACAGTATCTACGCAAAAAAAAATTATCAAACAAATTGAAGATTATAACAGAAGACAAATCAAAATTTGCATACTATTTGAAATCGTCTGAAAAGTTCATTGAGTATGTTACCAGAACTATGGGCTTCTGTTGGAGATCCCTTAGGTGACATCGTCTCTGCTGAGCCAAAAAGGGGTATATCTCATATCTTATTCTGCAGTTTGTACCCAGAAGCTGAGCTCCATTGTTCATTAAGCAACAGTTTTCTCCTTCTTGCCTCGCAGAGATCAGAGTTTGATCTGCAAAGCCTCTATTGAGGGTGAGTTTGATTTATGCAAGTTCTTTTGTTTGAGGGTCGACAATCCGAATCAGCCGTAGTCTTTATCCACTCCCCCAAAAGTCAAGGGTCGGTGAGCGACTTAAGATGAGGGAAAGTGGGAGGTGCAGATAAAAATTTCGATGGGTGGATATCTTTAAGTAATAAAGGCGCTTCTAAGATGGAAACTATGCACGTTCGTGTAGTATTAAACTTAATTTTTTTATCTTTTATTTTGACCTAAAGAATTAGAACTAGCAATCGCGCCTTAGTGTGAAATGGGTACGCTGAAGAGGTGTGGGAGGTCAATTAAAGAAAATTTTGGTTTGTATTTTTTAACATGCATATTATATAATAATAATAAGGATTTATAATATAGAATTTAAAAATTAATGTTTAGAGGTGTGAAGAAAATTAATTTGTATTAAACTATATAATTAAGATTTAATTATGAGATATAAATAATCTAATTTATAATATAGAATTTAAAAATCAATGTTGTAGAGATGTGAAGAAAATTAATTTGTATTAAACTATATAATTAAATTTTATTTAAGTGATATAAATAATCTATAGAATGAGATCTAAATGAAATTATTTGAGACTTATAGAGTAGGTAGATCTACAAAAGTGCTTATTTATTTTGAAATGATATAGTGGTGTTGAGTTTTTTTATGACAAATTGGTGACACTATAACTAATGATTGGGATATAAAATTGAGATTGGATCTAGTATTAGGTGCATGTGACATGTCATTGTCAAATATTATTTTGATTTAGACTAGATCGTGTCATCCAAGCTACTCTCATACTAGATTGGGCCACTTGTAGTTTTGTCCCTTATTTCAATACCTAGTTTATGATGAATGAGATCTATTCTAATTCTCTTGTGTATTTGATACTTATTTCTAAGAAATGATTCAAAGAAGATTGATTGCAAGATGGAGAGAAGACCATTAAATTCCTTAATAGTAGTGAAGTCCCTTAAGGAGTTGTGTATGATTTTATAGAGATATCAAGAAAGTAATACAATATTTAAATGCATAATATAAAAGTCATTCTTCCAAAGTGTTGTGTGATTAAATATTTTCAAGTGTTGTTTCAGATAAGGAAGTATATAAGGATATTTAGCAAGTGGATTTATAAATAGGTTCAATTTATGTTCCAAACAATTTGAATTGAGCATTATGACACTATATTTATGAAAAGTCTTAAAATTATGTAAAAATATAGTGTAAAGGTATAGGTTATGCATTATATCCCTTATATTTTTTGTATTTTGGTATGCATGTAAATGAGATGTGAATATACAAGAGAAATACATGCTCATGTAAAATATAGATTAAATGAAATATTTAAGCATGTCAAGATACAAGTTTAGATTTCATTTTGCACCTCTATAGCTTCATGTATCTATAAAAATATTTCATCCTTTTATACATTAACATAAACTCGTTATCTTATAAAATAAACCAAGTATTAAAAATCTATAATCATCCCATCTTGTTGTAGATATAAAGTATAAAAATGTATAATTGATGTGGTGTATGCCATGATGTATGGGTAGCATGGAATTAAAAAAATTAAGACCACAAAGTATTCACATGGTGAAGGTGTAGAAAGGATCATGATGCATATAAGGCAATACTAAAGTTGGAACTAATGCTCACGGTAATGGAAAAAAAACACACACGCCTGTAATTAGGGTTTTAGCTAAATTTGTTTATTTTTTTCCCTTTATGAATTTTTTCAAAAATTCAAAGGATTTTAGCTAGGTTTCTTTTCCTTTTTTACTTATTTTATAAATAATAGATTGATGAGGGACGAAGCACTGAGGGCTCTAAAGCACCATTTCAAAGGTGAAAGCAATGAAAAGTTGTAGCATTTACCTGGTGGTGGGAAGAAAACCAAATGGCCACATGGAAATGAGGTAGGTTTAGTTCAAATTATCTCGTACAAAAAAACTTGCAACTGCTTGTGAATTTTTTGGGGATTTTATACTTATTGTGTGCTGTAAGTGTGATTGAAACATAATGCAGGTGGGAATTATGTGAAGAATTATTTTGGAGAGTTGTTGCTGCCCACATTTCTTGCTGTAGAGATTGATGATTGCAAATTGTGGACTGGGCTTCTGCACAAGATTCTTTAGCTGAATTGGGCAACAGGAATGAAAGTGTGGGTAACATGAAACAGAGCAATCACTTGTAAAGAATGAAGGCACTGTAAACTAGCAATAGTGAAAATAATTTTGTATAATATATCAAAGCCAGTTGTGATTTTGCTCTAAAGATTCCGAGGGAACAAAAAAGTTATGAAATTTTTATTAATTATTAGAACAGAGCATTGAGTTTGTTCAAATATAATTGTGACTCATTGACTGTGAAACTAATACAAATTCTTGAATTATAAAATATTTTTGGAACTTAGATAGTTAAATTTTTCAAAGATATCAAGTTTTCACAATCCATATAGATTATTGTTGAGTTGGTTTCTTAATTCGATTGTGTGAAATATTTTTGCATCAACGTTTCTGACCACACTATGTGATCCATCATCAAGGTGAAAGCAGAGAGCAGGCATCACAAAGTGTGATGGATCACAGAGTGTGATCCAAAACATTGATGCAAGAATATTTCACACAATCCAATCCAGAAATCAGCTCAGTAGTTAATTTTTTTTACTTGTTTCTCTCATATCCCAACCTTATTCATCTATCTGGATGGTTTAGGAAAATCATCATGAAAATTAAGGACACTCCCATATATAATTTAATGAACCTTCTCTCAAACATCAGCAATTACATGCATTTTGAATTTACAAGACATTCTTATAATCATCAAATAGAATGGTAATGAAAATAATAAAATTTTAGGATTGAGTCAAGATTAGAATAATAAATATCGAAATTAAATTTTATTGGATTTAAATAAATTAAATGTAATATTTAGTTCAAATTTTAATAGTGAAATGTTTTGTTAAAGATGCGAAGAATTAATTTGTTAGTATTTTAATAATTAAGGTTTTGGTGAAATAAACACTTCAAAAATTTGTAAATTGATTGTATTATGTTTTATATTTATGCTTATAGAATTGATCTCCATGTCTATGAAATCGGTTTGGCTTGTGGAATTGAACTTAGAACCATAGATGGTAGGGTGGAGATGATTATAACAAATTTGTTGTATCATTGTCTAAGGTGGAGTGGTGTCCACATAAATTATTTGGAAACTTGTTAAATAAGAGTTCTCAATGAAGGCCCTAAAGACTAATTTAACAATGATCAACCAAAATTGAAGACAATAGGCATGAATGTAATACACCTAAGATGATGTATGCTTAGATAATGTGCAAATGGATTAAAGCATATGTCAAACACAGTTCTAAATAGATAAAGAATGTCTTTACATACAACATAGCACATAAATCTACACAAATGTGGGTTGGGCAACTCACAATAACTAGAGAAAAGTGGAGAGGAAAATAAATAGAATAAATTAAAATTATTAAAAAAAGAAGAGGACGGTGAGGAGAGTTAAAGTACAATCATGGGTACTAGCAAGGGGAGTTAAATGGATTATAAAGAGAATGATGGGAAACACGGGCACAAGAGTATGGCAATTGGGAGTGAAGGTGGTGGTGTGTACAAGAACCTCGTGAAGACCATGGATATCTTTCATTCCATTAAAGAATGTGCTCTCATAATTATGGAATATACACTAAAACAAATTGTTGAAAAGGCTTTAAAATATTTTAGGCAACTGCAATTGATAGGTGTGAAAGCCAAACTAAGTAACTAAGTAACCATAATCCTAATAACAATACACAACATCATTCTACTTCGGATCATAAAAGAAGATAATATTAAGATTTAACCCCTAATTGATCAAGGATTTGATCATTCCTCGTATCAAGTAAAAACACACTTGGTCTTACCCTCAAGGCAAGGTTTCAAAATAAACCAAAATGAATCCAAAAGTAGACAAGCTCTAGAAAGGTCACCCACTTTAATCAATAGATTCCTATGATAGCTAGAAGGACTATTCATGATCATGTAGATATCCTTTTAGTGTAGTTACAACTACCTAAGTAGCTCATGCATGGACAAGCAACATTTAGTGCAATAAGATATTGATATTGTCAATTAAAAATTTCCAAACATAAAATGATTAGCTTTAACCATAATCTATTGAATACCATATCCCAAACCTAAAGATCTATATATGATATAATAATTATTCTTTATCATTATCTATTGTTTCTTTGATCTATCATAAATTCTTCTTTTTACAACTAAATATTAAGCATGGGTATTAATGAATACCACTCAACATTATTCATTGAAACTAAGTTTATATGATACCAAAAGTATGACAATAATCCTACATGATTAAGATGAAAAGTTGAAAAGAGTGTGCAAGGAGTGAGTTCAAATATAATAATGTTATCATAGGTTTCTTGGAAAAGATCCTATAGATACAATTACCTATTACATCTAGATGATCCTTGGTAAATCTTAACATGCACCTAATTTCTTCATCACTATTGTTGACATGGTTCTAAACATCAAATCACAAGGTTATGTTGGGTTGTCTAATGAATCTATGTTGAAATACAAAAAAATTAAAAAACCAAAGAGGTATCTATTAAATCAATTAAAATTCTCTAAACCTCTTAGCCCCCACACAAAGATCATAAGAATAAAAAAAAATTGAAAAAAAAATTAAAACTAGTACCTCTCAATCTTATAATTATTGTTGGCAACAAACAAATGCCAATGGAAAAAAAGGGATAGGGAAAATCAAACTTATTCATCACTAAAATGCCACACATTTAATTCCCAAAAAAGACAAGAATAGGAAAAACATAAGAATCCCAAATTCATCAATTCACATTTCCCACACCATTAACACAAGAGATATTTTATGTACACATGATGCTCGGAATCCCTAAAAAGAACAAAACCTCTAGTGCTTTCAAAAACAGAAATTTAAAGGCTCCGCATGCCTAGCAGTCCTCAATAAGCCATCACACTAAACCATTGTGAAAATTCACAACGCAATAACAAAATAACCCCATTTGTACGTGCAACAATTGAATTAAACTAGCACTTGCACCGGAAGGAGGTGCAATGGTTATGCCGATTGTGTTGTATATAAAATATGTTTGAAAGGAGGTCTATAATTGAATGTATAAATAATAATTAAAAGCTTTATACATTTTTTGGGAATAGAATTGGTTCATATATTGACGCATATTTTGTATGAAGATATTGTAGAAATTGTCTAATGGTACACACACCATTATATAATAACCAATAATAAAATGATTTTAGGATAGACAAAATCTCATGATATTTTGATGCAATATTTTTATTTTTTGTGCATTTTTTTGAGTTCTCACATACATTGAGGTACTTAACTATTTTAGGATTCACATGTACTTCAAAGTGAGTACAAATTGTAATGTTATAAATTTGCATACATCCATTGCTATTACCATTTAGTTTTGTGGCCATTTTTAGAGGATATTTGATACAATTACAAATTATCAAATGATGCAATCTTGTGAGAATTTGGGCTAATTATACTATCCCTCCCCTACCTTTGTTTATAAGAATTCACATGCAGGTTTGAGACTATCCTATTTATCTTCACTTTGCTAGATGTTATGAGACAAGTAAACACACATTTGTATGATTTATTGTTATGTCCTTGGTATTTAAAGGCATTTAATTATTATACTTATCTTCCATCCTCTTTCATGCTATATCATTCCAATTATAATAATATTCATGAAACATTTATCAAAATTAGACTTTGATTGATGCACTAAAAATAACATTTATTTCATCATCATCATCTAGGCCATCTATATGGTTGCTTGTAGTGTAATAATCTTTTGCATGACTGTAAAGTTAATCTTTTCTAGGTGTTGACCTAAGAAGAAACTAAAGAACAACATCACATGTTAACTCTTTGCTTATGGAATTGATCTAAATGTATAAACTCAATCCAAAAAGGATGAATATAATACAAAATTTAAGACAAAATGCAAACAAAGGAAATATATTTGTAATTCTAATTGAATCAAATCATAAAACTATATCAAAATTATATGCTTGCATTTATAAAACTATACATCATCATCCATTATATTTAATTTTTTAATTTAACATTTAAATATTCTATTAGACTCTGATAAATAAAATTAATTGAGTTATATTTATTTTCCTTTACACATATATAGATGAGCATTGAGAAATGAATGACATTGTACATTATAGTTCATGTTATGTCTGAACACTTGAAAGATAATTTAACAATAATAAATAATGTAGAACATCTTAAAGAACATAAAAATGATGCAATAGATATTTTCATGTTCTATCTCAACTCTAAAAATTAATTTAGCAATAATAAATCATGTAGATCATCTTAAAGAACATAAAACTGATGTAACAAATATGTTTCATATTCTTATATTTATAAGGAAAAGTATTGCCCCAGTATATGCAAATGCTTTCCTTATTCCATAATTATTAATAACATCATTATTACATCAAAATTACATGCATGACTGCACATATCAGCTTGGTAAGGTAAACCTTATCGCTTTATCAACAATCATTTAAGCGGCAATGCTCTCCATTTCATTCCATTTTATCATATGCAAGCCATTGAGTTGGCTGTTAAAAAGACATCTTAAAAATTCAAGCCATAAAAAACAAGTTAATGATATGGAATCTTTCTTGGGACCATCCAACAAATAATGTACCAAACAATCAGTTTCCACTTTGCGATTACAAAGAAATTGATAAGTTCTCTGACATGAGCAGAACTTGGTTATATTCCAACCACATGCCCAATATTTCATTCAGGAGTTAGTCCCAATAGAAAGTCTTCAAAGAAAAAACTGAGTTTATTATTGATTCCACTCACAATGTCTCTAGTCACTTCCTCTCTTTGTAATCACTTCAATAAAAAATCCATACAAATAAGTAATCAATATTATAATTAAGCCTGTAACAGTTTAAAACCACACATATTTAAATATGAGAAATTTCTAGGCCTATCACATGAATGTTTCTCCTATATTTACTGTGACTAATGTCTGTGGGACATTTTGGGCCTTTTCAAGCCATTGTTGGAGGATTTTTGCTCTTCCTAACTAACTTAGATGTTGAGAGTGTCTTCTTAGATTTTTTGAATACTTTATCACATCCATTGCATTTTTTTATTTAAAACTATTTTCGAGTACAATAGTTCCACATCCCAAGACTGCAAAATGCTAATATTTTGGATCTCTAGTGATTTTTTTCTACATCTCACACACTTTGCAAGTTGATATGTTGTAATTTCAGTACATAAAAGGAAATCATGATAAACTCCAAATTATACTTCCAGAGAAACTACCAACAAGGCTTGAGACATTTAAATAGTTCAATCTTATGGAAGGCGGACTTGTCATTGATTCCTATTGTTCAAAATTCTGATGATGATGGCATCAAAGATCAAAAGTTTTGACACCTTCATTCACCAATAACCTTAATAATCTAAACCTTTAGTGGAAATCATAACAAAGTAAGAATGAAAAATATTCAATGTCCAGAAACTCCAAATATACTATTTCAATACAACTTCTTTTCAAACAAGCTCAAGCCAAGGGAGTTCCCAAACTCCACCTAAGAATATCCAATCCCCAAAATGTTTAACTATGTATACTTTCCACTTTTAAGGTGTTAATTTGCAAAGTATTTAAATTAGAGGAGTGTAGCAAACAACAATCACAACCTTTTCCAAAAGGCTATGCTGCAGTGGTAATGGGGCTATCTTGTAAGAGCATCAAACAGGTTGAAATCCCTATCACTCAATCATGCAGCCCATAACCGCAAAGGGCATGTTGGGATGTTGTGGTGTAGCGTATATGTGTCTTCACTAGGCGTGACCTAGGTATATAGGTGTCCAGATCTAGATTTATTATATTAAGAATGTAGGACTACTTACCCGAGACCTTAATAAATGTTGTTTAATAACCTCATCCAAAATTTAACCAAGCAAAACAAAAAATTAGAAAATTGATTTGACTATTGCAATCGAAAGAACCCAGAACTTCAAGCTAGTTAGCCTCTAAACCAAGTTTAGTCTATAATTGTAAAGGGATTTTAAACAGAGGATAGATGTACTGGTTGGAAAATTGACAATGCAATTGAGGAAACCCTTGAAATGGTCAAAGAAATGACAACATCCTTCAACCATATTCGTAGATTAGTAAAAATAAAAAGTACAAATTTAGCACCGAAATGGCATGTAGAAATCGAACAAAATAAGATGAAATTTTTAAAAATCTTACTCCAAAGAGGGTTTGCCTTAAATGCTTAAAGATTGTTAAATGGCTCCCAACCAGCAGAGAACATAAAAAAAACAATTGAATAAAGAAACAATAATTTGATTCCAAGTTTAGGAATATACAAAGGATAGGAGCAGAGTGGATAAAAAAAAATTGAGGAGAACAAAAGAGTTGTGATGATCTTTCTTTTCAGCAAAGCCTAAATTGAAACATCATGTTATATTAAGTTTTTTCAGTTTATATTCTTAGTAGCACACATTCATATTTTTAAGATCTCTGATTAGAATGATAACCAACTTTCAAATGAAGAAAAATTTGTGACAGTTCCTATGGCAAGGGATTTAATATATTTGGTGGAAAAGTTTTAGCTATTGGTAGGAGTTTAAAAAATATGTGGTCAAATACTTTCTTCGGCGAGTTTGCAAAATAAAACCTTGTTCCTTTTTTCTTATAGGTCATCAGACAGTGTGCACATTATTATCGTGCAAGCTCATTTTTCAGATCATTTCATTTGACATAATCAATAATCTCTACAAGAACATTGTCATGGAAATGGTTTGCATCTCTTGCAACTATCTTGGAGATAAATTTTGTTGCAGTGTGGCAATCAACGCATACTCGAAGGTTCTTAACAACTCTAATAATTGTTCCAAGGATGTTGTTTAACAAACCAAATGCAATTGCCAGATTTTCACTATGGTGGTAGAAAAAACAATTATTTTTCCTCCTCTTCTACAATATTAATTAAATGCCTTGAATCTGGAAAATGCCCCGCTGCCCTCATCTCCCAAGTCCAATTTCTCCATCTTCGCATAGATTTACTGTATTTGTGGATGTGATTTGTCTCCTACATGAAAAACATGTACCATTTTATGGCCTTCAATCCAACTACATCCAGGGATCTTTTTAATTCCTTGATCTTTCATCCATTCCTTGCCATTTGAACCTCACCCCACCTGGCCACTTCTGTGTAGATGTTTTAGAGAAGAACATATGTCGCAACATTTTTAGAATTGAAATCAAAAAGCATTGTCATTGTAAATACTCTCAAGCTATATTCATATGCAATCTATAGGTACCTAGAAAACACATTCACACAACCATCACAGGTTTAACTGGCATCTTAATGATAATCGAAGGTTCTTAACAACTCTAACAATTTTTCCAAGGATAAATGCCTTGAATCTGGAAAATACCCTACTACCCTCATCTCCCAAGTCCAATTTCTCCATCTTTGCATAGATCTACTATATTTGTGGATGTGATTTGTCTCCTACATGAAAAACATGTACCATTTTATGGCCTTCAATCCAACTACATCCAGGGATCTTTTTAATTCCTTCATATTTCATCCATTCCTTGCCATTTGAACCTCACCCCACCTTCCCACTTCTAGGTAGATGTTTTAGAGAACATATGTCACAACATTTTTAGGATTGAAATCAAAAAGCATTGTTGTTTTAAATACTCTACCTAGAAAACACAGTCACACAACCATCACAGGTTTAACTGGCATCTTAATGATAAAATGTAGAGTGTCTTCAAGATAGTCAGCCCAGGAAAGAAGGTCAACCATGCAAACATAATGATTAGGTGTAATGCAATAAGGGTTACTCATATAATTGAAGTATGTACAACCCTTATCAACTAAACCTGCATGGTTGCATGCATATAGAACACAAACAAAGCTTACAATGCCAGGATATGTTCCAGAGTGCTTCATTAATTCAAAGATTTTGAGAGCCTCCTTGCAAAATCCATGTTGTGCATATCCTACAATCATTGCATTCCATGGGATGGCATCTACAAAATTCTTCTATTCTTTATGCTTTAATGAATGTACATATCTTGTTCTAATGCTCCTATTTTGGAGTAGGCACGAAGAATGCTGGCAAAAGTTGTGGACTTTGGATTTACACTGCCAATTGCATTTTCTTGAAAGTTTCTAAGGCTTTTAAAAAAATCCATTTTTTTTGCATATCCTGCACAATCATTGCATTCCATAAGATAACCTCTCTTTAAGGCATTCAATCAAACAATTCATGTGCCTTTTCTATGCTTCCACATTTTGCATACATGTCTAGCAGAGCATTTCCAACTACAATATATGAAAAAAGGTCCTTCTTCCATGATGCTTTGATGGATGTTCATACCCTGTTCCAAAGCTCCCATTTTGGCATAGGCAGGGAGGATACTGGCGAAGGTTGTGGAATTTGGCTTTACACGTGCCAATTGGATTTGTTTGAAATTTTGTAAAGCCTTCTCAACAAATCCATTTTGAACATATCTTGCAATCATTGCAGTCCATGAGATGACATTTTTTCCAGGGATTTTGTCAAACAGTTCACGTGCCAGGTTGTTAATACTTCCACTTTTTTGCATACACGTCTATTAGGGAAGTTGCGACTATAATATCTAACATAGTCCGTCTATCCTTTATGCTTTGATGGATGTCCATACCCTGTTCCAAAGCTCCCATTTTGGCATGGACAGGGACGATGCTAGCAAAGGTTGTGGAAGTTGGCTTTAAATCTGACAATTGCATTTGCTTGGAAATTTCTAAAGCCTTTTCAACAAATCCATTTTGTGCATATACTACAATCATTTTAGTCCAGGAGACCACTTTTGTTTGGGGTATCTTGTCGAACTCTTCACGTGCCTTGTCTATGCTTCCATATTTTACATACAGGTCTACCAGGGTAGTTGCGACTACAACATCAAACAAAATTCCTCTATGATTTGATGGATGTCCACCTATCAGCATTGAATGATTCATATTCCTTTGTCGTTTGCATGAATTTTTTTGGTTGATCATGCTTTTTGTACTGACCGGATACCACCAACCATATCTCCGTCAATGTTCTCATTATGTTGGCCATTTCTTTTATTCATGCAGTTATAGTCATCACCAATCGTGTACATTAGACGGAGCATTGATTGTTCCAACCTTCCACCGCCGGTTTCACATTTCGGTGGACATTCTTTTGTTTGTCGGTGACCGAATTTTAGCGGAGGAGCCACCAGCCGAAGCCGCCCCGACCCCGCCTATCTGTTACCTGAAAGTTGTTTTACCAGCCAGCAGAATTAGACAATTTTTTAGGCGTGAGACTTTTCTGGTGGGCAAGCCCACAATAAAGAGCCTATCAGCTAATTAGAGGATATAAGGGAGTTATGAGCATTTGACCTTGCTAACCCAAGCAGTGATAGAGGTGAATACCAAATTCCAAAGAAAATAAAACAAAAGAACTCGCTGAAACCATGGCCAACGACTTTCCTCTAGATTTTGCACAAATTGTATCATGCGGGTGCAACTGGCAGTATAACGCCACATTCCACAACCTTTGTCAGCATCCACTCTACCAATGCCAAAATGGGAGCTTTGGAACAGGGTATGGACTTCCATCGCAACATAAAAGATGGAGGAATATATTTTTTCAATTGTGTAATTTCAACTGCCATGTAGCTGTGTATGTAAAAAGTGGACACATAGACAAGGCACATGAACTGTTTGAAAAAATGCCTCAAAGAAATGAGATCTGAGGGCCTAGAAACATTGCAGGTTATGCGCAAGGAAAAAATGATTTATTGAAAGGGATTTTGAAAATTTCAAGTAAATAAAGTCGACACACATGTAAAGCCAAATCCCGCAACATTTAGTCATGTATGCAAAATGTGGAAACATAGACAAGGCACATTAATTGTATGACATAATGCCTCAAAGAGATGACACATCATGGAATGCTATGATTATGGAGTAAGCGCAAAATATACTTGTTAAAAGGCTATAGAAACTTTCACACAAATGCAATAGTCAAGTGCAACTACTTAAACAACGAGCTTAGCTATTGCCCTTCTCTACCTAAGATAATATGGGAGTTTTAGAGCAGGGGAAGAACATTTGTATTCCGCAATTTGTGGTCATAAGTTGTGTTGAATGTTTTCTATGGCAGGGCTGAAGGCATCTATGCCTAATAGTTCATTGTTCATCATGATTTTACTGAGGAGGAGATCTGAGATTACCCTGTGGCCAAGAATTACAGATGAAAGAGGCAAGAGAAGGGTCAAGGTGATGGCTCTTATTATAACATTTGAAAAAAATCTCAACGGGACTGTTTATTAGTCCTTGCTCTTATTAAAACATTTGACTTTTTGTAGAAGAAAAGTTTTGCAATGAAACATCTACCCAACACTCCGGATTCACATCAGCAATTGTAGAAATTTCAATCATCATCTTGCAAGCGGATTACCATTGATTGAACATTTTAGGTTGCTCATTTTCATATTGGATATGCCTTCGGCGTAAATCATAATAATATCTCCACAGTCCATTTGAACAAATTATGATGCTTCTGATAAAATTGTGATGTAAAAATGTGTTGGATCGGAAAAAATATTACGAGAGAACTTGTCAAACTCTATCCTATTCCGCTCACAAAAGATCATACCATGCCAAAAAAAAATTATATTGGATTTGTTTTGAGGATTTAATTTGACTGAAGTGATGTTCCATGGTTAAGCGCTTGTATTCAAATTTTCAAATTGTCAAAGATCACACTCCTTTTTGAAATGTGAATATGTTATTTAAATAACTTGGAAAATAAATTTTGTATTGAGCCGGTAAGATTTAAGTTGTGAACGTCATATTTTTTTGTTTCATGTGTTTATTATTTCTTTTTTTGGATGTCTTAAGAAAAAAGGTTATGAGGTCACTTAAACAAAATATTTGTCAATTTTTATGGTCTAATTGAAATAGTGATACTAGATTTAAATCTACTTCAAAGTATCTTACCTAAAACTAAAGGTGGATAGGGTCTGTTTGATCACACAACTCAAGGGGTTTGTTTGTCAATTAAATGGATAATTAGAGTTGTTAATGGTGAGGAGCCATAAAAAAACTGGTTCATTATCAAATCATATAGACTATTGTCAAAGGGAAATGGCAATCTGTCTGATGACTACACAAAATTCTATTGGCTCCTTTCTTTCATTTAAAAGTATCATTTCTTCTTCTTTCCACCTGAAAGGTGTGGCAACAAATTTGCAAATGTCTCAATTGGAAAAATTCTTCATTGCAACATGGTTTTAATTTTGGCTCTTCGTCTATTTGGTGAAATAGAATGGTGTCGTATCAATTACAACCTCTTATTGTCTCATTTCCAAGCCATGATTATTATCTTTTCAATAAAGGGATTTAATAGTTTGGAGATTTATGGGATTTTAATTCTTCAGATTGGACTACTTAGCAAAACAATAAGAATATTCTTTTTTCTAAACAATAAGTATAAAGGGTTTATTATTTTTGTTGAAGTGATGGTGCCTACAGACATTATTATGAAGTTATGCGTGCCCCCTTGATATTGGAAACTTATGTTGTCATTGATGTCAACAAAGCATTATTGCATTGATGTCAACCCCTGAAGAAGCAAGTATGTTCAAGTGTGTTGTTTGCATTATGTTGTCGTTAGTATTGTCACTGGTGTCAACCTCTAATGTAGCAATGATGCCCATAGGTGTTTGTGGATATCAACCTCTTGTATGGCTGAGATGCCGAGAAGGTGTTGTATATGTTGAGATGGTGTTTGCGGTGCTTGATTTCCAAGTGCTTTTGAGAAATTTTGAATAAAAGAGAGTTTAGTGTGATAGAGTGGTATTCAGTTTTTTTCTTTGCATTTCTTCATGGTTGAATATGTTCCCATGTGATTTGGACTTGATGATTGAAATTTTTTAGAGTTATCATATCAAGAATTTCAGGTTATAGATCATTCTACAATAGAAGATGTGTTTGACAATATGTTTGTCTGGTGAAATAGGGTGTCTAGGAGAAATGAGATTGCTCTGCATTTCTCCGCAATGAATTTTCTAGTGTTACAAATCTAGGAACGTGCTTATAATGTTTGTATCTAACTTCCCTTGAAGTTTCAGGTGTTGAGTTGTTTCACAAGATTGTCTGATGTATTGGATGTTTGTGCCAATATGTCTAGTTGCACAAAATGAAGGTTTTTTTTATTTTCAAGTGGTTACAGTGGTTGTGCAAAATATTTTGATAGTGTTGGAGTATTTTGATATGTTGTATGAATAGTCTGGAGTGTTGTTGTGTGGTTTGCGAGATTTTTTTGGACCTTAAGAGGTGTGTTTGGAGTCGCTTGTTAGTGTTAGTGCAAGTTTGGCCAACCTAGCATGCTAGTGCTAATTGCAAAGGATAATTGTTGATTGAGGAAGTGTTTAGAAGCATGTTTATATATATTTAGGTCCCAATTAAGTAGTAGTGCGGTTTGAATTCACTTCTTTATACCGTGGAAGTGTTTGGTCCCGACTTATTTGGTGATACACGGTTGAGGTGTATACATTTCCTTAAGGTCGACCTAATTGAGATTGTTTTAGATCACAAAGTGTATAAATGCAAGGTAAATTATTGTGTGGATTAAGTGCGAAGTGTGTGAGATGTGAAATATGTGAAAGTGATCAAGTGTGGAGATATGAGTGTGAACCTTAATGCCTATGACTTACTAATGTAGTGAGTAGAAGGTGTCTACATTTCAGTCTATTTGATGTGGTTTTTGTGCTTTAGTGAGACTGTATCTTTAGCATATGAGAGGTACATTGGTAGTAGTTCAAATTGGTAGTGAGCCACCCCTTCTTCTTTCCTCTTTCTTCTGGGCAGTGAGTCCTTTAGCAATGAGCCATCGATAGTGAGCCTTTTGTAATCTTTTTGGGAAATGAGCCTAATTGTATTTGGTATTGTAATTCATATATTAGTGAGCTAATCCTCACCATGGTTTTTCCCTTCTTGGGTTTTCCACGTAAATCTAGGGTTCTTATGTGATGTTTTTTAATGACTGCTTTACATGTTTACATTTTGTTAATGCATGTTAAGGGTTTAATGGTGGATAAGGGTTTAAGAACTAATGCAGATCTAAATGTTAATGAGGGTTTCTAATGTTTGAAAAGTATACAACTAATTCACCCCCCTCTCAATTATCTTATGCATCTAAACATTGGAATTAGAGCTTTGGTTCCCAAGAAGAAGCTTAACTACTTGAGGTAGATCCAGATGGCGCATAGGAAAGGTGTCAAAGCTCCTTGGTTTAATGAAATAAATTATACCTACTGGAAGGCTAGGATGGAGTCTTCCTTAGTCTCCCTTATATTTGGTGTTTGGCAGTCAGTTGAAAGCGATTATACTATGCTTGCAAGTGGACCATCATCTAATGATGAGATCAAGGCATATGAGAATAATGACAATGCAAGGAATGCAATTTTGAGTGGTCTTACTGATTTAGAACTTATGAAGGTTATATAAGCTACAAGTGTACTAAAAATGTCTAGACAAAGTTGAAATGAATCTATGAAGGAGATGATAAGGTCAAAAAAGAAAAGATGTAGATCTACAAAGCCAAATTTGAAACCATAAAGATGTCTAAAGATGCAGATATGTCTACCTACATGCTCAAAGTTGATGAAGTTGTCAATGCCATAAATAGTCTTGGTGGAAATCTGGATGAAAGCGAAGTTGTGAAAAGGGTATTAAGAACTCTACCTAAAGCTTATAGTCATAAAGTTTTTGTTGGTGTAGTTAATATTTAATTACACTTGCATATGTTTACTTAGGCATATTATTAATTCCTAGGTTGCATTTACTAGGCAATTAGTTATAATGGGGCCATCCCCCTTCACATGTATTTAGGATAAAATATTCCTTCTAGAAGATGAGTTGTCTTTTCTAGAAGCCTTATCCTAGATATTTACATTATTCTAGGTAGTTAGTTAGTTGTCACATGTTGTTAGATCAAGACTCATGGCAACATCATATTGCATACTACATCTCAACCTTGCCTATATAAGGAAGGTGTTTGTACTCATTTGTATCATACTTTATCATACTTCTACCTCATCATTTGAGAGGTCTTAATATCAAGCAAGCTCATATTCTTGCATGTCCTCTTCTAGAAGGTTTTCATTGTTTTTGTAGGTGTTCTTGGGTGTCGAGCTAATCTTCAGCTCTTACATGGTATCAGAGCCTTTCTTGCAAGACCCTTCTCAAATCTGAGGATTGACCTATGGTTGTAAGATCTTGGTGATTTTTAGCAAGGTTGAGTATGCTCTTCTGTTGCATCATATGATGACCTAGATAATCAAAAAAACTTGAAAGAATTACCAGATTTAGGGTTTTTTCTTGAATTTTTTTATTGCAGGTTGGGGATTTGCATCTCGGGTGAATTTCTGGAGTAGATTGGGTCATATCTGACCCTTCCATTGCATACAAAAGGCCCAAAACCCCCATTTTAATACAAAATACTTCATATTCTGAGGTAAATTTATTTTTTGGTGATTTTTTTAAAACATTGGGTGACTATCTTTGACAGCCAAATGTCTGTCATGGAAGCCCCATCATGTCTTAATTAGGCAATTTTCTTAAAATCGCCATAACTTTTGACTCGAGTATCAAATTTTCACAAACGAGATATCATTGGAAAGTTGATTCTGAGCACTTTCAAGTGATGTAAGAATTAACATCAGATTCTATTCCTGTAATATTTTATTGTTTTTTGAAGTCGGATATCCTATTTGGACCTCAAAGCTCATAACTTTCTACCAGTTTCTTTGATTTTGGTGATTCAAGTTGCGTTTGGAAGGTATTTAAGAGCTCTTTCATTATGTCCATGAAATTTTTCTAGATTTAGCCCCAGGTATTATTTATTCATTATTTTTCATATTTGGAATTTTGACTAATTACTTGGACATCCTAACTCATGGAGAGGTTTATCAGTTTGGGAAGACTTCATTCATAGTCTATATCATATTTAGTAGTTTTAAATTTTATATTGAAGGTTAATGTCTTTGTAATTGCGAAGATCTTTCATAGTTAATTATGGGGTTTTCATTTCATCCTTCTCTGATTATGTTGAAAAGTTAGAGTCACACCTCATCTTCTTTCTTGTTAGCTGGGAAGACTCTTGCAATTATATCAGAGTTTGATTTCCAAAGCCTCAATTGGGGGTAACTTTGATTTATGCAAGTTTTAAATTTTTAAGGTCAATTATCTGAGGCAGTTGTAGTCTTTATCCACTCCTCCAAAAGTGGTAGCTATGGTTTATAAATTTCCATGGGTGGATTTCTTAAGTAATAACTTTAGGTACTTCGAAGATGGAAACTATGCATGTTCTTGTGTAATATCAACCTTATAATTTGTGTATATCTAAAGAATTGGAATCATAATATCTCCATAGTCCATGTGAACAAATTATGATGCTTCTGATAAAATTATGATGTAAAGAAGTATAGGACCAGAAAACTTATCACTATAGAACTTTCCAAAACTGTAACCTATGGCACTAACAATATGTTAGCATAGAGTATACCATGTTAATGTAAGGAATTTAAGGTAGCAGAACAACTTCCTACACTAATCTTGAGAGGATGGTAATGCAAAACTTTTCATATCTTTAAAAAAGTTACAAAAAATAAACATAAATATCATGCATACCACAATACAATGATTTATGTGGGGAAAACCCTTTTGGGAGAAAAATCCCACACTCTAAAAGCTAACCAATGTATTATTCAAAAATCATAAAGTTTACAATATACTTGTAGAGAAAGCTTCTCACAAGAGTAACACCAATCAAAGATCTAAAGGTAACATGATTGATATCAGACTCTCATAATACATCACAATACATAGCCATACTACAATGCCCTCATATAATATGGTTGCCTTCTAGGGATAGATAAGCCAAAAAATATCTATGCACACCCCCCCCCCCAACACTCACCTATCAATTGTAAACCTTATGTAATTGCAAGGTTGAGACACATTTTTTTAATAGTAAAAAATGTTTATATCGAATTTGTTTTAATTTTAATTTTGAAGATTTAGTGTTACTAAAGTGACATTCCATGATTAAATTCTTGCATTTGATTTTTCAAGTTGCCAAAATTTCAAACTTGTTTTAAGATATATATACTTACTAAGTTCAAACTATTAAGGTGTGATTCACAAGTGTTTTATCATAAACATTTCTAGTAACATGGATGGAATGTCATCTTGGGGGTAGGTATTGTTCAAAAAAAATGTCCCACATGATTTCCTAAACAATCACATGCGTAGCTAGTGGTCATATCTTGGAATATATCCTTGGTCTTGCGTATAACTTTCATGAGAACTCTCAAACTCACCATCATTGATGGAGGCAATTCCACTTCTTTTTCATTAAGAGAGGAGATAAGAGGTTTTGTCTTTAAGCAATGCAAGTCACATGTTGAGCATGATTCATTAGTTTTGGTAAGTCTATTATTATTTAGATAGATGAGCATAGATTGAACTAGAGACAGTTGTGAGATGGAATTTTGATATTTGTGAAGGTAATTTCATTTCCCCAATCTATCTAAAATAGGAAGTCAAGATGATTGAAATGAAGCAAAGATGTCGAATACACTTCCTACACTAGTCTATGACATGAGGTGTATGTAAACACTAAATTGATCATATATTTACAAGGAAATAAAGACAAAAGCAATATACCATAACACAATAATTTATGTTGCAACAACATTTTCAAGATAAAAATACCATACTCTTAAGCAACTCAATGTATCATTCAACAATCAATAGTTATCATATAATTATAAAGTCTAAGCCTTTAAAATAGTATCACTAATAAGATATCTAGAGCAATTTTGGCCTCATAGTAGTATTTATAAAAACTCACTTATAAACCTCTATCTCAAACACCTAATAAATAGGAGAAGCAATACATGAAACTGTCAACTACTAAATAGGAATATGTGAGCTAAAACCATCCAAAATATGGTACCTACCCAAATCTCAAGATGAGTCTATTGGCTAAAAATAGCATATTCCTTACACCTATCATAAGTTGTCATACAATAATCCAACAATAATGAGTTCTAAACTTAGAGAGTGGGAAAATTTTTTGAACTACCTTTGTTCAAATATATTTCTTTGAATGAAGGTCCTTTGCTCGAAGGTGCCATTGAAATTGTTTACGAAATTATCTATTCCCATTCATTGCAATTTCTTCAAAGATTGGCTATGGTTGTCAATTTAACTCTTCTTAATTTGTCCTTTAAAAAAATATATTTACATTTGACTCATGTCTTACCTTTGAAACCTCACTTGAACCTCAAATGGCATTGTAAATTTAGTGAAAAAAATTGGGGATGTTTTGCTCAAATATGGAAATCAAAATCCAATTCAGATGCTCAATTATTGGCTTGGAAAATATTACACTACAAACATCCCATTGGTGGCACATTGAAGTGTATTATGTTCTAGATGATTAATTTCCCTTTCTACCTAATAAATGAATATATGTGACATACATTTTGGGGAAGTCAGTTCATTAAAAAGAAATGGAACTCTATATTTAATGACTTACTTGCTATTTTTGAGCATAAACTAAAATGGAAAGAGGCCTTAAACTTAGGGTTGGGATTCATGACAATGTTATTGTTGCTAGTGTTAGACATGTTATTTTGTTGCATTGATCGAGAAACAGGTGTAAAGTAGTTTTTAATATAACCATAATGATCGTTGGTAATTTTTAGTTCTAAGGTTTTACTATAACATATTTTATTGTCTTAATTCTTTGTTCTCGCAACTACATGAAGAGTCTAAAAAGAATTCAAATATAAATTTCCAAATTCAACAAATCAAACTTCAAGTGAATCAATTGTTGAATAATAAGAGTCTTTGTATTGCTGAAGCTCTAAGGGATCATTTACAATAATTATTGGTTGAAGCCACAATAATGGTTTACAATTTGATGGAGGAAGGAAAACTGAGAAAAAATGACCCCATGGCAAAAAAAAATTGGTTTTAGGGGTTCAAATGAACCTACAAGTTTTACCAAACCCATTAATTACTAGGCCCACATTTCTTGCCCAAAAAAACAAAAGGAAATGTACATTGAAGGGTAGTTTGAGTGAACCCCCCTTATTTCTCATTCTCCCCCTAAAACACAAAAGATACCTAAATTTTTACGCTTTGAAGCT
The DNA here is from genome assembly GCA_007258455.2 of Sequoia sempervirens. Lineage (NCBI taxonomy): Eukaryota > Viridiplantae > Streptophyta > Pinopsida > Cupressales > Cupressaceae > Sequoia > Sequoia sempervirens. Next base: position 329,526,018 of record VDFB02105785.1, read on the forward strand.
CGAGTTGAGGATGAAAATGGAGGATTCTTCACAAACCCAATTGGAATCAAATAGTCCCTCAGAACGAGCTATCCAACGAATATAATTTTAATATGTTTTGGTTTTATTATGTATTTGTTTTTAGTTTTATTAAACATAGGTTTTCATCGAAAATGAAGGTCTATGTTCGCACATGTGGAAAAATAGCAGATTATAAAAAAAAATTGAAAAATATGAGTGCACCAGATATTGAAATCCTTGATCCAACAAAAAAATTGAATTTTGATATATACAAAAAAATTTACGCGTTATACGGTCACGTTGTCTAATTGTAATTGATTTGACTTCAAAACTTGATTAAAAAAAAAAAATCAATAAAAAACTATCTAACCAAGTGGAAGCAATATATATCAAAGTTACAAATCTAAATTCGAAAGAATTAGAATTTTATCCTTCATGGAAAAAAAATAGTGTTATACGGTGTGCGTCACTTTTTTAAAATGTTGTTTTCTGAAGAAAAAAACTAGTTTTCGTGGGAGATGGAAAAAGAAGTGCAATATGATTCCAATTTTTTTTAAAAATATATTTTTAGAATCTACAGACAAAATGTGACGAGACTCTAGTTTGCATCATCTTCAAATTCCTCATGGTTTAGCCGCTATAGGTGCTCAAATGTGAAGATTTAGTTAAAAAAAAATTCACTGTCCAATTTGGCCAAAAGTTGTAAACCACTATTATGGGATCACCCTATTGTTTTGATGATGGTTTTTCATCTTATATTGTTCCAAATTGTGTTGGATATTATTGTTCTTTTAAATTGGGCTCGTTAACATTTTGTTGGTAATTGTTGTTGTTAATTTTGGGATAGAGTTCATTTGTTGTTGATGTTAATGAGTATAGCTTCTTGATCTTGTCTTCTCCATGGTGAAGACATGAATTTTTGTTATGATGTGTATAGTTTTATATTATAATTGTTAATTGCATTATTTTCCTTGTAATCTTCATTTCTTCAATATAAAAAAAACTCTAGTCCTAACCTATATAATAATTATAACCCTAACCCTAATACTACCATAACCCTAATTCTAATCTTAAATCGTACTCTAAATTTTGCTTATCTAAATATGTAAGTAATAGTTATCTTAACATTATGTTGAAGACTAAATTAACATCTTGCATGTTGCAACTTCATATGCTAAGTTTGTATATCTATCTTTTAAAAAATCTATATAAAATACGCCAAGATCTATATCCTTCTTGAGATACCTATTCCACTTATATATGACAAATTGATTCGAAAATAGGTACCTCAAGAAGGATATCTCTTGATGTAGTTTATATGAATTTTTCAAATATCAATATGTTAATAAATACTACTAATGAAAGCAATTCAACTAAGTATTTCCTTGAGAGTGAAATTGACTCAATGAAGTATGAACTAATTTCACTTAGTTATACCATTGATTTCAGAGTAGTTCCTAATCATTGATTAGTTGATTTTTTATCAACATGTCTCCACAACTATGAGGAGCGATAATCTTTTTAAATGGATAGTTATTAAAATAATATTTGAAATCAGGTAAATGAATATCCTAATATACTCTTGTAACCATTAGGTTCTTGACATGCATCTTCATGTGAAATCAAAAATAGAATTTTATTTGTTGAAGACATAAAATTCCCACAGCTTATGATAATAGCTTGAAATGTTTCTAGGTTTCATTGTGTGAACTTTTTAAATAATTTGGATCATAGAATGATTCATAATGTAGATAGAAAAATTATGCAATCAAATCTATATATATTAAGAAATTTATTTTAAAAAATAATAAGTAAATTCCTATGCTTGAGGGATATTTTGAGAAGCATGTACTAAAGTGAAGATCAAAACATGCGAGAATGAATAAGTCTAATCAAAGAAACACTTGGCTCCATGGGAATAAATAACACACAAAGAGGTCTCTTTTGATAGATTGAGAAGCCCAATAGACTATAACAACCAAATAAGGCTATGTCCCTCCATAAGGTGTTGCTACTACAAAGGGTGACCAAGAAGTCCAAGATTCATATGAAACCAAAATGATACTTTAATCAAGTTAATTCTTCGTACAAGTTCATATATTAAGTAGATAATTAAAAAGAAAAAAAACCAATATGAATTTTGGTAGCCTATTTGGGGTTGAATACCAATGATGATCTATTGTTCTATTAAGAAAACCATTTTAAATGTGTTGCTTATTATTTTTATTTCAACATGGATTTTTTTAATAATTTGTATGCACATTGACATGGGGGAAAAATGTCATAAGAAAATACAATGTTCTTTTTTCTTACTATTTGGTCTTATTTTGATTACAAACTTGTGTGTAATAATCCACTTATGTAGTGTCATAATTATGCAAAATTAGCTAATGATGTCCCACATATTGACTTCTTCAATCATTGATCCCCAATTTTACATTCACGATCCCTAAATTCATTTTCCATATCCTTGGATCAAATTTACAAGTGTAAAATTGACCTAAGTCACTTCTACAAGTGTAGATCCAAACCCCATTTTTAAATATAAAATTATATTCTTATTTCACCAACCTTTTCACTAGATATTGTGACCCATCTTAGCATATATTATGTTGATTTTTGTGTTTGGTGGTTGTATTTAAGGACATTCATTCACTCATTTGAAAATCATCCAAGACAACCTACAACTTACTCAAGAATATCAATGTATTTATGAGAGAGTCAAAATCAAATTGTCAAAATATTTACATCATCACATCATCTTAGGCTATTGTATTCTTGCTGCTTGTTCTCAATCATTCCACTTAAAGCGATAAAGCTAGTCTACTAAGGTTTTAAATTGACCTATTCTCCAAAAATATTTGTGAAAACCACATGTCCTTACAACAAATAGACATTGGAAATTGAGGTGATCAAATTATATCAAACCTCCTCTAATAAATTTAAGTCCACAAACATCGATTCAAAAATACACTAAGATTATGTTGAAAAACACAAACAACTATGTACTTGAAAGTGAACCAAAACAACAATCAATTGATCCTTTGATACTAGTATATTACATTGAAACACTATTTTTAACTCGCGAAACCAATGACATCTTTAATTTGTCCAACAAGTGTTGGTCGCTTTAGAGCATTTTACCCCGCTCTTTCCGCTGAAAATTATAGTTACAAAATAAGCTGGCTTGCCCTATACGTTTCGACAAAACGTTTACGCTTCTGTACGGAAAATATTATTTATTAACACAACAGTCCAACTCACGAGCAGGTGAGCTCTACTTTTCCGAACAACAGACAAAAGGTTTACGCCTCTGTACGGGAAATATCATTTATTAACCAATAGTCCGACTCACGATCGGGTCAGTTACCATACAACCGACATTTCAACATTGTTCTCTCGCATATTATAGGCTGCCTTGCAGATATTTTAAAACTCTACCTAGGGTTCACTTGAGTAACGGAGTCATCATTTACTGACGGAAGAGTTGATGCAGATGACGTCGTCGTCCCAGATGTCCCCGTTTCATAACCCTCCACCCCTGACCCTGACCTTAACTTCTCTCCTGAATTTGGGACATAGCTTTTGCTCATGTTTATGAATGCAGGCTTTTTGGGATTTGGTAGTGTGACCGAACTGCTGGATATCATCACAATAACATTCGACATAGTTGGACGAAGTGTCGCATCCGCTTGTACGCACAAAAGCCCTACCTGCATATATCTCAACGCTTTTTCCTCTGGACATGTTTCTGCTACCGTTGAATCCACCATATTTGGAACATCTTCTCCTTTGTATACTCTCCATGCCTGCATAACATATCATCAATACACCGCATCTTGGTTCTTTGGCTTTGAAAAGCATTTATGAATATATTTAATTGCTTACCCATTCTAACAGGTTTTCCATTTCGTAGGGAATACTGACATCACTATTTTTTCTTCCACTCAGAATCTCAAGCAGTAGCACTCCGAAACTGTAAACATCTGCTTTAACTGACAGCTGCCCTTGCATTGCATACTCTGGAGCCATGTAACCACTGCACCATATCAATACATTAATTTACAAAATCACCAAATAAACCCTACAAATCCTTAGCCATCACTGATATAAATCTATAAGTACTCAGCACAGCATCATGATTGTGAGGGTCCTTACTATGTGCCTGCAACTTTTGTATTGACATGCGTCTCATCTGCAGCAAACAATCTAGCCAGACCAAAGTCAGCTATTTTGGCATTCAGTTTCTCATCAAGTAAAATGTTGTTTGCTTTAATATCTCTGTGAATAATTTTCAGCTGTGAATCCTCGTGAAGATAGAGAAGGCCACGGGCGATTCCAGTTATAATCTTATAACGCTTTTCCCAACTTAACTCTCTGCGCTTTACTGGATCTGTAATCCCAATTTTTTAGTTTTTGTTATATCTTATTTTCTTAAAGCAAAAATCTTTACAGCTTTATAATTAATGCTTGCCTTAAAACTTACCAAAAAGAAAAGTGTCCAAGCTCTTGTTAGGAAAGTATTCATAAACAAGCAACCTCTCATCTCCCTTAGCGCAACATCATAAAAGCTTCACAAGATTTCTGTGCTGAACATTGGCCAGCAGCTTTACTTCATTCATAAATTCTCTCGTTCCTTGCGTAGATCTTGCAGACAGTTTCTTCACTGCTATTTCCTTTCCGTCTGTAGTTGTTCCCTGAAACATCACAACAGATTTAGAGCTGCATCATCACAGCAGAATTAGAGCTGCATATGCTTCTTTAAGCAGACTCTTGTTGTAAGGGTTGGACTACAAGCCCACCTTGTAGACGACACCAAACCCTCCCACTCCAAGCTTTTTACTCTCATCAAAATTTTGTGTCGATTCTGCAAGTTCTTCTAAGCTGAACACAAAATGTTTCTCCTCTATAATTAATCTGGTTTCAGCGGAATGCCTCTGCCTCTCTGTAGACAAGTGGGTAAGCATAGAGGATTAGATGTTGCATTTTAACCAGAAAAAGAGAAATTTAAATAACAAAGACATAAATTTGAAGGAGCACCTTCGTTGTGGGTAACTAGAGTTATTGGCCTCCCAGAAATGGCAGATGCCACTCTTTTTCTCATTGCAACCAGACAAATAACGAATAAGAGAATCAAGCCTCCCACGAGCCCCAATATTATGGGTAATGTTATTGAGGACTTTCCTGCAGAGTAGACCCTTCATTGTTAATCATCGGAACTGTGGCACTCGAGATCCCTGGCACTATCTACCGCCATGAAAATCTACCAAACATATTCAGGAGTATAACATAAAACAAATGACACCTGCATAATCTTTTGATATCGTCTGAGAAGTTCATTAAATAAGTTACCAGAACTATGGGCTTCTCTGGTAGATGCGGGAGGTGAAGAAGTAGGTGGATTCTTTGATTCTTCAGTTAATATCGACTCTGCAGAGCCAAAAAAGGGGTATATCTCATATCTTATCTTGCAGCTTTTGGACAGAACCTGAGCTCCTTTTTCAATTGAACAACAACGTTGTGCTTCTTGCCTCGCATACAACAAGCACTTTTTGCAATCATCTCTTTCTATACTTCTCCAACACTGGACTAAACCGTACACTTCTCCGGAGCTGGTGTAGCTAGCAGATCCAATAGCGAAACCCTTATTTGCAGGTTCGTATGCTTTCTCAGACAAACTCTTCAGAAGACTAGTCACTGTGGCCTCATAAGCCTCTGAATTGCTAGTGATATGACTTTCATTCGGAAAGGAAATCACACCGATATCTAGGTCCAAAAAGAAATCGAAGTTATCATAACGCAAGAAACAGTCATCCATCCATACTCACCCACCTATATCATTGCCGCACTGTTCACTAACGGTTTTATTTGCATTCTTCAAACAGTCAGAACACTTTTCTGCTGATATATTCCAGACACACTGTAAAAGGGCATAGACGGTATTGGGAGATTGACCATATGAAGAGGTAGTAAACTCTGGAATATCAGATGTATTCAGAAACATATCGTTGATAACTCGGTTCTGGAATATGTACCGCCATAAGGATATGAATGAATGAATGAATTATTTTAATTACGTCCGCGAGACCAGCCAGTCTATGGGACCCAAGAGATAAAAACCGGAAAACCGCCTTTGCCAAAACAACAAAACCGCTGCACCAAACTACCTGCTGTTGTTTTCAATCTCTTTGCTGATTTTGTTTCTTCTACTGTGAATTTTGGTCAAATAACTTGCTGTTTTATCAATCTTTTCCTCTTCAAACAAAGCCACTAATGATTTGACTTTTAAGAAATCTGAGTAACAATATCGGATGTCCTCATAAGCTTGGCACTCCATAACGTAGTGCCACTCTGTCTCCACTAAACCCGAAGTGCAGAAACAACAGATTCTATCCGACCACCCCTCTTTGGGTATTTTCCATCTGCCTGTTTCGCATCTCAAACGATGCGAGCTAGTTCTCAATTGAGCTATCAACATTTTAGCCTTCCATTTTATATCTGCCCCTATGTAAAAATTTTGTTCATGATCACAAGTAGGATTAAAATGCAGAACATAGTGCTCACTCTTCCGGCCAAGTTGCTTCAACCACATGGTGTTTTTGACTTTCTCTTTTACATACCTTTTCATCTCGACTTTTTTGCTTGGACACTCTTGTATGTTGATCCCCCATTTTCCCATCCACTTGACATTTTGTTTCATCCACGTGTTCTTCCTTCTAGTTAATTCTTCTTCCACCACAATTTTGGGCCAACGATGCTCTTCCATATTCTCTATTCTTTGCAAATAGCCTAATAAGCGAATTAACGCTGCCATTTCCATTGGAAAGGCCCCAGCTTCAGCTAAAACAATCTCATAAGGGACCGTATTTTTTATTTTGAAATTACTTGTGATTAAGTGTTTTTGAAGTCTTTCTATTTGTTTTATTGTTGCAGTTAGACCATCGGCAGTCACATATAACCCAAGAAGAACTCAACAGAGACAGCGAAAGAAGAACGGAATCACGTCTCATTTTCTTCCGTATTGTTAACTGGAGGGCTCCTAAATTTACATTGGATTTTGATCCGCAAGACCTCAAACGCGGCAACATTACATAACAGGAAAGATCATAAAGTTTTCTTGACCTAGGGTCGATTTTCTGAGGCGCCCGAGGTTTTCATTCACTTGACCAAAAGTCCCGAGACGGTGAACGCCTAAAGATAAGGGGAAGTGACAGCCGTAGGTAGTTATAAATTTCCCCGTACATGTTCCTGCGTAACTTTAACCTTCCTTAACTTTATAGCTGTCAAAACAAGTAGGTACTGCACCTATATCAGTCAGAAAGTTTTATACATGATTTTTGTGACTAAACTGGCGTTCCGCGATTAAACTCTTGCATTTAACGTCGTTCAAGTTCAAACTTGTTTAACACAAAGGATACATATAGGCTACCATTCCCACACGCAAACATTGCTTATTTTTTATGACAAGATTTGCCCAACCCAACAAGTGGTCGCAAATGTGAAAAATTTGAAATTTGAAATTTACTGTCGGAATTTTTAAAGTCAATAGACCAATCATATAATTATATTTTAAAGCATTTTTATAATGTTTTTAAATATTAGTAATATTTAAAAATTTAGTATTTGTTATTTATTTTATATTTTATTAATGTATATTGAATGAAAAGATAATTTTATTTCTTATTTTAGATTTTTTTTCTATAGTTCTTATTTATTACTTAAAAAACTAATGATCATTGTTTCTTGGTTCGATTGTAAAATTTACATAATTATAATTTCATACTATGCCCCTTATGACAAATACTTGTTTTACATTACTATATGCAAACATCTTATTTAAACATTAATTCATGGCTCAAATTTCTACTCTATTAATAATCTATATTTGATGGAAATGACATTGACAATTAATTAAAAGATAGATTTGTACCTAGTACTAGTACTTATAATTAATACATTTCATTTCAAGTTTCATAATATGTCTATGGTATAAAGAGAAATATCAATGTCAATCTACAAAGCAACTTGATCCTTATCCTTTTTTTATCTCGCTTTTGCAACACTAATGTGAAAATTAAAACAGTTTAAAAAGTGTTTCATTTCTTTGTTTCCGTGTGAATGCATAAATATCACCCCCTGCCAACCGGGACAATGACAATCACAGTCAAATGGTTTCCAGACTATCCTAATCCTACGTATCAGATTTCGATTTTTCCAGGAAAGTTCCAATCAAGTAGAAATGAGCTTGCTTGCACTAAACTATACTCTATACAACAGTCTCGGTTTGTCATTGAATGTTTGTCAATTCTTCTATCAAGAAGATTCCTTATCAAGACTTTTTTCTATGCTATTTTATTTTCTAGTCAAGATTTTCAAAGCTTGTCCAATATTTTAGATATATTTACGTTCTTTACAATTATTTTATTTTAGAATTTTATTATTTTTTTATTGGAAGAAGCTGAAAAAACTGTTACAAAATATAGTTGTAACAACAATAGTAAATACAAAGTTGCATGAGTTTCGATAAATTGATTTTTATTGACGATCATTTGATTTTTGTTGACGATTGATTTAGTATAAATTTATTTATTTATCAAGAAAATTGAATATTCAGTGTTCTTTCTACAACATTTCTTATTGTTGAGTCATTTAATGTAAGTCAATTTATTTTAGAATTTGAGCTTTGTTCAATTGATTTTTATTGGCTAACCATTTAATGCATGCCATTTTATCTATAAAAAAGACTCAATATTCAAAGTTTTTTTTTAGGGAATTTCATTTTCTAAGTAAAGAATTTTGGACCTTGTCTAACAATTTTTTTTTAATATTTATATTCTTTACAAGTATTTTATTTATCAATAATTGATGTATTTTTAGGTAATTCAAAGGTATTCCTTTTAGGAGTTCAATTAAATAGAACAAATTTTCATTTGACAAAAAAAAAATGATAAAAGAACATCTTCAATAAATAACAAATCTTCATTAAAAAACTTAATAAATTTTAATAATACGTTTATTTAGTCTTTTAATTTATTTGTTTGTTGTTCCTTGGGGACTTTCTTAACCATTATAAAAATATTCTAAAGTACATTTATCTTTTTAATGCATTTGCTATACATAAAGAAGGGAAAAAATGGAGTCATGTGGAAGATTAGAAAAAAAATACCGACCATATTCAAGGGGGAGAGAATAGAAGGGACCACATTAAAAGACAAAATAGCAACATAAAGATGAAGCCCAATCAAGGAGAGTTGAAAAACAAGGAGCTAAAACTTGCTCTTGTCATGTTTGTTTTTTCTTTCTAGAAATTAAAAGCTATAAAATAGATTGAAAATTAGATTCTTAAGTTAAAAGGATATGTGGAATAGAAACTTAGCATTATTCAAATGTTCTATTTTATCTCTTTGTGTGAACATATTTAAACAATTTGTCCTCATTTGAAAGATTCAACAATGGTGTTTGTGAATGTGTTCATTCTTAAAGTATCTTATGTTAATTTAAATCTTAGAAATTAAGTTAAATAATCTTTCTTGTGTGAATAATGGAGCTATGGTTGGGTTTCCCTTTTCTTTGTTAACTATTTTAAGATGTAGGACTAAATATTTGTTCAATGCTATCTTGGTTGATTGTCTATTCAATTTGGCCACCTCCTAGGGCTTGCATCAAGTTTTCAAATATTATTTCAGCTTCACCCAACATCAAACATTGGTACAACAAGGTGAAATAGTCATATTCTAATTACTAGATTTTAGTCAGATTAGATTCACGAGGAATATATTTAATTTCACATATTAATTTAATTTTTACAAATATCAAATTTAAAACTATAAACATAAATCTAAAATAAATTACAACAAAATTTTAATGCTAATATATCATTTAACAATGTCTAACTTTCTAATATCACAATAAACTAATCTCTAAATCCATCATTAATTTTATTTAATTATTATATTGTATTATTAATTCAATTTAGATATTAAAATCCTTAAATTAATATTAATTAATTATCCTAAGTAAAATTGTAGTGAAAATCTTTTATTTTTATTAGAAGCATAATGTTAAAAGTTTGAAGTATTTAATTTCTTTAATAAAATGTCATAAAAATTACATGGATTTATCAAAAGATTGTCATTCAATTGGTTGAGCACTATTGTTGAAGGTGATGATGTATTATTTGATTATACCATCTACCAAAATTCAAACCCTTAAAAATGTGATATAAGAGATAAAACTATCATCTTGACAAAATAGATAACAATATTAGTGTAAACTCATATTCTCATATGACATAGCAAAAACTATCTGATAGGTATCTCTAATAAAAAAGGTAATAAGGTCTAAAGTAGCAGAGAGGACTATGAGAGTAGCACCCACGAAGAGAAGAGTGAATGAAACCCTAGCGCCCATGTATCCTTTGGAATCCTTATGCAACTCTTTCTACTGCGCAAAAAACCATATTGTGGATTAAATCTATGGCATGTCAAGCTAGAGACACCATTATTTTGGATACTGTAGAAAAGACAGAGAGTGCGATTTTGAGGAAAATGGCCTTACCAAAATCGGAAATGTTGCAAATTCCACCATGGCTAACACTAGAAAAGATGATGACATTGTCATTAGTGACTACCCATCTTTATTGCACTTTGAGGTATTGTCATGCTTTGGTAATATTGCCAACAAATTCTTGTATTGTATACTCCCTTTTGCTCTTTCTCCACTTTGTCCTTTGTGACTACAACATGTTCATCCTTTCCACTATCCTTTTGTCAAAAACATTGTCCTTGAATTGGTTTGCATTCACTGCCTTTTACTTTTTTTTTTTGTAGTGAACAAAGTTGAAAAAATACAATAGGAGAAAGAATGCAGTCCTAAAGAAAGACTGCCAAAACAAAGAGTGAGAAAGCACTAGACATAGCAAGCATACAACTCACAAATACATATAACTATGCCAATCAATAGTAACAGAAACAACTGAAACAACCAACAATACATATAATCCAAAATACAATGCATGAAGGACATGATTACATATTGAACTTGAAAAACATATGCAGTTATTTGGCACAAATGAACTCCCCTTCATGGTGTTGAAGAAACTGATATCTGGTCAATTCTAGATGCTGATTGTAATATACATCACCTTTACGTCCCTTCCTGAGTTGAGAACATAAGAATATAAATTGAACCGTTAGGTCAGAGTAAAATTTTTGAATATATGTTTGTTGATGCAAAATGTGATTGGAAAGCATAGTTGAACATCTACTTTTCCATAGGTGTAACAAAATAAATTGTCTCATAGAATCAACAATTAAATTATTATGAAATTTAATACCAAACAAAGCTTCTTTCCATCTCAATGCATGATCAAAAATAGCAGGAAGGTGGTCAAAAATAATGTTCCATTTTTTTTCTTTGTAATAGTCCCAAAAGATATGCTTCAGATCTTCATTGTGCTGACAAAAAGGGCACCTGGCAGCTTGAGTCTTTAAATATTTAATTTTGTCCCCAACATGAAGCTTATGATGAAGAACTTTCCAAGCCAAAACCTCTGCATTAGCTTTTGCTTTAGATTTCAAAATTTGAGCACTAAGCAACTTCCATTTCTTCTCAGAAAATTTACAATGCCATTTCCTGTTAAGCCTTTTACTTGTCATTGCATAGTCTTCAAATTGTATTTCATTTGGTTTTGACTATGATTTTCATTTGATTTATGATGAATTTACTTTCCAAAAGGTTTTTATTGGATCCTTATCATGGTTAGTGCATACATGACAATCCTTTATTGGAAAATTATTGGCATTTTATGGTTCTTATCATATTCATAGGGTCATGATTGTCCCTTCTTTATGTATTTAGTCTTGAAATTGTCTTTCATTATCCTTAATCTTTTTGAAACTATCCTCATCTCAAGAAAAAACTATCCATGAAGTTTGTAGAAAGGTTGTATTTTAAATCATAATAGGTTATTGATCATGACTGTGTCTTTGGTGATATGGCAATTGTCCCTCTTTATTCCAAGTCTAAAAATTTATTTTATAGTGATCTTCATTGCCTTATTTATACCTCAAGTCTCCTCTAATGATGACTGCCAGACGTGCTAAACAAACTTTAAGTATAAATCCACTCAGCTCTCAAAACTTAAGTTAAAAAAATTTAATGTACAGTCAATCCAATGTGTGTTTTTTGTATTATTTGATATCTACATTTCTACATTATTACTAAATTATGTTTGGGATCTTTATTTTACCATTTTTACATGAGGACTAAAAGGCATTGCCTAAAATTGACAGTCAGTCTTACAGTTGATATAAATATTTATATTTTAAAATCATACTCTCCATTGTTTTTCTTTCATTTTTCTGGTAAAATATTTATAAACTGATATTTTATTTCTAAAATTTGGAGCTTTTTTTCTTCAACTAGAAAAAGAAACACATACAAGCAATCAGACACAGTTGTTTAACAAAGCTTAAGAAGGTATTTATCATTACAAATTTTCATATTGATTTAATACCATAAATTTCTATGTCATTTGATTAGTTAAATTTGAAATCTTCTTTTTATAAAATGACTTCTTTTATTGTTTAAAATTTATATTTTCCTCTATATTTCTATGTTGCTTGCAGGCCTATAACTTTTGGAATTTATATTTTTTTGTAGCATTTAGAGGTTCAAAGGTCCAGGGGAAAAATGTCAATTTATTCATTGTTGAAGGCAACTAATGAGTGCATCAAATGTGAAAATTGCTGAAAAATAGAGTTTTGTTTTCATCTAGGCAATTTCACAGCTTAAGTAGTTTAGTCTAGCAGAAATATGAATCCATTTATAATTAAAATGTACTAATCATTTGATAGAACAAAATCCAAACAAAGGAAGCCAACTCAACTTGCAATGATAAAGAAAACACAAATTGAATGATATGTTTGCTCAAAATAGAGTTGTGTAGGATTCAAAATATGAACCTATGGGTAAAGTTAAATTATTACAGGTACAACCAAGAGGATTAGTTATTAGATAATTATAGGAAATACACATTTAAGATGCCACAACCACACTAAATAAGTTTGAGTAACCCTTTGAAGAAAACATCTTCACACTATTGGACAGATGTTTTATAAATTTATTTAATAATAAATCATAGTAGCACTAAACGCATATACAATGACGTCATCTCAAAATTTTCCTTGTAGGATGAGAAGTCTTTTAGACAGATGGGTAGGGCCTCAATTTTGGGAAATGTTGTTGCTTGAAAATTCAATTAGAAAAAAGAATAATTTTTAGAGGATAAGCTTTAGAAATTTAAAATAGAAACATAGATTTTAATCATTTTTTTCCCTTAGCATAATGAATCGGGATAGATCAATTGGCATTTTCAATTTTACTTTAAATTCCAAGCATTAACCAAATTAGACCAGATTTCCTCACATATAGGCCTGATGGTAGTTTGCCTCTATTGGTTTTAGAGAGTATCATAGAAGTGTTAATACACTTCAGATCAAATCTGCATTTAATATGTTTTTGAATATTATAAGTGTGATATTATCTCTAATTTAAGGGTTCATCCAAGAGTCTGTGTAGAAGTTGATTTGAATAAACCCATGTATGAGAATATTAATTTGATTGGCCTAGGCTTTAAACTAGATCAACCTATAGTCTATTTGAATAAACCAAATGCATTTTTTACTACCAAAAAGAACACCACTTGATTCATGATTGCCCTATCAAAAAAAAAAATAGTTCAACCACCCTTGTCTTCTCAGCCTAGTGACCATAGTCAATCTCAATCCCTTCACCCTTCACCTATTAACAATTTGCTTGTTTCCTTTGCCATCCCCTCCACTCCTGTAGATGTGTTTGTTAAACCTTCTTCTTCTTTTAAAGATGTGGTTATGTCTGATGGGTGGAGTTTGGTTAGGAAAAGGAAAGAGCCACCTACCCCATCTCATCATCCTATATTCCACCCTTCACTTCATGAACTTCCTTCCTCTACACCTCCTTCCTCTCCTAAGTTGGTTTCTCATGAGTCCAGTTCCCATCATCATCATTCTTCTTCTCAACCACGCTCATGTGACACTTATACCCCTTCTTCTCTTCCTCGTCATAGATCTAAATCCCCTTCTTTCACTACCAAAAATCACATGAGATTAAAGAACATGACCTTACCCTTGATAATAGCTTTAGTGTTTTGACTTAGGAGGATGATTCTACTTCTCTTCCTCATGAATTTTAGGCTCCTCTCATGGAATGTTAGAGGGATTTCACTCCCTCATCATAAGTATAAAGTAAAGAGGTTGTGATGATGTGAAAAAATGATGTGTTATTCCTCTAAGAAGTTAAACTCAGTCACATAAGACTTGAGGCATTCTTAAGAAATATTTGGAGGGATGCTACCTTCTTGCACACTTCTCATCCAGATGGGAAAGATGGAGCTATCATTGGGTTTTCATCTTGGGTATCAAATTTTGTCATTGATAAGGGTGAGGACCCCTCTCATTGTTGTTTTTGGATCCTTTCCATTATCAATGGACAACTTATAGGATTTTTCTCTATTTATGCCTCCAACGTTACTAAAGAATGTGTTCAACTTTGGGATTGGATGGTCAATAACTTACCCAATGCAGATTGGATTCTTGGTGGTGACTTCAACATGGTTGAACACTTCCAAGATCACATATGATCGAAACTCCTTGGGTTTGGTGGACCTAATTCATGATAAATTTGATATCCATTCTACAAATTCATTTACCTAGTCCAAATGTAGAATGCTCGATGTGATAGAAAATTGAGTAGGTTGGATAGATTTTATGTTGCCCCTACTTTGTGATTGATCCATGATTCCTTAGGTTAGTGTGTCCAATCAAAATACTCTACTAATCTTTTAGATCATTATCCCATTGTCTAATACATATGTTTATCTCAACATCTAAACATTGATAATTTTTTCCCTTTTAAACTAAATGTTTCTTATCTAAAGAATCATTCGTGTTTGGCCACCCTTAAGGAGATTTGGAAGTCTCTACCAAGACTAGATGAAGGAGGTTCTTAGATTGATTGGTGGTGTACGACCATTACTCAATGCACAAATTTCATTCGTTCTTTTGGCAAACAAATGGCAAGGTAGCATAAATGTAAGGAGAAACCTCTCCAAGGAAAACTTGCCCATGACTTGAAACTTCTTAATGCTGATCCTAGCAATTTATTAAACTGCAAACTTCCATTGCTGCTACCAAAGCCCAATTGTGTTAAAATTGATAATTATAAAGGACAATGGGCTAAATTCAAATCTAGGTTACATTGAATAAAACAAGGAAACAAGGGCACTAAATATTATTTTAATTATCTTAGCTATAAACACAAAAAAGAAAGAATCAGTGCTATAAGGGACAATTATGGTGTTCTACACTCTAATCCTTCTAAAATAGGCAATCTATTTAAATAATTCTATGAAAATCTCTTCAAATATGATAAATGAGAGGATATTCAACAAGCACTTGAGGACATTATAAAGGATCATATTCCTACTTGAATTGATTTCTAGTACAACCACTACCTTGATAAAACACTTTCCTTAGAAGAATTAGAAAACACTCTTTTCTCCATGGCTCCTTATAAAAGTTCTGGTAGTGATGGGCTTCCTATGGAATTCTATCAGGCTATGTGGAATCTCATTAAGGATGATTTTTACTGCTTATATTTGGAAGCCTTTACGAAAGGATCTTTAGGTCTAATTATGAATGGAGGCATAATCAAACTTCTTCCCAAAGGAAAAAAGAGGATACTATTTCTGGTTGGCATCATATCACTTTGCTTAACACATCATATAAAATCATTGCAAAGGCCTTGTCTATCAAGATTAAACTTGTGGTGCAAGAAATTGTTAGAGCTGAACAAATAGGTATTATTGCTGGCATATTTATTCTTGAAAATCTTATTCTAACTTGGGAAACATATAATTGAGCCCAACAAATAGGTCAAAATGTGATTTTAATTAAACTTGACTTCAATAAGGCTTATGATAGAATTCAGTGTAACTTTATCCTTTATATGCTGTAATGGTTGGGGTTTGGGCCTAGATTTTGAGAACATATTCAAATGTTGTTTCAAGATGCTAATGCTTGGATTATTCTCAATAATATGATGACAGACTCCTTTCTCCTACAAAGATCTATTCTGCAAGGATGTCCTCTTGCTCCATATTTATATGTCCTCATAGTTGATGCATTGGTCTATATGCTTTAGAGTGCTAATAAAATGAAGCTCATTGCGAGAATATCTATTCCAAAAGATGTTGATGTTATCAACTCACATCATGCTAATAATAGTTTACTATTTTTAAAAAAATCTGAAAACAATAATTCTAATGTGTTGGAAATTTTGGAACTATTCTACATTGTTTTGAAGATTCTAAACTTGCTCATTATAAAATTAAATTGTTGATGGTTCAGGAAAGACCTACTCCTCCTTGAATCCCTCAAAAATTGAAGCACATTAAACACGGAGAAATCATCAAGTATCTTAGGATATCTTTTGGTTTTGGAGTTTTCCTCTCTAATACATGGAGTTGGTATCTTAACAGACTCAAAAATTATCTTTTCAATTGGGGAAATAAGTTTCTTTCCTTGGCTGGTAAAATCTAGGTTGCCAATAAAATCTTCCTTGCCACACGTGTTTATTATTCGCCTTGTTGGATATCTTCTAACAAAGGTTATGAAGACTTAATTAAGCTTATTCAAAAAAATTTATTGACTAAATGAGATAGCATCATGGGATTTATATCCACATCATGGAGTCATTGCATTCAACTTAAATGTAAAAGTGGTCTAGGTTTAATTAATCCAAAAAATCAAGGTATTTGTTTGGGTACTCAATGGATTATAAGAGTTTTCAAAGGTGAGGAACCTTGGAAGATTCTTATAAGGAACAAAATTAACTTAGCTTCAATTAAATGTAAATGGCAATCGGTGAGATGACTTGATAAAATTCTTCATGCACCTTTTTTTTCAATTAATGCTTCTCCATCCCTTCAATCTATTTGGAAGGCTTGGTAATGTATTTGTCATCTTTCACAATGGAGAGATGCCTCTTCAACATGGGTTTAGCTTCTCCACTTCTTCCATTTGGTGGAACAAACTCACTTGTTATCATAAGCAGCCTCTAGCTTTAAGCTTTCCAAAACAGTCATATTTTCTATTCAAAAAACGAGTTCATAATGTTGGTGATCTTTGGGTTTTTTCTACTTTGAGTTGGCTGCCATGGCACACCGTCAAAGTGCAATTTAATTTGAGCAAGAAATTTAGACCTTTCTTGATTTTTTTGTGTTCCCTGGTTCCATTGAATTGTCTATGAAATTATGAATTCTTATCTATTTTATTTTCTTCAAAGACTGGCTATGGTTGGGAGCTTATCATTTCCTAAGTTTTCCTTTAAAAAAGTTATATTTGTAGTTGCTTCCTATCTTGCCTTTGAATCCTCGCTTAAATATTAAGTGCATTGCAGATTTAGTAAAAAAATCTGGACAAAACTTTCTGGTCAAATTTGGAAATCAATAGCTACTTCAAATGCTCAATTAATTTCTTGGAAATTACTTCACTACAAGTTTCCCATTGGTGGCAGGTTAAAATGTATCAGGTTAAAACTAATTAAATGTCCCTTTTGTTTAAAAAAGAAGATATAAGGCACACTTTTTTGGGATGCCAACTTGTTATTTAAAGTAATGGAACTCTATATTTAATGACTTTCCTACTATTTTTTATCATAAATTAAGATGAAAAGAGGCTCTTCTTGGGACAAAGCTCCGTGATAATGTTATTGCTACTAGTGTTATAGATAGGTAATATTGTTACATTTATGGAGAACCAAATGTAAAGCAATTTTCAATATTCATATTTGTCACCAAGAAATTGTAGTTTTAAAGGTTTACTCTGATACTTTTTATTGTCTTGCTTCTTTGTTCTTGTAACTATAGGTGAAATCTAAGAACCCCAAGTTAAAGGTCTAGATTCGATAAATCAAGCTTCAAGTGTATCAACTATTAAGTAAAAAGCATCTTCATAGTGTACAAACTCTAAGGTCTTAGTTTTGATTTTGTTGCTACAATTTGACTATATATGGTGTTGCTTTAAGGTCCCATTTTGGATTTTTCTATTCATTATAAAATTTTCTATTCCAATTTGCTATAGCTAGAATGTAACATACTTAATCATTGATACTAAGCCTATTGTTGTTTATGTAATTACTGCTAAGTCTATTATTGTTTATGTAATTATTGATGATATGTCTATAGTTGTTTTGTAAGTTAGCTATTATTGGTGGCTATTTTTTTTACCATTATGACTTGATCAACTTCTCTAAATTTTATAACTACATTTTATTCTATATGTATCTTATATTTTCTCAATATAATAAAAATATCTATATTATAAAATACACTTTATTTTCCTTAGAACCAATACAACCAAAATTTATACCTAGTAGCCACACACTCACTTGGCAATCCACTTTCAACCAATGTTAGGCTTGTAAAAATTATAATAAATTGTAGATAAGCTAGTCCTACTAAACTTTATGAAATTCTTTGGAACATATTAAATTGGCTTAAATAAATCTTGTATGCAACAGTGTACAACTATCCAAAACCCCTTGTAATGAATTTACACCTTGCAAAGTTAGATTATTTGAGCATAGATAAATAGAGGGAGTAATAGATGGGCATTGACTACTTAGAAGAGTGCGAACAGAGGCAGGGTTTTATAGAATCCCCCATCCCATTTTTTCCAAGCTCACCTTGGATTTGTTTCACTGAGAAAGGTTTCATTTACTGAAGGAACACATTGTGCAGATGAAGTCTCAAATGTTTGCAATTTTGTTCCCTTCTCAACTTCCTCAACCCCTGAGTTTGAATTTGATCTTAATTTTAAAGCATGGCTCTCGCTACTACTTACGAAAGTAGGATTTTTTGGGTCTGGTACAACATTATTGAATTGGTAGATATCATCATAATAACATTATAGATGGGTGGACTAAGTGTTGCATCAACATGAACACATAGAATCCTAACATGAATGCATCTAAATGCTTGCTCCTCAGAGCATCTTTCTGATATTGTTGAATCTAGTATTCTCAAAATATTTCCCCCTTTGTAAAGTCTCCAAGCCTACATCACACATTAACAATTCAGTAAATTTTGGGGAAAAACATCACCAAAGAGAAAATGAAAGATGATAAATTGAGATCATTAGCCATTCTAATAAATTTTGCATTCCCTTGGGCTAAATGGTTCTCTATGTTTTTCCTTCCACTGAGGAGAAAAATACATTTATAAAATAATGCATACAGATGGATTGTGGATGGACTATTGGATTAGGTTTGGAAAATATTATATAGATATGTTGAAAAGGTTGTACACAAATCAATATTCATTTATCAAATATGAGAGTAATCACACAAGGTTTGACAGTTTGCGAAGAGTGACAGATATTGTCTTGCAAGACACCAGAAAAGTTGCAGGTTTATGGTTGGATTGTGTGATAGGTCCCATGATTGAGATTGCAAAGTGAATGTATTAATTCTTGGAGATGGCTAGATTACTGCAACACGTCTTTTAGATCATTTTTTCTCTTCAAAATGTTCATTATGGGGGAGAAAATATGGAATAATGACCATTTTTCTCCAATTTTTATCATGGGGGAGTATGTAGGATAATAAACATTTTTATCAAGGTTAAAGCATAATAGTGGTTTACAATTATTTTGAGGAAGGAATTCTCATTTATTTTTGTTTTCACCATATCAATGGGTTCGACCGAACTTATAGGTTCGATTGAACACTATTATATGTTCAATTGAACCTATAAGTTCGGTCGAACCCATTGTTCGACCGAACCACTCAACGACCCAATAAAATAAACATATTTTATAGGGTTCAGTCGAACTTGGGTTCGATCGAACCCCTTGAATTAGGGAAAATAAAATAAAAAAAGTCACTGTCACATGACTATTTGTAAAGCGGCGAACGTGAATAGAGGAGGACGGGGAATGTGAACAACAAAGGCGGTGAACCCAGGGGAAAAACGCGCACCACATTTCTAATTTCATCAACCTCTCAAGTGATTGAGCCATAGTGAGCAGCAAGTTGGTGATTGAAATTGCGTTTCAAATTGAATTTATTTTGAAAAATTTTTAAACCCTAAATGGAATGAAATGGTTAAAATTTACAGTAGAATTGAAATTAAGTTTGTTGAAATTGAAATTGCATTTGCTTGAAAGTTTCTAAAGCCTTTCAAGAACAACAAACTTAATTTCTATTATGCTTTGATTAATGTTCATACCATGTTTGAAAGCTCCAATTTTGGCATGGGCAGGGAGTGTCGAATTTGACTTTGCAGTCCATTTGTTGGAAAGATTTTGCATACCCATTTTTAAAATTTGTCAAACAATTAATGTGTCTGGTCTATGCTTCCACATTTTGCATACATTTCTACCAAGGCACTGCCAATTGCATTTTCTTGAATGTTTCTAAAGCCTTACTTTGTTAACAAATTTTTTTGAGGAATTATATCAAATAGTTCATGTTCCTTCCACATTTTGCATACATGTCTACCAGGGCACTTGCAATTGCAACTACAACATCTGGTAAAATCCCCCCTTGATGATTTGATTGATGTCCATACCCTGTCCAAAGCTCCCATTTTGGCACAAGCAGGGGGAAGGTTGTGGAATTTGGCTAATTGCATTTGCTTGAAAGTTTCTAAAGTATTTTCAACAAACCCATTTGCAAGGATAACATTATATTATTTAAGTACAAGCTTAAGTTTAAATCTTGCATTTGAAAGATAAATTGAAATTAAAATTATATGTTTGAGGCAATGCATATAAGACACCCATACAAAATAGTACAAAAGAAAGAGAAAAATGTAAAGAATGCACTTGTAACCTATACTTGAGAGCATTAAAATTTTGAAATTAAACATAAAGAATAATAGGATATATATATATATATATATACACACTTTCAAATCAGCATTGAATATTAGAGGATTCAAACTACATATTAGGATTTTTTCTTTTAATATAAATCAGGTAAAGCTTATTCCTTTGAGTAGATGAATAAACTCTATTAATATTTAATAGTAAGGTTGTAAATGAAAAATTATTGCGGTTACAAGATAAAAGAAAATAATACTAATAGGTAATATTTATATTAAGGAATGTCATCTCCAATAACATACTTAACACTAATAATTGGGTTATAATCACATTATGTATCATAAATACAAATATTAACATTGATGAAAATATTATATTATGGATAATAATTATAATAAAACATAATAAATTGAAACTTATTTCATATGAACATGCAAGGGAAATGTTAGTATGTATTATAAATAGTAATATTATTATTTAGAGTAAATTTTAATATTGCAATAATAGTATTTACCATTAATGTTATGAAATGATAATAATGTTGTTATATATTAACTAGTAATATAAGCGTTGCAAGTGTTATTATCCAATATACAGTGCCCAATGTATATAACAAACAAAACCATTCGCATTAAGAGAAAGCACTAATAAATATTTCTTTTATTGTTGGTTTTAGGGCATGACCTTGGAGAACCAAATAGTAATGTTGTTAAACATTAAAAATTGTCAATTTTGGAACAAATGACAATAACATTAATTGGAGTAAATGCTATTTTAAAGTTTAAATTTATATTTTAATTTTAGGGTAAATACTTTTGGTTGAATTTATGAATTAGAAATAGAAATTTTGAAAGGGCCCCACCCTTTTACAAAGACCAATAAAGAAACAAAAAATGATCAATCATATTGGCATGGAACAACAACAAGAAAAATATAGTTGTAATTTAGAAAAATAACATCCAATTAGAAATACTCCACCAATAGTGGCAATGTATCTAATAAAGAGGGTCATTTTCCCAAAAACATTAGTAGATCTATCATTTCACAACTTGAATCCAAAATTCTTCAAGGAACTATATCTTATTGTCAACCTTATCCTTTTCCATGAATGAACCTAGTTGAGGTTTGTAATGGAGTTTCCATCTTTAGTTTCCAAACTTAAGACCAAAGGGAATAAGGGTTCCTATAATCTTCTAAACTTGAACCTTCTTCATATTTTTAAATTATTAGAAGAAATACCAAGAGGTGAATGTTGCAATTCAAGAGAATGGTAGAGGCAATGAACTCCAACTAATACATCTGTAACATGATTCTTGTCTCTACCAATCTCCTCTAAATTTCTCTTGATAAGACCTTCTAAATTAGTCATGTCTACAAGAGGACCAACCACCCCTCGATTATGCTCAAAGGGAGCCTCAACGAAATCCTAAGGTAAACAAGGCTCCATCTCATCCTTATGCATTTTGTTCAACCTTGCCTTCCTCTAAAATTCCTAAACCTATAAAATACATAGCTATCTACACATGACAACATGGTGAGAACACAAGAAAATCCTATAGCATGACATGTTGAACCCAAATAACCAAATTCAGAAATAATTTAATCTATAAGTATAAATAGTTTGATAGTAGA
Organism: Sequoia sempervirens; assembly: GCA_007258455.2. Lineage (NCBI taxonomy): Eukaryota > Viridiplantae > Streptophyta > Pinopsida > Cupressales > Cupressaceae > Sequoia > Sequoia sempervirens. Next base: position 329,548,577 of record VDFB02105785.1, read on the forward strand.
AACTTCATACATATAAAAATATGATAAATGTGTGATTATTTTTCTTTCCAATCTATAAATTTTTGATGTGCTTGGCTATATAATTTCAAGATGATTCACTCATTTAATGTAATGATAAAAATTTAGTATGTACATGAAAGAAATATTTTCAAGACATCAAGCTACCATTCTACATAACTCTCACATGGAAATAAGAATATTATTTTATTTTAACTAAAGAAAGTGTGTGTACTCTATCTTGAAAACTACTAATTAATTTTGAATTATATACTTATAATTTAAAATTAGAGCATCCTTTGTAACATGGAATAGATAGTTTAATTAATGAAATAAAATATGTTTTTATATTAAGAAAAGATTCAAATATATGGAACTCATACATTGAGAAATTGACTAAGATGTAACTCTGTATGAGAATTAAGATGCTCGAATAATTTATATACCTTCTTTCAATAACTAACATTAGAAATTAATAATTGGCTCATATTGTATACCCACCTCCCAATGGTCTTGGAATGGATGCATTTAGATGGAGAAGGATTTCAAAAGGCTCACGGTACTTGTGGACCCCTCAAAGGCATGATATAGAACACATGAAAGTTCTTTATTTATGAAATTTGGTCTTTATTTGTTGGCTTCTCGACTCTCAATCTTCCATTGTTGGTTTCTAGTGTGATTATACAATGTGAGCCAAGTATTAATTTGTAATGTTGATTATTGAAAGAAGGTTTTGTTTCATAAGAAGAGGTATGCTGACATATTCCAAGGCATGTTATTATCCACAATGCATGAAACTTCTTCACATCTATACCAAGTTCTAAACAGATACAAATCTGCCATTTCCATGGAGGAGATTGATGATTTAAAAAGAAAATATCATACCATTTATTTCTTGAGAAGTCATGTTTGCATTCATGATTTGCAACTTCCATCTTCATCCAAAAAGAAATTTTGTTATCGTTATGTGCCTGATATTAACAAATCAAAACCTTCTTTTGAGCATGATCGCCAACACAAAGGTAAACGAGTGGAAACAGAAGAAAGCTCGATTAATGGCTTTCAACATGTTGGTGGAAAATCTGCATCTTTTTGAAAGTGGCTTCTCAGCTTATCAGTCTTATGTTTAGTAAGGTTTTGTAATCTCCAGTGTTATGTATTCGGGTCACGGGTATATCTAGTATGATGTCTTCTTTTGGGTATTTTGGGTGCATAAGACAATGTGCATATGTACTGATGTATTCAACCAATGTGCTTATGTAACGTTGTAATTAGATAATTGGTCATTTGTACTGGGACATCACTAGTCTTTTTGATATTTTGTAAAATTTGTTACTCAGACAACAACTCGGGGTTTTCTTGCTTGTTCTTTCCCACCAGTATGTCCACCTGAACTAGCTATATGTACAAAATATTATATATAAATAAAATTATAAGCGGTCTCCCACTTTTTCTTAAAAAAAAAGTTCTTGTAAATGTCCACATCTTTTTCCTTGACACAGTTGCTATTTTTCCTACAACAAGATTTTCTTTTATGCAAGGTCTCACTCACTCCAAGATTAGTACAAAAAAACTATACCCGTAACACCTAGAATGTAAGATGACCAAGGATTAATACCAAATGAAAGAAAGTAGTGGTGTAAAAATATTCCTACACTAATAAATGGGATATTATATACTCAAGCACTAACAATACCTACAAGCCAATCATATGAATCATGTGATATTATATACTCAAGCACTAATAAATGGGATGTTTTGAAACTATACATTAAAAGTGGTTTATTGAAACCATGAGTGAAAATAATTCAACCACAATTTTTGTATTCCACTTTGATATATTCAAACCCATTAAAAGATTTCTTATGATTTTTCATAATGTTGGTCAATACTTTACTGTAAATATTCTATAGTCATGCTCTTAAATGTCATAAGAATATGTCATAAGAGGGTTTCATCTTATAAAGCTATAATGATATTATATGCTCTTAGAACATCTTAGACACCTCCCAAAGCATTCAACAAATGACAAATAACTACCAACACAAAGTGAGATGCCTCATTTCCTAATATGAGGACAAAATAATAAATCAAAATATTAGGATGCAAGGTTGACCCACCTTTCCCAATACTTGGCTAAGTTTATCATCTATTGAGGAGTGGATCCCAACAACAATTGTGCTTAGTGCTTACTACTAATCCAAGGAATACCTATTCATTTTTTCTTTATTGTATGCCTAATGACTCCTCATCTCAAGTTAAATTGTGGGAATGGATTTTTATGCCCTCCCTATGACTAAATGGCTACAAGGAGGTGAATATGATATGGTGGAAAAAACCAAGATACAAGTTGGTTTAGTTCTCATAAACTCTCTAAAAAATAATTGAATTCCTACATCCTAACTAGAAATACCATGAGGGGTTTAGATCCCATTTTAGACAAAAAATATTCTTATACTGATCACTAGTTCACTTGGACCAACTAAAGAGATGGTGAACTAAGGGAAACTTAGTTGTATTGATAGATTTTACTTAGTTATTTCTCTTTCCATTGTCCCCTCTCCACAAAACACCCTTATTTAAGTAGATTCTATTAAACCTATCTCACATATCACCTCCCAATTCTTTAAACTTTTCAAACTTCTTATTCCTCATACCTAATAATCTATCCTTCAAGCTCAACACTTCCCACCTCAATCAAATTGATCACCTTGCTTCCCTAATATCCCTTTGGTTGATGTTCCTAGACCTCATCAAAATGGTAAGTGGATACAATTGTGGAATGATGTGATTAAATCTATTGCACTACCTTACTATGATCTTACAATAAGAATATGGCTAGAAAGAGATCTAGAATGGAAAAAAAATATGGATCCAAATAGAAAAAAAACTTGTTTTGGCTTTAGCACTTACTAATAACTTTTCTACAATGAGTGGTTGCTTCCATTGAAATAAAACTTAGAAGATTTGAACTTAATTGTGGTAGAGGATCTCAATTAAGAGATAGGCTACATTGGATGAAAGGATATAAGGGATACAAATTATTTTTTAGTTATCTCGAACATATTTACATTCTCAAGAGTGGATAATATCTATCATTGATCAAGAGAGGTAGTTCCATGACAACTCTAATGATATTAAATCCATTTTCCTCCAACATTACAAATAATTTTTAATTGATCTAGTTGAAGGAGATCCACTTCAAGATATAGTTGAGGAATTGATTGGCACTTGCATACCCAAAATAATTGGTCTAAAAAATAGGCACATTTAGATAATTTATTCACCCTTGAGGAGGTTGATATTTCCTTGAAGGATTTGAATACTCAAAAAGTCTTGGAATAGATGGTTTAGCTACACAATTCCTTAAAACAATATGTCCATTCATCAAGGAGGACTCTATGAGGTATAAAAAGTAGCTTTATCAAAGGGATCCATCATTTAAATTCTATTAATCAAGGGTTGATAAATTAATTCCTAAAGGAATTTTTTTTTTTTATCTGAGGGTGGATACTAATTACTCTTCTTAATACCTCCTACAAGATTGCGGCTAAATCCATAGCTAAAATAATTGAACAGATGACACAAGAAATTGTAAGACTAGAAAAAACTATATTTATAAGAGGGAGATTTAAATTATAAAACTTGAATCTTTTTAAGGTATCTCATTAGATTCTACTTACTCTAACTTAAATTTAAAAAACAACATTAAAATCCACAAAACAAATTTCAAAGACATAATAAATTATTACAATATTATTTAAAAATCTAATTGTAATGAACATGTTATAGTAATAAATATTCAAATTTTAAATCTATGAAAATATATATAACCAAATGATCCTTAGTTTTCATATATAATTTGTGATGAGAATGTTGAATATTATAATTTTTTAGGCCAATCTTTAGGCACTAATTCACCATTGTTAAAATGATCCTTAGTTTATTCATTGTTTTTTTTATGATTATAATTTTTTTCAATTTCTATTAAACCAAACTCAAAATAATGGTATAGATTAAGATTCTTGTCTTTATCATAATTAGAAGTTGTATAAATTGTTAAATTATATATTTTTTAACATATATAAAATGTATGGTTGGATTAGTGAGATATTTATAACAAGTATGCAATATATTTAATCATATAATTATTTTTGTAATAGAGATGAATAATTAAATAAATGCTATAACAATATATAAGAGTTAGATAAAAGAATTAAAATTAAATATATTAATAACAAATAGTGATACTATTATTGAGGGTAATATAAAGGGGGATCGTCATACTAAAATAAGTCGCAAATAAAATCACCTGAGTAAGAAAAGTATTTTATTGATAATCTTATTAGGGATGCTAAGATGGTAATAAAAGTTTTGCAAGCAACAATGAGCTGACAAATAATAGTGTTTATGCGCTATTGTAAATATATATATATATATATACATTATTAATATTATTAATAAAATTTATTATAGTATTGATATGGGTATTAATGGATGGTATTTGTAATAGTATAAATGAGGGTATATGTAAACATGATATCACTATCACATTAACATTTCTATTATGAGTAAAGTTTAATATTATTTGTGAGTAATAAAATTGATAGAATGTTTGTATTAATTGTAGAGGGAGCCTTAATATCATCGAGTATTGTTAATACTCTTATCAATATTCATATCGATAGTTACCTTAATACTAATGTTAGCATACTTAACCTTATTAATGCTCATCGATAATTGGATAGCATTTTTGGCAAAACCTTTTATAGATGTTGAAATATGAGAGGAAAATAAATAAATAAATGCAAACCATATAATTATTCATGTTGTTATTACCATCAAAAGTTACATATTTAGTACTTTAAATGCCATCATTGGGTCATGAGGAACTATCCTAATAATCATAATACCATATTGACCTTACTGTCAACAAGAAATAGAAGTAGGAACAACTCATTGTGGGTTATGATGACATAACCATTATAATGAGAATATTATTAGTGTAACCATTAAATTGTGATACTTGCAAATTTAATATTTAAAGTATAGTTAATAGTGAGAGATGCATTAATAATAGTAACACATTAGCAAGTTAAACCAACAAATTAATTAAAGAAAGGATGTTAATTCTATTGGAGATGGTTATTGTTGCATCATAAATGCTTAAAGCATTAATTAGCGTAATTAAAGGATTAAAAAAAAAAAATATTGGGTTTTTCTAGTGAAAAATTATGGGCATAACAATTATATATTTTTTAACATATATAAAATGTATGGTTGGATTAGTGAGATATTTATAACAAGTATGCAATATGAAGTCAAACTTTATTAGATTTGATTCTTAATAAATTAGTTTTAACGATTCAATTTATAGCTTTATGCAATCTATAAGCTTCTTAAAGTTAGTTTGATGGTATCTAAACTTTTACAAGCATATAGTATGATAAATGTCTAACTATTTTGCTTTCCAATCTATAATTTTGATGTTCTGGCTATATATTATTCACCATAATGTAATGATAAAATCTAATCCTCACATGGAGGATTTTATATTATGTTCCATTAAACCCACCCTCTTTATGAGATTCTATGGAATATTGAAGGTATGTGAATTTCTTTAATTTTGTGACATATTCAACTAGATAAATTTAGGTCTTCAATGAAGGCAATAGGAACTTTTCTCACTACATAATCCTATTTTGAAGTTCACTATAAGCACAACTACTAGATTAGTTATTTTATCCCCACTATTTTCAAAATAATTTTACACTAATCTTTGTTTTCTTATTCTTTCTTTCATTGTTTCATTTAAAATTTGAACCATTTAAGGATGCTATGTTATAGATTATAGTTGTCTTCCAATTCTTTTTAAATTGTTAATGGTATGAATTTTTATTTTATTTTTTGGTAAATTAATAGCTGGAATGGCCAGCACCATCTATTATCAATATAATTAACAAAGTTTGGCAAATTTTCGGCTCTATTTCAGCCTTTCGATCACCAACTGACCTGACATTAGAAAAATTTACAACTTAATATGTCCACATAGAAGACCTACTAGCCTATCTGGTTCTTCCCTCCACCACTGCTCCTTTTGCCAAACTATCTGCCACGGTATTACCTTCACGGTACACATGGCTGATTTGAAACTCCTCAAAGGATGAGATGAGGGTCCCTATTGGTGACAACCAGCGACACAGTAACCAGTTTGGGGTGGTGTTATTTTGGATGGCATTCACTGTGACTAATGAGTCCCCCTCCAGATGCAACTTCGAAGCCTAAATGCTTTTCCCCAATTCCAAACCGCTCTGAGCCGCCCTGAATTCTGCCATATTGTTTGTAGCCTAGCCGATGGACTCTTCTTGCCGAGCAATTTCCTTTCCTTCAAAGTCTCTTGCCACACATCCAATACCAGTTGCTCTAGGATTACCAGAAGAGGCGCCATCGAAATTGACTTTAATCCAGCCAGGTAGCGGTTTCTGCCATAAAGTTATTTTTTGAAGCTCATACTTCTGTGATGCTTCTTGAACACCAACAATGGGAGGGATGAACAAACCATCGAATTTATTATTGAGCTCAATATCCTTGTTAGAGAACACATTTTTTGGGTAGGAAATCTTTTTAGCTGCACTGTTGACCAATTCTACCACCGCCTTAACCAGGCGCCTTACGAGTGCTTCCCTACACATTGATTGCTCTTGGAAGATATGCCTGTTTCGTTCCTTCCAAATTTCCTAGCATACCGTGGATGACACTATTTTCCAGATGCTACTGAAGACTCCATTATATGGCTTCCTTGGCCATGTGGAAAGCCAATCCCAAAGGTTTGATGGTAACGGGGTTGGGAACCTTAGAAGCTCGAGGATATATTTCCAGCAGTATTCAACACAGGGACATGAAAGCAAAAGGTGTGACGCTGTTTCCGCCTGTTGTTTGCACATTATACACCTGCTTGGTCCCCTGAAACCCAACTTAATTAACCTATCCTGAGTTAGTATCCTCCCCTGTGTGGCTAGCCAAGTAAACACCCCAGCTTTTGGCAAGACACTTTTCCCC
>VDFB02105785.1:329555732-329601865 GCA_007258455.2 Sequoia sempervirens
TCTCATTCTTCTCTATACATTGGTTTACCCAATCACTAGATAAAACATTCTTTTAGAAATCAGATAAAGCTTTGCATTTTTTATCATAATTTGTATATGCTTAGTTCTTGATCTGTATTTGCTTAGTTCATATTTTTAGGATTGTCTTGCATTCGTCTTCAGCCGAGAATGATTGCTAATGAGATTTTCTGAATGCCCTTCTCATAGCACGTGCCTCTACTTTCCTGTATATTCTAGGATATCTATATTGCTGCCATTGTTTCTTCACATTTTTGGATTGCACATACTGAGTTGGATGTAGCCATGTCAATTTTTTGGATGGTTTTGAGTCTTTGATGGCTTTTGTGTGCTCTTCATCCTTCAAATGAGAACCCTTCAAATAGAAATGGTATATTTGAATGAAGGCAGAGATGTTCCATTGGACGCGTGGCGATTGATTTGCATTGTTGTAATGAGAATAATGGAAGCAATCCTAAGTCCTATCTTGTTGTAATGTATACAAGTGTTGGGTAACTGGTTTGTGTTTGATTGATTATATTCCCTTAAATAGCCTAGGCTATCTCTAATGAAAACATACACATATATATGCATGTACATGTACATGTATGTATACACATGTATACACATACATATATAATACATGTATATGCATACACACATTTTCTAAGAGTTGATCTAGAAGAGAAATCCTCTCCTTGTGATGAAACATGATAGCCATTTACTTGGTATTTGCAAATACTTCTAGTTTCCAAATCTTAAGGAATAATAAAGTAGACAACTATTCATTAGGTGAGCAGAAGAGAAAAACCTCACTATGCATAGGGATGAGTCCAAACATGAAATACTAGAGTCCATGACCATAAATTTGTTTTCCCAAACCTGCAAAATCACCCCTTGACAAAGCATAAATCTATTGTAGACTCCAAGGTACTTCATAGATAGAGGCATTAATTTATGAGCTACACAAGTCTTACTCCAAAATCTTCTTCATTACCATTCATTCTTTGGCCATAGAGCTAATAACCTGATTGTCACATTTATATTTTCTAGAACAATTGTACATTTATCATATTACTACTACATTTATAAAATTAGTTAAATTAGGTAACTGGTTTGTGCTTGATTGATTATATTCCTTTAAATAGCCTAGGCTATCTCTAATGAAAACCTATTTTCCTTCATGTTTTTATGAACTTCATTGATCCTACTTGACTTGGTTTAATTTTAGGGTTTCTTCTTCCTATTAGGGTTATTTAAATCTACCCTTTTTTTATGTTTAATATTCAAATTTGGAAATCTTTAAATATTATCTTGATTCGTTACTTTGTCCTTTTATATTGGGGTTTTTAAGATTTGTTGTGAAATCTCTTTATACACCTTAACTAACCTTAGCTAGTCCACTAGTGTTTCATTTTCAAATCTCATGTCACTAGTATTTCTAATTTTTCCAATTTCAAAGTATATTTTAATCTTTATTTTGATGTATTTTGGTTGTACCACAAGTCAATTAGGATCCTAATCTTCCACCCAGGAGTGGTTTTCTAAACCTTAGCATGACCCAGACCAATGAGAATGATTTATATTCTTATGTGTATGTATGTATGTGTGTATGTATGTGTATACACATAAAAATTGTCATGTCTATAATCCTGGCAATTAATTAAATATTTATTATTTAGTTATTTTTTCTAAAAATCCTCTACATATGATTAAATTTAATTAATTTAATTATATTATTCATTCATCTTATTCTTCTTTCATAATTAAATAAATTTATTTTATTTAATTATTTTCATATGTCCACTTAATTAATTAAATAAATACATGTTATTTATTTAAATTAATTATCATTGTTTGAATTTAAATTAAATCTTTTGATTTAATTAAGTTTAAATATCTCTCTTTCTTCTATTTTAAATTCTTCTTCTAATTAATTAAATATTTCATTTAATTAATTTCATAAAAGTGATTTAATTAAATAAACCTTATTTAATTAAATGATCTTATGCTTTCTTTCTAAATCACAATTAGATATTTTATTTAATTATGAAATATTTTGTTTTCTTCTCATATCATAATTAAATATTTTATTTAGATATGATATCTTCTGTTTTCTTCAAAAAAAATCCTAATTAAAGCTTTATTCTTATCACAAACTTTCTTCTGCTTTAAAAGCTTAATTAAATATTTCATTTAATTAAGAAAAAGTTGAATATCATCCACAAATAAATAATTGAATTTTTAATTCATTATTTATCAGCTTTTAAATCTTTCTTTTATTCTTTTAAAGAAAGATGAGTTCTTATCTTCTTATCTTTTTCTCTTTCATAAAAATAGAAAAATCTTGTTTTCAAGTTTTCTTCTATTTTCTTTTCAGTTTCATCCATCTTCAACCATTCGATCTGCCAGGAATTATCACAATCGTCAATCAAGACAGCCAATCAGAATCCTTTGAAAAACTCTATAAATACCTATGTGAATCTAAGCATTGGGGATAGGCAATTAATTAGAGTTCATGCATTTAATTCATTTAGCATTCTAGTATCTTAGCATCATGTTTACTTCAATCATCGTAGTCTTATTCCATATCATAGCTTAATCTTGCATCATGCATCATATTTAAATCTCGTTATTTAGGAAGACAGTTTGTTGAGCCTAGCACATAAATCTGAGAGCAAAAGCTGGAATCAACAAAAACACTGAAGATAGAGGACAATAGGACGACAATCGAAGTAGAATATTGAGTTTGCATCTACTTACCTTTTATTTTCTATTTTGATACAATGTTTTATTGGTGTGCTTGAATAGTATTTATTTAATTTCATTATGCATATTTTCAATCACACATTTTTGGCACCCACCATGGGGCTCATGCTCCCATTTTAGACTTCTTTCTTGTAGGTTTTCTGACATTTGGCAGTGCATCTGGGAGATTCAAAAAATTTCCATTTTGTAGGTACTTTAGCGCATATGAAGACTATTTGGGCGCATATGGGAATTTCTGAAGAGCATTTAAAGAACATAATGGTGCATATGGGAATTTCTGAAGAGCATTTAGGAATTTAATTAGCGCATATAGGAGATCATTCACTGCATTTAAATCTATTTCAAAAAATTAAAAAAAAATTGTATTTTAGTTTAGTGCATCTAGGTTCTTTTAATGCACATCTAGGCTTTGTTCTTCACATTTGGGTTCTATTCTTGCGTAGATAGTCTCTGTTCTTGCACATCTGGGTTATGTTCTTGCACATCCAGGCTCTATTCTTGTGCATCTAGGTGATTTTATTGCGCATATGAATTATTTTTCTGCGCATATACTGTTTGTTTCCGTGCATCTGGGTTGTAACAGAGATTCTGAGTCTGACGCCTTCCATAGATAGAATTTCTTTCTTTTACTTGCTAGTTTTAAAATGAATCAATTTAGGGTAGCCACCACATCTTTATCATGCAATTAAAAAGAACCCCATGCTTGTTGTGAAGCAAAATTTTCACTTAGATTAAATCATTTTTGATTTTGGTGCATTTAAAATGAATCTGTCTACTCTTTTTTATTGTGTTTGAAAGTGGTAGGTGACTATGCTCTCACCCTGTGCAAACTAGGTGATCAGAAAGCCAGACCCACTTTTCCCTGTGTAAACCTGACTTGATAATCGAAGTATCCTCTCCCCTTGCGCAAACTAGGTGATCAGAAAGCCAGACCCACTTTTCCCTGTGTAAACCTGACTTGATAATCGAAGTATCCTCTCCCCTTGTGCCTTGTGCGATCCTTGGTGTAAGAGAAATGGTTATTGACTTTAGAAATTGGGCCTGCCTAGGGATTTCATCACCTCAATGCTACTCAAACTGACAACAGAGCTAAGGCCAAGCTACCCACAACTATATATAAATGTAAACCTTAAGGGAAAACCTAAGGTTGCTTGTGCGGATGTGTCATACGGACGGAGTTGTACTCCCTTAAACCCTGTTGAGCTTAACCTCTTCAGGCTAGAGTGCCACCTTAATGGTGATTAATCTCTTGTCCCATGTATGGCCACTCGAATGGGGGTCCCGAATTAAATACCATTGTTTAGAAAGTCAAAAACCTTCTATTTGCTAGTCCAGCACCGGTCGGTGTGAAGCCTTCCACACTTTCACAGTCTTTAGTAGAGGTGATCAATCTGCCATGGGAGTTTCATGGGGGTTGGAAGCTTGGTTGGCTTGAGAAGAGAGTGCACTGTAAGGGGGAGCCTGTGCGCCCAAGCTTCTGAATTCACATGCTACTAATATGCGATTAGGGAAACCCATGTGGAATCTAGCAGATATTGTCCTAGCCTAACTTAAGTTGTGCTTATTCTATGCTTGGTTATGATCAACTTAAATTAGCCTTTTTGCTGTGTTTTTCAGGAACATTAATTCAGATAAAGGATCATCCAAAATGAATATGAAAAAATTCAACTGAAAATTTTCAAAACTGGTCAAAAACTATCTTTGGAAAATTGTTAGCGCATCTAGGAAAAACTGTAGCTCATATACAAACTGTTCTGGCACATTCACTAGCTAGTTCGGCACATCTGAGTCATTTTACAACACATTTAAAGACTGTTTTAACGCATATGCTTCTTGGTTTAGCGCATCTCAGGTCTGTTTCTGTGCATTCAAGGTATTCTGCAGCCCATTTAACTTTTTCTCTAGTGCATATACCTCTTTCTGCAGTGCATTTAGGGAACAAAATAGCGCTTTTAGGTTTCTGTGAAAATTTTACACAGACCCAAATTTCTGACATTTCTCTCCCATGTTGAGGAAGTGGAAATCAACCAAGTTTGTCAAGAAATCAATCTTCAATAGGATCAAGAAAACCAAAATGAACTTAAGTTACAAAGAAACCTTAGACCGCAGAGAATTTTTGTATAAGAGTCGACACATCTTGCTTCATTATCGCAAATTTCTCCATAGATACCAAGACTACGTTAGAGGGTTCACTGATGAGTACGTTGTAGAACCTTTAGCTACTCAAGCTTATTATCAAAGATTAGCTCTATCTCAATGTCATAATATTAATCAACCACTTGAGTTTGAGAATATACCACAACCTTCAATTGAATATTCAACACATCCTAGTCAAATCCTTCAGTGAACTTCAATAGATTTACAAATATTTTTGAAAAATAGGGATTGAAACTTTAGGAGTGCACCTCCCAAGCAAAATTTTGGATTATTGATTCAACTTCCCTCAAGCAGGATTCTGATATCCTTCGTCTTTGGAAGCCACAATCAAGAATTGGGAGCATCTTTGATCATATCATAGGATTCCTTTCATATGCCTATTTTTACAAGATCTTAATACAACAAACTAGGACAAGAGTCTCAACGAGAAATTCCTACCCATAACATTCAAGAAGGTAAACGTGGTAATCCTCATTATAGTGTGAATTGCAATCCTCTTTTCAGTGACGACAATATGGATAATAGAGAAATAAACCCATTTCATAAGTACAAAGACATGAACAAAACTCCTATAGATAGTGATGATGAGCAAGAGGAAGAACTTCACATTAGAGAGGCTGAACAAGACCCAAGTTTCTTAAATCCATAGAAAAGATCCTGCAACGTGACAAAGAAAAGTATTTTCTCTTCCTAGCCAATCAGGGAGCTAAACTGCCTAAGGATTTTGATACCGAGAAATTAAAGAGCAAAGAAGAAGAAACATCCCCATCCGATCTTACTGTTCTTAATCAACAATTTAAGGCACTCCAAGGACAAATTAAAGAGTTACAAGGGGGGACCACAACAAAGAAATACACTCTTGATGACATATGTCCTTATCCTTTTGATAGAAGTCTCAATATGATTCCATTTCCTAAACATTGTGAAATTCCCAAATTTGATCGTTATAATGGGAAATCGGATCCAATTGATCACATTAGAGACTTCCAAAACATGACTTTAGAATTTGCACATCAAGACACTTACTTGATGTGTTTGTTCCCTAGGAGTCTTGGAAGTCACTCTATGGAATGGCTATCGAAAATCACACCTCCTGTTCAAACATTTGAGGAATTGATCAATTTTTTCATAACACAATACTCCTACAACATCCAACACCAAATCACCATGATTGATCTTTGCAAGGTTGCACAAAAACCTGGTGAACCTTTCACTAGCTTTCTTCAAAGATGGAGAAGAATGTTCGCTAGATATCCACGCCATGTTCCTGAAAAGGAAAAAATGGTTACTTTCATCAATAGCCTAAATTCAAAAATGAGCTATCACTTAAATCTCCATTGTCCACCTTCCTTTGAGAAATTGATTGAGGATGCCATCACCATTGAAGGTGCTTTGGTCAAAAGAGGGACAATAAAACTTGACAAGGACAATCCTAGCTCATCTAACCATTATAACAATCAAGACAAGTCTAAATTTTGCACTCACAACAAAAACATTGTAAACGATGGTGTTGTAGATGCAAATCATGTCTCAACTAAGCTGTTTGTTCTGATTACTCCAAATACTCCTCGTAACAATAATTACAACAATGTCAATTCTGTCACGAATCAAGGAAACAATCCTCCCCCTCCAAATAACAACAATCAGGGAATTGTCAACAATCAAAAATACCATGGAAACAACAACAACAACACCTTAGGGAATACCTCAAACACAAACTCACAACGCTTTTCATTCTTCTCTAGTAGAAGAACTTTCACTCCACTAGGAAAATCCTTGGAATCTGCTTTCAAAGAGGTTATGGAAAAAAATGTCCTTACTTTACCACCTCAACGCAATTATGAACCTAGTTTAAAACCTCCATCATGGAATGAAGCTTATTATTGTGACTATCATAGGTGCAGAGGACATCGTACAAACAACTGTCAAGCTTTGAAGCATGCTATTCAAGACCTAATTGACAATGGTACCATCACATTAGAAGGACAACAAAAATCTAATGAAGATCACCAAGCATTTTGCAAGCCTTTGCCAAATTATCAAAAGGGAGAGTCTTCTGACAAAAATTTGAATCAAATCGATGACACTGTAATCTGTCACCTCTATATGGATGATGAGCGAATCAATGTTATAAAAATCAAAGAGAAGATAGACAATGGACAAGTTAATGTCACAACGAGAGCACAAGCTAAAGTTGTCTTGAAGGGTGCCTCTTCGAAATCCACTGAGCCCTTCCCTCAACATCCATATGACTTAGTTAACCAACTTCAAAAAACTCTAGCTCAAATTTCCATTTTGGAACTCCTGAAAATTTCCCTGGCACATAAAGAAATCTTAGAGAAGGCTCTTTTTGAAACAACTGTATCCACGGATTTGGATGTGAACCGATTTCAAGCCATGGTAGGACATTTTTCCTCACCTACATGTCTTTCATTTTCAGACAAAGATGATGTTTCCATGACCCATCCCCACAATTCATCATTATACTTAGAGGTCATGATCCATAAGTTCCATGTTAAACGTGTCCTAATAGATGGAGGGGTTGGTTTAAATATATGTACCTTGAAGGTGGTTCAAGCTTTAAGATTTTTGAAGGACTCCATTGATCCTAGAAGGAAGATTACCATAAAAGCCTATGATGATGAGGAAAGAATGTCTAAAGGTCTAATCATGCTACCAATCAGAGTGGGACCTGTTATCAAAAATACCTTTTGTCAAATTTTAGATCGGGATCTTGCATACAACATCTTGTTGGGTCACCCTTGGATTCATGAAATGCAAGCTATTCCGTCCACTTACCACCAATGTCTTAAGTTCCCATATGACGGATAGGAAATCACTATATCAGCTGATAATTCAAACATCCAAACTTGTGCCAATGTCAAGCTAGTCAGGATACTTTGGTTCCAAACAATCGAGAAGCGCTTGCTAATACTTCTTCTAAGAATGATACACAAATCAGTCAATTAGCCAAAAGCTTTGACAAGAAACTGCAGTTCAAGGAAAGTGAAGTAGGGGAATATTCTCTCTATCTTGCTAATCTACCTACATCACCTCGATCACATGGACAACCTCCTATTATGGCACAACAGATATCAATAGCTTCAACATCAACACAACTACAAACAGAACCAACTACCAAGTTCAATGGACAATTCATCAAAGAAAAATTCCCCATGGGAGATCCTGAGGATACAGCAATTCTGAATTGGCTTTATAAGGATGAAGATGAAACAGTTCTAAATGTCACCTTACCAACTGACCGATATGGGAAAGGGTATTCCATCATGCAAAAGATGGGATATGACAATGGTCCTATTGGAAAAAGAAAAGAAGGCGTAGTTGAGCCTATCCATCTTCCAAGGCTTGCTGCATATGATAAAACTGGACTAGGCTGACGCTACCCCATCCAACAAATCACAGGGTAATGTTTTTACACTACAGGAAGGTTCTGATAAAAAGGATGCATGTTTGGCAGCAACCTTGAATTTCATAGAAAATAACTCTGATACAGACTCTGTTGAGTATGAATGGGATACCATTCATGATGATAAATTTTGGAGAGACAAAGAGGTAGATATCATACACAAGTATACACCAACTTTAATCAAAGGAGAGGGTTCAGGGTCCCAACCACAAGAATCTGAACTACAAAGCAACTATGAGTCTAGTGATACTAAGTCAGATTTTAACGAACAAGACTATCAGGAGAATAGTACCATCATTGATCTACCTCATACCTCAGATCCTATCGATAACTCTGTTTTGACTCTAACCATTACCGATTTCACATGACCAAATGACTTGTTACCTTTAATGATCCATCCTGATCTCATTGACTGGGATCTAACTAAACCTATTGATATACCTATTTTTCTAAATGATGAAGCTATCATAAACTTCCTTTCCATAGATGATGTAAATGATTGTTCCACTAGTGATTTTCAGTACAAAGTCTTTAATCAGGAGAGTGTCAAGTCTCCTAGCCACAAAAATAAAAATAAAGTAAAATGATCTAGTGGTGAAAACCAAAATCTGGCAATACTAGATCGATCAAAAGATAAAATAAAGAGCATATCAGATGGTGAAAACATTTTCAAGGCACCAATTGATGGGAAACTTGACACTCTCCCGGAGCACTACCATGAACGATCGCCCATTTTGATCAAGCCTACAAAGGAAATCAATAATGAAACTACAGATAATCTGAGGATTCTATAGGTAGTTGAATCAATGACAGATAATGAAATCCCAGGGTTCATGAACTTTCTCAAAGAAAATCAAGTCAATTTTGCTTGGTCTTATGCAGACATGCCAGGTCTTGATCCTGATCTCATAATGCATCATTTGTCCATCAAACCAGGAGCTAAACCAGTGAAACAAAAACTCAGAAAGATGCATCCTCACATTGAATTACTAGTAAAGGAAGAACTCAAGAAACTCCTAGATGCAAGATTTATAAGACCAATAGCCTATGCATAATGGATCTCCAATATTGTCCCAGTAGCAAAGCTAGATAAACGCATTAAAGTGTGCACTGATTTCAGAGATCTTAACAAGGCCTGTCCTAAGGATGACTTTCCACTTCCAAGCATTGACACTGTAGTTGATTTAACAGCTGGCCATGCCATGTATTCATTAATGGACGGTTTCTTGAGTTACAACCAAATCAAGATTGCACTAGAAGACTAAGAGAAAATAGCTTTCACTTGTCCGTGGGGAACGTACTGTTGGAATGTCATGCCTTTCGGTCTAAAGAATGTTGGAGCTACTTATCAAAGAGCTATGACTACGATCTTTCATGACATGATGCACACATTCATGGAAGATTATGTAGATGAAATATTGGAAAAATCACACACCAGAGAAGGACACCTAGAAATATTGTCCAAAATATTTACCAAATTGGAAAAATTCAAAGTTCGCCTAAATCCCAAGAAATGTGTTTTTGGGGTCACATCGGGAAAACTTTTAGGATATATTGTTTCAGAAAAGGGAATTGAAGTAGATCCTGCTAAAGTTTAGGAAATCATGGAGATGCCTCCCCTAAAGAATATCAGTCAATTGAGATCATTACAAGGGTGACTTCAGTCCATAAGAAGATTCATTACGTAATTGGCCGACAAAAGTCTACCGTTCACACATCTCCTGCATAAGAATGTTCCTTTTAGATGGGATGACAAATGTGAAATGGCATTTCAACAAATCAAGCAGTACCTGATGAACCCACCAGTTCTAGTACCACCAAATCCAGACAAACCATTGATCCTGTATATTGCCGCAACCGAGACATCTTTAGGGGCATTATTAGCACAAGAAGACCGTGAAGGAAAAGAATGTGCAATCTATTACATTAGCAGAACACTAACAAGTCATGAACTTAACTACACTTTCATTAAGAAGGCTTGTTTAGCAGTAGTCTTTGCTTCACAGAAATTTTGGCATTACATGCTAACTCATACAATCAAGCTTATTTCAAAAATTGACCCACTCAAGTATCTACTCAATAAAGCATCACTAACAGGAAGGTTAGCAAAATGGGTCATGATTTTGAGTGAGTTTGACATCCACTATGTTGATCAC
Organism: Sequoia sempervirens; assembly: GCA_007258455.2. Taxonomy (NCBI): domain Eukaryota; kingdom Viridiplantae; phylum Streptophyta; class Pinopsida; order Cupressales; family Cupressaceae; genus Sequoia; species Sequoia sempervirens. The sequence continues at coordinate 329,566,239 of VDFB02105785.1, forward strand.
AAAGCAATCAAGGGACAAGTTATCGTTGATCAACTAGTAGACGCCCCCCTACAAGAAGAGCACCCCTTGCACATTGAATTTCTAGATGCTGATGTTTTCACTGTAGAATTCAAGCAACTATGGTCCTTATACTTTGATGGTTCTTTTACTCAACATGGATCGAGGATAGGCATTCTCTTTGTCACCCCTCAAGGACATACTATTCCTCAGTCATATAGGCTAATGTTTCCATGCACCAATAACATAGCCGAATATGAATCACTAATAACTGGACTGAAGATAGCCTTGGAATGGAGGATTACTGAGCTACAAGTTTATGGTGACTCATAGTTAGTCATTAATCAAATCAATGATGATTATTAGACTAAAGATGACAAATTGTTGCCATACAAAAAGATGGTCGATGACTTCAAGAAGTACTTTGTGGACATCTAGTTCACACAAATTCCAAGGCTTGATAACAAAGCAGCTAACGCTATGGCTACAATTGCATCATTGGTACAACTCCTAGAAAAATAGACTTGCTATGAATTTCTAGTGGAACAATTATTTACACTTGCTTATGACACACCCGAAAGCCAAATTATCTACCACTTGGTAGGATCTAATTCACCCTGGTATGGTAAAATTTATGCCTACCTAAAAAATGACATTTTACCACCTGACTTATCTCGTAACCAAAAATGTAACTTTATCTGACAATTCTCACGCTATACCCTTGTTGTTGATACCCTTTATCGTCGTGGTCTTGATGGTACTTTACTTCAATGTCTTGAACGTGACAAATCTGACAAAGCTTTACAAGAAGTTCATGGGGCCATTTTTGGTACTCATTCGAGTGGAATAACTTTATCCAAGAAATTGATTAGAATGGGTTACTACTGGCCTACAATGGAGAGGGAATCATTCACTTTTGTTAAAACATGCTCAAAATGTTAGATTCATGGGAATCTTATTCATGCTCTAGCACAAGAACTTCACTCGTTCACACCAACCTGGCCGTTTTCTCAATGGGGGTTAGATCTAGTAGGAAAAATTCATCCTTCATCTTCAAATGGGCATAAGTTCATCATCACGGCAACAGAATATTTCACTAAGTGGATTGAGGCGGTACCTCTCTCTAAATTCACCAGAAAACAAATGTCATCCTTCATACTCAACTACATTATTTGTCGGTATGGTATTCCTAATACCATTATTACAGATAATGGTCGACCTTTCAAAAATTAGGATTTTGATGAACTTTGTGAAAGATTCCATATTCAGCATAGATATTCAACGCCTTACTATCCACAAGGGAATGGCCAAGCAGAGGCCTCAAACAAGACTATACTAAAGATTTTAAAAAAGACCGTAAATGATTCAAGGAAAGATTGGCATGTTCAACTCAATGCCACCTTGTGGGCTTACAGAACTAGTGTCTGAATGCCAACAGGAGTAACACCCTTTTCTATGGTCTATGGAGCAGAAGCCATATTGCCTTTAGAGGTTGAAATACCATCACTCAGAGTATCACTGAAAGGTTTCATAACCGATGATGAATACAGAGTTTCCCGACTACAAGAGTTAGAACTTCTAGATGAAAAGAGACAGAGAGCAACTGACCATTTGAAAGCATACCAACAGATGATGTCTCACAGCTATAATCACAAAGTAAAGCCACGTACCTTTCAGGTGGGTGATCTGGTTCTGAAAGAAAATCCACGAAATCAACACGACAGAGAAAAGAAAGGAAAGTTTGAAACAAATTGGCTAGGCCCTTATGTGGTTATTGCAGTCTATGGTTCAGGAGCCTACAAGTTATCAACACCAGAAGGGGACCTGTTTGATGAACCAATCAACAACATGCATCTCAAGAAATATTATGTTTAAGTCAGGTATCATCATCCAGAAAAAGTCCTGAAGAAATTCAAAAACAGTAGAAAAAGTCCTGAAGAAATTCAAAAACAATAGAAAAAGTCCTGAAGAAATTCAAAAATAGCAGAAAAAGTCCGAAGAAATTCAAAATAGCAGAAAAGTCCTTAAAAAAATTCAAAACAGTAGAAAAGTCCAGAAATACAAAAAATAGAAAAGTCCTGAAGAAAAATACAAAAAATAAATAAATAAAATGTCACAGGGTGAAAACCTGGCAAACAAGCAGTCTATTGACAGAAAAATACAAAAAAAAATAAAAAAGAAATCAGAAAAATGTAATAAACACAGATAGTGAAAATCTGGAAAACAGACGCTATCTGTACCTCTCCATCTATTAGTTCCTGTTTTGCACTTTGGCTTTTCAGCTTTTCCTTTTTCCACATCTTTTTCTGCATCTTAGGGTTGTAATTGCATCATCCTGCCATCATTTGCCTAGAGTGATAAAATGTCTTACCCTGGCTTGATCATTGTACATATTCCTTTTTCGCAAGTTGTGTCAATAAACGGGGCAAAATCTCAACTGGGGGCATTTAATTTTTAGGACATACTAAAATAGCTAAGCAATGTCATAAAATTCAATCATACGAACAAACAACCAACTCACGTGAAACCTTATCCGATCATCGATCCATATCATGAACAATTTTCAGCAGATACCATATCATTGTCTATTGGATGATCCAAAAAATCTGAATAATGTATGGAATAACAGTATTACATTTTGAATAAAGGTTGTTTGATTTTCGATATTGTTACTCTAGAGCACACTCGATGATGTACTGAACTAGAGTGGCAAGGAATGAGAATGAATTTTCTTTGTCTGCTGTCTTGAGGTTAACAATCAATCTGATGCAAATATGTCACAAGACATGATTACCAAAACAATATCATTGATGACAGTTCCACATTTGCATCAGAAGGGTGGTTAATCTTTGTCTGTTTATGCAAGAAATGCTCAGGTCATCTCGGTTCAATTATACCTCGATGCTTGTGTTCGCTTGCTATATCAAAAATCATGAAAGTTGTACTCAGGTCATCATTGGTGCTAATTTCCCCTCTGATGCTTGTACATACTTCCAACATTTTAAGATGCTCTATGATGATTCAAGAATGCTTATAACGGGCTCACCTAACTGGTTAGTTTCATTTAGTTGCATGTTAGTTAGATCATTTGTATATCTCTGCATATTGGATTCACATCAATGTTTTGAAAGGCTGAATGAAAACATTAACGGTTGTCATGTTGTTTTGAACTCTTTGTGGAGGACATTTGGACATTTGGTTCATTATCATTATCATTATCATTTTATTATTATCATTATCATTTTTCATTCATTATCATTTCATCATTATCATTATCGTTTTTCATTCATTATCATTATCATTATCATTATCATTATCGTTTTTCATTCATTATCATTTCATCATTATCATTATCATTATCATTTTTCAATCATTATCATTTCATCATTATCATTATCGTTATCGTTTCTCATTCATTATCATTTCATCATTATCATTATCATTATCATTATCATTATCATTATCGTTATCATTATCGTTTCTCATCCATTATCATTTCATCATTATCATTATCTTTTCTCATTCATTATCATTAGCATTCCTATTTCACTTTCTATCATTATCATTATCATTATTATTTCTATTTTATTTTCTATCATTAGATCCTTATCCTTTATCATTTCATCCCATTTATTTTCATAACCTTATCATTTCTTATTCATTTATCATTTCATATCATTGTTTTCATTATTTTTCATAACATCATCATTTCTCAATTACTATTCTCATTATCTTTTCTCTCATATCATTATCGTTCATCATCCCATTATCATTTTATCATTTATTACCATTTATATAATCATTTAGCATCATTCCATTACCATTGCACTCATTCCTTTTATATTATTGCATTCCACATTATAATTATTCTATTATCATCACATTGCCATTTTCATTACATAAACATTACCAAACATATCATTTATCTTTTCACCATTATCATTAGCAATGTCACATTTTTCATTATCTACCATTTTTCATATCATAATTTCATGGTGCATTTCCTAAAACATACTATCCATTTCTGTATTTGCAACCAAATTCAAAAATCAACAACTCATATCTACATTATCACAAAATCATCGCATCTACATCCTAGATCATCCATTTGCATCATATCATTAGATCATCCTACATCATAAGATTAGTCTGCAAAAATGATAAAAAAACATATCAAAATCCATCTCATATCATACATGCATAAAAGTAGCATCCATATCACATCAAAAATGCACAAACATATCATCATCAAAAACATTGCCGCTGCATATCATCGCTCATCAAAATAATACAAATTTCTAATGTCCAAATGACACTAAAAAGTTCAAAACATAATACATGAGATATGATCAAAACTCAATATACATGCCCTGCATATGTACACAATATATCAGTTCCAAACACTAGCTGGTAGATGTCCCTGAAGGAGTTGGTTCGGAAGGAGACGGCCTGCCACTACCCCCTGCATCAGGATCCTGTCGAGGCCCTGTAACCTCTCTACCATGTGTCGATGTCCGTGATCGGGTCCTTGTCCTGCTATGTGATCGTGGATAAGGCTCTCGTCACTCGGGAGGACACAACTCGTCATATCAGACTCTGTAGTACTCGGCCTCTCTGGCTACCTCAAATCCCTCTGCAATGGCCTCCCGTAATGATGTACTCTCTACAGTACCCATGAGTCTTTGTGCCACACCCTCAGCCTCAAGTGCCCATCGTCTAAGTGCATCCCTCTCCGCTACCAATTATGTCACCTGTGAATCTGGGGTGGGTACCTGAGCCTGAGCCTGAACCTGTACTTGAGCCTAAGCCTATATCTGTGTCTGGGCTTGTGAAAGTTGTGCCTGCAACTACACTATCACACTCTAAGCCTAAGCTAGCTGGCTCTGTAGCTGTGCCTATTGTCACTGAAATGTCTGAACCTGAGCCTACAATGTAGCCATTTGTGCCTGTTGAGAGGAGGATGACACCCTAATCATTGTCCGTGGTCTACCACCGGATCTGGCTCGCTCAACAATCTATGCTTTGCCCAGACTATCCAATCTTTGTTGCCTCTCCTCTCCACCATCATCTCCCCCATCATCCCCATCATCTGAGTTGTCCTTGTCCTCATCTCCTCCATCTCCGCTCTCCTCACCCTCATCTCCCTCTTCCTCCTCTCCCTCCTCATCTCCCTCCTCCTCCTCTCCTCTGCCCATAGCTTGCTCTCCATCGGCCACATCCTCCTGTATCCCTGTGCCTAGCTGTGGCAGTATCCCAATCACCCATGGCTCATCTGGCACTATAAATCATGGAAATGGATGCGTATGGAAATACTGTGCATAATCATATGTCATCCCTGCATCCTGCACCTCTGGTCCATCTATCCATACCTCTGGCTGTAAGGTAGAATACTCTGTCTATGCTACCTGGTATCGAATGCATGGCCCCCATCTTGGATCACCCTTGTGATGCCCATAATGAGCAACGCCCTGTGGCATCCCCTATGTAAATCCAAACTATCTCAGCACTCGTAATGCCAAAAATCTCTCAATAATAAAGGGGGTCTGCCCTATCAGATATCGTGGCCTGTAGACAAACAGCATCTCTAAGTGATCAGTTGCCCATGCCTCACAATCTATGTACGGTCTCCATATCACTGCATCAATATCATCTAGTAACCATCCCCAATACTCTACCTTGCCCAACTTTTGCTGGACAAGTGCACCAGAATATGCATACACATAGGGCCTCCCTGCTGGCCTTTCCCTCGTACAATGTGGTCTCGTGATCGCAATATGCTCCCACGCCCAGATCTGTAGAAGCGTCACCCCACTCGCCAAACTAGTGGATCCTCTATATACAACCTGATGAAGATCATGATACATATCAGCTAATATACAGCTCCCCCAGGCATACCTCCGTGGTTGTGTCACCAACCACTCCAACATCCTACCCCAACCAATTGAAAATCCCTTCGACTGATGGTTCAGTCCAAGGAAGCCTCCAATAAATGTAGCCAACACAACAACTAAAGCTGGATACCTACTGAAATCCTCCCAATCTATCCAGTACCCACAAATGCTCACATCGCCACATATCCGTCGTAGTGCCTCAGTCTCACCAATCTCCTTATGGTCATAAACCACAAGGGCACCGACAACTGGAACCCAAGAATCCTATACACATCCTCGGGCGTCACACTCATCTCGTCGGTCAGCAAGTGAAAGGTGTTATGCTTCGAGTGCCATCTCTCTGCCAAAGTGGTCAACAGTCCCCTGTTGATCCGAATACCTCGCGGCATCGTCAACAAAGGTCTCAGTCCACAATCTGCTATCAACTGTAACTCAGCTGGTGTAAGCTCTCCTACTCGCTCCCAACATAGTGAGAACTGCTCTCTAATCTGGAGGCTTTTGAAAGCCTCCTATTTTGTTTGATTATCACAAATGACACATAAATCAGACTCATATCATGTGATCTATCTATCCAGCAAATTTAATCAACGACCCATATCAAGTGTTAAATCAATCTATTTGAATATCCAATCAATCTACTCTATCATCATTTATTATTTATTTTTTCTTTTCAGGAAAGCAAATTTATCAAAACACACAATTCATTTCCTATTTGTATTTCAGTCATGAATGCAAATTTGTACCCTCATTTTACTATTTGGTTTCTATCACCAAAAGCAAATTTACTAGACATCTACTCTTTGTTTTTTCAATCGCAAGAAGCAAAGTTATCCAAACACAACATCAATCAAATCAATCAGTTTACTCTTTGTTGTTCGTCACAAAGTTATCAGCTATCTACTCTTTGTTTTCTATTTTAGAAGCAAAGTTATCAATTCTTTATCAGATTTTCTATCATTTTTTTCCCATATTAGCATGATGGTACTACATTTCATCTATCTATTGACTAAGGAAGCAATTTAAATCATCATTTTTCATCACACAGGCATTCTGTGAAAAATTTCCCATATGCGCTACTCTGTTACCCATATGCGCTAAAACTCGGCATGTGCTAATCTATCATGTGGATGCACCACTTTAACTTTCAAATGCGCAACTTTATTTATTTTGTAACTCTAGCCCTATATGCGCAATTTTGTGCCCTAAATGTGCTACAGGATCCTAATAGCCAGTTTTAACCTATATGCACTACTCTATCTGTCAAATGCGCTACAAGATCAATTTTCACCTATGCCTATATGCGCTACAAAATTTCCTATATGTGCTACAGAATTTTTTGAAAGTGCTAAAAGTTTTATCAAATGCACTAAAACGTGAGGCAAAAACTAAAAACTGACCTAAAACATTTTCAAAATCGATTCAAAATGCAAAATTTGAAATCATAAATGGTTGGAATCACTCACCGGTGGTCCATACGCAGTTGATCTCTAGTATCGACGCGCTCACTCTAATCTATGCCTGTGCAATGGGATCTCCATCTCGCCAAGTCACTATTAGAGTTCACTTTTCACTGTAGCAATAGGGTGAAAATGACACTTCATTTTACCCCTTTTTACCTTTTAAGGGTCTATTAGGGTGGGGGTTAATGGTATTTTTCATTCCTTCCATATTATTTTTCACCGGGCCATCACAAACATCATTTATTGGGAGCTAAATCACTATTTCCCTATCATTCTTGACATCCTCTTACATGATTTACCTCCCGACGGGGCATCATCGACATCAAAAATCAGAAACATATCAGGGGCTAAAAAAAAATTATTTTCTTTGAAGCAATGCATTTCACACATCACTTCAAAGAGGGGAAAAATGTATACACATAAAAATGGTCATGTCTATAATCCTGGCAATTAATTAAATATTTATTATTTAATTAATTTTTATAAAAATCCTCTACATATGATTAAATTTAATTAATTTAATTATATTGTTCATTCATCTTATTCTTCTTTCATAATTAAATAAATTTATTTTATTTAATTATTTTCATATGTCCACTTAATTAATTAAATAAATACATGTTATTTATTTAAATTAATTAGCATTGTTTGAATTTAAATTAAATCTTTTGATTTAATTAAGTTTAAATATCTCTCTTTCTTCTATTTTAAATTCTTCTTCGAATTAATTAAATATTTTATTTAATTAATTTCATAAAAGTGATTTAATTAAATAAACCTTATTTAATTAAATGATCTTTTGCTTTCTTTCTAAATCACAATTAGATATTTTATTTAATTGTGAAATCTTTTGTTTTCTTCTCATATCATAATCAAATATTTTATTTAGATATGATATCTTCTGTTTTCTTCAAAAAAATACTAATTAAAGCTTTATTCTTATCACAAACTTTCTTCTGCTTTAAAAGCTTAATTAAATATTTCATTTAATTAAGAAAAAGTTGAATATTATCCACAAATAAATAATTGAATTTTTAATTCATTATTTATCAGCTTTTAAATCTTTCTTTTATTCTTTTAAAGAAAGATGAGTTCTTATCTTCTTATCTTTTTTTCTTTCATAAAAATAGAAAAATCTTGTTTTCAAGTTTTCTTCTATTTTCTCTTCAGTTTCATCCATCTTCAGCCATTCGATCTGCCAGGAATTATCACAATCATCAATCAAGATAGCCAATCAGAATCCTTCAAAAAACTCTATAAATACCTGTGTGAATCTAAGCATTGGGGATAGGCAATTAATTAGAGTTCATGCATTTAATTCATTTAGCATTCTAGTATCTTAGCATCATGTTTACTTCAATCATCTTAGTCTTATTCCATATCATAGCTTAATCTTGCATCATGCATCATATTTAAATCTCGTTATTTAGGAAGATAGTTTGTTGAGCCTAGCACATAAATCTGAGAGCAAAAGCTGGAATCAACAAAAACACTCAAGATAGAGGACAATAGGACAACAATCGAAGCAGAATATTGAGTTTGCATCTACTTACCTTTTATTTTCTATTTTGATACAATTTTTTATTGGTGTGCTTGAATAGTATTTATTTAATTTCATTATGCATATTTTCGATCACACAGTATGTATGTGTATGTATGTATGTATGTATGTATTATATGTATATGTGTACATGCACATATGTGTATGTGCGTATGCATGTACATGTATTATATATACATATATGTACATGTGTGTATGTGTGCATGTGTGTATGTATTATATATACATGTGTACATGTGTGTATGTATGTATGTATATGCATATATATATGTATGTACATGTATGTATATGCATATATATATGTATGTACATGTATGTATATGTGTGTATATGTACATGCACATATATGTGTATGTGCGTATGCATGTACATGTACTATATATACATATGTGTACATGTGTGAATGTATACATATGTATATATGCATGTGTATATATGTATGTACATGTATGTATGTACATGCACATATATGTGTATGTGTGTATGTGTGTATGCATGTATGTATGTGTGTACATGTGTGTATGTATGTATGTATATGCATATATATATGTACATGCATGTATGTATATGCATATATATATATATATATATGTATGTGTGTATGTATGTATGCATGTATACATTACATGTATTATCTATACATATGTGTACATGTGTGTATGTATGCATGTATATGCATATATATATGTATATACATGTATGTATGTACATGCACATATATGTGTATTTGTGTATGTATGTATGTATGTATTATATATATGTGTATGTGTATGTGTATGTGCGTATCCATGTACATGTATTATATATACATATGTGTACATGTATGTATGTATATGCATATATATGTGTATGTACATGTATGTATGTACATGCATGTATATATATGTGTATGTGTGTGTATGTATGTACTTGAGTATATACATGTGTACATACACACTTACACATATATATGCATGTACATGCACACATACACATACATATATAATACATGTACATACATACACACATACACATATATGTGCATGTACATACATACATATACATACATACACACATACACACATACATATATACATGTACATACACACACACGCATGTACATACACACACACAGATATATATATATATACATGCACGTACACATATGCACTCCCACATACATAAATGTGTACATACAGATATATGCACAGGTAGATATGTTTATATTTTATTCCTAAGGAATTTATTTCAAAGAATTTTAACTTTATTACTTTAATATGTTTTAAGTTAGATTGAAAAACTAAGGAAATGTTAACCTTTTTATTTAGTGTTTGATTTAAAAAATAATTGATTACAAAGAAAGGTTAGATCATACGTGACCAATTGTAATGAAGAGTATTTTTTTATTTTGATCAAAATTTTAGTATAGAGTGGTTGAAAGGATAAATATATTTTTTCCATATTTACTCTTGGTTGAATATTACATGCATCTATGATTTAATACGTTCACATAGCTTGATAGATATAAAGTTTGAACTAGATCTCATTAGATACATTTAAATTAAAAAATGTTTTCTAGTTTTGAAACTTGAAAATTTTACCTTTAATTTAAATATATATTTTTTTAGTTTTGAAAAAATTTCAATTTAAATTTGTTTAGTTCATTATGTAATTTTGTTTTAATGATATACAGATCTCTATCTATTTATATATATCATGGCCAATGAGGGATCTCATCATTCCCCTCATTCTGAGCGAGAAGCTCAAACTAGATCAAATATATTTCAGGATAGTATTGCTAGATTAGACAATACTCTAAAATTTTTAGAGCAAACAATTCACAACTCCCCCAATTTGGATAATTGAGATAGACTAGTCACTATTAGACAAGAGATTATTAAGATGATTGAGACAATTCGATCATACAATCCTTATGATGAAATCAGCATTGAATAGTTTTATTTTTCTCTTGCTAGGAGTGTTATTGGCACAGTGAAACATAGAGAAGTTGCCAAATTAGTTTCAGGTGAAAATGTGTTATCCATGTTCCCATTTTATAGAGGAAAAAATAAAATTAGAGGATATGTGGTTACGAGGTGTGAAGATCCTCTTGTTGCACCATTCATATACACTAGATGGTTGGCAGCACATCATAGATGGCCTCACAATGACGAGCTGCCATTGTATTTTGTCAAATAGTTATATGTAGAATTTTATTTACACATAGAGGTGGACTACACATCTTATCTTGAGCATGTTGGCCAAGGTAAAGGCCATTTTTCTGACAAACCATAGTTTAAACCTTCAAATTTTCCACCGCCTGTGGACAATAGGGCATTAGTTGGCCGAAACCTTTTGGTTTTACCAAAATGTTTAGAATTGGTAGCAACAGGGGAGGCAGCAATAGGGTCCACTCAGAGTCAAATTTTTTAAAACATTGCCTCTATTACGATGCAGATTGATCATATTTCATCTGATCGAGTTGGTAGATATTTATTACACCCACGGATCAACCTTCCTCCCACTGAGGCTACATCTACATCGTATGATCCATTTATTAGTGCCCATCTACCTACTCTTGCATATGTCGAGCATATGACCCACACGACTCTGTGTAATATGTGTAGACTCTCAATTTTGGATTTACTAGCAGCATATCAGGTTATCAATGAGGACCATGGGATTGGTCTTGACAGGGTACTAGACTTTATTAGACAACGATATCCTCATACACATATGAGCCACAGGGTGGAAAATGCAACTCAGGATATTCCACATTAGCCTACAGAATCCCATGCACATCATGTTTCTGTTGATCCTTTAGCTTGTCCAGGTAGTTGTCAGGATGTTACAGGTCATGTTGAGGCTACTGCAACACCTGATCCTGTCCATGGGACATATAGTTGACTTCTTTTTGCTACTAATATTGTACATGCTATAAAGCCCCCTATGATGTCTTTACATTCTCGTGATCTTAGTGACATTGGTAGAGTCATCAAGCAAGCACAACAGGTACTTTCAATTTATAATTTAAATACATGTATATATTTTTAAAATTGTGTTCTAAAAAATTATGTAATGCATTTTAAAAACTTCTAGGGGTTTAACTCCTGATTGAAATTGTGTACTTGAAAATTTTAAGCAGTATGGTGATTTCCCAGACTTTGGAAATTTGGAGCATGATGGCGATCCCATGCAGTATGCAGATGAGGTACATTTAAATTTAATTTTAAAATACTAATTACTTGATTTTTAGGTTTGAACACATTGAACTCAAGTACATTGTAAAATTTTTAGATAATTACATATATATGTACTTGAACACATGCAGGGGTTGGGACGAGGCTCAAGACACAGATCAGGAGATATTGGATCGGGACATGGATCCACACATCTTGGATCAGCAGAGCGATCGGTCCATGGATCGAGGGAGAGGTCAAGGGAGAAATTGAGCCATAGATCTGATGATTCTATTCATACCAGACATCCCTCTCTTTGAGATTTGTTTTATAGTATTACATGTTTGAGATCATTTTATTACATGTTGGAGACACTTTTTATGATTTATGTATTGAACATTTGGACGTGTTGCATACTTATGTTTTATCTAGTACACATATATATACTTGTTATAATTTACATGTCACATTCATATAGTTATGTTTTATGGTTTGAATCTAGGTTTGTTATATACGTGCATTATTATGGTTTGATGAACTCACTTACATTACATCTATAAATACATCATGCATTAAATTAGTTTATGGTTTTATTTATTTAGCAAGGAACAAGTACCTTTATTTAAATTTAAATTATGGTAACTTGTTCAAATGCACTTGTTGTACATATAGATAACTTTACATTGTGAAATCAAAATGTTGGACTCCACTATCTAATGGTTGCTATTTGTAAATTTAAAAAGATGGACATGTACATGTAATTAATTTAAATAAATAGTTCAAATGAATTTGTCTTTAATAAATAGGTCAAGAAATAGAAAAAATTGAATGCAAATATGCTTGAGATTAATGCTATATATTTTAAAGTAGAACATAAAAATGCAATTGGAAATAGATGATAGTTAGATTGAATTCTTTAAAGCTCTAAATGTTCATTTTTAAAGTCAGTAAAAGTTAAATACATTTAAATTGTGCATATATCATGCTATACATGAACCTAATTTCTAATTCCATATAATCTAATACACATGTTCATTTGAATGTGCATGCAAAGAATTCTTGAACTAGATGATGAGCTATACTTGTGTCAAGTTGAATGTAAATGAAATCATATATATATATATATATATATATATATTTGAAAGTGTTCACTTAAGAATGAACCATATAATTCAAATAAAGCATGCAAGCTATAAGTGGAGTTGAATGTAAATGAAATCAAATTTATAGTCTTGAAAGTTTAAGAATTCCATGTGGAACATTTATATATATGTAATTAGAAATTGATATATATATTTAAATCTTGAAAGACATGCACATTTAATATTAAATTAAAAATTGATGACAATTCTATATAAATTAAAAATTGATCAAGTAGATCTTCTTGGATGACAATTCTATATATAAATTAAAAATTGATCAATCCATATTTAATTGTACTGGAAAGATGGACCAAATTACATACATGGTCTCAAGCTATACATGGTAAACAAAGCTAAATTGATGCCAAAATGTAGCTATCTCAAGCACCCCAAACACCATCACTATGATTCACTACAATGTTCATATATTCCAATGCACCTTAAGGTGAACAAGAAAGGCCAAACCAAGAGAACCTGGATACAATCTAACATTAACAAAATGGATAAATAATTTAGTTCTATACTTAAAAGATAGGAGCTAATATTCTTAAGCAAATTTGGATTTTAAAGATGAAATCAAATTATAAGGTCAAGTGATTTTTTATTAGGAGATTGGATTTGAAATGGATGATAGTCTAGATTAAGGATAAGGTACCTAGATGTTGAAAACTTTGGGTGATGAAGAAAGGACAATATGATGTATGGACTAGATTGAGACCAAGTAACCAAATTTTGATGTTTAAGTGATACTTTTTTATTATTAAGGATGGAGAATGGATGTACGGTTGAGATGGATCTAGATGGATAATTTTTAAATGATTCTAGGATGAGGGATGCTTACCTAATGAAAATTTAATAAAATTAGGATGTGATGATTAGGATACATGAAAATCCAAATGATCATTTAAAATTATTGAATGTCATGCATTAGTAATGTATAAAAAATAAAGAAAACTAGAGACAACATTTATGTCTAGATTCTTCACCACTCAAACACCAAATCAACTAGATAATTTTATATAAGTTTGTGGAGTTGAATGTTCAAATGAAATGAAAGATTTGAATGTGAACTTAAGAATTCTGCGGAACATAAATAAATTTAAATGCAAAATTGGAACATAGACTAGGTTTTGTACATATTGTTGCACGTATATATATATATATATATATATATTCAATCTAGCTCATGTATATAGGTGGAGTTGAACAAATATTTAAATTCAAAGATTTGAAAGTGAAAGTTTAACAATTCCATGTCCAACATAAAAATTTACAATCAAGGAATCTAGAGAGATGATATAAAGAAATTTCTAGAGATTCTCAAGAGTGAACTTAAAAGAATGAACCATGTCCAACATGTAAAAATGCAATTGGAAATTTAGATGATTTAAAGGAATTTAGGCAAAATGTAAATTAAAACATTTTTAAAGTCACTGGGTTTTGTATCAAGCATATATATGATCTAACATACATGTCACATTCTAAAAAAAAAAACCATTCTAAATCATGTCACATGTCCAATCAATACAAATATATATTATCTAGATTTGGAGTCATAAATGTGTACACATGTATCCAAAAAACAACTTAAAGCTCCTGGTACATAAAATATGGATCCTCTCTATCTTTAATTATCTCTAAAATCTTCTCATGATCTTCAATAGGCAACCTCCACTTTTGCTTGGCATGTCCTCTTTTAGGTAAAGTTTCTAAATTTATTTTTGTTGCAAAACTAAGTGACTATAATGTAGAACCTTTTGTCCTGGCCTATAATCAACAAATATAATACCATTTTTATCTATCTTTATTTGTTGATAATATTTGCCTTTAATAACGACTAATCCAATGGGATACTCTTGTCCATCACCATCTGTCATCAATTTAACCAATTTGCTTTTTGGTTGTGTACATCTTAGTAGATAGTAATCTACACCTTCCGCATTTTCAGGATCTGTAACTACAACGAAAATATCTCTTGTACACACACCACATATTTACATATTTAAGTAAATTATACATTTAAAAGTTGTAAAAATTTATATTTTATATTTGAAACTTACTTAAACATAGAATATATATATATATATAAATTTAAATCTTGATTTTAACTAAATTAATCAATTTGGACATACCTATAACAACTAAATCAGATACACATTTGTACTCAGCTGAATATAGTGGATCATAGACATCAACATTGTCATCTTCAACAAAAGGAGGCATTGATATTAATTGGTTCATTTCCCATTGTGAAACATACCCATCTCTAATATTCTCACATTCATCAATATTTGCATTGTCCTCAATGCAATCAATACAAAAACATGATTTTTCTCTCACATTCATTGCATAAGTCCTACTACTCCCCGTTGTCATGATTTGATGTAGATTTCTAATACCATGAATTGTTTGACAATTATAAGTATTTGATCAATCAATATATATTTAAATTCAAACTTGAAAATTCAATTTGAAATCATGTATGTACTTGAACTTTGAAATTCAAATTTTTAACAAATTTTGACTAGACATACATACCTATAACTTCCCAAAAATACTGTGTGTTGTATGTTGAGTCGTGAGCAGAAAAATGACTTTTGCACCATTCAACAATTTTGTTTGCATTACGTATGGCATTACCTACAAGTTACACACAAGTTGGCACAATTTGTCACCTATTACTTTCAAGGAACTTAAAAGAATTTAATTTAGTTAAATTAAATATATATATATCTAATCTTTTAAAAAATATGAAGCTAAATTGGACATACCAGCAAGTTCATGTTGACGAAGTGCATGCTTCACACATGCTCTTGCTCCATCGTGCTCTCCTTTTTCATGTCCACTCTCATAAAAATTCCACAAAAATTTGGTGTTGCATCTAGCATGTTGACTGCTTAACCAAACAAAGGCTTTTGCAGACTTAAATTGTCCTGTGAAGTTACAAATAATTAAACAATTGAAAACCAAATTATCTTCAAAAAACAATTTAAGTCTCAAAGTTAAAAGTAAATATAAATTAATTAAAAATAATTTAAAAACCAATGTACTTACCAGCACATCCATCAGACCATATCCAGTGTTGTTCTTGATTTATGCCACGTCGTCTTAGGTCTTCAAAAAACATTTTGAAACAATGAGCTACATAGCTTCTATCATGATTCGTATCATCACTGATATAAAAGTGAACCTGTTTGATGATAATTCTATCATCTTTGCTACTTTGTATTCCATCGACCGCTAACTTTGTATGCCTGTAGCAAACATGCACGAAGATCACAACTTGCTCTGAATGATAATATTGACTTTGAATCTTAGTTTGAGGACTAAATGTAAAGTTCTTAGAGAAATCTACAATAGAGAGAATACAACCTGGTGGAAAACAATTCTTTAAATAACGGAATTGCTTAGATTGCCATCTTGTACCATGACAATGTTGGATATGTGGATATATGATATTGCAAAATTTACTAATGAATTCATTGTAAGGCAATCCACTCTCTTTGAGAACAATTTTTTTGGCCTCAACTCCTAACTTCGTTAAGTATGTCTCATATTCAAATCTCTTCCAAGTAACTTGCATTTCATTATTGTCAACATGTAAAAGATTCTTCAAATCTCCACAATCATTACATACATTTTTTATACACTGAACATTGAATTCATCCGAATTTTCTGATTTTTCACATAGAAGAGACTTCACAAATTGTGTTGTGCTTCCAGGGATGGCTAAATTTTGATCAATTGTTGCCATAACTTTTCTATATGATTGTAGGTGTAGATCAAATTCAACATGATTTCGACAACAACAAGTTTCACGTACTTTATTTATACGTACAAATGATGGTCGTAGTGTTTCAAACATCCTTTGACAAATCTTCACATTTAAAAATTCTTGTTTAAATGCTTCAAAAAGTTCACTTTGTGTTGTATCTATAAAATGTTTTGGATGAGAAATTTTTGTACCATCATCACCTATTATTTGTATAATATCCCTTCTATTGGAAGAAACACGAGAGTGGGTGGTCCAATATTCAACTACATGTTTCTTTACATCTTCTGAAATTCTATCTTTTCGAGGAACCCTACAAATATTTACCCAATTTTTCTCAATTTTTCCATCTATTTCATCTCTCTTTTCAATATATCTTTGAACAGTTCTCCTAGAAACATTTAGTAATTTAGAAATTGTTTGAACTTGTCTTCTATATGATAATTTCTTACTAGAAATTATAGTCATCAACGCTCTACGTGCAACACTTAAATCACTAGATTGACTCTTGTTTTCAATACATTCTAATGCTTCTTGCAGGTAACAATTGTTTGTTTTAAATTTGATGACCTTTTCCTATTATCAACCCCTAACAACTCTAAAATAGGGGTCATTTCTTTTCGTCTAAATAACTTTGCAATTAACTGTGCTCTTCCAATTAGAGATTTCTCTTCAAAAAATTCATCCCATATTTTTTTAGAGTGTAATTTTAATGTGCTTTCAGATAACATATCTTTAGATGAAATATTATTGAAAAGAGAATCTTCATCCATCTCTATCAAATTTTCTATACCATAGTCCAAAACATTTATATTAGTACTAGGTTCAGTTTGTTCTTGTACCTGTATGTCACCTTGATCATCAATATTTTCCATGGGTTGTTGTTTAGTATATGTTCCTTCATCCGCTTTTCTCTTTCTTTGTCTTACTCGTGTTCGATCATACTTCCTCGATCTATCCCTTGGATTTGCCGTCACAAATTACACTCAAATTTGAATGATTTCCTACATACAAATTTGTACACACATAAGCTTTCCATGAAACATGTACATGTAATATAGCATAAATATTTTAAAAAGCTTGTAACTAGATGCAAAACATAAACATAAAATATTTAAACAAAAGTTTTTAATAAACATAAACATACAAAACATAAAATATTTTTAATTGAATAATGAATATATTTCTACACATATTTCTTTGATGTTAATATTTTAATAAAAAAAAAAGTGAAAACAAACTTCAAATGCATTTTCAATAAAAAACATAATCAATTAAATAAATTGAAGATCAATACACCTTAAAAATATCTCTCCTCTTCTCCAAATGCCTTTTTTTTTGTCGAAATAAGTCTTGTAAATTTCAAAAATGATAAACCTTCCAAAATGTTGAAATAAATCTTCTTTAATCGAAAATAGTCGAGAAAATTTTGAAATATTTGTTATTTTTGAATTTTTTTAATTTGATAAATTTGAAAGAAAATAACTTTATTTTATTCCATTAGTTTTCACCGAGTACTTATCAGCCGATAGATTTCCGATCTATTACTTTTTGGTCGATTCATTCCCGATCAAGAGGGTTTCGACTGAAACTTTTTCGGCCGAAAACATCCAGTTGGCATCCTACATGGCAGCTTACTCATCATTTTTCAAAATTTTCTGAAACATTCATTTTTGGCAGAGTATTTCTCTAGTCAGATTGAGTTTTTTGCAAAAAATAAAAATACCATTTTGTAGAGCTTGAAGTGTAGAATCCAAATATAGAATTTTTATAATATTTTGATTAGTTTTAATATCTTTTATTTTTAAAATAATGCAAGTAGGTTTTAAAAATAGAAAAAGAGGTTGATTTGATATTTAAAAAATGAGAGTAAAGCTTATTAAAATGTTTTAAATATTATATGAGGCATAAGAGGAGAGAGTCTACTTTAAAAGGGTATATTTTGTTTTTTGAAAATGATTGAAAAAATTTAAATTAGTCGACGACCCGTGAAAACTGTCAAATTCTAACATGTTTGAATTTAAAACGTTATTACGAGAAAAATATACATCAAAATGTGATTTTTTTTTTCCATGCACAAGATATTGAAATTACCTATTTGGAAAAAAAAAATAGGGAGAAATGAAGTTTTTTTCATTTTGTTTCTTTACGGCCCGTGAAGTCACTCTTTTATGAAATTTTCAGCATTCCAAAATTTGTCCTTAAATTGATAAAAAACATAATAAAAACATTTTTTTTAAAATTTTAAAAATTACAGGAATAAACTACACCAAAATTTCTACATTTTATTAGTTTACACCATTTTGAAATTCAAAACATAAAGACCACTTTTATGTGGTCGAAGTTCAGAATTTTTTTTGCTGTTGGCTGATTCCTTTATAAAGTGTGACACAGGTTTGTGCTTTTACCCTATTGTGGATGATTCTGTGGTGATTCATGATGCTTGTGGATGTTTCTAGATCATGCTCTATATGTGTTGTTGGTCCGCATTAATCGTTGCGCTCGTGATTGGTGATTTTCTTTTGTGAGTTCATGTTTTTCATGATCATGGTTGACAAGGTGCTTGTAGCGTGTTGGGGATCTTTGAGGCATAATTTTTTGAGGTGTTTCATGTTCGAGGATGTTGTTTTGGGTCCTTAATATGTTTTTGCTGACATTGTTTGGTCCACATTGATAATTGTTAATTGTTTTGGGCTAACATTTTGTACACATTTCATATTTTGTTGGGCCAACATGTAGTTGATGTTATCCTTAGTTGCGGATATATATGATCAATTGTTTAGACCATTTGAAGGTATGGTGTGCAATGTATGTTGAGTGATGTGTGTGAATAATTTTCTAATCTTTCGAAGGAAGAAGTAAAGTGTGAAGAAGAGTTTATGTGCTTAACAGGAACTATAATCAAGCATTAGAAGATGTTATTTTCTTAGTTCAAAATCTTTTGGATGTAATCTGAATGTGACTATAAGACAATGAGTCTTCCTTTGTGTATTAATCCTTTTGTATTTGAGCAGTGAGCTCTAGGTAGTGTGCTTGAATGCATTTGCATTCCCCATTTATAATAATTTTATACTTTTAATAGAGTATAATCTTGCAGACTAACCTCGACCATGGTTTTTCCCCTAACAGGGTTTCCATGTAAAAAATCTTGGTGTTATGTGCATTTTTTATGTGGTGATGGTTTATGCTTTCATGTTTATTTATCAAATCTGAGAATAAGTTTAATAATAAGTATAATCTATGTGACAACCGATTCACCCCACTCTCAGTTGTCTACCCTTGTGTTGCCAACAGTGTTCTCATGCATAATGAAGTTTGTTGTGTCATCTATGTGTTATCTTCTTGTTGGAAAATGTGTACATCAATGTTCATTTGTATTTTCATTAGGTTTGGCCACCCTGGTGTTTACACTTCATATGAAGAATAAAATTTAATTAAGGAAGCATGTGATTGATCCAAGACATTATTTTTGGTCTTGGTTAAGTGTTTTATTGGTCCACTCTCATTCCTTTCCATTGCGGGAATGTTGTGTGGTTGGCCTAATTTGAATTTATGAAATGAAGCTTATGTAGATGACCTTGGAGAAAGTTTTGAAGGTTGAAGATGGTATAAATGCAAGTTAAATTGCAAATAATTGGACGATGGAAAGTAATGAAGTAAGCCACAAATAAAAGAGAAGAAGTGTTTGAAAGTGAGTTGAGGCAGCAATAATTCATTGTGTTAGATTCTTGAAGGAAGTGAGCTGAAGGTTTCTGCAATCTTCTAATCATGGCTGTGGATGCACGTGTAAATTGTTGTGGTGGATATTTTGTTTTCTTTTGTATCAATAGGTAGTGAGCCTCCCTATTGGATAGTGAGTCCTTTTGTAGGCAATGAACCTTTGTATCTGGATAGTGAGTCCTCTTCTGGTCAGTGAGCCCTTGGTAGTGAGCCTTTGTATTCAGTTTTTATATCTCTTTATATTGTGAGTTAATCTTCACCGTGGTTTTTCCCTCATTGGGTTTTCCATGTAAAATATGGTGTTCATTTTGTTGATTTTACTTTCTATCATCTGCATTTCATGTTCATACTTAATAACAAAATAGTGTGGTTGTGAAATTGATAAGTCTTGTAGTTTTAAGTTTAAATTTGGTGACAACTGATTCACCCCCCCTCTCAGTCATCCTACACCTTTTAACATGTTCTTCTTTCCACGGTTGAACTTACAAGATTGTTCAACCTCGTGATTAACTCCTCAATCTCTTTTTTATTATTTTCAATTACCCCCATTAAATTTTATTGAGTGCTAGGAGGATGTTGAGGAATTGGTGTTGGAGTTTATTGTTGTGGTTGTTGAGGATTTTTTTGTGTGCTTTTTGATGTGGTTGTTTAAGATTTTGAGGAGGGTTTTCAATTTCATTAACATCTCCTACAAATTAAACAAATGAATATAAAAAACAACCTAAAATTACCTATTTAACAACAAATTCACAAAAAAAAACAAATAATTCTTACTTGTTTGACCTCTCCCATTGACATGGTAGCATCTTGGCAACAAAATTGCAACAAATTGATGAAGAAATTGCAAGTTTAGCTCCTTCCAAAATGCAAGTGCACAAATGGAGGGTTTGTTGGTCGTGGACAACAAAAAACATAATGAAAATAAAATGATTTTTGTTTTTTTTTGTTTTAATAAGCTATAACGTGCTTGCATTATAATGCGGGAGCATTATAGGCTCAATGTGACCAAGCCTTTGGCTCGGTCACACCAATCCATACCACAAGCATGTTATAATGTTCTCACGTTATAGCCTATCAAATTATTTTTGAAATTTTGGCCACAATTTGGCCCCCATCCTTTTGAACCTGCCCTGACATGGGATATGAGATTGCATGGTTGTCTATGATAAGAGCGATATGTTTGAAAATGTAGTTGAAACTCTAGAATAAGTAAGAATAATCAAGAGATGCCGTATTATATATGTGGACCCTTGATTATTGTTCCTTTCTAGGCTTTTATTATAAATGTACTTGTGCATAGTCATCATATGGTCATTGTTGTAACACCAACCCAATAGAGGCACTATGTAGTTGATTATTCTAATCTTTAGAAAGAACGAATGCATTTTTCTTGTTTGGATTTATTCAAGCATATACTGCACACCATAGACCTTTCTTCATTTGGGGGAATTATTTTGATAATGATTTCAAATGCACTACTCATGAGCTTGAATTGAAGCACTAGATATCATAGTTACAAATCTAAATTAAAAAAAAAAAAAAGAATTTTATCCTTCATGGAAAAAACATTATGTTTTATATAGTGAGCATCACTCCTTTAAAATGGTGTTTACTGGAAAAAACTAGTTTTTGAAGGAGACGAAAAAAGAAATGCAATCTGCTTCCAAAAATTTTGAAAAAAAATATATTTAGAATTTACAGACAATATGTCACAAATCGCTAGTTTGCATCATCTTCAAATTCCTCACAGTTTAGTCGCTATAGGTGCCCAAAAGTGAAGATTTAGTTAAAAAAAATTATTTCAGTGTCTAGTTTGGCCAAAAATTGTAAACCAATATTGTGGGATCACCCAGGTCTTTGTATTTGAATTCCCATTGATGATCCAAGAGGTTGTTAAAGGAATCTACCATGATTGTGGCTTCTACCTAGGATTTTTTTATTCTTGGTTAATATTATGGTCATGCCAACAATGAGTACATCACAAATGTGGAAATCATAATGAGTAAATTTTTCACTTATATTCATCAAGAACCAATTTTAATATATGTATTCTTAAATTAAACCTAGGAACTCATAACCTATGGATATAATGGCAAGTATTTGGAGATGAGGCATTTAAGCACAATGTTCATCCACCAATTCAAGCCATGTGTATAGTAATCCTATAAACATATGTATCCTTCAAGTCCATGGTCGTCAACATTAAGTTTTCTAAAATGCTATCATCTTACATGACATTAGTATTTTTGCTTGTTCTAACACAACTTTACTTAAGCATCATTCAATTCAATGATTAAATTCAATAACAATTTTACACCTTATTCACACAAAAAAAAAGTGATAGATAATTATTCTATTTTTATCAAGATCAGGGTATGTGCAAGATCATGATGGGCCAAAAAGTGGCAATATGATGGGTATATATAGGGTATGCGGCTGATGATGTTTTCTTAACCCAAAATTGATGAAACACAAAGGGTTTTTAAAGAAGATTCTTAGCTTTCCACCAATATAAATTATGCTTTATTTTGAATTTAATAAATTATTATTATTTATTTTCTATTTGAATTATGACTAAAGTCCTAATTGATAGGTTGATTGAAAAACATCTATAGCTTTCAAACGATATCACATTTTTTGAATCCGAAACATGCGTCACATTCTATGTTTTGTATACTATAGGATTAAAAAAAGAAAAATTGAATTTCATGAAGTTTTGACAAAGCTAAGGTGGTTAGACATACATGCTTTTTATATTTTTTTAAATGTTGTAAAAATCATAATTAATTATTTACTTGGAAAAAAAATTACCAAAAATATGCATCACATCGAGACATGAGTCCTCTACCTATATCTAAAATCTTATAAAATAATATTATCATTTTATTGTGGTTAGGGTGGTTAGATAGACACCTACTTATTTTTCCATGAAATTTATGTACTACTTTGCATTGAAATTTCAAATTTTCATAAATAGATTTTCTTTTTTTTAAAATAAACCTAGTAGTTTAGAAACTACATTCAATTTTCTATAGATTCTATTCTTACATATTTTTGAAATAATATAGATAGCTTATTCAAATTTTTACGTCAAGTTGCCTAACTCTGATTTTTTTGAATTTTTTGCCACTTAAGGCCCTGTTTTTTCTATGATGATCCTGCACATGACCATCAAAATTTACCTTTAACTACATGAAAAATATTTTAAAATAACTTTTTTATTACATAAATTACCATTTCATTTGAAATGTCTTTATATAATCCATACCCTTCAATATTCACTACCTAACAATTGTGTTTAAAAGAAAAAAATGATTGCTCACAAGAAAAATATTCAAAGAAAGTGCCACATATAATAACAAGTGATGCAAGCATCAAGTTCCTACTGGAGAGTGTGATGCATTTTGAGGTAGAGGAGAAAGTAGATAAGAAAGTAGTGACCATTCTTGTCATGCAATTAATATATTCATGTGAAAAGGTGCAAAAATCATGTTTGAAGCTCAAGAATATAATTGCTCTAAATGCTTTTCGATGTATTTCTACTCCAATACTATGAATTTCATGATATCAGCATTTGAAATTAAGGTTGAATATAATGTTGTAGTTCAATCTTGTTTAAATTGGGAGTTGGGATCAAAGTAGTTGTAGAAAAAAACACTTTTACACTCACACACCATATTTATTCATTGTGCCAACACTCTTTTTGAGTTTCATCGGTGGTTCTTGACCACTTTGATCATTTACTTTTTGGAGATATAATAAAATAATTAGAACCCATTAGTATAAGCTTTTCTAAACAAGGCACTCACACACTACACTTTGCATTATGAAGCAGAGTGCATGTCAAGGGTGCAATTTTCCAATTAATGCAACCAATCATGGCAAACAATTAAAAAATTTGCACAAAAGTTCTATAGTTTAAATTTAACTTATATTTTAAGTTATTGTAAAAATATTATTTTTCTTTCTTACTATTGGCTTATATTACAAACAGTAAGCAGAAAAATCATTTTAAAAATTTTTAAATGATGTCATAAATATTTAATTCCTCCTGCATAGAAATGGTACTTAATATATACCAATTAAACAAACACCTCGTTTCTATGCTCAAAGTACTTAAAAAGGCTCAAATCCCATTATGCAGGTTAGCAAGAAACAAAGTATAAAGGTTTTATTAATTTTTGATACATGGTTGTCCAAACCCTCTTCCAAAACTCCCATTTTAGCACATGTTGTTTGTATGTTGGAAAATGTGAACTGACAAAAAACAAAACTGACGGGAAAAAGAATGACCAATGTCAAAAAGAGAAAATCCAGACCATTGGACAGTGAGTGTGAAAAAATAAAATATTTTTATACATTGAAATTTTTGTAGTTAAAAACTTTATTTAATTTGTTGTACATTAAAAACTTAATGTAATTTGTTGTACTGAAATTATAAGTGACTTAAAGCTTCAGTACGTACTAGGACAATGTCAACTTGGCACTCACACAGTGCTTCAACTATAGTCATCTTGCCAAATGAGTTTAATACTCAATGCTCATTGGTCAATTGAATTTTAATATAATTATAAAAAAAATCCATTTTTCACCTTACTGTTCACCCAATTGACCAATAGCACAACAAATAAATTGCATTTATTAAATCATTAAATAAAAAAATTAACTTTCAACTTTAGAGATTTTTCCAAATACATTTAATACTCAATGCTCATTGGTCAAGAGACGTGAATATCGTTGAATACATTGATTGCTAAGTGGTTTCTGTTAGGATCATCGCTCTTTCTGCTATAAAACTTAGCTGACATCATCTTATTACTGGTTTGTCCATTGGTGAAGGAATGAAGTAATCCCAACCACATTTTATGGCTCTCCACATCTTTATCCATGCTAGAAGATAGGGAATATGTCCCTCTGTTTCAACACTAAAAAATTCAACGAGGAAGATTGTTTAGGTATATGTAATTGTAACTTCTATTATTGCTTCTTAGTCACCAAACTAAAATGAGGGAACACCCTCCACATAAATATTTTACTAATTGATATTGATTTTTGTATGTTGATTTGGTATATGATTTTATAATACTTTAATATAAATATTTTAGAAGAGTGTATTATAAATGTGGGAATAAATAATTAATATGAGAGTGGGAGAAAATAAGCAAGTAAATGTATATGGGTAGAGAGTTGCTCATGAATCAAATCTAATACAAGATTATACCACTTGTTAATATGTAATTGTATTGAAAAATATAAGAAATGACATGAATTCATAAATTTTGAAATTTACATCTCGTTCTTTTTGTTTGGTCTTAGGCTTGGAAACCCAACCTCAAGCGTTGGACTTGTAAGTGCAAAAACTGCCTTTAACAATATGGGTTGTGACTTTCTTTTCAAAAAAATTGGACTAAATTAAAATCCATTATAAATGACAATATCCAGTTTTCAAATATGTAATGATTTTAATGACCTCAAGCGTTGGACTTGTAAGTGCAAAAACTGACTTTAACAATATGGGTTGTGACTTCCTTTTCAAAAAAACTGGACTAAATTAAAATCCATTATAAATGACAATATCCAATTTTCAAATATGTAATGATTTTAATGATTGTACATATTTTCCTATTTATTAATTAATTTTTAAGAAAAAGTGATCCATAACAAATGACATGTGTTAATATTTTCTTAATAACTTTTGATTTTTATATCAAGCCTTTTGTAATAGGTTTAGGTCCACAAGCATCAATTCAAGAATGCACTAAAGATTAAATTGACATGCACAATCAAATATACACTCATGAAAGTGAACCAAGACGAACAAACAATCAATTTATAAAACCAACAATCTTTATCCAAGTCAACATTAAAATTCTCAAACATTGATAAATTAATAAATTCAATCATCACTTACCAAACTAAATATTACTTTTACATATTTCAATATAATTTAACATTTATTTAAATATCAGTTATAAGTAAATTACATTTATTTAATTAACTACGTATAAGAATAGATTTTTCCTTCCACACTATTATATACATTGAACACTAGTTTGGCCCCCCGAAACCAATCACAGGCTTCGTTTGTCCAATAAGTGTCGGTCGCTTTAGAGCATTTTACCCGGCTCTTTCCGCTGAAAATTATGGTTTACAAAATGAGGTGGCTTGCACTAGGATACGTTTCCAAACAATAGACAAAAGGTTTACGCTTCTGTACGGGAAAATATTATTTATTAACACAACAGTCCAACTCACGACCCGACATTTCAACTTTATTCTCTCGCATATTCTGCACGTGTCGGTGTATTATAAGGCTATATACAGAGTTAGACAGCAAGGCTGTCTTTCAGATATTTTAAACCTCTACCTAGGGTTCACTTGAGTAATGGAGGCGTCATTTACAGATGACGCCGTCGTCCCAGATGTCCCCGTTTCATGATCCTCGACCCCTGACCCTGACCTGAACTTCACTCCTGATCTTGGGCCATAGCTTTTGCTCATGTTTATGAATGCAGGCTTTTTGGGATTTGGTAGTCTGACCGAACCGCTGGATATCATCACAATAACCTTCGACATAGTTGGACGAAGTGTCGCATCCGCTTGTACACACAAAAGCCCAACCTGAATATATCTCAGCGCTTTCTCCTCTGGACATGTTTCTGCCACCGTTGAATCCACCATATTCGAAACATCTTTCCTTTTGTATATTCTCCATGCCTGCATCACATATCATCAATTCACCGCATCTTTGGCTGTTTGGCTTTGAGAAGCATTATGAAGATATATATTAATTGCTTACCCATTCTAACAGGTTTTCCATTTCGTAGGGAATAGTGATATCACTATTTTTTCTTCCACTCAGAATCTCAAGCAGTAGCACTCCGAAACTGTAAACGTCTGCTTTAACTGACAGCTGCCCTTGCATTGCGTACTCCGGAGCCATGTAACCGCTGCAATATCAATACATTAATTTACAAAATCACCAAACAAACCTGAAAACCCTTAGCGATTAGTGATATAAATCTAAGTACTCAGCACAGCATCAGGATTGTGAGGGTCCTTACTATGTGCCTGCAACTTTTGTATCGACATGCGTTTCATCTGCAGCAAATAATCTAGCCAGACCAAAGTCAGCAATCTTGGCATTGAGTTTGTCATCAAGTAAAATGTTGTTTGCTTTAATATCTCTGTGAATGATTTTCAACTGTGAATCCTCGTGAAGATAGAGAAGGCCACGGGCGATTCCAATTATAATCTTATAACGCTTTTCCCAACTAAACTCTCTGCGCTTTACTGGATCTGTAATCCCAATTCTTTTACTTTTGTTATATCTTATTTTCTTTAAAGCAAAAAGTCTCTACAGATTTATAAACAGCGGTAGCCTTATAACTTACCGAAAAGAAAAGTGTCCAAGCTCTTGTTGGGAAAGTATTCATAAACAAGCAACCTTTCGCCTGCCTCAGCGCAACACCCCAACAGCTTCACAAGATTTCGGTGCTGAACATTGGCCAGCAGCTTCACTTCATTCGTAAATTCTCTCGTTCCTTGCGTAGATCTTGCAGACAGTTTTTTAACTGCTATTTCTTTTCCGTCTCTAGTTGTTCCCTGAAACGTCACAACAGATTTAGAGCTGCATACCCTTCTTTAAAGGGACTCTTGTTGTTAAGGATTTGAATACAATCCCACCTTGTAGACGGCACCAAAACCTCCCACTCCAAGCTTTTTACTGTCATCGAAATTTTGTGTCGATTCTGCAAGTTCTTGTAAGCTGAACACAAAATGTTTCTCCTCTATAATTAATCTGGTTTCAGGGGAATGTCCCTGCCTCTCTGCAGACAAGTGGGTAAGCATAGAGGATTAAATGTTGCATTTTAACCAGAAAAAGAGAAAATCAAATAGCAAAGAAAAACATTTGAAGGAGCACCTTCGTTGTGGGTAACTAGAGTTATTGGCCTCCCAGAAATGGCAGATGCCACTCTTTCTCTCATTGCAATCAGACAAATAACGAATACCAGAATCAGGCCTCCGACGAGCCCCAATATTAGGGGTAATGTCATTGAGGACTTTCCTGCAGAGTAGACCTTCATTGTTAGTCTTCGGAACTGTGGCACGCGGGATCCCTTACAGTTTCTACCCAATAAAAATTTATCAAACAAATTGAAGATTATAACAGAAGACAGATCAAAATTTGCATACTATTTGAAATCGTCTGAAAAGTTCATTAAGTATGTTACCAGAACTATGGGCTTCTGTTGGAGATCCCTCAGGTGAGATCGATTCTGCTGAGGCAAAAAAGGGGTATATCTCATATCTTATTCTGCAGTTTGTACCCAGAAGCTGAGCTCCATTCTTCATTAAGCAACAGTTTTCTCCTTCTTGCCTCGCAGAGATCGGAGTTTGATCTGCAAAGCCTCAATTGAGGGTGAGTTTGATTTATGCAAGTTCTTTTGTTTGAGGGGCGACAATCCGAGGTGGATGTAGTCTTTATCCACTCCCCCAAAAGTCAAGGGTCGGTGAGCGACTTAAGATAAGGGAAAGTGGCAACTGCAGTTATAAATTTCGATGGGTGGATTACTTAAGTAATAAAGGCGCTTCTAAGATGGAAACTATGCACGTTCGTGTAGTATTAAACTTTATTTTTTTATCTTTTATTTTGACCTAGAATTAGAACTAGCAATCGCACCTTAGTGTGCAATGGGAACGCTGAAGAGGTGTGGGAGGTCAATTATAAAAAAATTTGGTTTGTATTTTTTAACATGTATATTATATAATAATAAGGATTTATAATATAGAATTTAAAAATGAATGTTTAGAGGTGTGAAGAAAATTAATTTGTATTAAACTATATAATTAAAATTTAATTATGAGATATAAATAATCTAATTTATAATATAGAATTTAAAAATTAATGTTGTAGAGGTGTGAAGAAAATTAATTTGTATTAAACTATATAATTAAATTTTATTTAAGTGATATAAATAATCTATAGAATGAGATCTAAATGAAATTATTTGAGACTTATAGAGTAGGTAGATCTACAAAAGTGCTTATTTAATTTGAAATGATGTAGTGGTGTTGAGCTTTTTTATGACAAATTGGTGACACTATAACTAATGATTGGGATATAAAATTGAGATTGAATCTAGTATTAGGTGCATGTGACATGTCATTGTCAAATATTATTTTGATTTAGACTAGATCGTGTCATCCAAGCTAGTCTCATTTGGGCCACATGTAGTTTTGTCCCTTATTTCAATACCTAGTTTATGATGAATGAGATCTATTATAATTCTCTTGTGTATTTGATACTTATTTCTAAGAAATGATTAGAGAAGATTGATTGCAAGATGGAGAGAAGACCATTAAATTCCTTAATAGTAGTGAAGTCCCTTAGGGAGTTGTGTATGATTTTATAGAGATATCAAGAAAGTAATACAATATTTAAATGCGTAATATAAAAGTCATTCTTCCAAAGTGTTGTGTGATTAAATATTTTCAAGTGTTGTTTCAGATAATTTTTTAGAAGCATTACTATTGACTTAGGTCAAGTCTACAAATGCATGTTACTAACTTCTCTCAATCTAAGGTATTTGGCATGAAATTTGATGTGCAACAATCAAACTCTAGGAAAGTTGTCTCAAAGTTAGAGATTTGAATTTTTTAATATATATTTGTGTTGGTGAAGGAAGTATATAAGGATATTTAGCAAGTGGATTTATAAATAGGTTCAATTTATGTTCCAAACAATTTGAATTGAGCATTATGACACTATATTTATGAAAAGTCTTAAAATTATGTAAAAATATGGTGTAAAGGTATAGGTTATGCATTATATCCTTATATTTTTTGTATTTTGGTATGCATGTAAATGAGATGTGAATATATAAGAGCTCATGTAAAATATAGATTAAATGAAATATGCAAGCATGTCAAGATACAAGTTTAGATTTCATTTTACACCTCTATAGCTTCATGTATCTATAAAAATATTTCATCCTTTTATACATTAACATAAACTCATTATCTTATAAAATAAACCAAGTATTAAAAATCTATAATCATCCCATCTTGTTGTAGATATAAAGTATAAAAATGTATAATTGATGTGGTGTATGCCATGATGTCGAGGTAGCGTGGAATCGAAACAATTAAGACCACCACAAAGTATTCACATGGTGGAGGTGTAGAAAGGATCATGATGCATATAAGGCAATACTAAAGTTGGAACTAATGCTCAGGGTAATGGAAAAAAAACACACACTTGTTAATTAGGATTTTAGCTAAATTTGTTTTTTTTTTTTTCCCTTTATGAGTTTTTTCAAAAATTCAAAGGATTTTAGCTAGGTTTTCTTTTCCTTTTTTACTTATTTTATAAATAATAGATTGATGAGGGATGAAGCATAGAGGGCTCTGAAGCACCATTTCAGAGGTGAAAGCAATGAAAAGTTGTAGCATTTACCTGGTGGTGGGAAGAAAACCAAATGGCCACATGGAAATGAGGTAGGTTTAGTTCAAATTGTCTCAGGGTGATCCCACAATAGTGGTTTACAATTTTTGGCCAAACTAGACACTAAATTTTTAATTTTTAACTAAATATTCACATTCAGGCACCTATAGCGGCTAAACCATGAGGAATTTGAAGATGATGCAAACTAGAGTCTCGTCACATTTTGTCTATAGATTCTAAAAATATTTTTTTCAATTTTTTTAAAATTAGATTGCACTTATTTTTCCATCTCGCACAAAAACTGGTATTTTTCAAAAAACAACATTTTTAAAAAGTGATGCACACCAGATAACGATAACTTTTTTTCCATGAAGGATAAAATTCCAATTCTTTCGAATTTACATTTGTGACTCTGATATCTAGTGCTTCCACTTGGTTAGATATTTTTTTATTGAATATTTTTTCTTTAATCAAGTTTCAAAGTCAATCAAATGACAATTCGACATAGCGCGATCAGATAATGCATAACTTTTTGTATATATCAAAATTCAATTTTATTTTTTTGGTTGGATCAAGGACTTCAATATCTATGCACTTATATTTTTAATTTTTTTAATAATTTTGCTATTTTTCCACATGTGCGAATTAAAGACTCTTCATTTTCATGAAAACCTATGTTTATAAAACTGAAAAAACAAATACATAATAAAACCAAAACATATTAAAATTATATTCATTGGATAGCTCGTTTTGAAGACTACCTGATTCCAAGTTTGGTTTCTAAATATTCCACCATTTTCATCCTCAACCGGAGCTTGAAAGCGTAAAAATTTAGGTTTTTTGTGTGAACAAATTAAAAAATTAGGGAAAAGGGGGGTTCGCTAGAACCAGGGGGTTCTAGCAAACCCCCAGGGGTTCTAGCGAACCAGGGCTCATTCGAACCTTGGTTCATTTGAACCCCCATTAATATGCATTTTTCCTTTATTTTTTGGGCGGGAAATGTGGGCCCAATAATTAATGGGTTCGCTCGAACCCTAGTTCGGTCGAACCCCTTTATGGTTCGATCAAACTTGTAGGTTCATGCAGACCCCTAAAACCAATTTTTTTTCCATGGGGTCATTTTTTCTCAATTTTCATTCCTCCATCAAATTGTAAACCACTATTATGGCTTCACCCCTCATACAAAAAAACTTGCAATTGCTTGCGAAGTTTTTGGGGATTTTATACTTATTGTGTGCTGAAAGTGTGATTGAAACAGAATGCAGGTGGGAATTCTGTGAAGAATTATTTTGGAGAGTTGTTGCTACCCACATTTCTTGTTGTAGAGATCGATGATTGCAAACTGTGGACTGGGCTTCTGCAAGATTCTTTAGCTGAATTGGGAAACAGGAATGAAAGTGTGGGTAATATGGAACAGAGCAATCACTTGTAAAGAATGAAGGCATTGTAAACTAGTAATAGTGAAAAAAAATTTGTATAATATATCAAAGCCAGTTGTGATTCTACTCTAAAGATTCAGAGGGAATAAAAAAGTTATGAAATTTTATTAATTATTAGAACAGAGCACTAAGTTTGTTCAAATATAATTGTGGCTCATTGACTGTGAAACTAATACAAATTCTTGAATTATAAAAGATTTTTGGAACTTAGATAGTTAAATTTTTCAAAGATCAAGTTTTCACAATCCATATAGATTATTGTTGAGTTGGTTTCTTAATTTGATTGTGTGAAATATTTTTACATCAACGTTTCTGATTACACTATGTGATCCATTATCAAGGTGAAAGCAGAGAGCAGGCATCACAGAGTGTGATCCAAAACGTTGATGCAAGAATATTTCACACAATCCAATCCAGAAACCAGCTCAATAGTTAATTTTTTTTACTTGTTTCTCTCATATCCCAACCTTATTCATCTATCTAGATGGTTTAGGCAAATCATCATGAAAATTAAGGACACTCCCATATATAATGCTACAATTTTAATAGTTTAATGAACCTTGTCTCAAACATCAACAATTACATGCATTTTGAATTTACAAGACATTCTTATAATCATCAAACAAAATGGAAATGAAAATAATTAAAGTTTAGGATTGAGTCAAGATTAGAATAATAAATATTGAAGTTAAATTTTATTGGATTTAAATAAATTAAATGTAATATTTAGTTCAAATTTTAATAGTGAAATGTTTTGTTAAAGATGCGATGAATTAATTTGTTAATATTTTAATAATTAAGGTTTTGGTCAAATAAACACTTCAAAAATTTGTAAATTGATTGTATTATGTTTTATATTTACGCTTATAGAATTGATCTCCATGTCTATGAAATCAATTTGGCTTGTCGAATTGAACTTAGATCCACAAATGGTAGGGTGTGGATGATTATAACAAATTTGTTGTATCATTGTCTAAGGTGGAGTGGTGTCCACATAAATTATTTGGAAACTTGTTAAATAAGAGTTCTCAATGAAGGCCCTAAAGACTAATTTAACAATGATCAACCAAAATTGAAGACAATAGGCATGCATGTAATACACCTAAGATGATGTATATATGCTTAGATAATGTGCAAATGGATTAGAGCATATGTCAAACACTGTTCTAAATAGATAAAGAATGTCTTTACATACAACATAGCACATAAATCTACACAAATGTGGGTTGGGTCAACTCACAATAACTAGAGAAAAGTGGAGAGGAAAATAAATAGAATAAATTAAAATTATTAAAAAAAAGAGAGGATGGTGAGCAGAGCTAAGGTGCAATCATGGGTGCTAGCAAAGGGAGTTAAATGGATTATAAAGAGAATGATGGGAAACACAGGCACAAGAGTATGGCGATTGGGAGTGAAGGTGGTGGTGTGTACAAGAACCTCGTGAAGACCATGGTTATCTTTCATTGTATTAAAGAATGTGCTCTCATAATTGTGGAATTTGCACTAAAACAAATTGTTGAAAAGGCTTTAAAAGATTTCAGGCAACTGCAATTGATAGGTGTGAAATCCAAACTAAGTAACTAAGTAACCATCATCCTAATAACAATACACAACATCATTCTACTCCGGATCATAAAAGAAGATAATATGAAGATTTAACCCCTAATTGATTGAGGATTTTATCATTCCTTGTATCAATTAAAAAAACACTTGTTCTTACCCTCGAGGAAAGGTTTCAAAATAAACCAAAATGAATCCAAAAGTAGACAAGCTCTAGCAAGTTCGCCCACTTTAATCAATAGATTCCTATGATAGCTAGAAGGACTATTCATGATCATGTAGATATCATTTTAGTGTAGTTACAACTACCTAAGTAGCATGCATGGACAAGCAACATTTAGTGCAAGGGTATGTGCAGGTTCATCATGGAAAAAAAGGCCCTTAAGTGGCAATGAAAATTTTAGAAAAATCAGAGTTAGGCAACTTGACGTAAAAATTTGAATAAGTTATCTATATTATTTCAAAAATATGTAATAATAGAATCTGTGGAAAATTGAATGTAGTTTTTAAACTACTAGGTTTATTTTTTTAAACAAAATCTATTTGGTGAAAATTTGAAATTTCAATGTAATAGTACTTAATTTCAAGAAAAATAAGAAGTAGGTGTCCTGGAACTCACCCTAACCATAATAAAATGATAATATTTTTATAATATTTTAGATATAAGTAGAGGACTCCATGTCCTGATGTGACGATATTTTGTAATTTTTTCCAAGTAAATAATTAATTATGAATTTTTATTACAACTTTTAAAAAATATAAAAACTCGTATGTTTGACCACCTTAACTTGGTCAAAACTTTATGAATTTTTTTTTTTTAATCCTATAGTATGCGAAGTATAGAATGTGACGCATGTTTCGGATTCAAAAAATATGATAATGTTTGAAAGTTATAGATGTTTTACAATCAACCTATCAATCAGGACTTTAGCCATAATTCTAATAGAAAATGAATAATAATAATTTATTAAATTCAAAATAAAGCATAATTTATATTGGTGAAAATCTTAGAATCTCCTCTACAAACCCTTTTCATTTCATCAATTTTGGCTAAAAAGAAAGTCATCAGCCACATGGGTGAAGTCTAGAAAAATAAGGTAAGTTGTTAAACACGCATTTTGTGTTGACTTCTTAGGATTGGCATCTCCTAGCCAAATACGAAAGAAAACCTAAGGCTATTCCCTAGGCAATAAATTTTGTGTGATAAATATCAGATATCCGATTCAAATCCGATATTCGATTTGGTTTATATATCATTTTAAAAAATGTTAGACTTTATAATATATGATTTAGAATATACAATATATCTCATTTATAGTTTATAGTTTATTTTAATATATCTAGTTTAGAATATACAATATCGTTTATAATTTAATATATAATCTCTTACAAAACTATGTAATATATAATATATATTTAAAAATTATTTCTATATTTTAGTTAATATATATTACTAATATATAAAATATTTAAATATTAT
>VDFB02105785.1:329601965-329814282 GCA_007258455.2 Sequoia sempervirens
AGCTTTCAAAGCTCTTGTTGAAAATCAAGTTGGAACTAAGCTTAAATGTCTCAAAACTGACAATGGGGGTGAGTTCTTCTCTTTGGAGTTTGATACGTTTTGTGCAAACAATGGGATTCAAAGAATCAAAGTGGTACCATTCACACCTCAGGAGAATGGTGCAGCCGAACGATTGAATCGAACTATTTTAAAGAGAGCTCGGTGCATGCTCTCTAATGCTGGTTTAGGAAAAGAGTTTTGGGTAGAGGCATGTAACACTGCAGTTTATTTGATCAATCGAGCTCCCTCATCTGGATTGGACTTTGATATTCCAGAGGAGAGGTGGACTGGAAAAAGGATTTCATACAATCATTTGCGTGTCTTTGGTTGTGAATCATTTATGCATATTCCAAAGGAGCAGAGGACGAAGTTAGATTTCAAGTCCAAGAGATGCATTTTCCTTGGTTACAGTGAAGATCAGTTTGGATTTCGACTGTGGGATCCCATTGCAAAGAAAATTGTTCGCAACTATGATGTTGTATTTAATGAGCACAATTTCCCAAGTTTGCAAAAATAGAGTTTATCTCCCAAAGAATGTATTGATGTTGATTTATTTGACAATGACATAACTCGACATACCACTATTTCTTTTTCTCAGCCTTTAGTAACTTCTACCAAGCCATCAAATGTGAGCTCCCTGCCTTCTAACATTGGTGCCCCTATTTTTACTCATGTGCACTCTACCATATGTGCATCGCAGCCTATGGAAGCATTTGTTCCAATGCACTCACATAGTCTTGGCATCCCTTGTGGAGAAAATGTGCAAGTCCCAATGGATACTAATATGGCCACTTTACATCCCACGTAGCCTTCACAACTCTCAACACATTTATTTGACCATACTATGTAAGGTTTTGGAAGCCATATGGAATCGCTGCCTCCTTTATTTCCTACGCAACTATTGGAAAAGGCTGTGCCAGCCCATAGAGAGGTTGTGCAGACCTCTCAACAAGCTGCGCCAACCTTTGAACATGCCACACAGCCTCAAAATTTTACTGCACCTCCTCTTTATATTGCTACGCCCTCTCCTTGGATTGACATGTCCTCTAATTCAGTGCAACTAGTGTTGGCTATTCAGCCTCTTGGTACACAAGGGCTGGGCCTTGGAGCCAATATTCAGGAACAGAACACTATAGAATAGTGGAGTAATCTTAATGTTAATTTACAACATAATATAGAAAATGCACAACAATAGAGGTAAAGCAATGAAGAATATGCAAAACACCATGGTAACTTGCAACCAGAAATGGGTCCACAACTTAGGAGATCTACCTGGGAAAGAAAAAAACCAAACAAATTTGATGATTATGAGTTATTGTTATCTGATCAGGTAGAACCAACCACATTTAAACAAGCATGTAAAGATGTGAATTCAGCCAAATGGATGGATGCTATGAATGAAGAAATGGAGTCTCTGCGAGTCAATAATACCTAGGATTTGGTTCCTCTTCCGCTAAATCGAAAACCTTTGAAAAAAAAATGGGTTTACTGTGTAAAAGAGGAAGATGGAGGATGTGAAAAATATAGAGCCAGATTAGTGGTGAAAGGTTTTGTTCAGCAACAAGGCATTGATTTTAATGAAAAAATTTCACCAGTTGTAAAAATGCAAACAATTCGTGTTGTTTTAGGCATGGTAGCTGTTTGGGATCTCGAGCTTGAGCAACTTGATGTCAAAGCAACATTTCTTCATGGTGATATTGAGGAGGAACTATACATGGAGCAACCTGAAGGTTTTTTGCAAAAAGGTCAAGAGCATTTGTGTTACAGATTGAAGCAAAGTTTGTATGGGCTTAAGCAAACCCCAAGGCAGTGGTACTTGAAATTTGATAACTTCATGACTCAGCAATAGTTTGATCGTTGTGAATCTGATCCGTGTGTTTATTATAAGAGGCTTCCTACTAGTGAGTTTGTTATTCTTTTACTCTATGTTGATGATATGTTGGTTGCTGGCACTAGTATGCAGACTATGAATGAATTGAAGCATCTTTTAGCTCTTCATTTTGCCATGAAAGATTTAGGGGCAGCAAAGAAGATTCTTGGAATGAATATAATCAGAGATAGAAATAAAAGAGAACTTAAATTGTCTCAAGAGAACTACATCTATAAATTTTTGGCCAAGTTTAATATGTCAAATGCTAAGCCTGTCAGCACACCCTTGGCTGATCACTTCCGTCTATCATCAACCATGTGTCTGAAAACTCCTGAGGAACAATCATCCATGAAAACCATTCCATATTCTTCCATAGTTGGCAGCCTTATGTATGCTATGATTTGTACAAGACCAGACATTGCTCATGCAGTGGGAGTCGTGAGCAGATTTATGAGTAATCTGGGTAAGACACATTGGCATGTTGTTTAGTGGATTCTTCATTATTTAAAAGGGACTGCTGATTATGTTTTATGTTTTGGAGGAAAGGATACACAGCTTCATGGTTATACTGATTCAAACATGGTTGGAGATTTGGATAAGAGGCAGTCTACTACTGGTTATCTTTTTACTTTTGCTAGAGCAGCAATCAGCTGGGTATCTCACTTGCAACAAATGAGTGCTCTCTCTTCAACCGAGGCTAAATACATGGCTCTAACTAAAGGAGCCAAGGAAATCATCTGGTTACAACGGTTGTTGGGCGAACTATGGTGTAAGCAATCTGGTTTTCCTTTGTTTTGTGACAGTAATAGTGCCATTCATTTGGCCAAAAATTATGCATTTCATAGTCGCACCAAACATATAGAGCTGAGGTATCACTATATTCGCCATGTTCTTGATGAAGGCAAGTTGCAACGACACAAAATTGACACAAAATTGAATCTGACGGATGCTTTAACAAAGGTTGTAACTCAAGAGAAGTTTGAATTCTGTAGAGCTTCTCTCGGCATTTTAAAGAAGTGACCTTAGCTTGTTGCGGGGGATATCTTTGAGCCTTCCTTTCAAGTATGACTTGTCTTCAAGTGGGAGATTGTTAGACGTGTGAAGCCAAGTTAGTAATCGTTATTCTGACTTTCTTGTAATGCCTCATGCACATTACTGCTAACTATTTTTAGCCTTCAATTAACTGTTGTTTCTTCCACTGTGCATGCCATTTGTATGGCATCTTCTTTATAAGAAGGATTAAATATGAAGACTGAATATATGTGCAATGTGATTGCAATACTGGCTAGAAGTGTACTATGTAAAATATGTGATTAATAAAAGGAGAATCCCCTGCTGTTAAGAGTGGACGTAGCCCATCTCAGGTGAACCACTATAATTTTTGTGTCTATGTTCTTTTGTCCCAATCTCTATTTATATTTCTGTTTTTCTTCATTTGATTCTGCACTTTCAAATTCAACAAATACCAAATTCCAAAGAAAATAAAACAAAAGAACTCACTGAAACCATGGCCAACGACTTTCCTCAAGATTTTGCACAAATTGTATCACGTCGCGAGTGCGACTGGTAGTATAACACCACATTCCACAACCTTTGTCAGCATCCACTCTACTAATACCAAAATGGGAGCTTTGGAACAGGGTATGGACTTCCATCTCAACATAAAAGATGGAGGTATCTTTTTTTTTGATGTTGTAATTTCAATTGCCATGTAGCTATGTATGTAAAAAGAGGACACATAGACAAGGCACGTGAACTGTTTGACAGAATGCCTCAAAGAAATGCGATCTGAGGGCCTAGAAACATTGTAGGTTATGCGCAAGAAAAAAAAGATTTATTGAAAGGGCTTTTTAAAATTTCAAGTAAATAAAGTTGGCACACATGTAAAGCCAAATCCTGCAACATTTAGTCATGTATGCAAAATGTGGAAACATAGACAAGGCACATTAATTGTATGACGGAATGCCTCAAAGAGATGACACATCATGGAATGCTATGATTATGGAGTAAGTGCAAAATATACTTGTTAAAAGGTTGTAGAAACTTTCACACAAATGCAATAGTCAAGTGCAACACCATATACAGTGAGCTTAGCTATTTCCCTTCTCTGCCTAAGATAATATGGAAGTTTTAGAGCAGGGGAAGAACATTTATATTCTGCAATTTGTGGGCATAAGTTGTGTTGAATGTTTTATCTGGCAGGGTTGAAGGCATCTATGCCCAATAGTTCATTGTTCATCATGATTTTGCTGAGGAGGAGATCTGAGATTACCCTGTGGCTAAGAATTACAAATGAAAGAGGCAAGAGAAGGGTCAAGGTGATGACTCTTATTATAACATTTGAAAAAAATCTCAATGGGATTGTTTATTAGTCCTTGCTCTTATTAAAACATTTGACTTTTCATAGAAGAAAATTTTTGCAATGAAACATCTACCCAACACTCTGGATTCGCATCGGTGGTTGCAGACATTTCAATCATTGTCTTGCAAGCAGATTACCATTGATTGAACATTTTAGGTTGCTCATTTTCATATTGGATACGCCTTCGCCGTAAATCATAATAATATCTCCATAGTCCATTTGAACAAATTATGATGTAAAAAAGTTTTGGATCGGAAAACTTATTATGAGAGAACTTGTCAAACTCTATCCTATGCCGCTCACAAAAGAGCATACCATGTCAAAAAAGTTTTATATTGGATTTGTTTTGAGGATTTAGTTTGACTGAAGTGATGTTCCATGGTTAAGTGCTTGTATTCAAAATTTCAAATTGTCAAAGTTCAAACTCCTTTTTGGAATGTGAATATGTTATTTAAATAACTTGGAAAATAAGTTTTGTATTGGCAAAAATAAATTTTTATTTTTAGCTAGTAAGATTTAAGTAGTGAACATCATATTTTTTTGTTTCATGTGTTTATTATTATTATTTTTTGGATATCTTAAGAAAAAAGGTTATGAGGTACTTAAACAAAATATTTCCCAATTTTTATGGTCTAATCTAAATAGTGATACTAGATTTAAATCTACTTCATAGTATCTTACCTAAAACTAAAGGTGGATAGGGTAGATGTTGGATCACACAACTCAAGGGGTTTGTTTGCCAGTTAAATGGACAATTAGAGTTGTTAATGGTGAAGAGCCATAAAAAAATTGGTTCATTATCAAATCATATAGACTATTGTCAAAGGGAAATGGCAATTTGTCTGATGACTAGACAAAATTATGTTGGCTCCTTTCTTTCATTTAAAAGTTATCATTTCTTCTTTCCACATGAAAGGCATGGTAGCAGATTTGCAAATGTCTCAATTGGAAAAATTCTTCATTTCTACATGATTTTAATTTTGGCTCTTTGTCTATTTGGTGAAATAGAATGGTGTTGTATCAGTTACAACCTCTTATTGTCTCATTTCCAAGGCATGCTTATTATCTTTTCAATAAAGGGATTTAATAGTTTGGGGATTTATGGGATTTTAATTCTTCGGATTGGACTACTTAGCAAAACAATAAGAATTTTCTTTTTCTAAACAATAAGTATAAAGGGTTTATTATTTTTGTTGAAGCGATGGTGCCTACGGACATTATTATGAAGTTATACACCCCCTTGATATTGGAAAATTGTGTTGTCATTGATGTCAACAAAGCATTGTTGCATTGATGTCAACCCCTAAGGAAGCAAGTGTGTTCAAGAGTGTTGTTTGCATTATGTTGTCATTAGTATTGTCACTGGTGTCAACCTCTAATGTAGCAATGATGCTCATAAGTGTTTGTGGATATAAACCTTTTGTATGGTTGAGATGCCAAGAAGGTGTTGCATATGTTGAGATGGTGTTTGTGGTGCTTGATTTCCAAGTGCTTTTGAGAAATTTTGAATAAAAGAGAGTTTAGTGTGATAGAGTGGTATTCAGTTTTTTACTTTGCATTTCTTCATGGTTGAATATGTTCCCATGTGGTTTGGACTTGATGATTGAAAGTGTTCAGAGGTATCATATTGAGAATTTTAGGTTATGGATCATTCTACAATGGAAGATGTGTTTGACAATATGTTTGTTTGGTGAAATAGGGTGTCTAGGAGAAATGAGATTGCTATGCATTTCTCTGTAGTGAAGTTTCTAGTGTTGCAAATCTAGGAATGTGCTTATAATATTTGTATCTAACTTCCCTTGAAGTTTCAAGTGCTAAGTTGTTTCACAAGATTGTTTGATGTATTGGATGTTTGTGCCAGTATGTTTGGTTGCACA
This sequence comes from Sequoia sempervirens, assembly GCA_007258455.2. NCBI lineage: Eukaryota > Viridiplantae > Streptophyta > Pinopsida > Cupressales > Cupressaceae > Sequoia > Sequoia sempervirens. Next base: position 329,608,114 of record VDFB02105785.1, read on the forward strand.
AAATAAAGGTGTTTTTGAGTTTCAGGTGGGTGCAATGGTTGTGCAAAATATTTTGATGGTGTTGGAGTATTTTGAGATGTTGTATGAATAGTCTGGAGTGTTGTTCTGTGGTCTACAATATGTTTTTGGACCTTAAGAGGTGTGTTTGGAGTCGCTTGTTAGTGTTAGTGCAGGTTTGGCCAACCTAGCATGCTAGTACTAATTGTAGAGGATAATTGTTGATTGAGGAAGTGTTGAGAAGCATGTTTACATAGATTTAGGTCCCAATTAAGTAGTAGTGTGGTTTGACTTCACTTCTTTATATAATGGAAGTGTTTGGTCTCAACTTATTTGGTGATACACGGTTGAGGTGTATACATTTCCTTAAGGCCGACCTAATTAAGATTGTTTTAGGTCATAAAGTGTATAAATGCAAGGTAAATTATTGTGTGGATTAAGTACGAAGTGTGTGAGATGTGAAATATGTGAAAGTGATCAAGTGTGGAGATATGAGTGTGAGCCTTAATGCCTATGACTTACTAATGCAATGAGTAGAAGGTGTCTACATTTCAGTCTATTTGATTTGGTTTTTGTGCTTTGGTGAAACTATATCTTTAGCATATGAGAGATACATTGGTGGTAGTTCAAATTGGTAGTGAGCCACCCCTTCTTCTTTCTTCTTTCTTCTGAGCAGTGAGCCACCGATAGTGAGCCTTTCGTTATCTTTTGGGAAATGAACCTTATTGTATTTGGTGTTGTAATTCATATATTAGTGAGCTAATCCTCACCATGGTTTTTCCCTTCTTGGGTTTTCCACATAAATATGGTGTCCTTATGTGATGTGTTTTTATTACTGCTTTACATGTTTACATTCTGTTAATGCATGTTAAGGGTTTAATGGTGGATAAGGGTTTAAGAACTAATGTAGATCTATATGTTAATGAGGGTTTCTAATGCTTGAAAAGTATACAACTAATTCACCCCCATCTCAATTATCTTATGCATCTAAACATTGGAATTAGAGCTTTGGTTCCCAAGAAGAAGCTTAACTACTTGAGGTAGATCCAAATGGCACATAGGAAAGGTGTCAAAGCTCCTTGGTTTAATGAAATAAATTATACGTACTGGAAAGCTAGGATGGAGTCTTCCTTAGTCTCCCTTATATTTGGTGTTTGGTAGTCTATTGAAAAAGGTTATACTATGCTTGCAAGTGGACCATCATCTAATGATGAGATCAAGGCATATGAAAATAATGACAAAGCAAGGAATGCAATCTTGAGTGGTCTTACTGATTTAGAACTTATGAAGGTTATATAAACTACAAGTCTGCTAAAGATGTCTAGACAAAGCTGAAATGAATCTATGAAGGGGAAGACAAGGTCAAAAAAGAAAAGATGTAGATCTACAAAGCCAAATTTGAAACTATAAGGATGTCTAAAGATGAAGATATGTCTGTCTACATGCTCAAAGTTGATGAAGTTTTCAATGCCATCAATGGTCTTGGTGGAAATCTGGATGAAAGCGAAGTTGTGAAAATGGTATCAAGAACTCTACCTAAAGCTTATAGTCATGTAATTTTTTTGTTGGTGTAGTTAATATTTAATTACACTTGCATATGTTTACTTAGGTATATTATTAATTCCTAGGTTGTATTTACTAGGCAATTAGTTATAATGGGGCCATCCCCCTTCACATGTATTTAGGATAAAACAATCCTTCTAGAAGATGAGTTGTCTTTTCTAGAAGCCTTATACTAGATACTTACATTATTCTAGGCAGTTAGTTAGTTGTCACATGTTGTTAGATCAAGACACATGGCAACATCATATTGCATACTACATCTCAACCTTGCCTATATAAGGAAGGTGGTTGCACTCATTTGTATCATACTTTATCATACTTCATACCTCATCATTTGAGAGGTCTTAATATCAAGCAAGCTCATATTCTTGCATGTCCTCTTGTAGAAGGTTTTCATTGTTTTTGTAGGTGTTCTTGGGTGTCGAGCTAATCTTCAGCTCTGACATGGTATCAGAGCCTTGCTTGCAAGACCCTTCTCAAATCTGAGGATTGACCTATGGTTGTAAGATCTTAGTGATTTTAAGGAAGGTTAAGTATGCTCTTCTCTTGCATCATATGATGACCTGGAGAATCAAAAAAACTTGAAAGAAATACTATATTTAGGATTTTTTCTTAAATTTTTTTTATTGCAGGTTGGGGATTTGCATCTCATGTGAATTTCTGGAGTAGATTAGGTCACATCCGACCCTTCCATTACATACAGGAAGGCCCAAAACCCCCATTTTCATACAAAATACTTCATATTCTGAGGTAAAATTATTTTTTGGTGAATTTTTTTAAAAATTGGGTGACTATCTTAAATTTGATAGCTAAATGGCTGTCATGGAATCCCCATCATGTATTAATTAGGTGATTTTCTTAAAATCGCCATAACTTTTGACTCATGTATCAAATTTTCACAAATGAGATATCATTGGAAAGTTGATTCCAAGCACTTTCAAGTGATGTAAGAATTAATATCAAATTTTATTCCTATAATATTTTATTACTATTTGAAGTCAGATATCCTATTTGGACCTCAGAGCTCATAACTTTCTACCAGTTTCTTTGATTTTGGTGATTCAAGTTACGTTTGGAAGGTATTTAAGAGATCTTTCATTATGCCCATGCACTTTTTCTAGATTTAGCCCCAGGTATTATTTATTCAGTATTTTGCATATTTGGAATTTTGACTGATTACTTGGACATCCTGACTCCTGGAGAGGTTCTATTAGTTTGAGAAGACTTCATTTGTAGTCTATATCATATTTGGGAGTTTCTAATTTTATATTGAAGGTTAATGTCTTTGTAATTATGGAGATCTTTCAAAGTTAATTATGGGGTTTTCATTTCATCCTTCTCTGATTATGTTGAAAAGTTAGAGTCACACCTCATCTTCTTTTTTGTTAGCTAGGAAGACTCTTGCAATTATATCAGAGTTTGATTTGCAAAGCCTCAATTGGGGGTAGCTTTGCTTTATGCAAGTTTTTTTAATTTTAAGGTCAATTATCTGAGGCAGTTGTAGTCTTTATCCACTCCAAAAGTTGAGGGTTAGTGAGCGACTTAAGTTAAGGGAAAGTGGTAGCTATGGTTTATAAATTTTCATGGGTGGATTGCTTAAGTAATAACTTAGGTACTTCGAAGATGGAAACTATGCATGTTCTTGTGTAATATCAACCTTATAAAATTTGCGTATATCTAAAGAATTAGAATCATAATATCTCCATAGTCCATGTGAACAAATTATGATGCTTCTGATAAAATTATGATGTAAAGAAGTATAGGACTAGAAAACTTATCACTATAGAACTCTCCAAACGGTAACCTATGGAACTAACAATATGTTAGCATAGAGTATACCATGTTAATGTAAGGAATTTACGATAGTAGAACAACTTCCTACACTAATCTTGAGAGGAGGGTAATGCAAAACTTTTCATATCTTTAAAATAGTTACAAAAAATAAACATAAATATCATGCATGCCACAATACAATGATTTATGTGGGGAAAACCCTTTTGGGAGAAAAATCCCACACTCTAAAAGCTAACCAATGTATTATTCAAAAATCATAAAGTTTACAATATACTTGTAGAGAAAGCTTCTCACAAGAGTATTACTAATCAGAGATCTAAAGGTAACACGATTGCTATCAAACTCTCATAATACATCACAATACATAGCCATACTATAATGCCCTCATATAATAGGGTTTCCTTCTAGGGATAGATAAGCCAAAATAATATCTATGGTAAGATTTGAGACCTAATGATGAATGGTCTGAATTTATATAATAAAATATATAAAAAATGTGGCTTTCGGGGGTGTTGCCCCTAAATCCCCACTATGGTGTGTGGCCCTTAGACCCCCCACTAGGGGGATGCGACCCCCAAACCATGCAGGGGATTTCCCCCCTTGCACCCTCCCCCACACTCACCTATCAATTGTAAACCTTTTGTAATTGCACGGTTGAGACACATTTTTTTAATAGTAAAAAATGTTTATATCAAATTTGTTTTTATTTTAATTTTGAAGATTTAGTGTTACTAAAGTGACATTCCATAATTAAATTCTTGCATTGGATTTATCAAGTTGTCAAAATTTCAAACTTGTTTTAAGATATACTTACTAAGTTCAAACTATTAAGGTGTGATTCACAAGTTTTTTATCATAAAAATTTCTAGTAACATGGATGGAATGTCATCTTGGGGGTAGGTATTGTTCAAAAAAAAATGTCCCACATGATTTCCTAAATGATCACATGCATAGCTAGTGGTCATATCTTGGAATATATCCTTGGTCTTGCATATAATTTTCATGAGAACTCTCAAACTCACCATCATTAATGGAGACAATGCCACTTCTTTTTCATTAAGAGAGGAGATAAGAGGTTTTGTCTTTAAGAAATGCAAGTCACATGTTGAGCATGATTCCTTAGTTTTGGTAATCTAATTATTTAGATATATGAGCATAGATTGAACTAGAGACAGTTGTGAGATGGAATTTTGATATTTGTGAAGGTAATTTCATTTCCCCAATCTCTCTAAAATAGGAAGTCAAGATGATTGAAAGGAAGAAAAGATGTCGAATACACTTCATACACTAGTCTATGACATGAGGTGTATGTAAACACTAAATTGATCATATATTTACAAGGAAATAAATACAAAAGCAATATACCATAACACAGTAATTTATGTTGCAAAAACCTTTTCAAGAGAAAAATACCATAATCTTAAACACCTCAATGTATCATTCAACAATCAATAGTTATCATATAATTATAAAGTCTAATCATTTAAAATAGTATCACTAATAAGATATCTAGAGCAATTTTGGCCTCATAGTAGTATTTATAAAAACTCACTATAAAACCTTTATCTCAAACACCCAATAAATAGGAGTTCAGCAATACATGAAACTGTCAACTGATAAATAGGAATATGTGAGCTAAAACCATCCAAAATGTGGTACCTACCCAAATCTCAAGATGAGTCTATTGGCTAAAAATAGCATATTCCTTACACCTATCATAAGTTGTCATACAATAATCCAACAATAATGAGTCCCAAACTTAGAGACTGGGAAATTTTTTTGAATTGCCTTTGTTCAAATATATTTCTTTAAATGAAGGTCCTTTGCTCGAAGAAGCCATTGAAATTGTTTATGAAATTATCTACTCCTATTCATTGCAATTTCTTCAAAGATTGGCTACGGTTGTCAATTTAACTCTTCTTAACTTGTCCTTTAAAAAAATATATTTACATTTGGTTCATGTCTTACCTTTGAAACCTCACTTGAACCTCAAATGGCATTGTAAATTTAATGAAAAAAATTGGGGATGTTTTGCTCAAATATGGAAATCAAAATCCAATTCAGATGCTCAATTATTGGCTTGGAAAATATTACACTGCAAACATCCCATTGGTGGCATGTTGAAGTGTATTATGTTCTAGATGATTAATTTCCCTTTCTACCTAATAAATGAATATATGTGACATACATTTTGGGGAAGTCAATTCATTAAAAATAAATGGAACTCTATATTTAATGACTTGCCTGCTATTTTTGAGCATAAACTAAAATGGAAAGAGACCTTAAACTTAGGGTTGGGATTCACGAGAATGTTATTGCTGCTAGTGTTAGACATGTTATTTTGTTGCATTGATCAAGAAACAGGTGTAAAGTAGTTTTTAATATAACCATAATGATCATTGGTAATTTTTAGTTCTAAGGTTTTACTCTAACATATTTTATTGTCTTAATTCTTTGTTCTCAAAACTACAGGAAGAGTCTGAAAATAATTCAAGTATAAATTTCCAAATTCAACAAATCAAAATTCAAGTGAATCAATTTTGTTGAATAATAAGAGTCTTTGTATTGTTGAAACTCTAAGGTCTCATTTACAAAAATTATTGGGTGAAGCCACAATAGTGGTTTACAATTTGATGGAGGAAGGAAAACTGAGAAAAAATGACTCCATGGCAAAAAAATTGGTTTTAGGGGTTTGAATGAACCTACAAGTTTGACCGAACCTAAAAGGGGTTAGCCCGAACTAGGGTTCAAGCAAACCCATTAATTACTAGGCCCACATTTTCTGCCCAAAAAATCAAAAGGAAATGCACATTGAAGGGTGGTTTGAGCGAACCCCTAGGGGTTCGTACAAACCCCCCTTATTTCTCATTCTCCACCTGAAACACGAAAAAAACCTAAATTTTTACACTTCAAAGCTCGAGTTAAGGATGAAAATGGAGGATTCTTCACAAACCCAATTGGAATCAGATAGTCCTCAGAACAAGCTATCCAACGAATATAATTTTAATATGTTTTGGTTTTATTATGTATTTTTTTTTCTTTTTATTAAACATAGGATTTCATAAAAAATGAAGGTCTTTGTTCGCACATGTGGAAAAATAGCAGATTATCCAAAAAAATTTGAAAAACATGAGTGCACTAGATATTAGAAGTCCTTGATCCAACAAAAAAAGTTACGCGTTATATGGTCGCGGTATGTCTGAATTGTAATTGGTTTGACTTCAAAACTTGATTAAAGAAAAAATATTCAATAGAAAACTATCTAACCAAGTGGAAGCACTAGATATCAGAGTTACAAATCTAAATTTGAAATAATTAGAATTTTATCCTTCATGGAAAAAGTTATGCATATATGGTGTGCGTCACTTTTTAAAAATGTTGTTTTCTGAAAAACCAGTTTTGTGGAGATGGAAAAGAAGTGCAACCGATTCCAAAATTTTTGAATTTTTTTTTTAGAATCTGGCTGCAAAAAATGTGACGAGACTCTAGTTTGCATCATCTTCAAATTCCTCACGATTTAGCCGCTATAGGTGCTCAAATGTGAATATTTAGTTAAAATAAATAAATTCAGTGTCCAATTTGGCCAAAAATTGTAAACCACTATTATGGGATCACCCTATTGTTTTGATGATGGTTTTTCATCTTCTATTGTTCCAAATTGTGTTGGAAATTATTGTTGTTTTAAATTGGGCTTGTTAATGTTTTGTTGGTATTGTTGTTGTTAATTTTGGGATAGAGTGCATTTGTTGTTGATGTTAATGAGTATAGCTTCTTGATCTTGTCTTCTCCTTGGTGAAGACATTAATTTTTGTTATGATGTTGTGTATAGTTTTATATTATAATTGTTAATTGCATTATTTTCCTTGCAATCTTCATTTCTTCAATATAAAAAAACTCCAATCCTAACCTAAATAATAATTCTAACCCTATCCCTAATAGTATCATAACCCTAATTCTAATCTTAAATCATACTCTAAATTTTACTTATCTAAATATGTAAGTAATAGTTATCTCAACATTATGTTGAGGACTAAATTAACATCTTGCATGTTGCAACTTCATATGCTAAGTTTGTATATCTATCTTTTAAAAAATCTATATAAAATATGCTAAGATCTATATCCTTCTTGAGATACCCATTCCACTTATATATGACAAATTGATTCAAAAATAGGTACCTCAAGAAGGATATCTCTTGATGTATTTTATATGAATTTTTAAAATATCAATATGTTAATAAATACTACTAATGAAAGCAATTCAACTAAGTATTTCCTTGAGAGTGAAATTGACTCAATGAAGTATGAACTAATTTCACTTAGTTATACCATTGATTTCAGAGTAGTTCCTAATCATTGATTAGTTGATTTTTTATCAACATGTCTCCACAACTATGAGGAGTGATAATCTTTTTAAATGGATACTTATTAAAATAATATTTGAAATCAAGTAAAGGAATATCCTAATATACTCTTGAACCCATTAGGTTCCTACTCTTGCACCCATTAGGTTCCTGACATGCATCTTCATGTGAAATCCAAAATAGAATTTTATTTGTTAAAGACATAAAATTCCCACAACCTATGATAATAGCTTGAAATGTTTCTAGGTTTTGTTGCGTGAACTTTTTAAATAATTTGGATCATAGAATGATTCATAATGTTGATAGAAAAATTATGCATTCAAATCTATATATATTAAGAAATTTATTTAGAAAAAATAATAAATAAATTCCTATGCTTGAGGGATATTTTGAGAAGCATGTACTAAAGCGAAGATCAAAACATGCGAGAATGAATAAGTCTAATCAAAGAAACACTTGGCTCCATGGGAATAAATAACACACAAAGAGGTCTCTTTCGATAGTTTGAGAAGCCCAATAGACTATAACAACCAAATAAGGCTATGTCCCTCCATAAGGTGTTGCTACTACAAAGGGTGACCAAGAAGTCCAAGATTCATATGAAACCAAAATGATACTTTAATCAAGTTAATTCTTCGTACAAGTTCATATATTAAGTAGATAATTAAAAATTAAAAAAAAAAATATGAATTTTGGTAGCCTATTTGGGGTCATACCAATGATGATCTATTGTTCTATTAAGAAAACCATTTTAAATGTGTTGATTATTATTTTTATTTCAACATGGATTTTTTTAATAATTTGTATGCACATTGAAATGGGGTGAAAATGTCATAAGAAAATACAATGTTCTTTTTTCTTACTATTTGGTCTTATTTTGATTACAAACTTGTGTGTAATAATCCACTTATGTAGTGTCATAATTATGCAAAATTAGCTAATGATGTCCCATATATTGACTTCTTCCATCATTGATCCCCAATTTTACATTCATGATCCCTAAATTCATTTTCCATAGCCTTGGGTCAAATTTACAAGTGTAAAATTGACCTAAGTCACTTCTACAAGTGTAGATCCAAACCCCATTTTTAAATATAAAATTATATTCTCATTTCACCAACCTTTTCACTAGATATTGTGACTCAACTTAGCATATATTATGTTGATTTGAGTGCTCAGTGGTTGTATTTAAAGACATTCATTCACTCATTTGAAAATCATCCAAGACAACCTACAACTTACTCACCAATATCAATGTATTTATGAGAGAATCAAAATTAAATTGTCAAAACATTTACATCATCACATCGTCTTAGGCTATTGTATTCTTGCTTGTTGTTTACAACCATTCCACTTAAAGCGATAAAGCTAGTCTACTAAGATTTTAAGTTGACCCATTCTCAAAAAATATTTGTGAAAACCACAATGTCCATATACATTGAAAATTGAGATAAACAAATTATATCAAACCTCCTCTAATAAGTTTTAAGTCCACAAACATCAATTCAAAAATATGTTGAAAGACACAATCAACTTTATACTCATGAAAGTGAACCAAAACAAACAATAAATTGATCCTTTTACACTAGTATATACCTTGAAACACTAGTTTTTTCCTCGCGAAACCAATTACATCCTTCATTGGTCCAACAAGAGTTGGTCGCTTTAAAGCATTTTACCCCGCTCTTTCGGCTGAAATTTATGGTTTACAAAATGAGCTGGCTTGCACTCTACTGTTTCCAAACAATAGACAAAAGGTTTACGCTTTTGTACGGGAAAATATTATTTATCAACACAACAGTCCAACTCACGAGCGGGTGAGCTCTACTTTTTCCGAACAATAGACAAAAGGTTTACGCCTCTGTACGGGAAATATCATTTATTAACCAACAGTCCGACTCACGACCGGGTGAGTTACAATACAACCGATATTTCAACATTGTTCTCTCGCATATTATTGGCTGCCTTGCAGATATTTAAGAACTCTACCTAGGGTTACTTGAGTGACGGAGGCATCATTTACTGACGGAAGAGTTGATGCAGATGACGTCGTCGTCCCAGATGTCCCCGTTTCATAACCCTCCACCCCTGACCCTGACACTGACCTTAACTTCACTCCTGATTTTGGGCCATAGCTTTTGGTCATGTTTATGAATGCAGGCTTTTTGGGATTTGGTAGTGTGACGGAACCGCTGGATATCATCACAATAACATTCGACATAGTTGGACGAAGTGTCGCATCCCCTTGTACGCACAAAAGGCCAACCTGCATATATCTCAACGCTTTCTCCTCTGGACATGTTTCTGCTACTGTTGAATCCACCATATTCGAAACATCTTCTCCTTTGTATAATCTCCATGCCTGCCTCACATATCATCAATACACCGCATCTTGGCTGTTGGGCTTTGAAAAGCATTATGAAGATATTAATAGCTTACCCATTCTAACAGGTTTTCCATTTCGTAAGGTTTTCCATTTCGTAAGATATTAATAGCTTGGCTGTTGGGCTTTGAAAAGCATTATGAAGATATTAATAGCTTACCCATTAAGAGAGGTCACAAGTTCAAATCCTGCAGGGGTAAAGGTATGTACATCTCATATTGTGGAGCACGAGTTAGGTGCCTCTCTCAGATTTGGGAGTATGAGGAGTCCCATATATACTGTAAGCTGTCTGTAGACCCAAAAACAGATTGCCTGGTATTCGTGGACTATAAAATAATAATTAGTTAATTAATTAATTATTAGGGAATACTGACATCACTATTTTTTCTTCCACTCAGAATCTCAAGCAGTAGCACTCCAAAACTGTAAACGTCTGCTTTAACTGACAGCTGCCCTTGCATTGCATACTCCGGAGACATGTAACCACTGCACCATATCAACACATTAATTTACAAAATCACCAAACAAACCCTACAAATCCTTAGCCATCACTGATATAAATCTATAAGTACTCAGCACAGCATCATGATTGTGAGGGTCCTTACTATGTGCCCGCCACTTTTGTATTGACATGCGTTTCATCTGCAGCAAATAATCTAGCCAGACCAAAGTCAGCTATTTTGGCATTCAGTTTCTCAAGTAAAATGTTGTTTGCTTTAATATCTCTGTGAATATTTTTCAGCTGTGAATCCTCATGAAGATAGAGAAGGCCACGAGCGATTCCAATTATAATCTTATAACGCTTTTTCCCAACTTAACTCTCTGCGCTTTACTGGATCTGTAATCCCAATTCTTTTAGTTTTGTTATATCTTATTTTCCTTAAAGCAAAAAACTTTACAGCTTTGTAATTAGTGCTTGCCTTAAAACTTACCAAAAAGAAAAGTGTCCAAGCTCTTGTTGGGAAAGTATTCATAAACAAGCAACCTTTCATCTCCCTCAGCTCAACATCCTAACAGCTTCACAAGATTTCTGTGCTGAACATTGGCTAGCAGCTTCACTTCATTCATAAATTCTCTCGTTCCTTGCGTAGATCTTGCAGACAGTTTTTTCACTGCTATTTCTTTTCCGTCTGTAGTTGTTCCCTGAAACATCACAACAGATTTAGAGCTGCATATGCTTCTTTAAGCGGACTCTTGTTGTTAAGGGTTGGAATACAATCCCACCTTGTAGACGGCGCCAAACCCTCCCACTCCAAGCTTTTTACTCTCATCAAAATTTTGTGTCGATTCTGCAAGTTCTTCTAAGCTGAACACAAAATGTTTCTCCTCTATAATTAATCTGGTTTCAAAGGAATGCCTCTGCCTCTCTGTAGACAAGTGGGTAAGCATAGAGGATTAGATGTTGCATTTTAAACAGTAAAAGAGAAATTTAAATAACAAAGAACCGCATTTGAAGGAGCACCTTCGTTGTGGGTAACTAGAGTTATTGGCCTCCCAGAAATGGCAGATGCCACTCTTTTTCTCATTGCAACCAGACAAATAACGAATACCAGAATCAAGCCTCCCAAGAGCCCCAATACTGTGGGTAATGTTATTGAGGACTTTCCTGCAGAGTAGACCCTTCATTGTTAATCATCGGAACTGTGGCACTCGAAATTCCTGGCACTATCTACCGCCATGAAAATCTACCAAACACATTCAGGAGTATAACAGAAAACAAATGACACCTGCATAATCTTTGATATCGTCTGAGAAGTTCATTAAATAAGTTACCAGAACTATGGGCTTCTCTGGTAGATGCGGGAGGTGAAGAAGTAGGTGGATTCTTTGATTCCTCAGGTAATATCGACACTGCAGAGCCGAAAAAGGGGTATAACTCATATCTTATCTTGCAGCTTGTGGACAGAACCTGAGCTCCTTTTTCAATTGAACAACAACGTTGTGCTTCTTGCCTCGCATACAACAAGCACTTTTTGCAATCATCTCTTTCTAGACTTCTCCAACACTGGACTAAACCGTACACTTTTCCGGAGCTGGTGTAGCTAGCAGATCCAATAGCGAAACCCTTATTTGCAGGCTCGTATGCTTTCTCAGACAAACTCTTCAAAAGACTAGTCACTGTGGCCTCATAAGCCTCTGAATTGCTAGTGATATGACTTTCAATGGGAAAGGAAATCACACCGATGTCTAGATCCGAAAAGAAATAGAAGTTGTCATAACGCAAGAAACAGTCATCCATCCATACTCGCCCACCTATATCATTGCCACACTGTTCACTAACGGTTTTATTTGCATTCTTCGAACAGTCAGAACACTTTTCTGCTGATATATTCCCGACACACTGTAAAAGGGCATAGACGGTGTTGGGAGATTAACCATATGAAGCAGTAGTAAACTCTGGAATATCAGATGTATTGAGAAACAGATCGTTGATAACTCGGTTCAGGTTTCTGGAATATGCACCGCCATAAGCATAAGTTGTTTTATTATTGCAGTTAGACCATCGGCAGTCACATATAACCCAAGAAGAACTCAACAGAGACAGCAAAAGAAGAACGGAATCACGCCTCATTTCCTTCCTTTTTGTTAACTGGGAGGGCTCCTAAATTTACATTGGAGTTTGATCTGCAAGACCTCAAACGCGGCAACATTACATAACAGGCAAGATCATAAAGTTTTCTTGACTTAGGGTCGATTTTCTGAGGCGCCCGTGGTTTTCATTCACTTGACCAAAAGTCCCGAGGCGGTGAACGCCTAAAGATAAATTTCCCCTTACATGTTCCTGCGTAACTTTAACCTTCCTTGATAAGTAGGATCACCTCCTACTTATCAATTGATGAGCTAAAGAGGCTCTATTATGAATGGTTCATAAGGCACAACACTTGCTGAAGGTTTTGCAAATGGGGTAACAACTCAAGCGGGCTTAACCTTGGAGAAAACTCCCTGGTTAAGCACGCTTGAGCTGGAGCAGTACTGGAATGGGTGACCTCCCGGGACGGACCAGTGCTTCACCTTTGTGAGCATCACCTAGATGCAATGAGTGCTAAGTGGACCATTCGATATCATGAGAGATGGGTTCTTGTTGAACCACTACTCATGAAACATGGGTCAATGAGTTTGACTCAAACTATCACAGCTACCAATTGATGAGTAAAGGGGCTCTATAATGCATAAGGCACAACACTTGAAGGTTTTGCAAATGGGTTGCAAGCTCAAGCGGGCTTAACCTTGGAAAACTCCGCAGTTAAGCTTTAGAGTAATCTTTGGGATGGGTGACCTCAGGACCGGTTGATCTTCACCTCTTGTAGCATCACCTAGATGCAATGAGTGCTCGGTAGACCATTGATATCATAGAGATGGGTTCTTGTTGAACCACTACTCATGAAACATGGGTCAATGAGTTTGACTCAAACTACCGCAGTTGAATCCACGATAGCAATATCATAATTTGCGCACGCTGTGGAAAAATACCTCCTACTTATCAATTGATGAGCTAAAGGGGCTCTATTATGAATGGTTCATAAGGCACAACACTTCTTTGAGAGGTTTTGCAAATGGGGTAACAACTCAGCGGGCTTAACCTTGGAGAAAACTCCGGCGGCAGCTGATCGGGATGGGTGACCTCGGAAGGACGGACCGATCTTCACCTGTGAAGCATCACTAGATGCAATGAGTGCTAAGTGGACCATTCGATATCATGAGAGATGGGTTCTTGTTGAACCACTACTCATGAAACATGGGTCAATGAGTTTGACTCGAAACTACACGGTTGAATCCTGATAGCAATATCATAATTTAACCTTCCTTAACTTTATAGCTGTCAAAACAAGTACTACACCTATATCAGTCAGAAAGTTTTATACATGATTTTTGTGACTAAACTGGCGTTCCGCGATTAAACCCTTGCATTTAACGTTGTTCAACTTCAAACTTGTTTAACATACAGGATACATATACAATTCCCACACACAAAACATTGCTTATTTTTTGATGACAAGATTCGCCGAACCCAACAAGTGGTCGCAAGTGTGAAAGTGGCACCCAAGATTGAAATGCGTTACAGGGGATCAGATTAATTGTGGCTAGATACGGAAGCTCAAATAACTTGTGTACGGGACCCTGAATGTGCGTTTGGTTCCCATTTTGAAATTTGAAATTTACTGTCGGAATTTTTACACCTCAAAATTAAAGTCAATAGACCAATCATATAATTACATTTTTAAGCATTTTTATAATGTTTTTAAATATGAGTAATATTTAAAATTTAGTATTTGTTATTTATTTTATATTTTATTAATGTATATTGAATGAAAAGATAATTTTATATCTTATTTTAGATTTTTTTTCTTTAGTTCTAATTTATTACTTAAAAAACTAATGATATCACTGTTTCTTGGTTCGATTGCAAAATTTACATAATTATAATTTCATACTATGCCCCTTATGACAAATACTTGTTCTACATTACTATCTGCAAACATCTTATTTAAACATTAATTCATGGCTCAAATTATTACTCTATTAATAATCTATATTTGATGGAAATGACATTGACAATTAATTAAAAGATAGATTTGTACCTAGTACGAGTACTTATAATTAATACATTTCATTTCAAGTTTCATAATATGTCTATATGGTGTAAAGAGAAATATCAATGTCAATCTACAAAGCAACTTGATCCTTCAGTTTTTTTATCTCGCTTTTGCATTTAGAAAGGTTATCGAGACCAAGGCTAAAGAACATGCCTCTTAACCTCTCCAAATTTATTGGCATGTCCTTGTCCTTGATCTCTAGCTTGAGCACAACATCCTCCAACTCATTTATCAAACTCGATTCCTCTTCATCTTGTTTGAGAGTGTTAATAACATGTGTCCTTACCATTTACACATACTCCAACACCTCCCTTGACACACCCAACAACTCAAGTGGCAGTACTTCCAACACCTTGACAACATCCCACTTGACATCCATAACAAACCCTACCTCCTTTCCACAATGTAAATGTCAATAAGCAACCAAATGCAACCACAACACACAAGGTTAACAATAGAGTTAAGCTACCTAGACCAACTATAATAAACGTGATTGATACCAAACATACAAAAAATCTTATATTATCATCATCTCTATGTTAGCAGATGATTGGATAAGCTCTATGTTAGCAGTTGATTGGATGAGATGAATTCTCTCACTATCCACCCATTCTTTCCTGCCAATCTCTAGCAACTTTTACATGGGTACTCCACCTCGCACATGGGAAAAAATCTTATGTGATCTAAAGCTCTAGAGCTACATTTTGAGGTCATTTTCATCAATTTAACATGAACGACCTAGATGGATCTTATGATCATCATCTACCTTCACTAGCATAGAGAATGTCAATTACAACCTACAACTATACAAAACTTGTCTTCCTCTAAAAACGTATCAACATAAATATTAATACTTATCAACCATTTAATATCACCATTAATTACTACTACTAATATAATATCAATTAATTAATTATTTACGCTGAAGGCGTATCCAATGTGAGAAAGACCAACCTAGAATTTGCAATCCATGGTTGAGCTCTGTCCACAATAGCCGGCCAACGATTGGAATGAACTGCACCGTAGATCATCCTCTGCTCAAAAGCAATGCATTTAATGACCATTCCACCGTAGACCATCATCTGCTAACAAGCAATTCATTTAAGGAAAAAATCTGAACTGCACCGTAGATCATCCTCTGGTCAAAAGCAATTCATTTAATGTGCTTCTCTCACCATGCGCAGTAAATATGGGCAATAACTAGCAATCACACTTGCTAGAATGTATCTACAGACCTATCAAATCTGCTGCAGGCACAACTTGCTGTCTAGGATAGATTTTGTCTAGATTGCCTACCACCTTTGCATACTGTCTAGGATATTTCAGGCCTCATAAATGAGATAAATTTTTCCTTACTACCCATTTTCACACCCACCTTCTACAAGTTGGTGACTGGGATATTTTAACGCCATTAATGCATCATAAGTGTTGGCGGTTTTCCACCGCCTCCTATTTTCTACAAATAGGCTTGTCACTGTAAGAATAAAAATAGCAACAACTTGTTAAAGAGAATATTTGCAGAAGAAGAAATTGCTTACTACTTGTCACATAGTTCTTCTGAAATCGAGAGCATTCGTAAGAAGGAAACGGTTTGCTGCTCTTCATACGGTACAGTCTCTTCTATTTAGTTAGCAAAATATTTGTATTTCTTTATTTCTGGTTTAGCTCATGTTTTTCGGCTTTGTTTGTGTTATTATTTTGGTTGTACAATAATAAAACATATATATTTGTAGGCACTTTCTTGGTTTGGCCATTCATAGCATAGAGTACAAACTTCTTCTTCTAATAAAAAATGAATTAGTACAATTTTTTTTGGGTTTTGGCTTTCTTTAGTACATACTGTGGTGGATCTTGGAATAGAAGAGTGGGTACCAAAGCAGAATTCATTGAGAGCTTTTCTTTTGTACACTACTTTTAGAGCTATCATAGGTCCTCGTTTCTATTGTTAGACATTTAGCAGAGAGATGGTGAATGCCATTAAAAAAAGGGTCCATGTACCTCATTACTAGTATTTGGCTTTCCTAACATAGCTGATCTGCAGAGGTATTAGAAAGTTGGCAAGGCAGGAACATTGAAACCTGCAAACTAAAACCAATATTAAATTCTTCTCCTGCAATAAAATGAGATGCACCCTTCCTCATGCTCAGGCAATCGAAAATATTTTTTCCTCACGCCACTCCTCCTAAGTTTGGCAACCGCTTCTTCCTCTTTCCTGCGCAGATGAAGAGAAGTGAGTTGCATAAAGATGTTTTAGGGTTATGATATGAGGAGTATTACGTATAAATTAGGGCAGGAAATAAAATCTGCTATTGTCTCCATGTATAACTTCTGAAACAGGTGCTTTAAAATCCCTCTATCACAAGAGTTAGCCACCTATAGCTTCTGAAGCTTGCTGGTGAATATTATAAATACATTAGCCCTTAATGCAGAGAGTAATGATTCATGAAGATTGATTTAAAATTATTTAATTGAGTTGAAACTGAAGTGATGATTTAATTATAATATGTAGCAGATTAATTGATTTATATTTCAATATATCAAACCTTTTCTTTTATTTACAATGCATTTTCTTTTCTCGCGCACTCCGTAATTATTTTAGGGTTTTCATGTGGGTGTGGTAAATACCGTAAGCCATAATATTAAAATTATCTTCCCGTAATCCACAAATAAAGTTTTAAATTTTATTTTTCTTTGTTTATATATTTCGGGGGAAAACAATTTCATCAATGATTTTACATTTTCCCTTATATCTCCAAAAATACCACATTCATGACTTTATTATATTTTCGCAAATATTTTCCACACATTTACTTCACATTTTATTCATCCCGCATTTGCTAGCAATTTTATATTTTTCACCTTTGGTGGAAAACATTTTACTTTTTGTTTGAAAATATTTTTTTTGTTGCAAATTATTTTTCCCCAGAATAATGTCACACTTGATAAATATTTTCCCTTAAGTGGAAAATTATTCACTATATACTTCATTTGAATATTTAATTTTTTTAACTTGCATTTTTAGGCTGAAAGCCTTCCCTATGTGAGGAACACATGATGGATTATATAGATGAAGGACCTAAATTAAAAGGACGACCATGAAATCAATCTTGTCCATTGGTTGTTTTTCAAACTATACCATAAATGATAAAAAAACAAAAAAAAAATCGGGCCACACATTTACAACTGCTACGTCATGAATTATGAATTATGAATTTATAGTCCATTAAAATTAGAATTATTGAGCCAATTAATGTCTTCATAGCTCTAAATATCGATGTATTTAGCACAGAAAATAACAAATTATTGTTATTTTTATTGTTTGCTTCCCTGGCCTTCCCGTCCAGCTTGCATATGATAAATAAGAAATAAAAGACAACAGAGTCTTATCTTTGTTTTACTATGATACATTTGACTCCTCAATCTAAAAAGTTTTCATTCATAGCAATAGAGAAAACAACGTTTTCTGCTTTCAAGATTTGTTTCAATACATTCAGTTAGCTCGGTGCAGCTACTGGAGTCAAATCGAAACAATTTTCACACGCAATAGTAGGCAACTTTTTCTTTCCTTAAAAAATAGCTGACGGGAAGTAGAGAAGTGCATTGATCTCAAAAAATGGAGTATAATTTTGATCAACGGACAATTTACAAAGTAAAAAGTTGGACATGAGTCATAACCGAGGGCTTATCATATTATGCTATATCTTTTTGGCAGAGGTACGATGAACGTATTAATCTAAGTTTCTAACCATGTTTTTTTCAGTTTATTTACCCTTGCTCTATTGCAGTATAGGAATATTTGACTATACGATTTGTCCTGATCATTTAGTAGGGAAAATTCAAAAGGCTAATATTTGCCTATACATCTTGCTTTGAGCATTTAGTAGGGAAAATTCCTGTGGCATTTTTTTTAAAATATTATTAAAGTTGTTTTAAAAAAAATAATCAAATCATATTGTTTATAAATTTAATAATATTACAGAATTTTAGTTATGTTCAAAATAATCTAAAATATAAAATTATATATTTTATTTTTTTAAAATTATTTATATAGTATATTATATTTATATTATATTATATCTAAGATCATCATTGATCCATTCTAAATTATATTACAAAGTATATAATTTATATTCATATATTACAAATGGGTCCTAGAGTTGTCTCACAAGTCAGCTGCTGTTAGGGACCAGTAGAATCATTGGAACTCCCTATTTGGGTGGCTAGAAAAGGTAACACTATCCTCCACCTGTTGCTTCAATCCACAAACACATAAACCCGGCTAAACATGCAACCAACTCCCACGTGTTAATATAATTTTCCAGCTTATGAAGACATATTTAAAATTGAATTTTTATGACAATCTTTTTATTTTATTTTAACTAGTATCCAATTTGAGAGGAGCGGACTTGTTAAAACAAGGCAAATATATGGTTAGTGTTAATTTATAACAAATCTAAATTTCTATTTTTTCTATTTCTATGATAGATTGTAATTGAGCTTTCATGTCATTGAAGAATTTATTATCAACGTTGACAAACAATAGAAGCTCATAGAGAAGAATAGTATACAGAATAGAACTGTGTTTTTTTCATTTTTATATTTGATGCAGAAAATTCCAAAATGGTGGTTCTGGTACTACTAAATATTCATATTGCAGTTTAGTAACATATCCTCAATTGCTACTACTGGCAGACATAGATAAACTATTTTTTTTAGTATTATGCGCAGATGCTGATATGATTATTAGATAGTTAACAAAATTGTTTTTTTCACTTTTTTTCAATGTCCTCTTTTTCCAATTGACTCAAGCATTCGTCATAGAGCAATAACAACCTAGAATATGCAATTTTTTTATTTAACTAAAACGATAACATCCATTGGCTTTCCATTTTCTGCTAACATCAGATGAAAGTATGAAAATATTCTGAGATATTCATTGGTAAAGAATAATTTCTAGAGAATGGTAAATCAAAGTCAAACATTCCATCTATCATTTGTATTGGTCCCTCTTCTTGAACTTTCAAGCTCTATTCTCTATTATCTGTGAAAAGATGTTTATTAAAGAAAATATTTACTTATATTTATTTATGCTGCCTATTTTTTTTGGTATGAACTATTTTGGTATTGTTACATTTATTGTTTTGTTTTCTTACAAGGAAATTAAAATGTGCGTTTTATATTTTACAAATAATAAAGTTAGAGTTTAATTTTGATTATCTTTTAATCGACATGTCCACAAAATACTTTTTCCACCTTGTATTCTATAGCTCAATTTTTTTATTTTACCTATAAATTTGCATATTCAAAATTCTTTTGCATTATGGTTTTAAAATTAATGATATTGGTTGACATTAGGTGCTATTTCAAATTTACTACATCCAAGAATGGCACTACCTTGACAACAAATTGATATCATCAAAATATCAGATACTGACAGTTCACCTGGACTTCCAATATCTCCGTCTCCTTCACAGAACTGGGATGGAAGTTCTGCAAATGTTGTAGACCTCTCCAATGACATCCTCAATAGTTGCTTTGAAAATTTCCACAAAATACAAACAGTTGTTTGCAATATACAAACTATACAAGGATTTGAGGTGCAAGCAATGGAAAACACACTACAAGAATTCCATTGGACTTGTGACAAGATTGCTGCATTTTGTACATTTCTACGCGAGCTACATATTGACAATTTGTATGGGATGGGGGGTGCTCAACAAATCAAGCGTTCTTTTGAGAATTATATAAACCATGCCTGAAGAGGCTTTGTTCCTACAATATGTTTATAGTACACTATTGTAATGTGAATACTAGCAGTCCCAATTTTGGCTACTTTCCTACTTTTTTGTTACTAGCTCATAAAAAATATGTATAATTTTCGTAGTGCAACGTCCAAGGCAGTGTTCCTTGCATACAAAAATACATTACTCAAGATTCGTTGAAGTATGTACTACACATCTTGTTGAAAACTATGTAATTCATATCACTATATTGAAATAATTTGTACTTTGTGTTACACTTATCTCACATGCATTCTATTTCAAACTTTTATCTCATCCAATTCCAACTATGAAACATTCTTTCAATTTGAACCGATGATTGTAATAATTAATACAAACAAGAAGTAAATAAACTGTACTTTCATTTTCATTAAGTCTATATAGTTACATTCCTTTCACATATAGCTTGTCAATACTTTATCAAGTACGTTACCCATTTTTTCAGCTATACTTAAAAATGGATAAGCCCTTTCCTTATTCCAATATTGAAACTTCTTGGACAATAGAATGTTAGTAAGTTTGAATTGCAACTAAAAATTATCTATAGTAATCATTGAAATTTTCAATGACATTGTATGACCCTTCTTTAACAATAAACCATTTATTCATTGTGTCAGGGACTTGTGCCTATCACGCTTTGTACTATTTCCTAATTTTTTTACTCATCATCCATAGGTATGTTTCAATTTCCTTATTTCTTCTTCAACGTTATTGTATAAACATCCACTTTTGTAAGTTTCCTTTATAAACATGCATTGTACAATGAATTTTGATTACAAGATAACTTCTTAAAAGATATAATGCATGTATTATTAGTTTATAACAAAATTGACATGATATCTACTTATATATATATACAATCCTTGATCATATATTGTTGGTAAAAGATTACAAAACCTAAATATTTATTTCTTATTTATCACTAAAATTACGCCCACTTTGCTATCTTTGATCATGTTGATTCTTGATATTCTATTTATTGATCTTAATGCACAATTTATCAAGGTCCCCTTCACAAGGACAAGAACAAACTAGTCTACAATTTATGGTTTGAACATTATAAATTTTTTTATACTCCACTCATTTTAATAGATACAATACATAACATGCTCTTTAATTTCATTTTTAAATAATAAAACAGATGTTATCTCTAGAAGATTTTCAAACATTATTTTCCCTACAATATAATTATTCACAATAGTTGTGTTTCCTTTTCCTATTATCTTCTTCAATATTATTGTTCTCCTTTGATCAATTGTCTTGTACTATGACCATTGTCACAGCAATTAGCATCCTGTTACTTTTAAAGAATACCACTTATAGGGTAAACTTGCATTCAAACAATTACCATATTAGCATATTTCCATTTGCTCCTAAACAGTTATTTTTGACAACATCAAATATTTCGAAAGCCTAATTTTCATACTTCCACATGCTTGCAGGCACATTTAGTACATTAAATCCAAACTAAACAATGGCGGTCCTTTAACTACAAATGCCATTACAGATATGCTTGCAGGCATATCTGATTTGAGCCCTTTTTTGCAAATTGCATCTATTGACTCCATTCAGTAGGCTCATTCTACACTTGTTAAATACCATGTTTAAATTTTTGATGGATCACACACACATCATGCTTTACTTCTTGATCACTTTAATGATCTTGTCTTGGAGGAGGATTTAGTCAAAGGTTCTATTGTCCTGCTTAAACAATATACTTCAAAGATGTTCACTAAATTCACATATGTCCACTCTTTCCCAAAATACTTTTTTTCCTTTTTATTTTTCCCCTCACACTCTTGCTAAATGTACCACCTTTTCAAATTGCAGGGCTATCATAATTGAAAAATTTGAATTAATTTCAAACAATGCACCTATTGTTGGAACTCAAACTCCTCTCCTTTAGTCACAAAGCTCCATCCCATCAAGTAGCTCTCCAAACCTGATGGGATCCTCTTAGTCTACAATTGATTCAATTGAAGAAGATGGAGACCCTCAGACTCAACAGAGTATATCCCCTTTCAAACCAATTCCAATAGAAATTTTAACCCCCAACCATAGGCATTGGTCCATTGAGGGTTGAGCCTTGATGAAATCTTCAATCCATGAATATAAAAATGGTGGATGTGATGGAAAATTTTTTGGATTCGATTTCATTGACATGGCAAACTCTGAAATTCATATTTTTTGCTTCAATGAAGAAGTTGAAGAATTATATCATACTATTCAGTCTGATAGTCTTTATGTTATCTTCAACGGCCGCATCAAAGTATTCTAGCTCCACAAATCCCTACAAAGTAATTCTCCTTAGCTCATCCATAGTAACTCCTTCTGCAGCCTTGAACTCCACAATACCAACACATACATTCCACATTAAAAGCATTAATTCATTGTCTTCATTGCCTATAAATTCCCTCGCTGATGTAATAGGAATACACCTAGCTATCTCCCCTATATCAACCATTCATAAACGAGATGGTACAGAGACAATCAAATGCACTGCTACAATCGTAGACAACTCAAATTGTCCCATAAATGTTACACTTTGGGGCCATCATTGCTATATAGATGGGATATAAATATCTGATATGCCTACACAACCAACCCCTCATGTTATTTTGATTAAATCAGGCCGTATCACCTCATGGTGTGGAAGAGGTCATGATACTATTTTCCCAACCAAAGTTCTACTCAACCCCATTTTAGCAAAAGCCTCCAACTTACTAGCATGGTATACCGATAAAGAAAAGGTCAAGCCCTTCAGTTCCTTGTCAAATAAACACCTTTCTCCCATAAAGTTTGCAAATCCAGTCAAAATACCATCTATTGCAAATAATAACATGCTTGAAAAGCAAAATGTTTGCATAAAAGCCTCCATTTCAAATTTGCACCTTGACAACTTCTATTACCTTTCATGCCCTCTATTGGTGAACAATAAAAAGTGTAAGAAAAAGGTTTTGCAAACTTCCCCTACTACTTTTCATTTTCCAAAATGCTCTATAGATCTCCTTCAATGTGACTTCAGCTACATGCTAAAAATGGACTTGAAAGATGCAAGTGGTGAACTCCTAAAAGTTACTGCATTCGAAGGTTCAACAAATTCCTTAATGGGTGTTGCCGCAGAAGATTTCCAACTACTGATTGTTGACCTGATGCTGCTAAACACATTTTGGATCATATTGTTGGCAACCAATTTTTCTTTGAGCTGACCATCAAGTTGATTCCATTTGGTGGACAAGAAACACAAAGCATTGTTATTACTATCATTAAGCCGATTTCAAACTAGGCATGGCCAAATATGTAAACATTAACATTACTTGCAAACACTTTTTTGTTGTGTTATCAAAAAAATGGATACACACATATGGAAATATAATCGTACATTTTCTTCCACATTTTTTCTATCACTATGATCGTGTTGTTATCCATCACCTGTCCATTAAGTGTCACCACTCTAAGTGGCCAATGTCTTAAATTCATCTTTGTACATGTTTTAAAATGAACACTATCCATATAATATGTACAACTTTATCTGCATTTCCTATCTACATCTTTATATGTTTGTGTTTTATGTTCTATTTCAATTTTTTTTTCACACCATTAAATCTCCAAGAAAATTATGATATATACATACTATTTCATTGCTTTTTTCCTCAGCATTTCTTACTATGGAGGCAGATAATTTTGTAAGAATGCAAGATAAGCGTTCACGTAAAAATGAGCTAAACCGCAAACGATACCATGCAAATAAAGATGAAATTAACAAAAGAAGACGTGAAGAGAATCAAATTCTTCATACTATAGCATCAAAATCTACAGTCTCTTATCCAGTTAACATGTCCCAACTACAAGGAATCGTACCTCAATTGCAAAAAATAGTTCATCCCGACCCAAATATCAAAATGCACCTTTTGCCAATTTTTCCAAAGGAGTTTTTCTCTGCTAGAAATAAATTTTGATCGAAGTTAGATACCTTATCAAGAATGTCAACTTGTATGGCTTGCATGGAGAGATATCCGGGAATCAAAACTAGACAGTCAAATGGGTTGACTACTTATTATAGATGCACATCTGAAAAGAAAGAGCAACGCTTCTCAAATTGGAACAACATGGACCCTGGTGAGCAACCTGTATGCTTAAAAGTTCTATCACAAGTTGAGGAGATGTTAATAGCAAGGGTAAGCCCAATACTTCAAGTGACCTATGCAAGGGGTGGACAACTAAAATATACTGGGCACACTATTTGCTTTCCACAAGATATATCTACAATTGCATCCTACTCGCCTAGGCATATTGGTGATCTTGATATACTAATAGTTAACAGGGAACAAATCGGCCAACAATAATACAACTTCCATGTCAGTAGAGGACGTGTCCATGGGGCACTTTTATATAAGATTTCCAATGACCCATACTACAAGGATGTCCAAATAGATGAGCTTGCATTATCCACTTTACCAGACTCTTCTACTGACATCTCAAACCTTATTTATGCAACAACTTCAAATCCCACAACCACAAATACAGGCATCGAGGAAACAAATGATGCAAAATATGATCCTGTTGAAGCTGGTATGTTACCAACAACATCCTTTGTGTCAAGCCTCTCGCTTGCACGTACAGAGGTGGAAGAAGTGCGCTCTTTGTTACAACTAGGTGCAAGACGACCAACACCAATCATTGCATGGCTACCAATTTCTCCATCTCCTATCAATGAGTACACCAGTGAAGGACTATTTGCTATGGCATTCCCCAATTTGTTTCCAAAAGGAAAAGCTACTTTCAAACAACAACATATGAAAGAAGTTAAATTGCATGAGTATGCTCTCCACCTTTTAAGGTACCATGATAATCGATTTGGCCAACACCCCCGATTTAGGTACTTCATACTAAATATTATTATGTGTCATCGTAGCCAAGCAACATCCTTTGTATTTGTTCACAAAAAACTTGAAGGTTACCTACCCTCGACAGTCTTCAACCTTCACCAAAGATTGCAGGACATTCCAGATGACAAACTTGCAGATCAACTCACACGATTTAGTTCATCCATTCGTGGAACTCGTCCATTTTGGACCCAACGTCGATGGGAACTCTCTGACATGGTCATTCAAATTGGTTGCCCCTCACTATTCTTCACCCTTAGTGCGGCAGATACAAAATGGCCAAACTTGCATGCCTACCAAGCCTCCTACAAATCCTTCTATGGCTTCTAGATGGAGGATCCAAAACATTGTACAAAATCCACACCTTACCGAATTATACATGCACCACAGGTTTACTGCATTTCGAGAAGAGGTCTTGGAAAAGCTTCTTGGTGCAACTGAATATTGGTATATGTAATAAATTTCTTTTCTCTTATGCTACAATACACTGATGATTATTTACTAGAAAGTATCCCTTTTTTTTACAATAGACTCTTATCTTTTAAGTTTGCTAAATATCATTTTTTCGTAGATATGAATGGCAACAGAAAGGATCTGCACACATCCATGGTTTTCTATGGCTCCACCAAGCACCTGATATTAGTAGATTACAATGGAATAACCTTCAATCTGTACAATGTGCACTTGATTTCATAGATAAATATGTGTCTGCCTAGAACCCACGTCCCCTCCATTTGAGAAACCAAACATTTCACTCCTCTATTCTAGATGATCCTCGTTTGTTGGATACATCAAGCATCTTTTCATGTGACCCTTCAAGTGATTATTGTGAATTGGTCAATTGTGTCGAGCGACACACAAAGTGTACTTTGCTAACATACCTTAGGAAAAAAGGTCCAACCACTTTGTGTCGCTATAAAGCACCATGGTCCATGCAAGACAAGTCAAGTCTTTCAAATGAGGAGACCAACCACCCTAAGCACCCACCTGCTCGCAATGATGATCGATTGAACCTGCACAACCCGTCTATACTCTCTATTTGGAGGGCCAATGTAGATTTCCAACCTATACTATCAATTGATGCTGTCCTAAAATATATTGCAAAATATGCAGTAGAAGCTGAAGAAAAATCTGAAACATATCATGCAATGTTATCTCGCATCTCAACCACTTTTGAATCAGAAATGCTTGCCCCAATAGCCTTTCAAAAAATGCTTACCGACAGCCTTGTCGATCCTGATATTAGTGCCCAAGAAACTTGCCACCTCTTACTAAAATTACCCCTATCCATATCCAGTAGGACATTTGTGTCTTTAAATGTTATCCAACACAAATTTTAGTGTATCTCAATCTCATCTGCATCAGTTACCACTTCACCTACATACATTGATACCTACATGGCTCGCCCCATTCAATTAGAGGAAATTCCTCTCATTGAACTTACCCAAAAGTGGACCTTTAAAGCATCCCAAAAAAATGAACAATGGAAACAACGGCCCCAACAAGCAATTGTTCGCATCTCACCTAGGTTCACAAGCATCCCTTCAAGAGTCGACAAAAGCTTTTATGAATTTTTTTGGAGTGAACTAATTCTATACCACCCATTCCGAAACATTGATATTGACTTTGGGTCCTCCGAACATCAAATTATATCGCAATGGGAAAGGTTGTCTTCAAAATATAGGCCATGGCACGTCCACCGCAAAAATCCAAATGCAACTGCAGAATCAGATGCTAGCAGTAACTCGAGCATTGACCATGTCTTGCAAGAACAAAACCATGAAGAATGGAAAGTTATCTCAAGTTTGCACCCAAACCTTCCTATACAGCTCGATGCACTCGACATGCTTGCTCGGTGTGACATTGACATACACCACAACTAGCAACATACCAGCTTCACCTAGCAACAATTGCATCTTGCAATTGCTTTCATAGACTACAATCGACTAAGGTTTGAAATGCATCGTGATCTCCACGAAGACAACATTACTACTTTCTCTACTCAACAACAAAATGCATTTGATATAATTTGGTCTCATCTAATGTTAGTTCGATTACAACCACCACTAAAGCTCATTGTTCAAGGAACAACGGGAACTGGAAAATCACACCTCATAAAAGAGATAAGGTTTGCCCTCAGCAGCTCTGCTCCAGATCACGAGTCACCTTTACTACTTCTTGCCCCTACAGGTGTTGCTGCATTCAACATTCAAGAATCAACAATTCATTCTACCCTTCGAATTCCAATAAAAGAAATGCCCCCCCACATGGCCAAACACTTGCAGCCTTCCAAGAAAGCATGCACTTTATTAGGTACATTTTAGTAGATGAGATGAGCTTTGTAGGGCCAAAGTTGCTTGAGCGTATTAACATGCGCCTAAGGCAAGCATTCCCCTCCCACAACCATCTTCCCTTTGGAGGGTGCTCAATTATTCTCTTTGGTGACTTGGGACAACTACCACCAGTTAAAGATATCTCCATGTATGCTTCTTCTTCATATGGTGGCACACTATGGCGTAGCTTCATGACAATGGTAACTTTGACCAGATTATTTCGACAAATGGGTGATTCTCCTTCCCAAATTTCTTTTCGTGCAATTCTCTCAAATCTATGCAATGCAGAGCCTATAGAAGAAGACTAGGAAATTCTAATGTCACGCTTAAGCTCATCACTCAACACTGTAGAAAACTCTTTTTTTTCTCTGCAATACACCTTTTTACAACAAATGAAATGGTTTTACTACACAATAAACTTATGTTGTTGTCTTTGGCTATACCTGTTGCCCTTTCCACTGCAGAGCAACTCAAGAGATCAACATGCACAAATCCAGATGAAGAGCAACTCCAAGCTCATATTTTGTTGTCAATTGGCCAAGAGGTCATGTTATGTTCTAATATTTGGGTTCAAACAGGGCTCGTGAATGGTGCACTTGGTCAGGTAAAATAAATTGTATACAACGAAGGTGAAAAACCACCCCAACTACCCTTGTTTGTTGTTGTTCACTTCAAACATTACATTGGCCCACCATGGGACCATAACAATCCACACAATGTCCCCATAACCCCACTCAATCATGGGCTTCGCCATCAAATTCCACTTAAAATGGCTTGGGTGTTGACAATACACAAGTCACAAGGATTAACACTTCCAAGGGCCACAATCGACATTGGGAACATTGATAGACAGGGCCTTACATTCACTGCTATCTCACGAGTGCCTAATCTACAAAGTCTTCACATTCACCCAACATTCACGTTCCAACGATATGCATGCATGCACCAAAGCCCATATGTTGCACATCAAAAAAAAGAAGAGTCGATTGGCATTAATGTCAATCTCAAACTCCACAAATAGTTGAAGTGCATTTCACCAACTACAAGTATGTCATTTTCTAATTTACTTCAGTACCAAATTTGATATACTTTAGTTGTTCTAAATTATATTACTCTTTTACTTTTTTTGGAAATAAAATATTATCACTATACCAATGTATTCAACTACATCCATTCTTTGCACAACCCATATGGAATTACTGCTCCCTTACGTGGGCAAAAGGGTCTTTTGATATTCTTTGATTAGATTTGACTACCATAATGAAATATTATTTTCTTTGAATAAATTTGACATCATAAATGTAACATGGCTTCCTTTGCATTTATAGTTAATTTATCATTTCAAAAAATTTCAAGAAAATGCTTATGAAATTTAACAAATATGCAGAACCGTGAGAAGAGATAGTGCCCTTGTTCAACACTATTCACCAATCTGGAAAGCAAGGCCATGACTTCCACACTTGTTGATATCAAAGAGTTTCCCAACTCTTATGTCTTCATAATAGACATGCCATGCCTTAAAAACAACGACATCAAGGTATTTCCCTTCTAAAGCTCTCAAACCCTCATTTTCTCTACAATTCGGGAATGAAACAGATTGAAATCACTTGCCAACTGTTAGAGTAACAAATCTGATGCTTTGTGTTTGAGAACAAGCAGGTTCAACTAGAGGATGACAATGTGATGACAATAAGCGGAGAACGAACAAGGGAAAAGGAGGACAATGCAAAATTCATCCGTATGGAGCTCATGGTCGGCAAATTTATACGTAAATTTACCTTGCCTGACAACTGCAATATAGAGGCCACTTCTGCTATCTGCCAAGATGGAGTGTTGAGTGTTACTGTTCCTAAGCTTCCACCTCCACAACCCAACAAACCAAAGACTTTTGAAGTTAAAGTTGCTTAGCCACCAACCTATCCAGAATATGTTTTTTCATTTCCATTATGTAAATAAATCAACCATATAAATACAACTACTGTGTTTATTACAAAATAGGTACAATGTGTATTATTTACAAAGTGTTTTAAAACTATAAATGTTACATCTTTCATCATTATGCATTTTATACTATAAAATACATGGACTTAGCAATGGACAACATGTGTATGGTTCAAATTTCAATGTAATGATGACTAAATTTGATCCTTCTGTAAAAGCAATTCCATTTCATTTTTCAAATGTTTTGTTTTAATAAGTTACAAACAAATACTTATGTTACAACCAATATGTCTACACAAAATCAATTAAGGTAAACAACCATTTTTATCAAAAAAAAAATCATTTTACCCTACTCTTATTATGTCCATTGTTATCTATTTCACCACTTATTCGACGTACCCAATTGCACACCTAAAGTGCAATCGCTAGTTTATTATATTTTGTTTTAACTTCTCACAATCAAGTAAAATATTTACTTATATGTTTCGAAGCTTACCACTTAAATGAGCCAACGGAAACATATTCAACGTGAAACAAAGGAAAACTCTTGTATAAAGTACCAGCCCATTGGCAACACTAATGTGAAAATTAAAACAGTTTAAAAAGTGTTTCATTTCTTTTTTTCCATGTGAACGCATAAATATCACCCCTTGCCAACCGGGACAATCACAATCACAGTCAAATGGTTGCCAGACTATCCTAATCCTACGTATCAGATTTTGATTTTTCCAGGAAAATTCCAATCATGTAGAAATGAGCTTTGCTTGCACTAAACTATACTCTATACGACAGTCTCAGTTTGTGAATTAATTTTTATTGGTGAGTCATTGAATGTTTGTCAATTCTTCTATCAAGAAGATTCCTTATCAAGACTTTTTTCTATGCTATTTTATTTTCTAGTCAAGATTTCCAAAGCTTGTCCAATATTTTAGATATATTTACGTTCTTTACAATTATTTTATTTTAGAATTTTATGATTTTTTTATTGGAAGAAGCTGAAAAAACTGTTACAAAATATAGCTGTAACAACAATAGTAAATACAAAGTTGATGAGTTTCGATAAATTGATTTTTATTGACGATTATTTGATTTTTGTTGACGATTGATTTAGTATAAATTAATTTATTTATCAAGAAAATTGAATATTCGGTGTTCTTTCTACAACATTTCTTATTGTTGAGTCATTTAATGTAAGTCAATTTATTTTAGAATTCAAGCTTTGTTCAATTGATTTTTATTGGCTAACCATTTAATGCACGCCATTTTATCTATCAAAAAGACTCAATATTCAAGGTTTTTTTCTAGGGCACTTCATTTTCTAAGTAAAGAATTTTGGACCTTGTCTAACAATTTTTTTTTTAATATTTATATTCTTTACAAGTATTTTATTTATCAATAATTGATGTATTTTTAGGTAATTCAAAGGTATTCCTTTTAGGAGTTCAATTAAATAGAACAAATTTTTATTTGACAAAAAAATTGATACAAGAACATCTTCAATAAATAACAAATCTTCATTAAAAAACTTAATAAATTTTAATAATATGTTTATTTAGTCTTTTAATTTATTTGTTTGTTGTTCCTTCGAGACTTTCTTAACCGTTATAAAAATATTCTAAAGTACATTTATCTTTTTATTGCATTTGCTATACATAAAGAAGGAAAAAAATGGAGTCATGTGGAATATTAGAAAAAAAATACCAACCATATTCAAGGGGGAGAGAATAGAAGGGACCACATTAAAAGACAAAATAGCAACATAAAGATGAAGCCAAATCAAGGAGTGTTGAAAAACAAGGAGCTAAAACTTGCTCTTGTCATGTTTGTTTTTTCTTTCTAGAAATTAAAAGCTATAAAATAGATTGAAAATTAGATTCTTAAGTTAAAAGGATATGAGGAATAGAAACTTAGCATTATTCAAATGTTCTATTTTATCTCTTTGTGTGAACATATTTAAACAATTTGTCCTCATTTGAAGGATTCAACAATGGTGTTTATGAATGTGTTCATTCTTAAAGTATCTTATGTTAATTTAAATCTTAGAAATTAAGTTAAATAATTTTTCTTGTGTGAATAATGGAGTTATGGTTGGGTTTCCCTTCTCTTTGTTAACTATTTTAAGATGTAGAACTAAATATTTGTTCAAGGCTATCTTGGTTGATTGTCTATTCAATTTGGCCACCTCCTAGGGCTTGCATCAAGCTTTCAAATATTATTTCAGCATCACCCAACTTCAAACATTGGTACAACAAGGTGAAATAGTCATATTCTAATTACTAGATTTTAGTCAGATTAGATTCACGAGGAATATATTTAATTTCACATATTAATTTAATTTTTACAAATATCAAATTTAAAACTATAAACATAAATCTAAAATAAATTACAACAAAATTTTAATGCTAATATATCATTTAACAATGTCTAACTTTCTAATATCACAATAAACTAATCTCTACATCCATCATAACACTTGCAAATTAAATATAGAATCAAATACTATAATTTTATTTAATTATTATATTGTATTATTAATTCAATTTAGATATTAAAATTCTTAAATTAATATTAATTAATTATCCTAAGTAAAATTGTAGTGAAAAGCTTTTATTTTTATTAGAAGCATAATGTTAAAAGTTTGAAGTATTTAATTTCTTTAATAAAATGTCATAAAAATTACATGGATTTATCAAAAGATTTCCATTCAATTGGTTGAGCACTATTGTTGAAGGTGATGATGTATTCTTTGATTATACCATCTACCAAAATTCAAACCCTTAAAAATGTGATATAAGAGATAAAACTATCATCTTGACAAAATAGATAACAATATTAGTGTAAACTCATATTCTCATATGACATAACAAAAACTATCTGATAGATATCTCTAATAAAAAAGGTAATAAGGTCTAAAGTAGCAGAGAGGACTATGAGAGTAGCACCCACGAAGAGAAGAGTGAATGAAACCCTAGCACTCGTGTATCCTTTGGAATCCTTATGCAACTATTTCTACTGCGCAAAAAACCATATTGTGGATTAAATCTATGGCATGTCAAGCTAGAGACACCATTATTTTGGACACTGTAGAAAAGACAGAGAGTGTGATTTTGAGGAAAATGGCCTTACCAAAATCAGAAATGTTGCAAATTCCACCATGGCTAACGCTAGAAAAGATGATGACATTGTCATTAGTGACTACCAATCTTTATTGCACTTTGAGGTATTGTCATGCTTTGGTAATATTGCCAACATATTCTTGTATTTTATACTCCCTTTTTCTCTTTCTCCACTTTTTCCTTTATGACTACAACATGTTCATCCTTGCCACTATCCTTTTGTCAAAAAAATTGTCCTTGACTTGGTTTGCATTGACTGCCTTTTACTCTTTTTTTGTATTGAACAAAGCTAAAAAAATACAATAGGAGAAAGAATGCAGTCCTAAAGACAGACTGCCAAAACAAAGAGTGAGAAAGCACTAGACATAGCAAGCATACAACTCACAAATACATATAACTATACCAATCAACAGTAACATAAACAATTGAAACAACCAACAATACATATAATCCAAAATATAATGCATGAAGGACATGATTACATATTGAACTTGAAAAACATATGCAACTATTTGGCACAAACGAACTCCCCTTCATGGTGTTGAAAAAACTAATATTTGATCAATTCTAGATGTTGATTGTAATCTACATTACCTTTACATCCCTTCCTAAGCTGAGAACATAAGAATATAAATTGAACTGTTAGGTCAAAGTAAAAATTTTGAATATCTGTTCGCTGATGCAAAATGTGATTGGAAAGCATAGTTGAACATCTACTTTTCCATAGGTGTAACAAAATACATTGTCTCGTAGAATCAACAATTAAATTATTATGAAATTTAATACCAAACAAATCTTCTCTCCATCTCAATGCATGATCAAAAATAGTAGGAAGGTGGTCAAAAATAATGTTCCATTTTTTTTCTCTGTAATAGTCCCAAAAGATATGCTTCAGATTTTCATTGTGCTGACAAAAAAGGCACTTTGCAGCTTGAGTCTTTAAATATTTAATTTTGTCCCCAACAAGAAGCTTATGATGAACTTTCCAAGCCAAAAGCTTTGCATTAGCTTTTGCTTTGGATTTCAAAATTTGAGCACTAAGCAACTTCCATTTTGTTGGGTGAAAATTATATAATCAGCTTTTTGATAGATTACACAACTTGGACTTCAGGCACAGCTATGTGAGATGTAAATCTCTCCTCTTGGAAAGGGGAGGCGCCCTTCTTACTGCTAATAGAAGCGATAGTAAAACAAACA
This sequence comes from Sequoia sempervirens, assembly GCA_007258455.2. Lineage (NCBI taxonomy): Eukaryota > Viridiplantae > Streptophyta > Pinopsida > Cupressales > Cupressaceae > Sequoia > Sequoia sempervirens. Next base: position 329,642,062 of record VDFB02105785.1, read on the forward strand.
AGTAATTACAAAATGTACACAAAGCTTACGAAGTGGGGGGGGTGTGTTACATTCATCCTTCTCTCTTTTTTCAGAGAAGATGTTTACAATGCTTCACTGTTGGAAGTTCACAATTCTTAACAACTTGAAATGATCAGGACTAGCAATAATACCAATACCTCTATCTTGTCAAAGCAAAGTGTAGAGATACCAGAAGTAATTAACAATAAACAAATAAAGTAAAAGGGAAAGCTCACAAAGGCACAAAGTTGTTCCGTAGCTTTTTCAATATTGGATATGTGAAAAGTATACTGTTTGTCATGTTAGAAGCACAAAGTCTTCTTAGATGCAGAAATTCCTCGAACAACATGAACAATTACAAGTGCAAAGTCTTGTAGATTATCCAACCAAAGTATCAAAGAGCATGAACGATTACAAGCACAAAGTCTTGTAGATCATTCAACAAAAATATCCAAGAGCATGAACGATTACAAGCACAAAGTCTTGTAGATCATTCAACCGAAAGATAAACAAAAACATAAATGCAAATCTAAATAATAGATGCAACACAAAGTTTACATAAATCACTTAGAGTCCTTCAGATTTCATCACCTAATTACCACCAATGAGATCAATTCATAAAAGTATCGAATCCAACACAAAGTCTGGTTTGCAATCCTCTTCTTTATTGATCAAATTTCATTCACAAAGCATGAATGCAAAGTTTCACGAATTTGCTTCAAAAAGGGCAGCACTTCGTTGCAAAATACTAAAGGATGAATTTACAATGAAAATCCCTCACATTATATAGAAAGAGGGATGAGCAAAATTAGGAAACTGATTGAGGAAATTAAGGAAAGTTAGGTGAGGGATTTTAGGCGATCTCACCTAACTTTGACCAAAGTCAAAGTGTAATTTGTTTTCAAAATATTACATCTTCGAACTTGGTGTAATTACAATTTACAAAAAGACATTCGAAAATGTCAAGAAATATTTACAAGATGCATAAAGGGATGCACCAGAAATGTCTAACATTGGAGAATAGGAGGCTGCTTCATGTTTCTTTGCCTTGGGCACGAAAGCCTTCATATTTCCTCCTGGTCTCCTGCACGAACTTCTCATCTGGACCAACGGTGTAATCCACAATGGTGTGAATTCTCGTGATCGATCTCATGGCAGATGATTGAACCTTCTTGCACCTATCAAGATGTGTTTTCAGGTTATCCAATGTGAGCCTTGTATCACAAATGATGTCCAGTGAGGCTTCTGAAAAGTCTGAACTGTCAATCAATTTCATGATGGCTTCCTTGTAGATCTGAGATATTTCTGTGGCCGGCAGGAAGATACGATTCTCCTCAAGAAGTTGACCAGGCAACTGTTTGACACCTTTTTCAAGAATAGCGTGATGCCCTTCGACATCTTCCTGTACTTGATGGAGATCCTCCGTAAGAGATTGAATTACTTGAATTCGATGTTTCCAGGATTCTCTTAACTCAACAAAATTTTCTTTGTCAGGAATTACCCCAACCTCCACCAACTTACTGAGCTTTACCTGTTTCATTTCTGACCACGACAACAGGCATTTTTCCATGTATCTGCACTCCTAGGAAAGTACACTTTTCTCTTTATCAAGCTCTGTGGTGAGCTTGGCCAACAAGGTAGTTTTCTTGTCCACAAAAATTATAATTTGAGATCTGTGTTCAATGATCTTTTCAAAAAAATCATACAACACTCTGCCTTTGGAAGCAAACTTCTCAGCTTTCTTGACAGCCAGGTCTTCAATACTTACCACTGTTAGCGGTTGTGCATTACTTGGAGAACCTGCAAGTCTCTTTACAATAGTGGCATAATGCCCTGCCCTCTGCTTGTACATATTGCGAGCTTGCTCTACTTTATCCAGCCTTCCAGCCAAGATATCCAAAGTGACTTGCGCATCGACTTTTGCACTTTCATTGGTAACCTTGCCAAGCTGGACCTTTGTCACCATGTAATCTTCCATATTGACATCACCTTCTTCATGCGGTGGTATGCCAATCTCTGCATACTTGTGGCCAGACTTATCAACATTCAGCCTTGAGTATTCTTTTGCTTTTTTCTTGCCTTTAGCCTTTGGAAGGACTATCTCTTCAAGGTCAAGCTCCTCTGGAGAAATCATTTGCTTTTTACGGTTCAACACTTGAGATATTAGCCAAGGGGGAAGGAAGGAAGTGTGAACTTTTGGATTTACTATCAATTCAGCTGTCATTGCTACTTTTTAAGTTATTGTCATGTCTGAAGTTACCATGGGTATCGTGATAATAGGAGAAGTGTATGTCATCATTGCTCCTGTAGATGGCACATTGAGCTGATCATGCATTGACTCATTCATGAAATGATTGAATTCATTTTCAAAAGTGATATCATATGTTGGCGAAGACAAGCTAGGAATGGACGATGGAGGGCTCGACAATATATCAACCATATGAATGCTTGTCATTGAGGGAGTATCAAGCGGGGTTGATGCTGCAGGAATGGTGGATATCTCGACTGCAGGAATGCTTGTAGTAGGAATAGGTGACGAGGGAATAGGAGGTGGAGGAGTTCTTGAATTTGGAGGGGTACGAGGAACATTAGAAGTCACAGGCGATGATGTTCTGGGAATTTTTGCAACTACATTCTCAGGAGGAGAAGTAGTTCTTTCTTGGTCATGCCCGAGTTCTTGTTGATCACCCTCTTGTCTCTCTGACTCTGGTTCACCTTCAAAATCACCTTCAAATCCTTGTTCAGAATCTTCTTCAGACTCTTGCCCACTTTCAGAAACCTCTTCTGCATCGGAGTCTGCTTCTGTTGAATCTTCATCTTCAGCGGATTGATCACTTGAAGTTCTTTCTTCATCAGAATCTACCTCCTTTGGAATAGACTTTTTACCCTTAGACCGGGATGGATTAGATTCCATGATTTCTGTATCTGGGATGGACTGGGTATCTTTCTTGCATATAGTGAACTTGATCCTAGGACCTCTTCGTGAAGAAGTGGGAACAGCCGCTGATTTATTTTTGTTGCAGAGTTCTTGCTGTTGGCGAGCTTCTGCTTCGAATTCCTCTCCTTTCGAGTCTATTCTGAAACTTTTCATTTCATAACCATGTTTATGTAACCATTCTGTAGTGTTGTCTAGGATTGGCCTCAACCTCTCTCTCATGCTGGTAACTTCTTTCCTAGACCATTGAATTGCAAGCAATGACCTTTTAGCAATTCCTTGTTCATCATAGACAACATTCATGATATCACCTGGATCTGTAAAGTCCTTTGGTAGGTCAGCAATATCAAGATCTTTGATCTGCTGAATAGTCAACCTGCAATAGTCCATTTTGGGAATGGCTTCTTCATCTTTGCAATCAGCCCAGATGTCCTCAAAACGGTACTTGTGATGATGACCCTTTTGCAATCTTTTTCGGACATCTCAATAATCAAAATCAAACCTATACCTGTAGGTCTTGATTGTCATGATCTGCATTTTAGCATAAACAGACTTAGCCTTTTGTGCAGTAGGGATAGTGTATCAGCCAATGGTCAATGGGAACTTGAATCCACGCTTGTGGTTGTTTCTTCATTCTTTTTGCACTGACATCAACTGTTTGCATGTTTCCATGAGAACCCACTTATCCGAAGGATAATGTGGTAGCATGTAGGGACAACCAGTGTAGCACCCTACTCTCAAGTAAGTAAATGTTGGGAATGGAAGAAATAGGCATCCAACTTTACTTACCACTTTATATGCCTCATCGGATACTCTCCTTCTTTCAAGAGCTAGATCAAAATTGAAAAGGAAAGGCACAAAGAAAGCATCTGTGACCCGCCTGAAGTGATGAAAACTTTCCTTCAGCTCTAATTGATAGAAAAATCTGTACACAAGTACCATCATCCGATTCCCTTTTGTAGATAGACTTGGGAATTGTCTCATTATAGCCACCGCGTACACCAGGTAAGAAGTCATATAGAACTTCAATGTAGAAGGAGCATTGATCAATTGCTCATGTATTTCATCACTGATCTATTTGCCCCAGTCAATATGCACCTTCTCTCTTCTTATGATCCTGATGTATTCATACATCCAATCATGAAAAGTGGATGATTCCGGCAAGCCTTTCACTCTGCTTAAAATGTGATCATATCTTTGATGTCATCCTTGAAATCACTTCACAGGAGCCCTTTCGGCCATCTAGAAATAGATGATCTAGGCTTCTTTAACCATTGAGTGTTTATTAAGTGTTTAGCTTTATTGGGATCAGCGTCAAAGACCTCTTGTGCTTTTGATATAGAAATATCAATGTATTTCTCCATATGAGGAACCTTGAAAACAATGTCAAAGAAATCAGGGCCGAGTCTCATAATCTCGTGCCTAGAAGAATCGATCACACTTCTACTTTCTCTGATGTAGTGAGATGCCACTTGAAGAACAAACTCTTTATTATGTGCAGCTGTAGGGAACATTGCCACCAAATGAAGGTTGCTGTGTACGATTTCTCTCATTGGATCAAGAAGAGGCTTCGTCTCTGTTTGCTTTGCAAAGTCAACCAAGTCCTGATGACCAACCTCCGTGTCTTTTATCTCTTCCACCTTGGAGGACACTATGGTCGGCGGATAGACACCTTGATATTTGTACTTCATTTTTCCTTTTACTTTCGAAGAAGATAGAGGTTTATTGGCAGTCATCAAAAACAACTGGAACTTTGATCACTCTGACTTTGGAGATTTTTTGAAAAGAGATTGGAAGGTGCGGGGCCAGAACAAACATTAGTCGTTAGGAAGCATGGGGATGCGTGAAATGAACAACGATGATGGGAAAGCATAGAATGGATGACATGGCACACAAAATGATGCACAAAAATGGAAGGAACAAGGTTCAGGAGTGAAATGGTCAGAAATGAAGCTCAACTGGAAAAGATTGTAAAAAGTGTAAGGGCGCTAAAATTTAGCACCCTTACATTTAAATGGAAATTTTAGTTTTGATGCAGGGGCGCTAAATTTTAGCGCCCTTGCACTTTTCAGAGTTAGATTTTAACTTAAGATGTTTAACATGTCATGGCGCTAAAATTTGGCGCTTCTGCATCTTTGGCATATTTTGGTAAAATAGATGTAGAGATGCATGAAAACAGCGCTCGGGGTTGGCAAAGTATTTGTTTCATGGAATTACAATTCAAGTTCGTCTCATCACCATTGTGTAAGCATTCAAGAGCTAAAGAAACCCTCTTTCAAGACAATAGATCTCTTAAATGTGCTTGTGTTAAGATGTGATTGCAAGGGTGACAAAGAAGGAAGCCAACACAAAAAACGTTGGAGAGAAACATATTCAAAGAATGACGCACAAAGAGGAGATTGCAAATGAAACGTTAGGAAGAAGAAAGAAAGAATGCGCTCTCTAAACGGAATGTGAGGGTTCCAACGTATGAGGGTAAAATGAAAAAACGCGAATAGAGAAAAATGCGTATGACACACAGAAACTCGATGAAGAAGAAGCATGGAAAGGGCATGAGAAACAAAAACGCGAATGGAGAGGAAGAATAAGCGTGGGAAGATGAAAGACGTTAGAAGAGAACAAAAGAAAGATAAAAATGCATATGAAAAACTTAGAACATATACAAAAATGAATGAAAAGGGAGAGAAAGCAAGGGTAATAGACTTACGAAGACAAAACGCAAAGATTGCTGGAGAAGAATGCGAAATTCTAAAACACGTGTTTGCAGTTTGAAGAAAACTCGCCCAACATGAAGAGAGGAAGAACAAAAAACATAACAATGAAAATGGAGAATTAAAACACTCTTAAGTGAAAGAGAAAATCAAAAACCTAACTCAAGTCGAGCAATAAATTTAGGCACGAAAAGTGGCACGATTGACGAAAAATGCAAAAATCATGAAGAAATGTGCCAGGGCCAAAAAAAGTTGAAGTGTCAGGAAAAAGTGTAGTGGCACTAAAATTCAGCGCTATTACATTTTGGAAAAAGTTCACTTTCATGCAGGGGTGCTAAGTTTTAGCGCCCCTGCACTTTTCATACTTAGCCAAATTTTGGCTTCAGAGCAGGAGCACACTTTTTTAGTGCCACTGCATTTTTCACAATTTCCTAAGTACGAACAGTGAGACTTTGCGAAGGGGCTCGTTTCGAAGGTCTTCACGAGGCAAACACAGGGTGATGCTCGAATTGACTATTCGAGGCTTTGAAATGCATTTGGAGGTAGATTGAAAATCACTTCATTATTCATACTTGAACTTCACGAATCCTAGGAAACAGACAAGTTTCGTAGGGGGTTATCCGTGGAATGAGCGCTGCTAGATTCCGTGATAACAGCTGGCTCCTGCTGGGGATCTTCCTTCGGTTGTTCTTTGAAAAGAACAAAGGAAGAAGAAATCCAGAATTCAAGTGCCTTTATCCATCCATTGGGCTTAGAGTCAGGTAATGACGACGACAAAAACTAAAACGCAAAGACTTAAAAGGACTTAAAAATAAAAAGTATTTACATACCAACGCCAACCTTTTTACTGTGTAAAGTGCTTGAGATGTTGCCCACTGTGAGGAAGGGAAAATGGCGTTTCGTCTCCGCATGCTAACAAGAAACTATTTTCACCATGCAACTGATGTATTTGGAAAGGTCCTGTCCATAGTGAGTCAAATTTCCCGTGCATACCCTTTGGTTCTCTTCGTTTGTCCCACAAGAGAACGAGGTCACCAATATGAAATTCTCGAAACTTAGCTTTTTTATCAAACAGCTTCTTCACTTGGTCCTGGTGTTCTGCAATGCGGTCAGCCACTTGAACCCGATTCTCTTCCAATTCAGAGAGATACATGATGCGTTTATCAACAAAATTGTCAAACGTCTCATCCTCAATGGCCTTAGCCAACTTGAGGGCTGGTAATTCCAAGGTTATAGGAATCTTGACATTCAACCCATACAAGAGTTGGAAAGGAGACATGCCGATTGCTCACTTCAGAGTTATTCTGTCTGCCCACAAAGCATCAAACAAAGCCTTGTGCCACAAACATTGATTCTCATCCACCAGCTTGCGGATTATAGTCACCAGATTCTTGTTGCTAGATTCCGCCTGACCATTACGTTGCGGATAATAGTTGGAAGAATGTGACAAAGTTATACCATGTTCAAAACAAAACTCAGTAATCTCGTTTGATGAGAAGGCAGAAAGATTGTCAGCAACAATCTTGTTTGGCACACCAAACCTAGAAATAATGCTTTCTTTTAAGAAACTGTACACTACCTCTGAAGTAGCACGCTTGGTAGGTATCGCTTCCACCCATTTGGTGAAATAGTCAGTAGCATTCAAAACATAGATATGTCTAGCACTTGATGATGGATTAACTACACCTATGAAATCAATGCCCCATTGCTTGAAAGGTTCATCAATCACAACAGGTTTTAATGGAAAAGATGCCAACTTGGGATGGCCGACAAATTGTTGGCATAATTCACATTTACGCACCCAAGAGTACATGTCCTGAAAAAGTGTGGGCCAGTAATACTTCGCTCTCAGGATTTTGTGAGCGGTTACTGGCGCTGAGAAATGCCCACCACATGCCAAATCATGATAAGATTTCAGCAACTTTTGCTATTGTTCTTTATCAACACATATGAGAAATGTCCCGTCCATTGCATGCTTATACAAGCCATTATCCCATAAGACAAATTTAGCTAATTTCAGCTTGATGGTTCTCTTTTCCTTTGGAGTCAAGTGATTGGGGCATTCTCTATATGTCAAGAAGTGAGCAATGTTGGAATACCATTCATCAGTGGTGCTAACAAATAGTACCATTGGAAGTGTACTGGGATCAACCTCTTCTTCGTCTGATACTTCTTCATCCTCTGAAATTTCTTCACCTGGACTATTTTCTGAAATAAGCTGACAAAGGCCATGTCCACGTATCAACTTAGTTTGTTTAATCTCTAGATCATATTCCTAAATCTTGGCAATCCAATTGCCTCTTTTTGTTCCAAATTCCTGTTGTGTTAGGATAGACTTAACAGTCGAATCTAGGACGAGAACTTTCACATGACTGCTTAGAATGTAGAACCAGAAATGCTTGATGAATTTCATGACTGCAAAAGCGTGCTTCTCCATTTGAAAATATTTCAATTCAGAATTCTTCAGGGGGCATCTCATGAATGCAATGGGGGATTCAAAACCTTCATCATTTTCCTGTACCAAAATTGCTAATAGTGTATGCTCGGAAGCATAACTGTACATAACAAAATCTTTGGTGTAGTCAAGGCAAACCAACACAGGTGCATGAACAATGGCCTCCTTGATATCATCAAATGTTGCTTTGCCTTATGTCGTCCAATGAAATGTGGCGTTACCCTTCATCATATTCACAATATGACGGGTCTTTTCAGCAAAGTCTAGAAGAAACCTCCTTAAGAAGTTTACTTTTCCGAAAAAAGAATGAACAACTTTCTTTCTTGATGGAAAAGCGAGAGATTTAATTCCATTGACTCTTTCCAAGTCAATCTTGATTCCTTTAGCAGATACAATGTGACCAAGAATTTTACCTTCTGTCACCACAAAAGTTGACTTTTTGGGATTTAGGGAAATGCCGTGCTGACGGCATCTCTCTAGAGTTTGCCTCAAGTGGTAGAAATTCTCATGACGTTGCTTAGAGAAAACCGTGAGATCGTCAAGATACACTACAATGAACTTGCCCATCACATCGCGGAAAGCGAGATCCATGGCACGTTGGAATGTAGCGCCAACGTTGATCAAACCAAACGGCATCCTGCGATACGCAAAGGTTCCCCATGGCATTGTGAAAGCGGTTTTGTGTTGATCGCTTGAATTAACTTCAATTTGATTATAACCGGAAAATCTGTCTAGCATGGAGAGCATCTCGGATCCAGTTACATTTTGTAGAACCTGATCCATTACTGGAAGTGGGTAATTGTCTTTGAGAGATAATTGATTTAGGTTTCTGAAATCTACACAAATGCGGATTTCACCATTCTTCTTACGAACGGGGATGATATTGGCTATCCATGTTGAATGATGGATAGGGAATATTATCCGCACATTCAGTATCTTTTGAACTTCCACCAAAATTGTTCCAAAGATCTTGGGATTGTACTGCCTCTGTTTTTGTTTGTAAGGCAAAGCTCCAACCTTGAGAGGAATATCATGTTGCACTTCTTTGGGCCGAAATGATTTTAGATCCTCATATGAATATGCCAAGACATCGATATACTCCTGCAGTAGCTGAGCAAACTGTCTTCTTTCTTCGGTCGTGCAACATTTTCCAATGTTCACCATCTTAGGGTTGGCTTCAGTTCCTAAATTAATCTGTTCCACTTCATTAGATGAGTCAGAATCTGAGAGTTGCTTCTTTACATGGCGATCATGCTTATCAAAAAGCTTTTCCAAGGATACCAATCCTTTAGGAATCTTATTCCCTTTTAGTTGCAAATATTCTTCACCCGTGACAGGATCTATATTAGACACAGATTCTCGAGGCGGAGAATCGCTGCCCTCAAAATACAACTCATCAAAATTCTCTGCTTTCTCAAGAAAGGCGATGATTTGATGATCGTCATTGAAAATCTGCCAGTTCTCTGAATTTCAGGGACACTTGGGCGGAAAACCAACTCTATGGTGTAGGTAGAACCTTGAAAGTCTTTGTGTGGCACCAAGAGCGTAGCAGAGATTGCGAGGGAATCAGCTCTAGTATTGTATTCTCTGGGAACAACAGAGATATCAAAAGCTTCGAATTCCTCAATGGAATCCCATACTAGATTACGATAATGCCTGAGTCTATCATTCTTTGTCTGATAGAGATTTCTTACTTGACATACTATCAGCTCGGCATCACCTTGTGCATGGAGATTTTTTATACCTTTCTTCAGTGCGACTTGCATTCCCAACAACAGGGCTTCATACTCGGCGGTGTTATTGGTGTTATCAAACTGCAACTTGAAGGAGAAAGGGAAAAACTTTCCTGTTGGCGAAACAAAAACCATTCCTGCTCCAGAGCCGGTCGAAGAGCAGCTACCATCAAACTCGAGCAACCAGACACCGTTGGGATCACCAATTAACAGTGTCGAAGTCCAAAGCTTCATCTCTGACGAAGATTCATGGTTGGAGATGGACAAATCTCCTGATGACGTCTCATTTGAAGTGGAAGAAATATCATCATTTTCTAACTCATTTTGAGTTGAGGATTCTCCTACCTCATTTGTCTGTAGATAGTAAGTTCCCATGCCTGAGGATTCGAACAAAATCTGAGCTCTGGGGTCATCTGACTTGGCGAATGAAAACTTTGATTCTTTTTCAGGAATCAGCTTTTGCATCACACCTTTTACTGGTATTCTTGCTTCGGACATATCCATACTTAGTTCCCCTCCAACATCTTTGCAGAAATTGCGTCCGAGGAGGATACCGTAGGAAGCTGGTACATCGGCCACGAGGACCGTCATCTTTATTTTCTTCTCCGGGTATGCGGCGAATGCGTATTGCGCATCTTTGATCTGACCGATCAATGGCACTTGTTTATTCTCCATGGAAAAACAACGGCTGAAGGTTTTGGTCATTTCAAGGCCTAAAGCAGTAGCTACCTTGGCAGGCATCACATTGTCAAATGCACCAGAGTCTATGACACAGTTACTCAGCTTGAAACCATTTACAAGTAGGGAGATGAAAAATGGATCAATGCATCCAGAAGCGGTTGGAGGATTAGATACAAGGTTACTCTATGATATCTTGGGTTTAGGAGTACCTGGGATGTCAGGGGAGTATCCTGACTTGGGGAAATTCTTTTATCATTTACGAACTTGACAAGCCTGTCAAATTGGTCGGGGTTGGCTTTGAGGTATTCAGCCTCAGACATTTGAACCTTGGTTTTCTTGGCATGGTCAATAATGTCGAAAGCCTGGAAAGAACTTTGTAGGTTGGAAGTCGTAACTTCACTGATTGGTTTCACAAAAGGCACACTGGTCTTTGGAACGAGGGGATTAGCTTTAGGAATAACAAGAGTTGATGAAGGAGAACATGGTGCACTTACTTGTGGATTTGCTACTTTCTTAGGTTGCCAAGGGAGGGGAGATCCTCTTTTGGCAATCGTTATTGGCGGGTTCTCTTTTTTTGGAACAGTAGCAGCTTGAGCTTTATCAAGCTAATTTTGTTGATGCCGCATAAAAACAGCGTAAGTGTTAGTCACCAAATCGTCTTCTTCTTCTTCTTCTTCTTCTTCCATCATTTGCAAATAGCTAATCTTGGAGTCGCCAGTCAGTTCAGTTTCTTCTTCTTGGAAGAGGTCGGCATTTTCTTCTTCAGGGTATTCGGGTTGCGCATAATCATCTTGTTCAGTCTCATAGTAGCCCGCAACATTGTTAGCGGGCGGGGCTTCCAGAGTAAGTCTTCCTGGAGGTGCTGGGAGATGATTCTGATTTTTGTTGCTAGCATAGTTAGGGAAAGTCCTCCTAGGGACGTCCTTGTAGTTGTTACTGCTTGAAACTTGTTTCTTTAGAGACAAAACTTCATTCGCCAACCTTTGGACCATGGGATCTATGAAATTGGAGCTGGCAGTGGGAGTACTAACATTGGATGCTGAAGACCCTGAGGCTTGCATCCTTTTATTTCCATTAGTTCCCATCTTGATTTCTCTGGCAAGGATCATGTCGTCCTCCAGATTGGTAACCAATTGCTGGGTTGCTTCAACATTAACAAGATTTTCCCTACGTAAGTAGAAACTCACCTTGGGTAGTTGAGTGTTGATAAAGAAGCACTTTAGGTTATGATCCGTCGGTTTTGCATCAATTGGGATCCGTGTCACCAATTTATTAAATTTTGCCACAAACTCGTGCATAGGCTCATGAGCTTCTTTACGCATGGTGGTGAGATGTGCCAATAGAGCGTGTGAATCTTCAGCAGGTTTAAATATTTCTTCAAATTTAGTGTGAAGAGTGGCCCAATCAGTGACAGAGGCGTTAGGAAGGGTGAAGAACCATTCGGATGCAACCCCTTGAAGGGATTCAATGAACAATCTTACAGAAACATCTTCATGTTCAATACCAAGAACACTACAAACGATGTAGAATGCAGATATATGCTCATCAGGGTGTTGTTTGCCATCACCTTGAAACTTTGGGAGATGTTTCCTGGACACACGCGGCAGTTCGTGCAAAGGTGCAGCCAAACGGAGGGGACCAAAAGCATTTCCCCATGGTCCTGTAGGTCGTGCGGCCATGACTGGTTGCACAACAGGTACTTGAACAGGACGTCTGCGATAAACTGACCAAACACTTGGGAGAGGAATCTTTGGCTACGTGGAGGGAAGCTTATAGCACGTTGCAGTGGTGACCTTGCTCATGGAAGAGTAAATGGGAAGTCACATTGCAACAACTCTTCAAAAAGTGGATCTGTTACTCCTTGAGCCCTCAATCCTCTTGTATATATTTGGTCCACCAGAATGTAGATCTGAATACGATGGATATTATAGAGTTAACAATATACAAAAGAATAGCAAGAAAAGTGAAACTTATCTACTTCAATCAAAAGCGTGAGGCTCAGATTGCGTATGTCGTTTCCCCAGTAGAGTCGCCAAAAAATTGTTGGGTGAAAATTATGTAATCAGCTTTTTGATAGATTACACAACTTGGACTTCAGCCACAGCTATGTGAGATGTAAATCTCTCCTCTCAGAAAGGGGAGGCGCCCTTCTTACTGCTAATAGAAGCGATAGTAAAACAAACAAGTAATTACAAAATGTACACAAAGCTTATGAAGTGGGGGGGTGTGTTACATTCATCCTTCTCTCTTTTTTCAGAGAAGATGTTTACAATGCTTCACTGTTGGAAGTTCACAATTCTTAACAACTTGAAATGATCAACTAGCAATAATACCAATACCTCTATCTTGTCAAAGAAAAGCGTAGAGATACCAAAAGTAATTAACAATAAACAAATAAAGTAAAAGGGAAAGCTCACGAAGGAAAAAAGTCATTTCGTAGCTTTTTCAATGTTGGATCTGTGAAAAGTATACCGTTTGTCATGTTAGAAGCACAAAGTCTTCTTAGACACAGCAATTCCTCGAACAACATGAACAATTACAAGTGCAAAGTCATGTAGATTATCCAACCAAAGTATCAAAGAGAACGAATGATTACAAGCACAAAGTCTTGTAGATCATTCAACAAAAGTATCCAAGAGCATGAACGATTACAAGCACAAAGTCTTGTAGATCATTCAACCGAAAGATAAACAAAAACACAAATGCAAATCTAAATAATAGATGCAACACAAAGTTTACATAAATCACTTAGAGTCCTTCAGATTTCATCACCTAATTACCACCAATGAGATCAATTCATAAAAGTATCGAATCCAACACAAAGTATGGTTTACAATCCTCTTCTTTATTGATCAAATTTCATTCACAAAGCATGAATGCAAAGTTTCACGAATTTGCTTCAAAAAGGGCAGCACTTCGTTGCAAAATACTAAAGGATGAATTTACAATGAAAATCCCTCACATTATATAGAAAGAGGGATGAGCAAAATTAGGAAACTGATTGAGGAAATTAAGGAAAGTTAGGTGAGCGATTTTAGGAGATCTCACCTAACTTTGACCAAAGTCAAAGTGTAATTTGTCTTCAAAATATTACATCTTCAAGCTTGGAGTAATTACAATTTACAAAAAGACATTCGAATATGTCAAGAAATATTTACAAGATGCATAAAGGGATGCACCGAAAATGTCTAACATTGGAAAATAGGAGGCTGATTCATGATTCTTTGCCTTGGGTGCGAAATTCTTCATATTTCCTCCCGGTCTCCTGCACGAACTTCTCATCTGGACCAACGGTGTAATCCACAATGGTGTGAATTATCGTGATCGATCTCATGGTAGATGAGTGAACCTTCTTGCATCTGTCAAGATGCATTTTCAAGTTATCCAATGTGAGCCTTGTATCATAAATGACGTCTAGTGAGGCTTCTAAAAAGTTTGAATTGTCAATCAATTTCATGATGGCTTCCTTGTAGATCTGAGATATTTCTGTGGCCAGCAGGAAGATATGACTCTCCTCAAGAAGTTGACTAGGCAACTCTTTGATACCTTTTTCAAGAATAGCGCGATTCCCTTCGACATCTTCCTGTACTTGATGGAGATCCTTCGTAAGACATTGAATTACTTGAATTCGATGTTTCAAGGATTCTCTTACCTCAACAAACTTTTCTTTGTCAGGAATTACCCCAACCTCCACCAACTTACTGAGCTTTACCTGTTTCATTTCTGACCACGACAACAGGTATTTTTTCATGTCTCTGCGCTCCTAGGAAAGTACACTTTTCTCTTTATCAAGCTCTGTGGTGAGCTTGGCCAACAAGGTAGTTTTCTTGTCCGTAGCAATTATAATCTGAGATCTGTGTTCAATGATCTTTTCAACAAAATCATACAACACTGTGCCTTTGGAAGTGAACTTCTCAGCTTTCTTGACAGCTGGGTCTTCAATACTTACCACTGTCAGCGGTTGTGCATTACTTGGAGAACCTACAAGTCTCTTTACAATAGTGGCATAATGCTCTGCCCTCTGCTTGTACATATTGCGAGCTTGCTCTACTTTATCCAGCCTTCCAGCCAAGATATCCAAAGTGACCTGCGCATCAATTTTTGCACTTTCATTGGTAACCTTGCCAAGCTGGACCTTTGTCCCCATGTAGTCTTCCATATTGACATCACCTTCTTCATACGGTGGTATGCCAATCTCTGCATACTTGTGGCTAGACTTATCAACGTTCAGCCTTGAGTATGCTTTTGTCTTTTTCTTCCCTTTAGCCTTTGGAAGGACTATCTCTTCGAGGTTGAGCTCCTCCAGAGAAATCATTTGCTTTATACGCTTCGAAACTTGAGATATTAGCCATTGGTGAAGGAAGGAAGTGTGAACTTCTAGATTTACTGTCAATTCAGCCATCATTGCTACTTCTGAATTTATTGTCAAGTCTGAAGTTACCATGGGTATCGTGACAATAGGAGAAGTGTCTGTCATCATTGCTCCTGTAGTTGGCACATTGAGCTGATCATGCATTGACTCATTCATGAAATGATTGAATTCATTTTCAGAAGTGATATCATATGTTGGCAAAGACAGGCTAGGAATGGACGATGGAGGGCTCGACAGTATATCAACCGTATGAATGCTTGTCACTGAGGGAGTATCAAGCGGGGTTGATGCTGCAGGAATGGTGGATATCTCGACTGCAGGAATGCTTGTAGTAGGAATAGTTGACGAGGGAACAAGAGGTGGAGGATTTCTTGAATTTGGAGGGGTATGAGGAACATTGGAAGTCACATGCGATGACGTTCTGGGAATTTCCTTAACTACATTCTCAGGAGGAGAAGTAGTTCTTTCTTGGTCATGCCCAGGTTCCTGTTGATCACCATCTTGTCTCTCCAACTCTGGTTCACCTTCAAAATCACCTTCAGATCCTTCTTCAGAATCTTCTTCAGACTCTTGCCCACTTTCAGAAACCTCTTCTGCATCGGAGTCTGCTTCTGCTGAATCTTCATCTTCAACAGACTGATCACTTGAAGTTCTTTCTTCATCGGAATCTACCTCCTCTAGAATAGACTTTTTACCTTTAGAGCGGGATGGATTAGATTATGTGATTTCTGTATCTGGGATGGACTAGGTATCTTTCTTGCCAATAGTGAACTTGATCCTAGGACCTCTTCGTGAAGAAGTGGGAACAACGGCTGATTTATTTTTGTTGCAGAGTTCTTGCTGTTGGCGAGCTTCTGCTTCAGATTCCTCTCCTTCCAAGTCTATTCTGAAACTTTTCATTTCATAACCATGTTTATGTAACCATTCTGTAGTGTTGTCTAGGATTGGCCTCAACCTCTCTCTCATGCTGGTAACTTCTATCCTAGACCATTGAATTGCAGGCAATGACCTTTTAGCAATTCCTTGTTCATCATAGACAACATTCATGATATCACCTGGATCTGTAAATTCCTTTGGTAGGTCAGCAATATCAAGATCTTTAATCTGCTGAACAGTCAACCTGCAATAGTCCATTTTTGGAATGGCTTCTTCATCTCTGCAATCAGCCCAGATGTCCTCAAAACGGTACTTGTGATGATGACCCTTTTGCAATCTTTTTCGGACATCTCAATAATCAAAATCAAACCTATACCTGTAGGTCTTGATTTCATGATCTACATTTCAGCATAAACAGACTTAGCCTTTTATGCAGTAGGGATAGTGTATCGGCCAATGGTCAATGGGAACTTGAATCCACGCTTGTGGTTGTTTCTTCATTCTTTTTGCACTGACATCAACTGTCTGCATGTTTCCATGAGAACCCACTTATCCAAAGGATAACGTGGTAGCATGTAGGGACAACCAGTGTAGCACCCTACTCTCAAGTAAGTAAATGTTGGGAATTGAAGAAATAGGCATCCAACTTTACTTACCACTTTATACGCCTCATCGGATACTCTCCTTCTTTCAAGAGCTAGATCAAAATTGAAAAGGAAAGGCACAAAGAAAGCATTTATGACCTGCCTGAAGTGATGAAAACTTTCCTTCAGCTCCAATTGATAGAAAAATCTATACACAAGTACCATCATCTGATTCTCTTTTGTAGATAGACCTAGGAATTGTCTCATTACAGCCACTGCATACACCAGGTAAGAAGTCATATAGAACTTCAATGTAGAAGGAGCATTGATCAATTGCTCATGTATTTCATCACTGATCTGTTTGCCCCAGTCAATATGCACCTTCTCTCTTCTTATGATCCTGATGTATTCATACATCCAATCATGAAAAGTGGATGATTCCGGCAAGCCTTTCAGTCTGCTTAAAAATGTGATCATATCTTTGATGTCATCCTTGAAATCACTTCGCAGGAGCCCTTTCAGCCATCTGGAAACAAATGATCTAGGCTTCTTTAACCATTGAGTGTTTATTAAGTGTTTAGCTTTATTGGGATCAGCGTCAAAGATCTCTTGTGCTTTTGATATAGAAATATCAATGTATTTCTCCATATGAGGAACCTTGAAAACAATGTCAAAGAAATCAGGGTCGAGTCTCAAAATCTCGTGCCCGGAAGAATCGATCACACTTCTACTTTCTCTGATGTAGTGAGACGCCACCTGAAGAACAAACTCTTTATTATGTGCAGCTATAGGGAACATTGCCACCAAATGAAGGTTGCTGTGTACGATTTCTCTCATTGGATCAAGAAGAGGCTTCGTCTCTGTTTGCTTTGCAAAGTCAACCAAGTCCTGATGACCAATCTCCGTGTCTTTTATCTCTTCCACCTTGGAGAACACTACGGTCGGCGGATAGACACCTTGATATTTGTACTTCATTTTTCCTTTTGCTTTCGAAGAAGATAGAGGTTTATTGGCAGTCATAAAAAACAACTGGAACTTTGATCACTCTGACTTTGGAGATCTTTTGAAAAGAGACTGCAAGGTGCGAGGCCAAAATAAACATTAGTCGTTAGGAAGCATGGGGATGCACAAAACAAACAACGATGATGGGAAAGCATAGAACGGATGACATGGGATGCAAAATGATGCACAAAAACTGAAGGAACAAGGTTCAGGAGTGAAATGGTTAGAAATGAAGCTCAACTGGAAAAGATTGTAAAAAGTGTAAGGGCGCTAAAATTCAGCACCCTTACATTTTTGAAATTTCACTTTTGATGTAGAGGTGCTAAATTTTAGCACCCTTGCACTTTTCAGAGTTAGATTTTAACTTAACATGTTTAACATGTCATGGCGCTAAAATTTGGTGCTTCTGCATCTTTGGCATATTTTGGTAAAATAGATGTAGAGGTGCATGAAAACAACGCTCGGGGTTGGCAAAGTATTTGTTTCATGGAATTACAATTCAAGTTCGTCTCATCACCATTGTGTAAGCATTCAAGAGCTAAAGAAACCCTCTTTCAAGACAATAGATCTCTTCAATGTGCTTGTGTTAAGACGTGATTGCAAGGGTGAAAAAGAAGGAAGCCAACACAAAAAATGTTGGAGAGAAACATATTCAATGAATGACACACAAAGAGGAGATTGCAAATGAAACGTTAGGAAGAAGAAAGAAAGAATGTGCTTTCAAAACGGAATGTGAGGGTTCCAATGTATGAGGGTAAAATGAAAAAATGCGAATAGAGAAAAATGCGTATGACACATAGAAACTCGATGAAGCAGAAGCATGGAAAGAGCATGAGAAACAAAAGCGCGAATGGAGAGGAAGAATACGCGTGGGAAGATGAAAGACGTTAGAAGAGAACAAAAGAAAGATAAAAACACATATATAAAAACTTAGAACATATACAAAAATGAATGAAAAAGGAGAGAAAGCAAGGGTAATAGACTTACCAAGACAAAACGCAAAGATTGCTGGAGAAGAATGCGAAATTCTAAAACACGTGTTTGCAGTTTGAAGAAAACTCGCCCAACATGAAAAGAGGAAGAACAAAAAACATAACAATGAAAATGGCAAATTAAAACACTCTTAAGTGAAAGAGAAAATCGAAAACCTAACTCAAGTTGAGCAATAAATTTAGGCACAAAAAGTGGCACGATTGACGAAAAATGCGAAAATCATGAAGAAATGTGCCAGGGCCAAAAAAAGTTGAAGTGTTAGGAAAAAGTGTAATAGCGCTAAAATTCAGTGCTATTACATTTTGGAAGAAGTTCTCTTTCATGCAGGGGCGCTAAATTTTAGCGCCACTGCACTTTTCATACTTAGCCAAATTTTGGCTTCAGAGCAGGAGCGCACTTTTTCAGTGCCACTGCATTTTTCGCAATTTGCTAAGTACGAATAGTGAGACTTCGCAAAGGGGCTCGTTTCAAATGTCTTCGCGAGGCGAACATAGGGGGATGCTCGAATTGACTATTCGAGGCTTTGAAAAGAATTTTGAGGTAGCTTGAAAATCACTTCGTTATGCGTACTTGAACTTCATGAATCCTAGGAAACAAACAAGTTTCGTAGGGGGGTTATCTGTGGAACGAGCACTGCTAGATTCCGTGATAACACATTTCTTCTCCGAAAATTTACAATGCCATTTCCTGTTAAGCCTTTTACTTGTCATTGCATAGTCTTCAAATTGTATTTCATTTGGTCTTTACTATGATTTTCATTTGATTTATCATGAATTTACTTTCCAAAAGGTTTTTATTGGATCCTTATCATGGTTAGTGCATACATGACAATCCTTTATTGGAAAATTATTGGCATCTTTATGGTTCTTATCATATCCATAGGGTCATGATTGTCCCTTATTTATGTATTTAGTCTTGAAATTGTCTTTCATTATCCTTAATCTTTTTCAAACTATCCTCATCTCAAGAAAAAACTGTCCACGAAGTTTGTAGAAGGGGCTGTATTTTAAATCATAATAGGCTATTGATCATGACTGTGTCTTTGGTGATATGGCGATTGTCCCTCTTTATTCCAGGTCTAAAAATTTATTTTATAGTGATCTTCACTACCTTATTTATACCTCAAGTTGATTGTGATCTTTTGAAAACTCTCTTGACAATCTCCTCTAATGATGACTACCAGACGTGCTAAACAAACTTTAAGTATAAATCCACTCAGCTCTCAAAACTTAAGTTAAAAAAATTTAATGTACGGTCAATCCAATGTGTGTTTTTTGTATTTTTTGATATCTACATTTCTACATTATTACTAAATTATGTTTGGGATCTGTATTTTACCATTTTTACATGAGGACTAAAAGGCATTGCCTGAAATTGACAGTCAGTCTTACAGTTGATATAAATCTTTATATTTTAAAATCATACTTTCCATTGTTTTGCTTTCATTTTTCTGGTAAAATATTTATAAGCTGATATTTTATTTCTAAAATTTGGAGCTTTTTTTCTTCAACTAGAGAAAGAAACACATACAAGCAATCAGATACAGCTGTTTAACAAAGCTTACGAAGGTATTTATCATTACAATTTTTCATATTGATTTAATACCATAAATTTCTATGTCATTTGATTAGTTAAATTTGAAATCTTCTTTTTATAAAATGACTTCTTTTATTGTTTAAAATTTATATTTTCCTCTATATTTCTATGTTGCTTGTAGGCCTATAACTTTTGGAATTTAGATTTTTTTGGTAGCATTTAGAAGTTCAAAGGCCTCCAGGGGAAAAATGTCAATTTATTCATTATTGAAGGCAACTAATGAGTGCATCAAATGTGAAAATTTCTGAAAAATAGAGTTTTGTTTTCATCTAGGCAATTTCACAGCTTAAGTAGTTTAGTATAGTAGAAATATGAATCCATTTATAAGTAAACTGTACTAATCAAATAGAACAAAATCCAAACAAAGGAAGCCAACTCAACTTGCAATGATAAAGAAAACACAAATTGAATGATATGTTTGCTCAAAATAGAGTTTAACCTATGTGTAGGATTCAAAATATGAACCTATGGGTAAAGTTTCTTTATTACAGGTACAACCAAGAGGATTAGTTATTAGATAATTATAGGTAATACACATTTAAGATGCCACAACCACACTAAATAAGTTTGAGTAAACCCTTCAAAGAAAACATCTTCACACTACTAGAAAAATGTTTTATAAATTTATTTAATAATGAATCATAGTAGCATTGAACACATATGCAATGACATCATCTCATAATTTTCCTTGCAGGATGATAAGTCTTTTAGACAGATGGGAAAGACCTCAATTTTGGGAAATGTTGTTGTTTGAAAATTCAATTAGAAAAAAGAATAATTTTTAGAGGATAAGCTTTAGAAATAAAATAGAAACATAGATTTTAATCATTTTTTCCCCTTAGCATAATGAATCAGGATAGATCAACTGGCATTTTCAGTTTTACTTTAAATTCCAAGCATTAACCAAATTAGACCAGACTTCCTCACATATAGGCCTGATGGTAGTTTGCATCTATTGGTTTTAGAGAGTATCATAGAAGTGTTAATACACTTCAGATCAAATCTGCATTTAATATGTTTTTGAATATTAGAGGTGTGATATTATCTCTAATTTAAGGGTTCATCCAAGAGTCTATGTAGAAGTTGATTTGAATAAACCCATGTATGAGAACATTAAATTGATTGGCCTAGGCTTTAAACTAGATCAACCTATAGTCTATTTGAATAAGCCAAATGCATTTTTTACTATCGAAAAGAACTCCACTTGATTCGTGATTGCCCTATCAAAAAAAATAAAATAGTTCAACCACCCTTGTCTTCTCAGCCTAGTGACCATAGTCAATCTCAATCCCTTCACCCTTCACCTGTTAACAATTTGCTTGTTTCCTTTTCCATCCCCTCCACCCCTGTAGATGTGTTTGTTAAACCTTCTTCTTTTAAAGATGTGGTTATGTCTGATGGGTGGAGTTTGGTTAGGAAAAGGAAAGAGTCACCTACCCCATCTCCTCATCCTATCTCCCACCCTTCACTTCATGAACTTCCTTCCTCTACACCTCCGTCCTCTCCTAAGTTGGTTTCTCATGAGTCCAATTCTCCTCATCATCATTCTTCTTCTCAACCATGCTCATGTGACCCTTATACCCCTTCTTCTCTTCCTCGTCATAGATCTAAATCCCCTTCTTTCACTACCAAAAATCATGAGATTAAAGAACATGACCTTACCCTTGATAATAGCTTTAGTGTTTTGACTTAGGAGGATGATTCTACTTCTCTTCCTCATGAATTTTAGGCTCCTCTCATGGAATGTTAGAGGGATTTCACTCCCTCATCATAAGTATAAAGTAAAGAGGTTGTGATGATGTGAAAAAATTATGTGTTATTCCTCCAAGAAGTTAAATTCAGTCACATAAGACTTGAGGCATTCTTAAGAAATATTTGGAGGGATGCTACCTTCTTGCACACTTCTCATCCAAATTGAAAAGATGGAGCTATCATTGGGTTTTCATCTTGGGTATCAAATTTTGTCATTGATAAGGGGGAGGACCCCTCTCATTGTTATGTTTGGATCCTCACCATTATCAATGGACAACTTATAGGCTTTTTCTCTATTTATGCCTCCAACGTTACTAAAGAATGTGTTCAACTTTGGGATTGGATGGTCAATAACTTACCCAATGCAGATTGGATTCTTGGTGGTGACTTCAACATGGTTGAACACTTCCAAGATCACATATGATTGAAACTCCTTGGGTTTGGTCGACCTAATTCATGATAGATTTGATAGCCATTCTACAAATTCATTTACCTAGTCCAAATGTAGAATGCCCGAGCTGATAGAAAATTGAGTAGGTTGGATAGATTTTATGTTGCCCCTACTTTGGAATTGATCCATGATTCCTTAGGTTAGCATGTCTAGTCAGAATACTCTACTAATATTTTAGATCATTATCCCATTGTCTACAACATATGTTTATTTCAACATCTAAACATTGATTTTTTTTCCCTTTTAAACGAAATGTTTCTTATGTAAAGAATCCTTCGTGTTTGGCCGCCCTTAAGGAGATTTGGAAGTCTCTACCAAGACCGGATAAAGGAGGTTCTTGGATTGATTGGTGGTGTACTACCATTACTCAATGCACAAATTTCATTCGTTCTTTTGGCAAACAAATGGTAAGGTAGCATAAATGTAAGGAGAAACCTCTCCAAGGAAAACTTGCCCATGACGTGAAACTTCTTAATGTTGATCCTAGCAATATTAAACTCCAAACCTCCATTGTTGCTACCAAAGCCCAATTGTGTTAAAATTGATAATTATAAAGGACAATGGGCTAAAGTCAAATCTAGGTTACATTGAATAAAACAAGGAAACAAGGACACTAAATATTATTTTAATTATCTTAGCTATAAACACAAAAAAGAAAGAATCAGTGCTATAAGGGACAATTATGATCTACACTCTAATCCTTCTAAAATAGGCAATCTATTTAAATAATTCTATGAAAATCTCTTCAAATATGATAAATGAGAGGATATTCAACAATCACTTGAGGACATTATCAAGGATCATATTCCTACTTGAATTGATTTCTAGTACAACCACTACCTTGATAAAACACTTTCCTTAGAAGGATTAGAAAACACTCTTTTCTCCATGGCTCCTTATAAAAGTTTTGGTAGTGATGGGCTTCCTATGGAATTCTATCAGGCTATGTGGCATCTCATTAAGGATGATTTTTACTGCTTATATTTGGAAGCCTTTACGAAAGGATCTTTAGGTCTGATTATTAATGGAGGCATAATCAAACTTCTTCCCAAAGGAAAAAAGAGGATACTATTTCTAGTTGGCATCCTATCACTTTGCTTAACACATCATATAAAATCATTGCAAAGGCCTTGTCTATCAAGATTAAACTTGTGATGCAAGAATTGTTAGAGCTGAACAAACAGGTATTATTGTTGGCATATTTATTCTTGACAATCTTATTCTAGCTTGGGAAACATATAATTGAGCCCAACAAATAGATCAAAATGTGATTTTAATTAAACTTGACTTCAATAAGGCTTATGATAGAATTCGGTGTAACTTTATCCTTTATATGCTATAATGGCTGGGGTTTGGACCTAAATTTTGAAAACATATTCAAATGTTGTTTCAAGATGCTAATGCTTGGATTATTCTCAATAATATGATGACAGACTCCTTTCCCCTACAAAGATCTATTTTGCAAGGATGTCCTCTTGCTCCATATTTATATGTCCTCATAGTTGATGCATTGGTCTATATGCTTTAGAGTGCTAATAAAATGAAGCTCATTTCTAGAATATCTATTCCAAAAGATGTTGATGTTATCAACTCACATCATGCTGATAATAGTTTATTATTTTTAAAAAATTCTGAAAACAATAATTCTAATGTGTTGGAAATTTTGGAACTATTCTACATTGTTTCAGATTCTAAACTTGCTCATTATAATATTAAATTGTTGATGGTTCAGGTAGGACCTACTCCTCCTTGAATCCCTCAAAAATTGAAGCACATTAAACACAGAGAAATCATCAAGTATCTTAGGATATCTTTTGGTTTTGGGGTTTTCCTCTTTGATACATGGAGTTGGTATCTTAACAGACTCAAAAATAATCTTTTCAATTGGGGAAATAAGTTTCTTTCCTTGACTGGTAAAATCTAGGTTGCCAATAAAATCTTCCTTGCCACACATGTGTTTATTATTCGCCTGGTTGGATATCTTCTAACAAAGGTTATGAAGACTTAATTAAGCTTATTCAACAATTTTTATTGACTAAATGAGATAGCAACATGGGATTTATATCCACATCATGGAGTCATTACATTCAACTTAAATGTAAAAGTGGTCTAGGGTTAATTGATCCAAAAAATCAAGGTATCTATTTGGGTACTCAATGGATTATAAGAGTTTTCAAAGGTGAGGAACCTTGGAAGATTCTTATAAGGAACAAAATTAACTTAGCTTCAATTAAAGGTAAATGGCAATCGGTGAGATGACTTGATAAAATTCTTCATGCACCTTTTTTTTCAATTAATGCTTCTCCATCCCTTCAATCTATTTGGAAGGCTTGGTAATGTATTTTTCATCTTTCACAATGGAGAGATGCCTCTTCAACATGGGTTTAGCTTCTCCACTTCTTCCATTTGGTGGAATAAACTCACTTGTTATCATAAGAAGACTCTAGCTTTAAGCTTTCCAAAATAGTCATATTTTCTATTCAAAAAAGGATTTCATAACGTTGGTGATCTTTGAGTTTTTTCTACTTTGAGTTGGCTGCCATGGCACACCGTCAAAGTGCAATTTAATTTGAGCAATAAATTTAGACCTTTCTTGATTTTTTTGTGTTCCTTGGTTCCATTGAATTGTCTATAAAATTATGAATTCTTATCCATTTTAGTTTCTTCAAAGACTGGCTATGGTTGGGAGCTTATCATTTCCTAAGGTTTCCTTTAAAAAATTTATATTTGTAGTTGCTTCCTATCTTGCCTTTGAATCCTCGCTTAAGTATTAAGTGCATTGCAAATTTAGTAAAAAAATATGGACAAAACTTTCTGGTCAAATTGGAAATCAATAGCTACTTCAAATGCTCTATTACTTTCTTGGAAATTACTTCACTACAAGTTTCCCATTGGTGGCAGGTTAAAATGTATCAGGTTACAACTGATTAAATGTCCCTTTTGTTTAAAAAATGAAGATATAAGGCACAATTTTTTGGGGTGCCAACTTGTTATTTAAAGTAATGGAATTCTATATTTTTAATGACTTTCCTACTATTTTTATCATAAATTAAGATGAAAAGAGGCTCTTCTTGGGACAAAGCTCCGTGATAATGTTATTGCTACTAGTGTTAGATAGGTAATCTTGTTAAATTTATGGAGAACCAAATGTAAATAAATTTTCAATATTCATATTTGTCACCAAGAAACTGTAGTTTTAAAGCTTTACTCTAATACTTTTTATTGTCTTTCTTCTTTGTTCTTGTAATTGTAGTTGAAATTTGAGAACCCCAAGTTAAAGGTCTAGATTCAACAAATCAAGCTTCAAGTGAATCAACTGTTAAGTAAAAAGCGTCTTCATACTATACAAACTCTAAGGTCTTAGTTTTGATTTTGTTGCTACAATTTGACTATATATGTTGTTGCTCTAAGGTCCCATTTTGGA
This sequence comes from Sequoia sempervirens, assembly GCA_007258455.2. Classification (NCBI taxonomy): domain Eukaryota; kingdom Viridiplantae; phylum Streptophyta; class Pinopsida; order Cupressales; family Cupressaceae; genus Sequoia; species Sequoia sempervirens. Next base: position 329,667,627 of record VDFB02105785.1, read on the forward strand.
TTTTTCCTTTCATTATAAAATTTTCTATTCCAATTTGCTATAGCTGGAATGTAACATACTTAATCATTGATACTAATCCTATTGTTGTTTATGTAATTACTACTAAGTCTATTATTGTTTATGTAATTATTGATGATATGTCTATTGTTGTTTTGTAAGTTAGCTATTACTGGTGGCTATTTTTTTTACCATTATGACTTGATCAACTTCTCTAAATTTTATAACTACATTTTATTCTATGTATCTTATATTTTCTCAATATAATAAAAATATCTATATTATAAAATACACTTTATTTTCCTTAGAACCAATACAACCAAAATTTATACCTAGTAGCCACACACTCACTTGGAAATCCACTTTCAACCTATGTTAGGCTTGTAAAAATTATAATAAATTGTAGATAAGCTAGTCCTACTAAACTTTATGAAATTCTTTGGAACATATTAAATTGGCTTAAATAAATCTTGTATGCAACGGTGTACAACTATCCAAAACCCCTTGTAATGAATTTACACCTTACACAGTTAGATTATTTGAGCATAGATAAATAGAGGGAGTAATAGATGGGCATTGACTACTTAGAAGAGTATGAACAAAGGCAGGGTTTTATAGAATCCCACATCCCAGTTTTTCCAAGCTCACCTTGGATTTGTTTCATTGAGCAAGGTTTCATTTACTGGAGGAATACTTGGTGTAGATGAAGTCTCAAATGTTTGCAATTTTGTTCCCTTCTCAACTTCCTCAACCCCTGAGTTTGAATTTGATCTTAATTTTAAAGCATGGCTCTCGCTACTACTTACAAAAGTAGGCTTTTTTGGGTTTGGTACAACATTATTGAATTGGTAGAGATCATCATAATAACATTATAGATGGGTGGACTAAGTGTTGCATCAACATGAACACATAGAATCCTAACATGAATGCATCTAAATGCTTGCTCCTCAAAGCATCTTTCGGATATTGTTGAATCTACTATTCTCAAAATATTTCCCCCTTTGTAAAGTCTCCAAGCCTACATCACACATTAACAATTCAGTAAATTTTGGGGAAAAACATCACCAAAGAGAAAATGAAAGATGAGAAATTGAGATTATTACCCATTCTAATAAATTTTGCATTCCCTTGGGCTAAATGGTTCTCTATGTTTTTCCTTCCACTGAGGAGAAAAATACATATATAATATAATGCATACAGATGGATTGTGGATGGAGTATTGGATTAGGTTGGGAAAAATTATATAGATATGTTGAAAAGGTTGTACACAAATCAATATTCATTTATCAAAGATGAGAGTAATCACACAATGTTTGACAGTTTGCGAAGAGTGACAGATATTGTCTTGCAAGACACCAAGAAAGTTGTAGGTTTATGGTTGGATTGTGTGATAGGTCCCATGATTGAGATTGCAAAGTGAATGCATTAATTCTTGGAGATGGCTAGATTAGTGCAACATGTCTTTTAGATCATTTTTTCTCTTCAAAATGTTCATTATGGGGGAGAAAATATGGAATAATGACCATTTTTCTCCAATTTTTATCATGGGGGACTATGTAGGATAATAAACATTGTTATCAATTATTTTTTGTTAGCAAACAGTTATGTTCAATTAGGATAATTCAATTTTATACAAAGTTGTATAAATAGACAAATATGTGAATGATAAAGAAACAAGTTTATTGTGTGAAATATTATTGTGTGATGTGTTTATAATCTTTAAATCCATCATTAAGTAATTCAAAGGTATTCCTTTTAGGAGTTTTATTAAATAAGAGAAAAAATTCTCATTTGACAAAAAATTGACACAAGAACATCTTCAATAAATAGAAAATCTTCATTAAAAACCCTGAATAAATTTTAATAATGCATTGATTTAGTCTTTATTTTATTTTTTTTGGTTGTTCCTTGGGGAATTTCTTAACCTTTATAAGAATATATAAAGTACATTTATCTTTTTAATGCATTTTATATATGTAAAGAATGAAAAAAAATGGAGTCATGTGGAAGATTAGAAAAAAAGAAATACCAACCATATTCAAGGGGGAGAGAATAGAAGAGAGCACATTGAAAGATAAAACAACATAAAGATTAAAGTCAAACTAAGGAGAGTTGAAAAACAAGGAGCTAAAACTTTCTCTTGTCATGTTTTTGTTTTTCTTTCTAGAAATTAAAAGCTATAAAATAGATTGAAAATGAGATTCTTAAGTTAAAGGATATGTGGAAAAAAAATTATTGTTATTCAAATTTTCTCTATTTTGTCTCTTTTTGTGAACATATTTATACAATTTTCCCTCATTCTAAGGGTACAACAATGGTGTTTGTGAATGTGTTCATTTTAAAATTATCTTATGTTAATTTAATTCTTATAAATTAAAAGCTAATTAATTTTTTTTTTTGTGTGAATAATGGAGTTATGGACATGTTTCCCTTTTCCTTGTTAACTATTTTAAGAAGTAGGACTAAATATTTGTTCAATGCTATCTTGGTTGATTATATATTCAATTGGGCCACCTCCTAGGGCTTGCATCAAGTTTTCAAATAACATTTCAACACCATCTCACTTTAAACATTGGTACAACAAGGTAAAATAGTCATATTCTAATGATAAATTTTAATCAAATTAGATTCACAAAAAATAGATTTAATTTCACATATTAATTTAATTTTACAAACATCAAATTTAAAACTACAAATATAAATCTCAACCAAAATAAATTACAACAAATTTTTAATGCTAATATATCATTTAACAATGTTAGAACTTTATAATATCATAAAAATATGATCTCTAAATCTATCATAACACTTGCTAATTAAATATAGAATTAAATACTGTAATTCTATTTAATTACTATATTGTATTATTAATTCAATCTAGATATTAAAATTCTTATATTAATTAATACTAGTAGTTGCATGCACAGGAATGCAACAATTAGGCAATAGGGGTCTTCCACAATAGGCTATCTTGGCAGTGAGGAGGGTGTAAGCTTAATTTTTGCATGGAAAGGTCATAGCGAATGAAACACATTAGTTAGAATGTATGAATCAAGTAATCATGAATAACTTTTTCTATTAATTTTATTTAATATTGTTAGGAATATAGGAAATCAATTTTTAAATTTGTTTAAAAGTGGGAACTAAAAAATTAAATTACATATAAAATTTAAAATAATTGTTTCTTCTAGCAACAATATTTCAGTTTTATATTTACTAGCAACAAATGCACATGTATATTGTCGCTTTTTGTGTAGGTTATTCAATCAATTAATTATTTAATTTTGAAGTAAATGGAAGTTTTTTGTAAGGGTCATCACCCATGCGTGTAATTATTTAAATTGGATAAAAAAAATATACATTTATTCCATCAAAGAAATTCGTTCTATATTGAATACTTTTTATAATTAATATTTCTCCATAGTTTTGGAAATTAAAGTTTTAGTATGCATGTGTTTTTTGGCAAGACAAATCTAAAAGGTTAGAAAGTAGTGAATTACAACGCAATTTAGAATAAAAAATTGAATTTCTAATGAATGATTTCATATTGCATTTGGAGAGTCAAAATAGATAAATAACAGATGGGTGTTGTTCTAGGGCGAGACGATAAAAGTCTCTAGTTTGTTGCTACCACTTGGTACTACATAAGAAACATGTTGTTACAAACCATGTTTTCTATACATGCATCCATGTGAGAAAAGATATATGGCATGAAAAGCCAAAACAGAAAACCCATGCTCATTATCCACCCTACCATATTGGCATCATGGAGCCTCGGGGACCCTAGCCAAACCTTCAAGCAAAAGCAATATGAAACGTCCACTAGAAATTTTGTGGAGTTCCATTTTTTGGAATTGTCATGTATGTTTTAGCCTAGCACCTGTAAATAGAAGAGAGAGGTATGTCAATGGACAGGGAAACAAGATGAGGAAGGAAGCATAAAAAAATAGTAAATATATAGCTGAAATCAATAAACACAACCAAAAAGTAGAAATGACGAATAATATTTACAAGTGGGTCACTGAATCTATTTATTGATAATGGAGAATTTTTACACTTACATGTACTGTTGGTGATGTTTGACAACTGCAAGGAGCATTGGATTGAGTTGTTGGAGCATCGAACAATTTGAAATAGGCAATTTAGAGTATAGTAAGTTTGTTGGATGTGTATTATATTTATGCAATAGTATAAAATAAATCATATAGATTTAACAAACATATATATCATTATAAATTTTATCTTCCAAGTTTTTATATTTACATTTCATGAGTAGGATGTATATGCAGATATGCACATGTGAATCATGTTAACATATTTAATAACCAAGAACCAAAATAGGAAACCAATTTCTTTGTGGCAAAAGAATCATAAACTTGACTTGAAAAAAGAGAGTCTAATTCATACATTGCATTTCTGCATAGCACCTTTTATACAGTTTGTCTACATATATTCAATATCTACTCTAGGAAAGAACATACCTTCAACCTTGTATCAGTATGTTTGATGATATCCTTTTTTGCTTGACCTACTTGAAGATCGGTGGAACGAACTGCTTGGGTCTGTTTATGCAAGGTAGCTGGTTTGATAGTAGACTGTTTACAAACCGTTTTATGCTAGATTGAAAACTATTGTTCTCTAGAATGTGTAAGTTGTTTAATGTACTTATGTATATATATAATGGCTGTTTGGACAATGCAACTTAATCAAAATATACTTTCCCACACTACTACATGCAATATTGCAATAACTTCAACCAACCGCATTTACTTCATCCACCGCCATAGTACAACAACCACAAAATACATTAAGCCTTGGGCGAGCAAACACTTAGCATATACAATTACTCTATTTGTTAGTAGGGTACAAAGAAGCAACTCAATGAATGTGCAAATGTATATATGCAAACAAAAGAATAAATTACCTAGCCATTGACGATCTACAACATCCTATTTGTAAGGATTTCCACTTAAATCAATTAGAAGGATACAAAAGTACAAAATGTACAAAATGTGTATAACTCGAAAGATGCACATAACACAAAATGTTGCAGTGTGAGAAAGTATACACCAGAATATGCAAGAAAATATTTTTAATTAAGTTGCATTGTTAGATTAGCTATTTTGGCATTATGAATATGTGCTCCAAAATATGCAATAAAATAGGTTTATTGAGTTTGATTGTCTCAATAGGCATTTTGGCATTATGAATATCTTACACATATTGCATGATTAAATGCTCTGTTCTTAACAAATAGAAATTTCAAACAAACACCGTATCAGCTAAAGATATAAAGTTGAACAGATTCAAGAACTATTACAATAACACTTAAAATCCACCAAACACATTTTGCAAATATTGTGCTATGATATAATTGTTCCCATAGCATTAACAAAATACTATTCGAAATGGGTCTTTCGACAATGCAATTTAATCAATATACTTCCTCACACATTTTGCAGCACATGAGTGTTAAAACCCTCCAACCTGCTGTCAAAAGGAACAATAAGGAGAGACCGAAAGGCATGAACAATAAATTAATCATTTATGCAAAATACCCAGTATCCATATATACGTATATATACATGTAGATATACATGTATACATATGCACACATATATACATGTAAACATATACATACATATATACATGTATACTTATACATATACATATACATATATACATATATATATACACACACACACATGTATACACATGTGTATATATATGACATTAGTTTGGTGGTTGTTACATAGTAAATCTCTTTTTAATAACGCTTTTATACTTTCACTATTTGTCTATATATATATATATTCATACATTCATTTGTGTGAGCAAACACTTACCATTCAGGTTCCTTGTATCAAGGACACCAACTCCACATGACCAACCCATGTAATTACCAAGGTCATCATTGGCACAAAAAAAACCCGGTCAAGTAATTGTTGTTGGTTCTCTTGTGTTAATATGGTTGATGATATTCTTTTCCCATCATCTATTTGAGTTTCAATAAGTGTCATGATATTGTTTTCCACTCATTTGTTTGAAGTTTCTTGTAACAAGGTTTGTTATTAAGTTTTAAAATCTGGAATCTTTGTCATGGTTTTTTTACCATTGTTAGAACATGTTATATGTCTTGTATCAATATGTTTCATGATGTTCTTTTTGACTTGGCTCTCTCGACAATACAACTAGAGAAGATGAGGAACAATAACCAAAGAACAAAAGAAATGAGCAATAAAATAGTGTGCTATGAAACCAACAAAAAAATGGTTCTTTCAACAATGCAACTTAATCAATATACTTTCTGGCACATTTTCACAACACATCAGTGTTAAAATGATGTGGCCTGCTATGAAAAAAATGATAAGTAGAGAACATAAGACATGAACAATTAATTAATCATTTATCCAAAAGTGGAATGAAGCTTTGTGGATGGCTCTCCAGTTCAAAAAGATAAGGAAAAAATAATATCATGGAATATATCAATACAAGATTGAAGCTATGTTCTTTGGTAACAAATATTGAACACAAGCAGAGAAATTGTATAAGAGGTGTTAGAGTGAATCATTTACTATTCATGTCTTTTGCTCTGTGCTTATTATTCCTTGTTATATGGTTGTATCTTTGATGTTTTACACATTTTGGAGAGCTGAAAGAGATTATCTCTCTATATGGATGGAGAAATTATGGTTAAATTTTCTTGTTGTCAAAAAATATGGCCAGGAATAGTGTTTTTCCCACCGCTCATTTATTGTTTGTAGATATCTCTGTGCACTTTTGGTGTTATAGCCATTAACATAGGAGAAATTGTAGATTAAGAGTAGTTTTCTGGCTGTGAAGTATTATTCTAATAGCTCTTTTAGAATTTCTCTATTCACATAGGTTGACTACAAAAGAGTATAACTCAAAATTTGAAATCACGGCTCAACTCTTACACAAATTGCTTATCTTGTATTAATATGTTTAATGCGGGTTTTAAGACATAAGAGAAAGAGAATAACATGAAACATATTAATACAAAATACAGGGAGCTTCAAAGAGATAAGGGAAACAAAATATCATGAAACATGTTAATACAAAAGAAGCAATCGATGCAATAGTTCGCATTTGCCTATCAACTATTTGTTTGAAATTTCCATTGGGGTTTCCATAAAAGGAAAGTATAGGATCATGGGAAAATCTAATCTAAACAACAACTATAGTTATTGTAGTCAAGTACATGTAAAAATATGTGCATGAATGTCTATATAAAGCAACAAATATATAAAGGGTATCTAGCCATGGAGGGAGGAAAATATCGAATGTATAAATAAGAAAAATATAAATATGTAACCAAACCTTGTTTACACTTATAGCTCTAGGCGTCTTTTCGGGACTAATTGTTGAATACACAGGTTGCATTTTTGCTTGTTGATCTATCATTGCATTGAGCACAACATGATACAACTACAAAGGAACATTTCGTATTGTTATATCAAAATACATGTCTGAAATTAGATAAGTATGGAATGGGGAAAACACATTGCATAATGGCTTACCGCAAGAATAGGAGTAAAGATGTTATAGGCTACGGAGAAGGATAGCCGTGGAGCTCTCCAAACTAGCACATAAGGGAGGTGCATAGCAATTTCTTTGACTCTAGTCTACTATGAAACAAACACCATAGTTTGTCATTTCACAAGGGAACCAAAACAATTAACATCCTTATATTAGAACAATGAATATTAGATTTACTAATTTGCATGGCATTCTGCAACAATGCCAGGATGTATCAACTGTACCACATTGAGCAAGGCATGATTAGGAAACCATGAAGCCAATAAACTCCATGATCATTGTGGACATGCTCGAGAAAGCCATGACAAATAGCATGGAATTTTATCATGTATCACAAAAAAGAAAACTAATGTAGAGAAGACTATATATTTATGAATGTAATATATAGGAATAGTGAAATAGTGAAACGACGGAAAAGGAATTTTGTAGACAAACATTTGTAGCAATTTGAATCAAATAAAGGTAATAGAAAAGGTAACAACAAGACATTAAAGTTTGTGGAAGGAAAGCATGGAGGAGAAATGTGAGAAGTCAACGTATATAGGCTATGAGAATAGAAAACACAACATGGTTGTAGGATTTTAAACTTATTAGTCAAATGGGAGACTTTTTTTTTTTAGAATGCATCTGCAACATGTGCATATATAGTTTAATATATTGGAATGTTTTAAAGACGTTATTGACTTATAGAACTTTTGGCTTCTAGTTATTGTTGGTTCCAATCTTCGTGCATCTTTGACAGCTGAAGTTGTTTGTATCTACATATGTATCAATGTCTAAGAACTATAACTGTATGTTTACACCACTGTATGTTAAAATCAGTTGGAAGATAATTCTAGGTATGCCAATAAATAGTTGACATCATGGAATTTTAAAACACTTAAACAAAGATGGGAAAATGGAATATACAAAAGAGTGTATTGTTTTGAATTCCATATAGTAAAAGCATCACACAACGAAATCTTAGAATAAGAAGTTGGCAGATTAATAGAATAGAATCATCAAAACATGGAACTGGCCTGTACAAGTTGCACCCTCTAGTTATTTGTGTGTAGTATATTTGTGCATCTTTGGCTTTTTACCCATTTTGCACAAATTAGTACTTGGTATGTTTTTTAAGATTCACCTTAGGAAATGCTTGAGAAGGCGATGGAATATAGGCTAAGGAAGATGCAAGAATAATTATCTTGGAGCCTTTTTTGTAAGTCGGCCTACGGGGTGCAACCAGAAGCATTTGGCAAGGGCTGCAGTTGTTCTAGACGTGTCTCTTCACTGTGATGACGAGCAGTATATTTGTTGGTTCCAATCCTAGTGTATCCCTGAAATGAGAAAGGTGGATCAATACAGAGTCATTCAATTAATTTTACACATGAAAAGCTTTAAAAGTCAACCCTTGCCTCTCTTTGCTTCCTATGCTTATTGTTGCTCTATCCAATGTTAAGCCTTGTGCTTTATGTATTATGATTCCCCATGCCATAGTGAGTGGAATTTGTGTTTGAATCCCCTGACTTATAGTTGGGATGGGGATGTCTCTTAAATGTTTTGGGTCCCATAGTGGACCAATGCAATTTTGAAAGTAGACAACAACATAGTTAGGTGGGTTTGGCAGTTTAGAATATGGATTGTACACAATAGTTGTAACAACACCAAGGGATCCATTCACTAGGCCAACTTGAATCCACAAATTTGTTGTTAGCATCACCTGTTCACCGACACAAAGTAGCAATTCTGGGAGAAGCTAGTCATCATCTTCATGATCAGATGCTTGTTGCTATGCCACTCAAGCAATGCTAATGGCTATGGGTAGATTTAACTATTTGATCATTTTTTTGTTGTGGAATGCGACCAAGTCATTTGTGGCAAACAAATGTGTAGCAACATCAAATTGTTCTCTTTTTGTGGCTGAGAACATTTTATTTTTTTGTTTCATTAGCTCTTCTCAATCATAGTGGAGAGCCTCATCATTTCTTATATGGAGAAGGATTTCCTGAAACTTTCGCTACGAAGGGCTATCTCCTTTTTGGCAAAAGATAGTGTCTAGGGTTATTGAGACTGTAAAAGTGTGCCATAGGGCTACAACCAATGAGCATGAAGCATAAATAGGCGTATCCATGACAGGTGGCAACTAGGAAAGATCACTAATAAGAATCATAGAAACACCACCAAATGGCTCTGTCTAGTTATTTGGAAATGCTTGGCACAATCGACTATCCATTTTCAGTAGCAACTTTGGGCCTAGAAAACTCATTTCATCCATCAAAATGTATTTTGAATATACTTAAATTGTTCTTGGAATAATGTCAATTGTTTCCCTTGCAAAGGATTCATATACTTTATGGGAATCCAAAGTGTTGTATGGATTGTAGAGGCACATATGTTGTATGCAGCAACACCTGTAGGAGCCAATGTGAGCAAGTAACTATTGGGTCCAGCAAAAGAGGTGTTTATTTTTTTGTCGAATATAATTTATCAAGAAGGATTTTCTAGTGCCAGTTGTCCCTTGAATGATCATGCAAAGAGGTGCTTTAGGTGAAGGTTGCATGCGATGGGTTTGGATTATTTGAAGGGACAATTGTTGTTTTCGTGAAAGTTGATGGGCTAACATATCTATAGGAAAAAATTGAACCATAGCTTGCTCACGCTGTGCCTTGGCTGATGAGATGAACTGCAAAGCAATATTATGGAGTTCTTCAGGAACATGGTTTGCATTCCATGGACGGTTCATATCAAAATCCTTCCTACCTAATAGTTGAAGTTGATCTATACTAAAGTTAGTAGTAGTACCAAGATGAGAGAAAATTTCCCATTCATATTCATCCATAGAAGTTCAATAGTTCAAATAATTAGTATCACTATCACCCTCTTCTTCAATTGTGGATGTAACTGGAAGTCTATTAACATGCCAAGGATGATAACTAGCTATATTTAAAAGTTTCCAATTTTCTATTATCTCTTGTTTGAGAAGACCTATATCTATTTGTATGTTCCAGAAAGGTTTGTATAACATATGTTCAGTCCAACAAAATGTCTCAAATATCTTTGTATCTTCAACAGGAGTAGTCTTGAATAATGAGTAAACAAGGACAACTACAGGCTGGTGCCTTGGTTTCCATTTAGCCTTTTTGTGCTTCTACGAGTGTGTATATAGGTAGACCAAGTCAATTAGGGATAAAGCACCTAACTCTCGAGGCCTTTGCATATAGCAATGAATATGGTTTGTTGGCATCTCTTCATTAGTATCATCTTTGTTTATATGGAAGCATGTCTTTTTGCCAACATTCAAGTGAATGTATTGTTGGCTTGAAGTAAGAATCTAGGCAATTTCTATAACATATGGAATGTCTCCTGTGCAGAGATGTCACATTCCACAAGAATATTCATCATGAATTTTTGATATACAACCAGTGCTCTATCCTCAACTATATTTGTATTTGCAAGTCTTTTCAACATATCTAGATAATTTTCTATTTTTTCTCAGATTTAGCTGCATATTTAGAAATATAATTCAAAACAATTTGCCTAGAAACAACTAGCTGGAAGTTAACATTGGCACGCCAAATTTCAAGCATAGCTAGGCTATGAATATTCAGGCGATCATCATTTCTTGTTGCTTTGTAGGATTTGTTAGACTCAACATCAAATGTCAATGTAGAGGTAAACTGTTGTTGCCATGGTGCTTTATACTGACATTGCAATTGCTCTCCTTTTCTTCTTAAACAAGTATATTCAGAGCATTTTGTGTGCCTTTGAACTGTGTTTAGCAACTCTTCATAATCTATGATTGGATCATTGGTTAGGATCTAACTCGTGGTAAGCAAGAACAAGTTTTCTTTAGAGCAATGATACATTCTAAGCAATCTTTGTGCAAGGAAACGTGGATTCCAAGCTAAAACGTATCTATCAAAAAGGTGTCTTGCCATGATAACATCATGGTCATTAGACCAATCAAGAGTTTCCATGTCAAGAGCTTTTGGAAGCCATAGAAAACCATGCACATGTGTAGAGCCACGATGCTGCCATTCATATCTATATCAATAATCTTTTGCATGCAAAAGCTTTTCGATCACCTCCTCACAGAAAATTGAGAATCTATGATGCATATATAAAGATGTTATATGTGGATTCTAAACAACACTATCCATTAGCATTTTTTTTTAAGGCTCCATTGCTAAACAAGCTGCATAAGAGAAAACATTTTGTACGTCAGTCCATTTTGTGTTTGCATAGCTCAAAGTGAAAAAAAGGGTAAGTATGCCAAGTTGTTCAATCATGGTGGTTAATTGGGCATGACAAGAGTTCCAGAAAGAGCAAGTCTCATGCAACGATGTGCCAAATCGCATCAACTACTCGGCTAGTTGGCGGTTGGGAGCTGCTTGAAGCTGTTGTCGCAAAACAATCAACGACTTGGGGATTTTGCCCTCCAGATCCGCTTGAACAAAAACAGAGATAGTTTGTTGGTTGCGATGTCTCATAATCAAGTTGCAGAGAAAATATCTAAACCTAACATGTTTGCCAAATTTGTGGTCAAAATATCTCACTAGGTGGAGGGCATATTCATGCAAGTGAATTTTAACATTTCTCGGTTGAAGGGGAAGTGCTGCTCCAGTGGGAAATAATGTTGGAAAGGCCATTGAAAAGAAACCTTCAGTGTTGTATTCATTAATAGGAGAAGAGCTAATTTCAGGACAAGATAAGATACTTTGCTATTTTTTTTCAATTTGTAAGACATGTTTTATTGCTTGTAGCTCTTTTCTACCATTTGGTAAGGAAGGAATAAATGATGAAAAGTTTGAAGAGTCATTTTCTTCTTGTCTAGCATTTGTTGAGCTAGTTGATGGCATTAGCTCTTCATCTAAAACTTGGTCTATTGTATGCAAGAAATTGGATACATCAACAACAACATGAGGTAACATATTAAGAGCCTCAACATCAATCTCAACATCATTATAGTATTTGTCATATTGAATTTTGTATTTCAATGCATCCATGACATGATGTTTATTAACATAACAATCGTAATTCTCACCTTCAATGGTCATCCTGCAAATGATCACAACCTCAAGGTCTTGCAGTCTGCGCTTGACAAAAGTTTTGCTATGCTCGAGATATCCTGAGGGAAGATTATCATGTGACCATTATATTTAAATTGGCCTCCTCTAGCATGGGTAACCTATAAAACTAGAGCCACCCTAGCAATAAGCATCTCTTCAACCTACGTTAACTTTTTGAGTAACAATGGTTGTGGGCCTGGGTCCATGCCATCTGTGGAGCTGAACCGATGGACACCTTTTTCAGAATAACACCTTACACATGTGGCTTCTGACCTTGAGATTCAAGTGTGCATCCCTATGTAGCTTTCCCTACATATTTGGAAAACATAAAGGCTGGAAAGTGCATCTATATGATGTCAAAATTTCCTTACCACAACAAGGTAGCTATCGTTGAATATTTATTTGAGGTGTTGTTCTTGTGTTGGTGCAAATGGGGAGTTCCTCTAATATTGTATACAAGGGTTGGCATCTGCCATTAGAATTGGGTGCTACAAGGGAGGACTGTTAGCATTCTAGTGTGCAGATGTGGTTGTTGCAGTTATCCTTTTCTTTAAGTTTTTTTTGTGGCGCTTCATAGATATTTCCTTTTTATGCTCCCCTATAGTAGAAATAGTTCCACTACTATTTTTAACGCTTTTTATATTCAACAATTGATTGGGTTGTGCAACTTGAGTGTACTCGTACAACCTATGAGTGTACATACAAGCTCAAGCACATTAGGATATATGAATATACATGTATAACCATAGATATATTTAAAGTGGCAATTACACATAAACATATAACAAAATATATATGTATATCTATGTGTATATAAATCAATATTTGTGAATGATCAGAAAAGGAATAACATAGTTTGAACATTAGAATATATTAAATTGTAGTTGAATCTTGTTCCTTTTCTAAAAAAATATGTTTAGGGCTAGTATTTTTATTGGCCTCCATATATTATTTTATTTATGCGTATGCATCTTTGCCGTTGGACAGATTAACATAGGACCAATTATAGATTATGAACATGGTGGATATAAAATTAGTTTCATGGCTAATAAGTGTTATCGTAAGTCTTATTCTTTATAATATCTCTTACTATTTGAAATGGCTCTTTTGACAATGCAATTTAAGCAATATACTTTCTCACACATTTTTGCAACACATCAGTGTTAAAACCACCCAACCTACTATTGGAAGGAACAATAAGCAAAGATCGAAAGGCATGAATAATAAATTAATCATTTATTCAAAATACCCATGTAAAACATACATATATATACATGCAAACATATAGACATATATACACATGTATATATATACATGTATAAAAACATGTATATATACATGTATACATATGCGAACATATATATGTGTATACATATACATACAGTATGTGTATACAATGACATACATATACATATACATACATATACATACATATACATATAGGACTTAGCAACCTCGGTACAGGGGGTTGGATAGTAAGTGTTTGCTTGTTCGAGGCTTAATGCATTCTGCCATTGCTGCACAATGGGAGAAAGCAAAGCAAAGTAAATGTGGGCAAACAGAGTAAATGCAATAGTGAATGTTGTAGTGTGAGAAACTATACTTTGATTAAGATGCATTGTCAAAAGAGTCATTCTGCCATTAATTTCATAGCAAATGGGCAAAATCTATTGTCTACATATCTAATCTATCATATTGTAGTATTTGTTTTTGCATATACATAGACATAGACATATGCATATACATACACATGCATATACATACACATATACATATACATATACATACATGCATACACATACACACATATACATAAACAAGCATATACATACATATACATATACATATATACATATATACATACATATACATATATATACATATATATACATAGACATATATGCACATGTATACATACATATACATATAAATATAGAATATTGATTGTTTCAGTGTCAGAAACTATACTTTGATTAAGCTGCATTGTCAAAAGAGTCATTGTGCCATTGATTTCATAGCAAATATGCAAAATCTGTTGTCCTCATATCTGATCTATCATATTGTAGTATTTGTTTTTGCATATGCATAGATATACACATATGCATATACACATGCATATACATACACATATACATATACATATGCATATATGCATACATATGTACATACATATACATATACAAACATATACATACATATACATATACATACACATAGACACATATATATACATACATATACATATATATATACATAGACATATATGTACACATGTACATACATATACATATACATACACATATACATATACATATATATACATATATACATACATATACATACAGATATACATATACATGAAAGGCATCATTTTATATGCTAGAAAATAGGAATGCATATCTACTTCCACATCTATATGCTTTGTCAAGATGACCCATGTACATATACACCTAAGAGCGAAGAAAACTAGAAACAATAATTCCAAATTTGCAACAGATATAACATAAAGGGAAATCATACTCACGGAATCAGGATCTAAAGGTCGGGGGGTCACTATAATACCCCTCATGTTGCTGATACTCTTTGATACTCTTATGTGTTGGTTTGGTACTTGGTTTGTGATGGTGATTAGTTCACCGAATTGGTTGTGTGTGGATTCATAGTTTGGTTGGTTTGCTGCACTTGACATTACTTATGATGTTTGATGATACATTATGTGGTGATTATATTACTTGGTTATGTTATGGTTTACTTTAATATTTTATGTGGTGATGTTGTGATTCTATGTTGCTATGGTTTCTGATGTGTTTTCTAGTGAGTCTTGGTGAAAGGATGGAGTAGCATCACTCGCTTGCGAGCACCCTACTACCCCACGATTACCTTTCATGATGTGTCTGCAATGGAGATTTACATGCTACTTGGCATTTGTTTCTATGCAAGATGCAGGTACAGGACACCGACTCCACCTGCTTGTCAGGTCTGAGCGTGTCCCATAAACCCAATGGGTATGATGTTGAAAAAGGGAGTTGATAAGGAAGTGTTCCCGTCCCAAGTCCATCACCTCGTTGTGAGTCTTTCGGTGTCATGGTCTTGACCTTGTCCTTGTCTTTGTATTGTTTGGTGGTTGATTATTTATTTTATTTGTGGTTAGTTGTTATTTAATTTATCTTTATTTTATATGAGATTAATTAATGTTATTTTGTTGATATGATTAATTGTAATTTAGTTAAATGTTGGATTTAAAATATTGTAAATTAAAAGTTATTTAATTAATTAAAAAGGTATAAAGTAATTAATTTAAATAAATAATGTTTATGATAATGGTAAATTGTCTTTCTCAAAATATTAATATTATAAAATCTAAGGATAATATCATGTGAGGATATATGTGAAATTAAGGAATTTTTAATTAAATTTGTGACATAAATGTGAGCTTTTAAAGCAATAAAAAGAACCAATGCATGTGGTAGATTTTTGGGAAAAGAAAGAACTTGATTTATTTTTATTTATTAATATTTTGGTGAGAAGAAGAAGAGGAGAACAGTTAAAAAAAATAATATATGTTTTGTGCGTCTCTGGTAAAAATTGTTCTTGGGAAGGAAAAATATAATATTGATCCAGAAGTTAACTGAAAGAAGAAATTTGGAGAAGGAACTGTAGAGGAAGTTTGTTTTCGAAAAAGGAAGAAGGGTTACCGTGTTTGGATTCAAAATCAAATGAAGGACTTTAGGTTCTTTTTGATTATTAATTCTTTTGATTTATTAATTCATTGTTCTGGAAGGGAAATGAAAATCATGTCTGCCATATTCAAAAATCAATATCTATGTTTTGAAAAAGGTTATTCTATTGAAAAATTGCTTGTGTTAAACCTTTAAATCTTCTGTAGAAATTTATTGTTAAATCTTCTGAATTTTCTTCAATAAATCTAGTTGTGAAATTCTTGTTTGAAATGGAAATCAATTTATCATGGGGTTAAAATTGTATACCCAGAATTATTTTGTGTCTGGTGAGAAAACAAGAGATTTTTCATATTTTATTTTTTTTATCTTGTGAATAAATATATATATACCTATATATATATATTTATAAAGAAATATATATATATATGTTTATAATCTATCTTTCAATAAAAAATATATATATTTTATTCACACAAAAGGGTTGTTGTACATTGTTTTTGAGAAGAAAATAAAATATATTTATATATTTCAGGATTCATGTTCTGCATTTTTGAAAAATTAAAATATATAAAATAAAATATATATTTAATGGGGGGAGTAGTCGGCTATCACCGTACCACCCCTGACACCTAGTAGTACTGCGCACAGCAACCACAGGCTGTGCACAATAGCAGATGGCTGCTAGGCGCAACCATGTGGGTTGCAGCGTCCCCAATGGGAGGTACACAATACCTATTGTGTGGGGGTTTGTTTCTTAAAAGTTGTTTCAAATTCAATTTTTATGTATATATAGATTATATAAATATATATATATATATATATATATATATATATATATATATATATATATATATATTAATATTAATATTAATATATATATATATATATTAAGATGGTTATATATGCTGTGATTGAGGAATAATTAAATAATTAAATAAATTTGTAATGTTATAGTGTAATCGAGTAAATTAGAAATAAACATTGTTAATTAAATTAAGTTGAATGATTTTGTGTAAGCAATTATTTATTTTCTTTGGCCATTTGTGTTGTCGAATTATTGTTGATCCAGTTGTGGTTTTCTCTTAATTGGAATTATGTCATGTGGGAAAGCCCTTGAGTTAGTTTATCCTTCTATAGGAGCTTAAGTTACTTGTTAGGGACTTCCAGAGGTGGGGAAATTGATGTTTTATATTTGATCTTTTAATTTTGATAGTTGTCCCTATTTTTGGATATAGTTGTGACTTGAGTCTACACATGGGTTGTACCGTTTTTATGAGTGTTGTTTCATATGATTTTGGCGAGATGGTTTTGCCTCGTGGATGTTCCATTTGTGGTTCAGTGTTCTTGCTGGTACAACTCCTTGGTATTGGATTTTATGTTTTGGGTTTCTAGGGAGAGTGGCTCTACATGGGCACTGACGCACAAAGGGGTTGTTAGGATAACCCACGTTAGTTAGAGTAATAAGTGATAACCTAATTAATTAATTAGGAGGGTGGGTAGTTAAACATTAATAAGATAATTATGGATGCCTCGTCCGCCTATTAGGGATTTCATAGACTAAAGGTGGGTCGAGAAGGTCGTGGTTGGCTTGATTGTTGCCTCATTTTCACGAGAGGTTAACGGTTCCGCATGAGTCACCCTATGGAGTGGTACCTTGAGATAGGCAGTCAAGATAACCATAGATGGAGGCAACACCTTGTGATAGGTTGTCTGGATAATCCATGTAAGGCCATGTGATGACACTCTCCTCTAGCATTCCCTTTGAGTTGTTTTATTGAAATCCTCTAGAAGTGGTCAATTGTTATGTTTTGGTGATTTATTGTTATGAGATATTTCTTTGTGTTCTCTTGCTTTTCGTGTCTGGAGTTTAGTCTTGTGTTAATATTTGGATGTGCTTGGTCGGGGATCCTTCCTTATTTACTCCTAGTATGGGGGTGGTCAGGTGGAATGTGCTACGCACCCCATTGGGTTCCCTATGATGCAGTTGTACCATTTAGTGTAGAGTTTTGCAGATGCAGTTTGATCTACGGTTCATATGTTACCAGATGTATATTTGTACTCCAGATGTATTTTATGTATTGATATATCACTCCCACGTGCGTTGGGAAGACCTATGATTTAATTATGTATATGTGTTCATTGAGTTGTACTATTAGATTGATGTAATGTATTATCACACCATGTAAATCATTCTAGAACTACTATTTGTAAATACTGTTAATGTTATGTTGTATCTATGGAATTATGTACTTTATATCTTAATGATTAATTTATTGTAATTTGCATGTATGATTTTATATGGTTTATTCATATCTTTTTGGTTATCACTAATGAATGTTTAGGTGATGATGTGTGAATGAATGGATTATGTAATTGGAAATTTAATGTTCATCTATTAACTTTGTTATGGGATAGTTTGGTAATGTCACCTCATGTACCCCATGGGACTTAGATGTGCAACTTGAAACTTTAGTTATGATGTAAAACTTAAAGTGCATTCCTTATGTTTTTTTAAAAAATTGTTACATTTTTAGTTGTTCCTTTGGGGTTTGTGTGACGGGGCGTTACAACTTGGTATCAGAGCCAAGGTTGCTAACGCTAGGTTCTTTGGGTAGTTTGTGTTTGTTAGGAAATCTTTGCATTAACTCTTGATCTTACATAACCCTAATTATTGTGCAGGATCATGCTTCAAGGTAGAGGTTGTGGCCAAGGAAGAAGCTAGGGTGGTGGCCGTGGAGCCAACTGCCAAAGTCCATCACCACCGAGTTCCCATGGTTCTAAGCATGAGGAACAACAGAGTCTTCAAAACAATCCGTCAAGTGCTGGTTAGAACCCGAAACAGCCTGGTTTAGATGGACATTTGCAACACCTTTTGGGGGAGATTTTTGATCGGTTGGGACCCAGGCCGGAGGAGTAGCGAGTCAAGAGAGAAAGGGAAAGGTCACCAAGGCGGAGGGAAATAATGGTATATCAGGATGCAGTGCTTGCTGGTCATATGAGAGACTTGAGGAGAGCACACCCGCCTACATTCGATGGTTCTGGAGGAGGTCTAGAAGAGAAAACATGGTTAATCGATTTGGATCGATGCTTTGCAATGCACCCCTATGGTAGCAATACCAAAGCTCGGTGCACACTCATGCATCTACGAGGCTTCACATCCACTTGGTGGCGGTTGGAAGAGCAAAAGTTACATCTAGATATCAACATGGTCACATGGGAGCTATTTCTGGACAGGTTTAGAGATCGCTTCCTTTCAGATCATTGGAGGTAACGCAGGGCAGATGAGTTTCATGACCTTAAGCAAATGTCGATGTCCGTTAAAGAATATGAACAACGATTCTATGAATTAAAGCAATATACAGGAATCAACCATGATGAGGGGATGCTAGTTCAACATTTCATTTGGGGCTTAAACGCCCGAATCAGTGGTGGAGTTAGAGTCTTTGAGCCAAAGACAATGGAGGTCATGGTTGAGAAGGCTCAGCTAGTAGAAGAAAATTTGGCAATGGAATTGGGAGGACACACTGGAGTTTAGATCGGTAGTGCCCCAGAATCAAGTTTTGGTTCTAGACGTCGACAGCCTCAAGTTGCAGGGTCTTCCAAGAATTTTTAGGCACCCTCTAAGGGTGGTCCACAGTAGTAGCAGTCACAACCCAAATAGAACAAATCACAGTCTTAGCAGGGAGATAGATCTTAGAGCCAGAAGAACCGAAGCTGGAAATGAAATAGATTGGATTATTTTGTGCAGCTTGTACAAAGTACACAATCGACACCTTCATGAGGTAGCTTTCAACAGTTGAGTGCACCGTCTGGTGTTAAAGGATATTGGGTGAGGCACAGGCTGTTTCTCATGTGGGCAGCAGGGACATATTGCCAGACAGTGTCCACAAAGGAGTATTTTAGGTTTTAGCCAGAAACTAACTGCTTCTAAGCTGATAGTGGGAAATGCGGGTAGAGCACACTAGGTGTTTACGGCAGTGGAAAATTGTCAACCAGAACATTAGGGCACTATAATTGAGACATTAGGTGTGTTGCATGGTACTAGTATTTCCATACTCTTTGATTCTGGTGCATCTGACTCTTTTATATCTCCTTTAATAGTAGAGCGATGTAGATTGGTGGCAACTAGGCAAGGCATAAAATGGTAGGTTGAATTGGCCTCAGTGTCAAAGGTTGTAGTTGAGAAGCTTGTTCAAGGTTGTAGTCTGGATATAGGGGCATTGAAAACTAAGGTGGACCTCCGGATCCTATCACTTGGCTCGTATGATGTCATCTTGGGAATGGATTGGTTGAGTGCACACCATGCCATGATAGACTATCGCCATAAAGAAGTGTGGTGCGTTGATGATTCTAGAAAGGAGGTGGAGATCGTGAGTATTCAAAGGCCCATTTCATTGCGAATGATCTCTGCCATGCAACTAAAAAGGTTTTCCGACAGGGTTGTCAGCTTTTTGTAGTAGCAGTGAGTGATCTTGAGTCAGAGGATAGTCGAGGGGTGTCATTGGATGATTAACCTCTCCTAAAGGGGTTTTCTAATGTTTTCCCAAGTGAGATACCCAGTATGTCACCAAAACGGGATATAGATTTCAAGATTGATCTGGTACCTGGAGCTAAGCCTATATCTTCGGCTCCGTAACGGATGACAACATAGGAGCTTCAAGAACTCCATCTACAATTGGAGGAGTTGTTGGCTAAGGGGTTTATCCACCCAAGTGTTTCCTCTTGGGGAGCACCCATAATTTTCGTAAAGAAGAAGGATGGTTCTCTCCATCTGTGTATTCATTACAGGCAATTGAACAAAGTAATGATGAAGAACTGATATCCCCTGCCCAAAATTGATTATTTTTTTGATCAAATAAAAGGGGCGAAGGTATTTTCCAAGATTGATCTCAAATCAGGATATCACTAGTTGTGGATTGCGGAACCTAATATTCATAAAACAACATTTCACACTTGATGTAGACATTATGAGTTCATTGTGATGTCGTTCGGGTTAACAAATGCACCTTCAGTCTTCATGAGCTTAATGAATGGGGTGTTTCAAACATATTTGGATAGATTCATCCTTATGTTTCTCAATGATATTTTGATTTATTCGAGGTCTATGGAGGAACATGAGGAACATCTAAGACAGGTGTTACAGTGCTTAAGGGACAATCAGTTGTATGCCAACCTGGCAAAGTGTGAATTCTATAAAACTAAAGTTCAATATTTGGGTCATGTCATTTCAGGTGAGGGAATTTCCATTGATCCTGCAAAGATTCAGGCCATTGTGGATTGGCCTGTACCCACAAATGTCTCAGAAATTCACAGTTTCATGGGACTAGCAGGCTATTATTGGCAATTCGTCCAAGGATTTTCTAGGATTGCGCATCACATCACCTCTCTCTAGAGGAAGGGGAAGAAATTTCTTTGGTCAGATCAATGTCAGTTAGCATTCCAGACTCTCAAGGAAAATTTGACCAGTGCACCAATTTTGATAGTATTAGATCTTACGGGGGAATTTGTAGTATGTACAGATGCTTCCTTAGAAGGTTTAGGGGCCATTTTGATGCAAGAAGGGCGAGTGATTGCATACGAATCTCATAAACTTAAGGAACATGAATTGAACTACCCCACACATGATCTTGAGTTGGCCGCTATGGTTCATGCTTTGGTAAGATGGAGACACTTCCTTTTAGGGCATCAGTTCGAGTTGCATACAGATCATCATAGTCTACAATACATCTTCACATAGCTGAACCTGAATGCAAGATAGAGAAGGTGGATGGAATTCTTGTGCGAATACGATTTTGAAGTAAAGTATATCCAGGGAAAAGAGAATACGGTGGTAGATGCTTTGAGCCGACGTAGACATGAGATTTCTACAGTGGCTCTCGAGATTGATTTGAGGAGTCAGATCCTTACCGCTCTCACCTCAGACAATTGGTATCAAGAGGTGAAATCTGAAATCAAGTTGGGCAAAACTCTGGAAGGAAAATTTGCTGGATACTCATTGGATTCTGATGGTGTCTTGCACTATGCGGGCCGAATGTATGTACCTCTTGTAGAGGGTCTTAACACACTAATCTTGACTAAAGCCCATCAGGCACCTTATTCGACACATCCCAGAGTTAAGAAAATGTATGCGGATTTGCGCTCACTATATTTTTGGGTAGGATTAAATCGTGATATTGCTAATTTTGTGGCTAGATTTCTAGAATGTCAGAGGGTTAAGGCTGAGCATCATCATCTGGCAGGTTTGTTGCAGCCTTATCTTGTTCCAGAATGGAAGTGGGACATTATCTCTATGGATTTCATTGTCGGCTTGCCTATGTCTTCCAAGTGGCACAATGCTATTATGGTCACTGTCGACAGACTGACCAAGGTAGCCCATTTCTCTCCTATCCAATCTTCCTATACTGCTTCTTTGGTAGCCAAGGTGTTCATGGAAGACATTGTTTGATTGCATGGGATACCACGAAGAATCATTTCTGAGAAAGATCATGTATTCACATCTGCACTATGGACATCTTTGCAGCGGTCCTTAGGGACTCAATTGAACTTTAGTTCTACCTACCATCCAGAGACAGATCCAGTCAAACTAAGAGAGTCAATCAAGTGCCTGAGGATATGCTCTGCATGTATGTCATGGACCAACAATCACGTTGGGAAGATTATCTACACTTGGTTGAGTTTTCCTACAACAATGGTTACCATAGTTCGATCGGCATGGCTCCTTTTTAGGCTTTATATGGTCATCCTTGTTGTACCCCTTTGAGTTGGGATCGGTTAGAGGATAGGGTTCTTCTTAGACCCGAAATGCTTCGAGATATGGAATAATAGGTAGCTCATGTCTGAGAGCATCTTGTAGCAGCTCAAGATAGGCAAAATGCTGATGCACATAGAGTTGATTGGCAGTTTGCAGTTGGTGATGGGGTATTTCTTCGAGTACATCCACGGAAGAGCCCTATTCATTATGGAAGGGTTCTAAGCTTGCACCCCACTTCGTAGGGCCATTTGAGGTGTTAGAAAGAATTGGTCCTGTTGCCTACCGCCTAGCCTTGCCACCCAGTCTGTCACAGATTCATGATGTTTTTCATGTTTCAGTTTTTAGGCCATATTATCTTGATGTTACTCATGTACTTGATTGGAATTCTCTATAGGTCGAGGATGGGCAGGTAGCTCTCAAGCCTGTGGTCGTGCTACAACATCAGAGACTCTCCCTCATGGGTAGAGATATTGAACAGGTGCGGGTTTAGTGGAACCCGAAAGACGAGACTTCGATGACATGGGAGGATGCATCTCATATTAGAGAGGCTTACCCATATTTATTTACTATCTTCCAGGAGTAAGCCATGTTCTAGGGGGGGAGGATGTAATACCCCTCATTTTGTTGATACTCTTTGATACTCTTATGTGTTGGTTTGGTACTTGGTTTGTGATGGTGATTAGTTCATCGAATTGGTTGTGTGTGGATTCATAGTTTGGTTGGTTTGCCACACTTGACATTACTTATGATGTTTGATGATACATTATGTGGTGATTATATTACTTGGTTATGTTGTGGTTTTCTTTAATATTATATGTGGTGATGTGATTCTATGTTGCTATGGTTTCTGATGTGTTTACTAGTGAGTCTTGGTGAAAGGACGGAGTAGAATCACTCGCTTATGAGTGCCCTGCTACCCTGTTTTTACCTTTCACGGTGTGTCTACAATGGAGATTTACATGCTACTTGATGCTTGTTTCTATGCAGGATGTAGGTACAGGACACCGACTCCACTTGCTTGTCAGGTTTGAGTGTGTCCCATAAACCCAATGGGTATGATGTTGAAAAAGGGAGTTGATAAGGAAGTGTTCCCGTCCCAAATCCGTCACCTCGTTGTGAGTCTTTCGGTGTCATGGTCTTGACCTTGTCCTTGTCTTTATATTGTTTGGTGGTTGATTATTTATTTTATTTGTGGTTAGTTGTTATTTAATTTATCTTTATTTTATATGAGATTAATTAATGTTATTTTGTTGATATGATTAATTGTAATTTAGTTAAATGTTGGATTTAAAATATTGTAAATTAAAAGTTATTTAATTAATTAAAAAGGTATAAAGTAATTAATTTAAATAAATAATGTTTATGATAATGGTAAATTGTCTTTCTCAAAATATTAATATTATAAAATCTAAGGATAATATCATGTGAGGATAAATGTGAAAATATTATTATTTTTAATTAAATTTGTGAGATAAATGTGAGCTTTTAAAGCAATAAAAAGAACCAATGCATGTGGTAGATTTTTGGGAAAAGAAAGAGCTTGATTTATTTTTATTTATTAATATTTTGGTGAGAAGAAGAAGAGGAGAACAGTTAAAAAAATAATATATGTTTTGTGCTTCTCTGGTAAAAATTGTTCTTGGGAAGGAAAAATATAATATTGATCCAAAAATTAGCTAAAAGAAGAAATTTGGAGAAGGAACTGCAGAGGAAGTCTATTTTCGAAAAAGGAAGAAGGGTTGCCGTGTTTGGATTCGAAATCAAATGAAGGACTCTAGGTTCTTTTTTATTATGAATTCTTTTGATTTATTAATTCATTGTTCTTTAAGGGAAACGAAAATCATGTCTGCCATATTCAAAAATCAATATCTATGTTTTGAAAAAGGTTTTGCTGTTGAAAAATTGCTTGTGTGGAACCCTTAAATCTTCTGTAGAAATCTATTGTGAAATCTTCTGAATTTTCTTCAATAAATCTAGTTGTGAAATTCTTGTTTGAAATGGAAATCAATTTATTATGGGGTTAAAATTGTATACCCATAATTATTTTGTGTCTGGTGAAAAAACAACAGATTGTTCATATTTTTTTTTTTTATCTTGTTAATAAATATATATATATATATTTATATATTTATATATATATATTTATATATTTATATATATATATATATATATATATTTATACAGAAATATATATATATATTTATACAGAAATATATATATATTTATACATATATATATAATCTGTCTTTCAATAAAATATATATATATTTTATTCACAAGAAGGGTTGTTGTACACTGTTTTTGAGAAGAAAATAAAATATTTTATATATTTCAGGATTCATGTTCTGTGTTTTTGAAAAACTAAAATATATAAAATAAAATATATATTTAATGGGTGGAGTGGTCGGTTGTTTTCGTACCACCCCTGACCCCTGGTGGTACTACGCGCAGCAGCCATAGGCTGTGCACAATAACCGATGGCTGCTGGGCGCAACCATGTGGGTTGTGGCCTCCCCAGTGGGAGGTACACAGTACCTACCGTGTGGGGGTTTGTTTCTTAAAAGTTGTTTTAAATTTGATTTTTATGTATATATAGATTATATATATATATATATATATATTAATATTAATATTAATATATATGTATATATATGTATATAAACTTACTATTGTAAATTACATAGAAGTATATGGGTAATTTTTATGATATGATTTAAATGCATGATGTTTTTAATATATGTTTTATTATATATACGTATATATGTATATACGCATAAAAGGGTATATATATATATTAAGATGGTTATAGATGCTGTGATTGAGGAATAATTAAATAATTAAATAAATTTGTAATGTTATAGTGTAATAAATTAAAATAGAAATAAGAATTGTTAATTAAATTAAGTTGAATTATTTTGTGTAAGCAATATTTATTTTCTTTGGCCATTTGTGTTGTTGAATTATTGTTGAGCCAGTTGTGGTTTTCTCTTAATTGGAATTATGTCATGTGGGAAAGCCCTTGAGTTAGTTTATCCTTCTCTAGGAGCTTAAGTTACCTGTTAGGGACTTCCAAAGGTGGGGAAATTGATGTTTTATATTTGATCTTATAATTTTGATATTTGTCCCTATTTTTGGATATAGTTGTGACTTGAGTCTACACATGGGTTGTACCATTTTTATGAGTGTTGTTTCATATGATTTTGGCAAGATGGTTTTTCCTCATGGATGTTCCATTTGTGGTTCAGTGTTCTTGCCGGTATAACTCCTTGGTATTGGATTTTATGTTTCAGGTTTCTAGGGAGAGTGGCTCTACATGGGTGTTGGCACACAAAGGGGCTGTCAGGATAACCCACGTTAGAGTTAGATCAATAAGTGATAACTTAATTAATTAATTAGGGGGTGGGTAGTTAAACATTAATATAATAATTATGGATGCCTTGTCCACCTGTTAGGGCTTTCATAGACTAAAGGTGGGCCAAGAAGGCCGTGGTTGGCTTGATCATTGCCTCATCTTCATGAGAGGTTAACAGTTCCACATGAATCACCCTATGGAGCGACGCCTTGAGATAGGCAGTTAGGATAACCATAGATGGAGGCAACACCTTGTGATAGGTTGTCTGGATAATCCATGTAAGGCCATGTGATGACACTCTCCTCTAGCATTCCCTTTGATTTGTTTTATTGAAATCCTTTGGAAGTGGTCTATTGTTATGTTTTGGGGATTTATTGTTGTTATGAGATATTTCTTTTTGTTCTCTTGTTTTGGATGTGCTTGGTCGGGGATCCTTCCTTATTTACTCCTAGCACAGGGGTGGTCGAGTGGAATGTGCTACGCACCTCATTGGGTTCCCTATGATGTAGTTGTACTATTCAATGTAGAGTTTTACAGATGCAGTTTGATCCAGGGTTCATATGTTACCAGATGTATATTTGTACTCCAGATGTATTTTATGTATTGATATATCACTCCCACATGTGTTGGGAAGACCTATGATGTAATTATGTATATGTGTTTATTGAGATGTACTATCAGACTTATGTAATGTATTATCACACTATGTAAATCATTCTAGAACTATTATTTGTAAATATTGTTAATGTTATGTTGTATCTATGGAAATATGTACTTTATATCTTCATGATTAATTTATTGTAATTTTCATGTATGGTTTTATATGGTTTATTCATATCTTTTTGGTTATTGCTAATGAATGTTTAGGTGATGATGTGTGAATGAATGGATTACGTAATTGGAAATTTAATGTTCATCTGTTAACTTTGTTACGGGATAGTTTGGTAATGTCACCTCGTGTACCCCAAGGGACTTAGATGTGCAACTTGAAACTTTAGTTATGATGTAAAACTTAAAGTGCATTCCTTATGTTTAAAAAAAAAAATTGTTGCATTTTTAGTTGTTCCTTTGGGGTTTGCACGATGGGGCGTTATAGTCATGCCCTCAGAGCTAGACTCTGCAAGGGCACCAGTTGGTGTTGCCAACAAATCAATATTGGGGGGCTCTACAAACCCATCCAAAAAGCCTGGTTCTGTAGACATAGTTATAGGAACTTAATTACAACAACAAAATGTTTCAATTTGAGTTCACTAATTGATAGATCTATTTCACAATAAAAAAAAAGATTGGTGTATTGCAACATCCAAATGGTAATTGGTAGACAACTTAGAAATATTAATTTATAACCATTCCACTTTTAATATTGTTGAAACAACACTAGATACAACAAAAAGAATAGAAATCCACTTTTAATGCTATGCAAACACCAGGGGATGCATCAATAAGAATAAAAATAATAAATGCAAATGCATACACCCCTATATGTATCTCTCTATCTTTGGGGCTGCTTATATCTATATGCATGCAAGATTTTATTATTTCTATATATGTGTATTTATGCAGATTTTAATTTTTTTTATGTTATGGCAACAATCATATGGTTCAATAATATGTCCAAAATGCGTATAACATCACAAGCTTAATTGGATATTCGGCCTACATTGCTTGGTATTCAATATTATGGACAAAACATTTATGCAAAATACCCATGTAAAATGACTTATAGATTCCATAGCACAATAGTTTGGGAAACCTCAATTCTATTATAGAAGATACCCAAGGAAAATGATTCTTACAATACTGCAATATTAAAGCAACACTGCTATGGCTCTTTGACAATGCAACTTAATCAATATATTTTCCTGCCTTAATAACAAAAAAAACAACAATTACTCAAGAATCAGACATAAGTCGTGGTTAAGTGTTTTCCTAATAGTTCTTTTATGATTTTCCTATATGTCTATAATATTTAATGCCAAATAATGGAGCTTGAATGTATAATATATGCATGTATATATGTGTAGAAATAATTAAGTACATATATGCATTGAATTTCTCCTTTATCAACACATTTATAAACACACACATATAAGGAGATATAACTATCGATATGTACATATGTATAAATGTATTTATATACACAATACTATATCTAAATACATGTGTATAGTATTTATTCCTCACCATCTAACTCCTCCGCTTGGAATTTATGAAGGCAAGAAACATCGAAATTGTTTTTCCTCTCAATTAACTGACTGGGAAGGCTACAAATTCAAACCTTTTTGGTTGCTTATAACATATTGTCTACTCCAAAGTTTGGAATTAGTATAGGAAGCTAAAGGGTTAATTTTGAAGCCTTCTCAACCAGTCAACTGAGGGAAAATCCAGTCTAGATGCTTACTTGCATTTTGAAACGGGCCACGGGTGGCCTGCTTTGTATCTATGGATATATATGTTTGCGTACATGTATATTTTTAAATGCGGAACAGAAAATTCAATATATATACACCAATTGTAATGCAATGGCATAGTAGGAACTAAATGTAATATTCAATGTTCTAGTGGGACAAAGTTTACTACAAAATATGCAAGAAAATATATTGATTCAGTTACATTCTCAAAAGAGCCATTCTGGCATTATGAATATGTTACACATAGTGCATGATGAAATGTTGGCTTCTCAACAAATAGAAATTTCAAACAAATAGCATATTAGCTAAAGATATAAAGTTGAACAGATAAAAGAACTATTACAAAAACACTTAAAAGCCACCAAACTATTTTTTCCTCCATGCCTATATAAAAAGTTTTTCAACTTCCCAAATCAAATATGTAAACCCAACTCTTTATGACGTTACTTATTTTCTTTAGGCTATGAAAACAATTACATGGTGCAACAATCTCCACAAAATGTGTATAACACCACAGGCTTAAGTACAAATCGAGGAATACAACTATCGCTATTTTTTACAGTTAAAGCTGCAAGTCCATTTAGCCAATTGTTACATACATTACTTGTGTTATGTGAATATGTTTTATGATATTCTTTCCTCCTGTTTCAAAGCTCTATTTAATGTTCAGTTTCACTATTCTCTCATTTTTTATGGTTCTTGAGTCTTTTCCTAATAGTTATTTTACATTTTTTGTATTTCTCTATAATATTTAGTGCCAAATAATGGAACTCGAATTTATAATATATATATGCACATATGTAACCATTCAGCCAACCTTTGATGTATTGCTTTTGGTGAAGCTGCCACTAGTTTGTTGCAAATTGCAGCAAAAGACCTCTACATGGTGCATGACAATTCTAAGTCTACAACAAATCCTCTTGTTGTTATCAAAGGCCTTGTTTGCAAAGCTTGTCTTGTACAAATATGTTTAGTATGTGTTTTCGATCATCTGTGTTGTATTAGGGTAGGAAAATAATTATATGAGGTGACCCTAAATCCTTTTATGTAAAAAAGACATTGCCAATTTCTTTAAACTTATAGACAGATAACAAAATTTGAAACATATTGATACAAGATTTAACCTACATCCTTTGTTGGTAAATATTGAAGACAAATAGAGAATTGTATAAGAGGTATTAGACCTTATGATGGAAATTAGCTATAGGCATCTCCACCTGTAATTCTATCACTATCTAGACAAGGTGTAACACCAATTTCTATGTAACAATTGGTTTCTCAATTGAAAATTCAAGCTACATTACTTGACACTAAATATTATAAACAAAATAGGGAAATTGTAAAACAACTATTAAAAGAATAGTTAAAAATCATAGCTAAATCACAGATGAGCCGAAACCCACACTAAACATATTCATAGAAGAAAAGTAGGCTGTGTAAGACTTGGTTTGTCAATTCAAATTTGAAGCTACATTCTTTGGCATGAAACCCATATTAAATAGAACTCATAAAGCCAACAAGTACCAATAATCTGCACAACCTGCCCACAAGGGCACAGGCTTAATAAAAAATTTGAGCTACATTGCTTGGGACTAAATTTTGTAGACAAATAGATAATTTGCAAAAGAGCTATTGGATGACAAATCTTCTTATCGAGCAAGCCGACAAAGAACCCACCAGAAAGTTCAAATAGATAAATTGAACATATAAAAGAGATATTAGAAACAATAACACTTACTAGCTACCAAGCTAATTTTATATCCAACATGTCCATAATCTGCAAATGGTCCTATGTTAATGCATACAACAACACAGATGAAAACAGATAACCAAAACAATAAATGGACGACAATAAAAATACTAACCCTGAGCATATTTATTGAGCAAAGAAACAAGATTCAACTAGAATTGCTCCCATGATAATGGGTATAAAGCCAAAGATGGACAGAGATAAACTCACTCGCATCCCAACCAAGGGCCTGTCAAAAAATATGCACATTATGTGAAACGTGGACAGTGGGAAAAAGAATATCACACAACATATTGGTGCAAGAAAAGTGGTCTATGTAACAGTTGTAAGAGCTATTAGGATGATAGTTATGAATCAGATGTATGCCATTCTCCACTGTTTTCCTTATATTTTTTTAACAATTTGCCTATTTGTCTATAATATTTAATGCCAAATAATGCAGCTCAAATTTACAATATATGAAAGTATATATGTATATATATGTGTACATATATGTATAATATATATACCTATTACCATAGGAGAAATTGTAGTTAAATGTTCTTTCTTTCACTGTTGGTCTATTGTTTTCATTATCTGTGTATATCTTTGGCATTGCAGCCATTATCGTCAAAGGAATTGTAGCTATTTGTGTGTAGGTTTTAGGGTTGTATGAAACCATTGACATATTGGAGATAAAATTACTCTGGTGGTTGTTTAGGGTTATTCTAATAGCTCTTTTACAATTTCTCTATTTCTATATAATATCTAGTGTCAGGTAATGTAGCTCAAAATTTCAATGGAGCTTGTGGCATTATACTCATGTGTTGCATGGGTGTTTTGCATAGATGATTAATTTATTGTTAATGTCTTCTTGTTATATATTTCTATCTTTTGCGTTATACCCATTTTTGAGACTTGAAAGAGATTATTGCTCATTGCGAGTGGAGAAATTGTAGTTAAATCTTCTTTCTTTCGTTAGAAAAATATCGTTGGGCTCAGTAGTTTTTGTGGCCCTTGTTTATTGTTTGTAGTTATATATATATGTATGTATGTATGTATGTATGTATGTATGCATATATATATACATACATACATACATACATATATATATATATATACATACATACATATATATACATATGTAGACACATATATATACTCTATGCATCTTTGTTGCTATACACATTTTGTACAATTAGTCCCTTGCTATCTTTCTAATTGAGCTAACTTCAAATGCTTACAAAGACAATGGTATAGATTGTGAGTAGCTATATAATTTATTCCCGTGTTTGCATATATACAATTGCACAACTATTGAGCTCTCATGGTTTTCATTTCCGATGAAGTTTATGGGGTTATACTCTTTTATACATGGGTGTTTTGCATAAATGATTAATTTATTGTTAATGTCTTCTTGTTATATGTTTCTATATAAAAAGAGTTGCATTATCTGGCATTTCGTATTATACAGAAATGGAGGAATTGTAATAGAGCTATTAGTAAAACATACATACATATATTTATACATATATAGATATCTATACACATGTATACATAAATACATACACACATACATGTATATATATACATATGTACACACACACACACACATATGTATACAGACTTAATCGAGACTCCAAGCTAAATTAGTGTTATTTTAATACCTCTTTTACAATTTCTCTATTTCTCTATAATATTTAGTGTGAGGTGATGCAACTTGAATTTTCAATCAAGTTTGTGGGGTTATAATCTTTTCTACATGGGTGTTTTGCATAGATGATTAATTTATTGTTAATGTCTTCTTGTTATATTTTTTTTTTATTTGAGGTTAAACCCATTTTGGAGACTTCAAAGAGATTATCACTCTTTGCAGATGTAGAAATTGTAGTTAAATCTTCTTTCTTCCACTAGAAATTGTAAAAGAGCTATTACATGACAAATCCTATTCACGGCCCAGTTGACGGAAATCCCATCAAAAACTTCAAATAAATAACAAACTCTGAATATCTATATATTTGCATATCTATATATTTGTAATTTCTCCATCCATACAAAACCATAATGACAAACATCCATGGAAAACGACTTACAGATTCCAGAAAAAAATAATTTTAACATAAACAATAAATAAAGCATTTATACAAAACACCCAAGTAAAATGACCTACATATTGCACAACACCACAGTTTTAAAACCCTCCAATCTGCCATAAAATGAAGTGGAGGCCAATGATTTTTACAATACTCTGCTATCAAACAATAGTATCATTTTTACAATAGTCCACTATGAAACCAACACCACAATGGTTCTTTCGACAATTCAACTTAATCAATATACTTCCTCACACATTACGTAGAAAATCTGAGCTACATTGGCTAGAATTAAATATTATAGAGAAACAAAGAAATTGTAAAACACCTATTACACAACAAATCCTATTCAAGGCTCGACTGACGAAAATCCCATTGGAAACTTCAAACAAATAACAAATCCTCTACATATCCATATATATATATACAATCACTGGGTGAAGCCACAATAGTGGTTTACAATTGAAGTGAGGAAGGAAAACTCACAAAAAATGAATGCATGGCAAAAAAATTGATTTTAGTGGTTCGTACAAACCTATTGGTTCGACTGAACCCATTAGGGGTTCGCTAGAACCTAGGTTCGGGCGAACCCTTTCAATGTTTTCCCGCCAAAAAGCCAATAAAACCCCTTATAAAAGGTGGGTTCGAATGAACTAGGGTTCAAATGAACCCTGGTTTGAGCGAACCCCTATGGGTTTGCTCGAACCCCTAGTGGTTCATTCGAACCCCCCTTATTCCTCATCCCCCTCTGAGACATAAAAAAACCTTGAATTTTGGCACTTCGAAGCTCGGGTTGAGGATGAAAATGGATGAATCTTCACAAAACCAACTGGAATTAGGTAGTCCTCAGAATGAACTATCCAATGAATATAATTTTAATATGTTTTGGTTTTATTATGTATTTGTTTTTTTATTTTTATTAAACATAGGTTTTTCATCGAAAATGAAGGTCTTTGTTCTACACATGTGGAAAAATAGCAGAGTATCAAAAAAAAATTTGAAAAATATGAGTGCACCAGATATTGAAGTCCTTGATCCAACAAAAACAAAAAAAAATAATTTTGATATATACAAAAAAAGTTATGCGTTATACGGTCACGCTATGTCTGAATTGTAATTGGTTTGACTTCGAAACTTGATTAAAGAAAAAATATTCAATAAAAAACTATCTAACCAAGTGGAAGCACTAGATATTAGAGTTACAAATCTAAATTCAAATAATTAGAATTTTATCCTTCATGGAAAAAAAGTTATGCGTTATATGGTGTGCGCCACTTTTTAAAAATGTTGTTTTGTGAAAAAAATTAGTTTTCGTGGGAGATGGAAAAAGAAGTGCAATTTGATTCCAAAAATTTTGAAAAAAATATTTTTAGAATCTACAGACAAAATGTGATGAGACTCTAGTTTGCATCATCTTCAAATTCTTCATGGTTTAGCTGCTATAGGTGCCTGAATGTGAAGATTTAGTTAAAAATAATAATTTTAGTGTCCAGTTTGGCCAAAAAATTATAAACCACTATTGTGCGATCACCCCACTCCCATCTTAATCTGCAATTGGGCAATAAAATTACCAACCATAACCATTTTGACAGAGGAACCTAGATTTAACTACTATTGCTCCTATGGTAATGGGTATAAGGCCAAAAATGCACAGAAATAACTACAAAAAATAAACCAGGAACAAAAAATTTACAAAACCTAACCATATTTCTTGATGAAACAAAAAAAGATTCAACTGCAATTTCTCTATCCACACAAAACGATAACGCCAGACATCCATGCAAAGCGGCTTATAGATTCCAGACAACAGTTTTAACATAAAAAATTAAGAAACTATCTAAAAGATTCAAGAAAAAAATAAACCAGGAACAAAAAAATTACAAACCCTAACCATATTTCTTGATGAAACAAAAAAAGATTCAACGGCAATTTCTCCATCCACACAAAATGATAATGCCAGACATCCATGTAGAATGACTTTTAGATTTCAGACAACAACAGTTTTAACATAAAATGACTTACAGATTGCGGAGAACGATAGTTTTAAAACCCTCCAATCCACCACAAAAAGCAATAGAAGCCGACGATTTTTACAATAGTCTCCTATGAAACAACCTAGGGAATTGTAGACGACGATTTTTACAATAGTCTGCTATCAAACCAACACCACAATGGCTCTTTCCACAATGCAACTTAATTATTATACTTTCTCACACTTTACACAACACATCAGTGTTAAAACCCTGAAACCTGCTATCAAAATGAATAATAAGCAGAGAACGAAAGACATAAACAATAAATTAATCATTTATGCAAAGTACCCATGCAAAATGACTTACTGATTCCATAGCCCAACAGTTTTAAAACCCTCCAACCTACTAAAAAATGGAGCCAAATGTGACAAATTTAACAATAGACTGCTATGAAACCAACACCACAATGGCTCTTCCAACAATACAACTTCATCAAAGTATAATCTCCCAAATGCCAACATTCAATATTGCATTTACTTCATTCGCCGCCATTGTACAATGATAAGATACATTGGCCCTTGCGCCAATAAATGCTTACCATTCACCTTCCTCGTATCCAGGACACCATTCTCCACCACCACCAACCCACGTAATTACTAGCGTCCACGTCACCACAAAAAAAACTAGTTACCTCCCTGCCGACTGCGAGACCCTCAATGCTGACAAATCCAATTCCCGGCTGGGTTGATGAAAATCCTAGCAAAAAATTCAAACAAAATAGCCTATGTGCTAATTAATTAATATTAATTAATTATCTTAAATAAAATTATAGTGAAAAGCCTTTACTTTCATTAGAAGCATAATGTTAAAAGTTTGAGGTATTTTATCTCTTTAATAAAATGTCATAAAATTATATGGATTTATCAAAAAATTGTTATTCAATTGATTGAGCACTATTGTTGGACGTGATGATGTATTCCTTGATTATACCATCCATCAAGATTTGAGCCCTTAAAAAAATAATATATAGAATAAAACCACGCTAAATATTGAAAAAATAGATAACTATATTAATATAAACTCATATTTTCATATCACATAACAAAAATTATCTGATAGACAATATAACATACACTTTATTTTCCTTGGAGAACCGATACAACCATTATTTACAGTAGCACATGCTCAACTGGCAATCCACTTTCAAACCTATGCTAGGCTGGTAAAAATTACGATAACTGTAGATAAGCTAGGTAGTCCTACTAAACTTTATGAAATTCTTTAGAACATATTGTGGATACTAAAAATCTGCATTTGGTTAGTATTTCAAAACCAAGCTAATATTCAACATCCATATGAAATAAATCAACATGCTTCATGATGCAATAAAAAAAACAAAAGATTAGATAAACTAGTTGAAAGCATACAACAAAACATGAAGAAAATAATATCTCATATTGGATTGGTGCTTCTATGGAAAGAAGCCCTTTCCCAATCCTTGCTTAAGCTCCATGATATGAAAATGATATGTTGATGATCAAGATGATGGATGGGAAAAATCAGTTCTCCTGAAGAGAGTGACTTTACATGAGTGATTGTGAAGGAGTTTGATCAAGTATGATGATCTCTATTTGTATATTTTCAAATGCTAAGAGTTCCAAACATGGAGGATGTGGGACAAAGATTGGTCCAATGAGAAGAGGCCACTTGTCAACTTGTGAGTGGTTGATGCATGTGCAAGATTTGGGAAATGTGCTCAGGAGGGGGAAATTTCAAATTCAAATTTGAGAGTTAATGTTTGGTTTGACCTTTGCAAGGGGACATGCAAGACCTATTAAATGCCTTGTTGGATGTACCTTTCAACTTGCTTTTGAATTCAAATTTGAGGGAAGATGCCATGTTGAGTGAAAATGCTGATTTAATAAATCAATAAATTGATTTATTGGTGCAAGCTGCAAAATCTAGAGAATGCAAGTGGTTAGGATTAGTATTTGATCATTGTTAGATTAGCTTAATGATGATTAGGTGAATTTGACTTTCACGACTTATATATTTGATTTATTTAAATTAGAAAAGGATGAAATATGGATTATGATTTTATTAAATGGATGTTTGATTTATTTGATTAAAAGGTTGATGATAATGTTTATTTAATTTTGAATGAATGACCTTAGGAGATGGAAATTAATGAGATTACCTATGAATGGATGAAGGTGAACTTGATTCACTGATGAATGGACTTGATGTGAAACCTAGTTTACTTGATGAATAAACCTGATTGAATGCATAGTGTTAATTTTGCATGTCTACATTTTGCCCCTCTTTGAAGCAATGTACTTGTTGCGTTGGTTCAAAGAATAATCTTACCGCAATCAAAATTCAATTTTTCGGATGCCCCAGCGGAAAGAAGTACACTGGTACATTGCCCCCTCGAGAGATCGACTAAAAAAATTCGATTTGAGGGTCGATCTCGCGATAAAGAGGTTCAAAAATGGATGGACGATGATACAAATGAGATGATTTTAAGATGATTAGAATAACAAATCTATATTATTTCAAACAACTTAAATGATGATATGATGGGATGATGGATGACATGGATGATGTGATATGCTATGATTATGCAATGGATGATTTTATGAGATGTTAGACTAATAGATCTATATTATGATGATGATTATGCAATGCATGTGAAATGATCATTGTTTCCTATTATGTATGATATGAATGATATGTGGCATGTTGACGGTTTTTTGGATGCAAGATGGATGCATGATGGATGCATTGGTGACGTTATGTTAGCGCGAAAATGAGATGATGACAAGAGGATCCAACAAGTCCATGATTGGCGAGACTTTATTAGAGATGATGATGATGATGATAGGTGATGTTGATGATGATAAATGATGATGATTTGCTTATCAAGTATTGGGACTTTAAAATGGCTACTTACCTTATGTTTGATAACACACGTGGGCACGATGCATCAAGGTATAAAGAACCAAGATGGCGTTGTACCTAGTGCGATGGACTTTGACTCAACAAACAGATAGGAGTATTCTTGTTCACACTTGACAGACAAAAACCTTGCTAGGACGTACCTAACAAAGCAAGTATTCACCAAGTCATTTTACAAGAACGTTCAACAAACACATCAGACAAAAGATAATGATCATTGCCCCATTCCTATCTCTCTAAATCCTTCATTCGGATATCATCGAGAGGTCCTTGGAATGAGCGCAATAAGATAAATCAAAAGAAAAGATCAAGTACACAAACAAGCCAATGTTCTTTATATCTTGAGCCAAAGGGATGTGTTTTGATAGGATAAGAATCCAAAATGATGCCCCTTGTTGGAACGATATATCCTAGGACATGCATTGTAAAGGATGATGATGGTTTGATAAGTTGATTGATAGGCTGTTGATATAAAGTTGACTGACATGTTTGAAAATGATCAAGAGTTTGATTTTGTTTTAAAGGTTTGTTGTTTTGATTTTGATTTTACGATTGAAGCTTGCTTTTGCTGACTGCTATGATTGTTTCTGTTTTTTTTGCCAAAGGATGAAGGTGACAATTAGTTTATTATGGATGATTGATTATTGTGGGTGAAAGCAAAATGGGATGGGTGGATTTTTTCAAATATTTGGATGTTTTTGACATTTTGAAATGTTTTGAGGCTATTTTTGATGTTTCCAAGATTTTACAAATGTTTTGATTTTTTATTTTTTGAATGTTTTGGGGTTTTGTGAGATTTGAATGTTCTTGGATTTTGATGTTTTTTGAATGTTTTTGGATTTTTATGTCTCAGGGGCTAATCAAAGATGAGCCTTCCTATGTTTAAGCTCAGAGACGACGTAGTTCGGATTCCAATGCTTTTTTTTTGACATTTTCTAATTTTTTTGAGTGTTTTTGGATTTTTTGATGTTTTGGATGTTTTTGGATTTTCGCATGTTTTGACGATTTGGATAAGGATGTGTCTGATGCTATCAGTGATTTGTTTTGGGATTTTGTTGAAAACCAAGCTAAGGTTGATTGATCGAATCGATGGATTGATGATGATGATAACATTGTTGAGGATACACAACAATGGAAGGATTGATTGATGAGGATTGATGATGATAACATTGTTGAGGATGTACAACAATGCAAGGATAGTGTTAAGCAACACAATGATCGGGAAGGATATCCCAAGATTATGGATTGGGATGGATGACAAATTGATTGGATTTGATTGATCAGGATTGATGAAGCTTGGTTTGGAACAAAAGTTGTTCAAATGATTCGATGTGATGTGTGAAGTGCAACTTAGATGCAACTGATAAAGATTGTTTGGATTGATGTTTGATGAAAGATGAAGACTGATGAGGAATTTCTTCTTGTCAAAATATGCCATGGGCTAGTGATTTAGATTTTGGATCACAAGTGGTGGATTAATTTGGTTTGACGTTTTCCAATGTTCGGATCGCCACATAAGTTGGAGGATATAGACCAAGATTTATTCCTAAAGCAAGATGTAAATATCTGCCCCCAGTTTCTAGCAATGTATGGAATGCAATGGATGGATGGATATAGATAAGCATGCAATGGATGCCAAGGATTATCTTGTGATAAGATAAGGTGTTCGGATAACGAATGCTCATTTGGATAATGCTTCATGGCTCAGATAACGGTGGATAGGATAGGATCAATGAAAATGACCCATGTCAAGATGTTTACCATAAGCAAGCGTAAAGTGTGCCCCAAACTTTCATCAAGATCAAGATAACTTGGATGATGGATGCAAATGGATAAATGGTGTGTTATTATGGGTGAGATGGATGGAATGCTCAATTTATTATGGATGGGATGAGATGCTTTCACCTAAAGCGGCACACGTAGATGCTTGATTCTACACATGATGC
The DNA here is from genome assembly GCA_007258455.2 of Sequoia sempervirens. Taxonomy (NCBI): domain Eukaryota; kingdom Viridiplantae; phylum Streptophyta; class Pinopsida; order Cupressales; family Cupressaceae; genus Sequoia; species Sequoia sempervirens. The sequence continues at coordinate 329,707,128 of VDFB02105785.1, forward strand.
CTATTTGACAAGTTTTCATCATGGTACTTGCCCAAAGTGCCACTGAAGTGGTTTTCACTAGAGGATGATTTTTTTATCTTTACTATTTTCAATCCTTTTTCTATTTTTTTTGGATTTTTTGCTTTTTTTTATTTTTCTGAAAGATTTTAAACTCATGCTGAATCACAAGGTGTTGCTAATGTAGATGCCCCTATCATAATGTGCCATTGATATCCTACTTGAAAAAGCTGCTTTGCTAGAATACGTGCACTTGAATGCAACTTTTGGGATTCTTGATCTACTTCATTGATACTGGAGTTAACTTTGTCTTTGTGCGCACATCGCGATAGAGTGCCTTCTGAATCCTTATGATGAAGCGTCGTTTCCAATACATGGTCAATTTGAGAATTAGATATTACACGTGGAGGCATGGATGGAGTGTGTTTAGGGATAAGAGATGGATTGGTTGACAGTTTGGAATCTTTGACTCTCCAAACTTGGGAAGATGAGCAATGATGGGTGGATACAAAAGTGTGCATGGAATTAGGACCAACTGCTTGATACACTTTGTACGTCGCTTGATAAGCCTGATTTTTCTTTTGTGGACATCTTTGATGGATACTTTTCCCTTTTTTATTTTTCCCCATAGTTTCTTTGACTAATGGAGTTAGATAGGGATAATCTTTCTTTGTATGTTTTGGTATCCATGCATATTTGATTTGTCCATTATGCTTTCCAACTGCTTTTGCTTTGATAACATTCTTCGTACTTTGATTCAAATCTTTCCTTCGAAGTTGGTCCCAATTTGTGGATGGGGTGATGGGTGGATGAAGATTCATGATGTGATTGGTTGTAGTATTGGCAATGGTTTCACCATAAAGATTCTTTGTGCTCCCTATGTTGATGTTTGCTTGGGACGAAGTTGCCCCCAGTATTGTGGAAGTAGTACCTTCATGCTTTGATTCTGCCTGTTCTAAGATGTCTTCTTTGGTAAACATGCTCTGACAAATGAACACTATAGATGACATTGTTTCAATTTGCTACTCCGCTAACTCTGAATTATATGGTTCTATCTGATTTTCTTCCTTGAGTGCATAATGTTCGATATATTTATTCATTATTTCCTTAATCTGAGTTTGGGATATATCTGATCCTGATGTTGATAACTTCGTTTGACTGTAGGAGTTAATAATCTGCTCTTTTTGTGTAACAAAATCTTGTTCTAGATGAAGATCATCTACGTGTCCATCCATAGAAAGCATCTCATGGGTAGATGGAGTAGTATGAACTATATGGATGTGATCATCATTTGTGACATCTTGTATAGATATGAGAGTGTCCATTAGATCATTGTAGTATCTTTGAGACACAAATTCTTGATCCTGATTAATTTTGGGGTTGCTTTCAACATGCTTTAGATCAAGCTCTTGACATGGGTCAGTTTCAAAGGGTGGATTGCTTACAAAGGGTTCTTGGATGTCGTCATTAGACATGGTAAGTGATTCAATATCCTCAAGTGTCGAGTTTAGGGTTCCTTTAGTATCTGTAACCATGAGGTCGAAGGATGTCAATATGTCTTGGAAAGGACCATTGCTAGACCTTGGTGAAAGATTTTGATCATGCTTTGGAATAAATTCTTGAGATATGTCCTCTAACTCATAAGGTGATGTAGAGACATTTTCAACATGATCATTAGTCGATGCTTCATTGGATGAGGCAAACACATCTTTATTGATGGATAGATCTTGATCGTTGTTTTCAACAATTGTGGTGGAGGCATTTCCAATGCCTTCACCAGTGGTTGAATGGTCATCGTTATCCCCAATAGCTATCATTTTTCATGTTTGTGATTGTGTTTGTTGGGTAGCTTGAGAGGCTTGGGAAACTTGAGAGGCTTGTTGCACTTGTTGAGCTTGTGTTGCTTGTTGTGTGGCTAGATATTGTTGGAATCCCCTTTGAAAAGTAGCGTGTAATTCTGCATTGTATTGGCTTGATGTGGTGGAAGTTGGTGGTGGTGGGGGTGGGGGTGGTGGTGGATTCATAATCATGTTGGATGTAATGACAAGTTGTTGAGATATGCTTGGAGTGATCATGGTAGTGAGGGGTTGAGATATGATGGGTGTGATAGGGGTGGTAGGAATGATTGAAGGGATAGTGATGGTTGGAATGAACGAGGTGATAGGCCCTTGGGAGACCATATTTTGATTTTTTGGGATTGATGTTGTCATTTGATTGAATACCATCTATTGGTACGATGTTGATGGTATACTCAAAGGATTTGATGTGATGGCTTGCTTGCTGTTAGGTGGATTGATTTGGATGGAGTGATTGGTGTTAGGTAAAGGGGGAAGCCCTAAACCAAGGAATGATATAGGAAATGGTGGTGGAGATTTCCCTTGGCACAATGACTCAACTATTTCGGTAAGTGTAGCAATTTGATCTCGCCAAATTTGATCTTGACTCTGATCTTGAATCCCTTGATATAGTTGATTTGTCTTTTGTTTAAGCAAATTTGGAGTGTGTACTTGTGTTTGATTTTGGACAATGTTTTGATTTGGAATGATGTTCAAATTTGGCATTATGGGTTGAAATTGAACATTGTTGATGTTGGGAATATTCGTATGATTTGCAAATGTATCCATCCCAAAGTTTGCTGGATTCATGTTTCAAAAACTTGTGCTTGGTACATTCTCATTTGGCTTGTAGGGATTTGGTGGGATGACGTTGTTCGTTTGAAGGCTCATGCATTGATTGTTCGATTGATAAACTTGTAGGTTTGGACTTAGATCTACCATCGGGAAATGTGTTCCAATATTTGATTTGGGCATACTCACACTTGTTGTGCCATTGACATTTGTAGAAGGTAATGATCCCATGTATGGATTGTATAAGTGTGAGTTTTGATAATCAATCGGCATTGTAAGGCTTTGAACGTTCAATTGATTTGGATTACTCATGATGTATGGATCAAGTTTATATTCCATGTTCTTCTTGTGTTTTGACCTTGTTGCAAGAGTGACCTCTAAGGTTCTTAGGACTAATGACGAGATGAAGGATGAAAAGGGGTAAATGATATGAGTGTTGAACGTTTAGGAACTTTGGATCAATGCTAGACCTAGGGTTTGATTTTGACTGGTTTGATTTGGATAGTGAACTTGTAAACCCTAAGATGTAAGATGTTATTTTAGGATGAACTTGTTCAAAAGATTTCTAATTTAACTAGAGGTATGAGAAAGGATGCATTCCCATACACCTAACCAAACAAGGTGTTTTTTGGTTTGATGATTTACCCAAGTCTAGAATGATGTTTCCAAAAGCTCTAAAGATGTTTGGGGGATGAAGATGATAAATGTTTGGATGGATGAGGTGTTTGATTTTGATCCTAAATGAATCTAGGAAGGACTTTTTTAATAGGCCAAGATAGTGAAGAACATGCCTTTCTCTAAGAGTAATTCAAAATCAAAAGACCAATGTTTGCATGAAAACTATATGACCAAAAGATGCCAAGCACATGTGTGGGGTCCAATTGATTCAATCTTTGCTTAATGGATTCTTTTTACCAAAAACATGCTCTTGATTAGATTTTAAATCTAGATGTCCAATGTCCTAATTCCCTTTCATCCCACAAAATGCATTATGCGGAAATCGAGGAAATCAAGGCAAAGGTTTCCTAATGTTGACCTTAGTAGGAGCAAATTGAGATGAAATCCAAATGTTTAGAAGCCTCTAAGGACACGAATCCCAAGGGAAAGCAATAACATGTGAATTTGTTCAAGGATATTTGCTTCTCCTAAAGGGTTTGCAATTTTGATGATTCGTTGAATGTTGGTTTTCCAATGTTTTCGATCACACACTGTGTTTTCAAACAAGCAATGTAACATCCTAGCTCAATTGGTACATTTTTCTTGGTGGGCTTGCCTCATGCCCTTTGTAGTAGAAGAGATGACTTTACATGCAACCAAGGACAAAATATAAAGGTATGTTAAGAATGAAGTCTTAACCTCTATATTTCAACCAAGATCGGACATGGCAAGTAACTTCTTGGAATCTAAGTTCCAATGCACCACTTTGATAAACTCGTTGGATGGACTGGTTGGAAACTACAAACAAGGTTCTTAATGACACAACATCAGGGACATGGCACCTTGCGAGCGTCCAACAAGCCACTAAAGGCTTTAATCAATCCTACTAGGGGCTCTTATATGTTTTACGGTAGTACCCCATTCTGAAAGACACTGTACGGCTAAGGCCTACATATCATGAGGACTTGACAGTTTAGTCTTATCCATTTACATACCGGCTCAAATGAAAAACCGGTTGGAGTCACCTTCGAGTTCTCCTTTCGGATGTGTCTCTTAGGCAGGCCCCTCTAAAGGTAAACAATAGCGAGCAAGCACATTCGTGGTTCGATTGACCTTCGTTTAGAAACAAAGGGAGAACACATGCAATATACCTAACTCACACTCGCAAAGTGTTTTGTTCAATTTTAAAACCCAAATCCATGTGTGGAGGTAATCTTTTATGCAACTTAATGTCATCAAAAAGGCTTTTGATTCTCAAGATCGCCAGAATGTGGATACTAAAAATCTGCATTTGGTTAGTATTTCAAAACCAAGCTAATAATCAACATCCATATGAAATAAATCAACATGCTTCATGATGCAATCAAAACAACAAAAGATTAGATAAACTAGTTGAAAGCATACAACAAAACATGAAGAAAATAATATCTCATATTGGATTGGTGCTTCTATGGAAAGAAGCCCTTTCCCAATCTTTGCTTAAGCTCCATGATATGAAAATGATATGTTGATGATCAAGATGATGGATGGGAAAAATCAGTTCTCTTGAAGAGAGTGACTTTACATGAGTGATTGTGGAGGAGTTTGATCAAGTATGATGATCTCTATTTGTAGATTTTCAAATGCTAATTCCAAACATGGAGGATGTGGGACAAAGATTGGTCCAATGAGAAGAGGCCACTTGTCAACTTGTGAGTGGTTGATGCATGTGCAAGATTTGGGAAATGTGCTTAAGAGTGGGAAATTTCAAATTCAAATTTGAGAGTTAATGCTTGGTTTGACCTTTGCAAGGGGACATGTAAGACCTATTAAATGCCTTGTCGGATGTACCTTTCAACTTGCTTTTGAATTCAAATTTGAGGGAAGATGCCATGTTGAGTGAAAATGCTGATTTAATAAATCAATAAATTGATTTATTGGTGCAAGTTGCAAAATCTAGAGAATGCAAGTGGTTAGGATTAGTATTTGATCATTGTTAGATTAGCTTAATGATGATTAGGTGAGTTTGACTTTCATGACTTAAATATTTGATTTATTTAAATCAGAAAAGGATGAAATATGGATTATGATTTTATTAAATGGATGTTTGATTTATTTGATTAAAAGGTTGATGATAATGTTTATTTAATTTTGAATGAATGACCTTAGGAGATGGAAATTAATGAGATTACCTGATGAATGGATGAAGGTGAACTTGATTCACTGATGAATGGACTTAATGTGAAACCTAGTTTACTTGATGAATGAACCTGATTGAATGCATAGTGTTAATTTTGCGTGTCTATACATATTAAATTGGCTTAAATGACTCTTGTACGCAATGGTGTACAACAATCCAAAATCCCTCATAATGAATTTACACCTTACACAGTTTGCTTATTTGAGCATAGGTAAATAGAGAGAGTAATAGCTGAGTATTCACTACTCAAAAGAGTTTGAACAGAGGCAGGGTTTCATTTCTGTATAGAATCCCCCATCCCAGTTTTTCTAAGATCACCTTGGATTCGTTTCACTGAGTGAGGTTTCATTTACTGAATGAACACTTAGTGCAGATGAAGAAGTCTCAAATGTCTACGATGATGTTCCCTTCTCAACTTCCTCAACCCCTGAGTTTGAATTTGATATTAATTTTAAAGCATGGCTCTCACTACTATTTACGAAAGCAGACTTTGTTAGATTTGGTAGCGTCACTAAACTGCTTGAGAGCATCATAATAACATTAGAGATGGGTGGACGAAGTGTCACATTAGCTTGAACACATAGAAGCCCAACATGAATGCATCTAAATGCTTGCTCCTTAGGGCATCTTTATGATACTGTTGAATCTACTACACTCATAATATTTCCCCCTTTGTAAAGTCTCTAGGCCTACATCACACATTATCAATTTAATAAATTTGGGGAAAAAACATCACCAAAGAGAAAATGAAAGATGGGAAACTGAGTCCTTATGCATGGATTCTAATAAATTTTGCATCCTTTGGGCTAAATGGCTCTCTGTGCTTTTCCTTCCACTAACAATCTCAAGCAGTAGCATGCCAAAGCTATAAATGTCAGCTTTAACAAAAAGTTGTCCTAGCATTGCATACTCTGGAGCCATGTAACCACTATAGTGAGCACTACATCAGTATTCACTCATTTAGAAAACCTATTGAATGCATCTACAAAACCTTTAACTATCATCAATTTAAATCTAAAATGTTACACAAAACATCTCATGATACTTACTATGTGCCTGCAACTCGTGTTTGTATATGCATCCCATCTTCAACAAAAAGTTTAGTGAGGCCAAAGTCAACTATCTATGGATTGAGTTTATCATCAAGCAAAATATTAGTTTCCTTAATATCTTTGTGAATAATTCTCATCCGTGAATCCTCGTGCAGATAAAGAAGGCCATGGGCAATTCCAATAATAATGTTATAACACTTTTCCCAATCTAGCTGTCTACACTTTTCTGGATCTGCAACCCCAATACTAAAACATTATCTCATTTTTTTGAAACAAGATCTATAAAACTGAAGAGAAAATAAAAATCCAAACATAAATTACCGAAAAGAAAGGTATTGAGGCTCTTGTTGGGTAAATACGTTGAACATTGTAGCTCAGATGGTGTTCTAGCTTAGGCGTTGATCTCTAGCAAGCTAGGAACACATGATTATTAATCTCTCTTCTAGAAGTGGTTAGTTGAGCTCATAAACACTGGATAGATTATTGGCGTTGATGTGGATGGTAGTAGATTGAATCTCCACCATTAATTCTAGGTCAGTAATCTCTTAGATAGAGTTTTGTGTGAGATCGGAGTAGAGTAGAGAGAGGTTTCTGTTGGGTTGTTCAGAGTAGATTGAGAGTGTTAGAAATGTAAAGTGTGTATACTCTGTTAATTTGTTGAAGTTGAATAATAAAGAAGCTCTCCATTCTACTGGTTTTCCCGCAAGGGTTTTTTCAGGGGTTTATACCCAAAAACATCTGTGTTAATTTGTGTTCGATTTTCTATTTTCGCTATGTGTGTTTTGTAGTAGTTAAGTGCTCAGTATATTTTAGTTTCGTATATCAAAACTAAAAACTATTTCCTTGTGTTTTTTGCTCTGGGATTAATAAAATATTGGAAACTTAAATTAGGACCGGGCATTGAATTTAACATGGTATGAGAGCACTACCTCTAAAAAGAGAGGGAAACCAGACTTATCATATTTCTTCAGTTTTTCTAAGATTCACCAAAGGTCATTATGTTTGAAATCTAAGGAATAGATGGCAACTCTTAGATTCAGAGTTGAGGATAGGCTGGACAGTACATCTAACTTTGGCATCTGGAAGGAGTGTATAATGCTGGTGTTAAAAGAGTGTGGTCTGAAAGATTTCGTCGAGAAGACCATTCCTGTTCTAGTAGATCCACAACAAGTGAATGTTCACAAAAGGAATGATGCCAAGCCTAGAAAAATAATCATGGACAGGGTGAAGGACCATGTGGTTCCTCACCTAATAGGGTTGGATTCAAGGAAGAAGATGTGGGACGCCATCACACGACTCTACCAAGGGTCAAACCTCAATAGGAAAATAGTCCTAAGAGACAAACTCAGAAATACTAAGATGGCCAAGGGTGAGAGTGTAGTCTCTTACCTTACCAAGATACGGCAGGTGAAGGACAAACTAGCTACATTGGGAGACAAAGTGGATGATCCTGAGCTTGTGAAGATAGCCTTAAATGACTTCTCTAAGTGGTGGGAAATTTTTGTCAGTGTTGTAGTGGGACGAGAAAATATTCCAGACTAGGATTGACTGTGGGATGACTTCACTCAAGAGGAGATAAGGTTAAATTCTCTCAGCGGAAGCAACAATAGTCTTAAGGATGAGGAAGAAGAAAACATTGCTCTTGCAGGAAAGGGAAAGCCTAAGGAAAAAGGCAACAAGAAGACCTCTTAGGGAGAAAAAAAGAAAGATATGAGCAAGGTGAAATGTTTTGCAAGTGTCATCAAACATGAAACTTTGCTAGTCAATTTCCTAACAAAAGGACAAGAAAAAGTCTTAGACGACAACTTCAGCAGGCATTGACGAATTCTCCTCTATACTTAATGAGGATTTCTCCCTCATTACTTGCCTTTCCAGCTCAAGCACTACAACCACAAGTGTGTGGTATATTGATAGTGGTGCAACATATCATATGACGAGAGTTCGTGAATTGTTCCAGTTTCAAAGAAGAGGAGATAGACTTCGATATAGAAATGGGAAATGACTCCAGGTGCACTCCAGTTGGACGAGGGATGGTCACATTCTAGAGGGAGTCAGACAAATTTATTAACCTCACAAATGTATTGTTCATGCCAGGGATGACGAAGAACCTGATATCTATCTCAACATTACAGGACAAAGGATATGATGTATCCTTCAGAGGATAGAAGGTTTATCTGTAGCCCAGGGGTTCTCAGCAGGGATAGATGATTGGGGTCAAATCGAAGAAATTGTACAAACTACAATTCCAGTCACCCAAGGCACTGGTGAGTAGCAGCAAGGAAGTAGGGGAGTTATGGCATAGGAGGCTAGCTCACCTTCTCCTTGGAGCTCTCAAAGTACTTAAGGAGATTGTGACAGGCCTTCCCAATATAAGCACTAACCACAGTGATGTGTGCAAGGGATGTGCAATGGGGAAGTATGCAGAGACAACCTTTCCCCTTAGTGATAGTAGATCGAAGGAAATTCTAGACCTGGTGCATTCAGATGTGTGCGGCCTCATGTCCTCAACATCTTTGAATAGATATGTCTACTTTGTCACCTTCATAGATGACTTCTCTAGGAAGACCTAGATATATTTCCTGAAAATGAAAGATGAAGTCTTCAGTTGGTTCCAAGAGTTTAAAGCTCTTGTGGAGAACGCAATTGGTAGGAAAATTAAAGTGCTTCAGTCAGACAATGGAGGTGAGTAAATAGGGAAAGCTTTCAAGGAGTTTTGTGCTAAAGCGGGGATCAAGAAGGAGATGACAGTTCCCCACAATCCCCAGCAGAATGGAGTAGCAGAGCGAAAGAATAGAGCCATAGTGGGAGCAGTAAGGGCTATGTTACATATGACTAGGATCTTCCCAAGTTTCTATGGGCAGAGGCATGCAATACAAAAGTCTACATCCAGAATAGGAGTCCTCATAGGGTTTTGGGGCAATTAACTTCGGAAGATGCTTTCATGGGGAAGAAACCTGAGGTAGGACACTTCAAGATATTCAGATGTCTTGTTTATTGTCATATGCACTCTGATAAGAGGACAAAACTTCATTCCACTGCTAAAAAGGGGATCTTCGTGGGGTATAGTGAAACCTCCAAAGCATATAGAATATACATTCCAGCTTTTAAGAAAATAGTTGTTAGGAGGGATGTGTGCTTTGAGGAGGAGAAATATTTTCATAAGTTTTATGATGTACTAGTGGCTAGGGATCATCAACTGATTGTTCCGATGGAGGAAAGTGAGTCTGAGCAGGTCACAACAACAAATACTAGTACATGATCATATATAGGGACTAATACTTAGGTTCAAGAACAAGATGAGGAGCAAGAAACTCCATCCACTACATCAGTACCTCCTACAACTAAGAGAAAGAGAAGCCAAGTGGTTACTCAGACTATTTGAGATGCTCAAGATATTATGGGTGCTTCGAGGATGAGTGCTAGATAGAAGAGACCACCATAGAAGTATTTTGATTACTCGTTGACAGAGAGCCTTCCAGCTTTCAGGAAGCATTGCAACAACAAGTGTGGCAAGATGCCATGGTGGAAGAATATTCTTCCATAATTAAGAACGATGTTTGGGAGGTGGTACCTAGATCAATGTATAGGAAAGTGGTTGGGTCACGCTGGACTATAAGATCAAGCATGTTGTGGATGGCAGTGTTGATAAGTTCAAAGCTAGGTTTGTGGCAAAGGGGTTCTCTCAAAAAGAGGGAGTGGATTACAATGAAACCTTTGCCCCGATAGCTAGATATACTTCCGTCAGGGTCATGATCTCACTTGCAGCAAAGATGGGATGGGAGATCCATCAGATAGACGTCAAGATGACATTCCTTAACATAGTGATTGATAAGGAGGTATATGTTGAACATCTTGAGGGTTTTGAAGTGCATGGGAGGGATTCTCATGTGTGTGGGTTGAAGAGAGCATTGTACGGGCTTAAGTAGGCACCTAGGGCGTGGTACGAGTGCATAGACAGCTATTTGCAAGGGATGGGCTTCGTAAAGAGTGAAGCTGATTCAAACCTTTATTACATGGAAATTAGGGGAGAATCACTCATTTTGGTACTATATGTGGATGATCTTTTCTTAACAGGTTCACAGAGGCTCATAGTAGATTGCAAGAGGGATCTTGCTTTGGAGTTCAAGATGAAAGATTTGGGTCTAATGCATTACTTTCTTAGTTTGGAGGTATGGCAACGTAATGGTGAGATTTTCCTTGGTGAAGGGAAATACATAGTTGAGATTTTAAAGAAATTCAGGATGCAGGACTGTAAGCCGTTGTCTACACCCATGGAAATGAATTGGAAGAAGGTAGACACTTCCAGGCAGGAGGTAATAGACTCTACCTTATACAGGTAGCTCATTGGCTCTCTTATGTATCTAGTTAACACAAGGCTAGGCATTTTCTTTGTAGTCAACACTATCAGCCAGTTCATGATTGAACCGAGACAAGCACATTGGATGACAACAAAGCATGTTTTGAGATATCTTCATGGCATAGTCGAGTATGGTTTGAAGTATAACCAGGGAGGAGGAGTGAAGTTGCTAGGTTTCACAGATGCAGATTGGGTTGGTAGTGCGATGGACAGGAAGAGCACTTTAGAGTGTTGTTTCAGCCTAGGATCAAGAGTCATCTCTTGGTTCAGTAGAAAAGAAAAATTAGTGGCACTGAGTTCTGCAGAAGTAGAATACATGGCAACAAGCTTGGCAGTGTGCGAGGCCATTTGGCTTTGAAAGTTGCTAGTAGTAGTATTCAGTCAGGAGCTAGATCCAACGATAATTCATTGTGATAATCAAAGTTGCATCAAGCTCTCTAAGAATCCTATATTCCATGATTGGTCAAAGCACATCGACATTCAGTATCACTTCATTCAGGATTGTGTACAGAGGGGAGCGGTCCAGCTACAATATGTGAATACTGATGAACAGGTAGTCGACATTTTGACAAAGGCCTTATTAAAAGGCACATTTTTCTTCTACAGGGATAAATTGGGTGTTAGAGAGAACACCTTCCTCGCTAAAAGGGAGTGTTGAATATTGTAGCTCAGATGGTGTTCTAGCTTAGGCGTTGATCTCTAGCAAGCTAGGAACACATGATTATTAATCTCTCTTCTAGAAGTGGTAGTTGAGCTCATAAACACTGGATAGATTATTGTCGTTGATGTGGATGGTAGTAGATTGAATCTCCACCATTAATTCTAGGTCAGTAATCTCTTAGATAGAGTTCTGTGTGAGATCGGAGTAGAGCAAAGAGAGGTTTCTATTGGGTTGTTCAGAAAAGATTGAGAGTGTCAGAAAGGTAAAGTGTGTATACTCTGTTAATTTGCCAAAGCTGAATAATAAAGAAGCTTTCTGTTCTATTGGTTTTCCCACAAGGATTTTTCCAGGGGTTTATACCCAAAAGCATCTATGTTAATTTGTGTTTGGTTTTCTATTTCTGCTGTGTGTGTTTTGCAATAGTTAAGTGCTCAGTATATTTTAGTTTCGAATATCATAACTGAAAAACAGTTTTCTTGTGTTTTTTACTCTGGGATTAATAAAATACTCGAAACTTAAATTAGGAATGGACATTGAATTTAAAGAATACTCATAAACAAGCATCCTTTCATCTCCCTCAGCGCAACATCCAAATAGCTTCACAAGGTTTCGGTGCTAGACATTGGCTACAAGCTTTACTTCGTTCATAAATTCTTCCGTACCTTGTTGAGACTTTGCAGACAATTTTTTCACCACTATTTGCTTTCCGTCCTTAGTTTTTCCTTGGAAGATTGAAACAAAATTAGAACTATCCATGTCTATCCAAACAGACTTCTTGATCCATGTGAAGAGGATTCCTTCAGGTCAAGGATATGGTATAGTCCCACCTGGTATACCGCACCGAAACCTCCCTCTCCAAGTTTATTATTGTCATGAAAATTTTCAGTAACTTTTGCAAGTTCCTCGAAGCTGAAGATAAAAGGTTGTTCCTGTTGAAGTAACCCGGATTGAGGAGAAAATCTATTCCTCTCTGTAACATCAGAAAAGCGGGTAAGATTAAGAGGATCGAAAGTGACATTAAAACAAGAACCAGAGATTAAAATCGGAAGGAGCACCTTCGAAATGGGTAGCTGGAATTAGTGGCCTCCCCAAAATGGCAGATTTCACTTTTTTTCTCATAGCAATTAAACAAATGAATATGACCAGAACCATGCCTACCACAAGCCCCACTATTATCGGTACTGTTTTTGAAGATTTTTCTGCGGGAAAAATCTTTATTGTTATTTAATGAAATTGAAGAGATCGGAATCCTTTTAAACAACTATATCTAACAAACATATTCAGGGGAATATTTGAAGAAAACCTCAAATTAAGTGGGCAGAGATAGTACTTGATTTCGCCTGGGAAGTTGGCTGAGCAGGAGCGTGGGCTACGGGCGGAGATCTGGATGTGGATGTTGGAGATGGTGGTCAAGCCTCAGGCGAGGGCGAGGGTGATGTCTCCCCAAATTCAACAAAAGGCTATATGTCAAGTCTCACTGTGCAGCTTCCTGACAAAGCCTGAGCTCCTTGATTTGAAGAACAGCACTGCTCCAACTGTTGCCTTGCTTTAAACAAACAGGATCTACAATCCTTGATGGATATATCTTTCCAGCACTGAACTAAACCGTATATCTTATCAGAAGTTGCAGAAGTTGAATAATTGACCGACCCAAAAGCAAATAGCTTATTCTCAGGGATGTAAGCTTTATCAGACAAATTCGAAAGAAGAGCAGAGGTCGTGGACTTGAAATCCTGCGTATTTCTTGTCACACTCTTCTCGTTCGCCAGGAGAGTAAAGTTGGTATCTAATGTTGAAATGAAACTGGAGTTGTCATAGCGCAAGAAGCAGTAATTTATCCACACTCGCCCACCTATGTCGTTGGTACGAAGTTCCTGAATAGTGTTATTTGCTTCCTTTGCACAATTTGAGCATTTCGCTGCTGATATATTAACCATACACTGTAGCAGCCCATAGACTTCATTGGGAGATTGGCCACGGGAAGAGGTGTTAAACCCTGAACTTTGAGGTGCATTACGAGACAGATCATTTAGAACTCGATTTAAGTTTGTGGAATATGTACTGCCCTCTGTGTAAGTCGAGCTATTATCGCAGATAGACCATCGATACTCACAGAGGACTAAAGGGAAAATCATCAGAAAGAGCAAAGGAAGAAAAATTGTTCCTTCGCAAAGTTTGGGGAAGGAAGACTTGGGCCTCATCTTCTTCTGCGTTCACAAAAGCCTCAAACATAACTACACATATATGCGCAAGATCGCAGTAGTTGGGTGACTTTGACCAACGACAATGGCATTTCGGCTTAGTCGGGAAAAAATAGTCACGGGCAAGTCATGAGGTTGCGCAGATGTAAGTAGCAGCAGTACACTGTTCCCTTGTGAGGGGACTGGTGTACCGGACGGTCTCCAAGCACTCTAGAATCGAATTGTCTATGCAGCATACAAAAGCACCAGCATTTATTAATTAATTAAAAATAAAGAATGCATTGTATCTTTATTTTTAATTAATTAATAAATGCAGTCAAAAGAAGTTTTGGGAAATTATAAATAACAGTTAATGTGATTGTTTTTGGTCATTATAAATATTTTAAAGTATATATATAAAAAGGAGAAAGCTAACTCCTAGACAAAAAAGTACCTATGTATTTAACATTATAGCATCCCATCCCATCCCATCCCACATGCTGGACAAAAAAACACCGCCGGAAAGACTGATGAACGGAGCTGACGGAGACAGAAGTTTCAAACGGACGGACGGCGTTCCAGAAGTTTTAAAAAGAGCGGCAACTTTTAAAAGCGGGATATTTGAAATTTAAAATGGTCGTATATCCCGTGCACATTCCGGAAACACATTTTTCAGCAGGAAGGAAGCAAGCAGGGAGGAATATGGCGCGCTGCATCTGCGATGGAGACAGGGAATACTTGTCAGTCGCGCCTTGTCTATGCATCCACATTTTGCATACATATCTATCCAAGCAGTTGTGACCACAACATTTGACAACATGTCTCCATCGTGTACGCTTTATGTAAGTTTTAAACAAGCAGAGAAAACATAAAATAGAAGAAAGAAATTGGAGACAAAATACAACAAACACAATATTTACGTGGTTCACCAAAACTGGTTACATCCACGGTAAATCAGGGAATAATCTCTATTAACCAATATCCAAATCTACAGTACATTATGGACTGCACACATATATTTATACACAGTTCTTCGATATGAAGAGATGGGAGAATACGAATGGTCATGTGACCGTTAGGCTTCACATCCCACCAATCTCCCCATGAAGTCCAACCGACATAGCCATGCACTGTGTCATCCATGCATTTCCAATCTTATCTTCACATCGCAATCAGGCATGAAGTTTTTAATTTTGCCAAATATTGTTCACGAACACACCGAATTAGTCTTCTCCAGGACAAATCGGATAGAACAAAGGTAAACACAAAAGCATCCTCTTGGTCTTCATCTCCATCTTCAATATGACGGGGCTCAACTTTTCCAGGCCTGGGGCTGGGAACGTCATCAAATCCCTTTTCCGTCATCTCTAGAGCAACTCGTGCAGCATCATCAATCAAGCCCTTGGTAGCACAACTCACTACCACACTGGAATAACTATTATGATCCACCCCTCTTTGCTGCATAAGGATCAATGTATTCGTGGCAAGACCAGTCTCTTCAATCCTTTCCATATTCTCAAGGAGGCAATTGTAGTAAACATGCTTAGGCGGCAAGATCTTATGAACAAGTTCAGTAGTCATTGAAAAACACTTGTGTTTGCACAAATCCTCAATAAAGCCAAACACAGTAAGATCCAGAGGCACCAAGCCTTTCTTAAACATGTTTTGCACAAACATAACAGCTCCTTCATCCATTTTCTCTAGGCACGTCCTTTTAATTATGGCGACATATGTAAATTCATTGGGCTCGCAGCCTGGCCTAACTTTGGACTCCACGAACAGATCCACCGCTTCATTTATTTTCTTCTCTGCACATAGGGCAAAAATGAGGTAAAAATATGTGTGCGTACTGAGAGGAATTCCCTTCATTTCCATACATTTCTTGAGTTCAAAGGCGTCATCCAGAAATCCGCTAAGCCCGCAGCCATAGACGAGAGACAATCTGGCCGCTACCCGGTTTGTCTCCACAACAGCAGTGACTTGACTGTCCATGGACCGCAGTAATTCTGCCAGCTCGGACCACGAGATCTTGCTGTCTACATTAACATCGAATTTCTTGAAAAACTCTTCCAGTTCGTGGATGCTCTGTTCCATAGGCCCTTCGCCCGAGCAAGCTGAAACAGATCCGTCCGTTGACGAAGCTCCAAATCCCGGCCACATATCTGGCCTTGGAATGCCTAGACTCATACCAGGCTGTACTCTTCCTATATCCAATCCTCCAAAAGTTGCAGGTGTTGGAACAACACCCTTGCCATTTAAATTATCAATATTTTTAGTACTTAGAAGCTGGGGTGCTTCAGGAAATTCCTTTGCCAATCGGTTTTGGTCGACTCCTAATATCATTATCCTGTTTCTACCACTAACTGCAAAATCTTCCAACTCCACTCCTGTATTTTCATCTGCGAAGGCTTTCAAAGCCTTTTCCACAGCTGCAATAGCCCCAAATTCTCCCCCCAGTTCAATCAGGGTATTCTTCTTAGCAGGAGTACAATATCCATTTTCCAATTTCCTGAGGATTGCAGTAGAATCAAGGGGCACAAATGGTGTGCGCTCAAGTAAAATCGCAGCAACCATAACTTTAACAATATGAAGAGCTCTAGGATGCAAAGCATTGCCCTCATTGCCGCCTTCTCTGTCCTCAATTATGGATTGAACTTGCAGCGATTGAAGTTTAAAAGCCCGCGTTGCTTTATCTCCAATAAGCAGCGTAGATTCAAATGAATGCTTTGTATTACTTTGTAGAGCCTGCGCAGGGGCAGATAAAGGGTGCGCACTAAGTAGTGGAGGCAAGGCATTAAAAAACATTCTGCTCATCACCACCCGCGGCTCATGTGTGCATTTCATCTCCCCTCTGTCATCCTCTGCTGTTACCAGCCGGTGGCGCTTCTCTTTCCATCCATCCCCATCTCTATCTCGTCGTTTGAGAGGGTATTTTCTTTCCTTCTTCTCCATGCGAAGACACACCGATTCTCGCATCTCCAATTTGCCTCCAAGACTCTTCAACTTCTTGCGTTGATGACGTTGCTTCCCGAAATAAGTATCCAACTCTCTGTGGCGCTTGCCGTTTATCTTGTCCATGCCGTCACAAGGCGTCTTGGGACCCGACAGACCGTTTCTCTAGTCGATGCACATTTTCACCACAGCTAGAGTACCTTGGCCGTTACAGTTGCCATTTCCATACACAACACATGACGATTGAGCTTCCTCTTCAGCTGCTGAAGAAAATTTGTCAATTTTTTCTTCTCCTGTGGAAAATACATGACAGCTCTGTGCATTATCTTTTGCTTGCACAGAAAGACCGACTCCTAAAGCGATCGAGTAGTCAGGCTTGCTTTTCTGCGCCGCATATGGGATCTTTTTCTTCGCCATTACTGACTGTCAACTCTTGCAGTGCTTCCTCGGCTTCACTCGCACCTGCCCTGCACAAGTCACTTTCAGAGATGCTTCCTCCACATCTTCAAACAGCTCTTCCATAGCTGTCACCTTTGATTCTTCCTTCGCCTCTGTGATTATGGCAACGACAGATTCTTCAACCTTGCGCTCCTCTTTCACAACCGGGTGGACGGACTCCACTATAACAATGTCTTCATCGACCTCTTCATCCGAGGTTCGAACCAGGACCTCCGCCTGCACATCTTTTTCCTCATAAATGTTGACACCCAGCTTCAACATCCTATGAATTCTAGAAGCAAAGGTATTTGGATCATCGAGGCAGAAGTTAGAAGTGAGAAAAACCATTTCATAGATGAGCAATACCAGGTCCTTTACAGACTTGCCACTCTTATCTACCTCTGCCCTCTTTCGCAACTCCTCCATGATGTCTTTCCTATGTTGTGCATCATTTGTGCGTTCAAGAAGTGCTCTAAACTCAATTTTGAGATCTAAAAACTCTACTGGTTCAGATTCAACTCCAAACCCAACATCCTTCTCCTCTTCAGCCGAATCCTCTTTATTTTGCCAGCCATCCCACCAATGTACACGACGTTTCATTTTAGCTGTCACTTGCACATCACTTTCTAAATTGTCAAGAAATTCTTCAATGACTAAATTGGCTTCATCATCTTCTTCCATCTCTGCTCAACCTCACCAAGCTCTGATACCAATTGTAAGTTTTAAACAAGCAGAGAAAACATAAAACAAAAGAAAGAAATTGGAGACAAAATACAATAAACACAATATTTACGTGGTTCACCAAAACTGGTTACATCCACGGGAAAGCAGGGAATAATCTCTATTAACCAATATCCAAATCTACATTACATCATGGACTGCACACATATATTTATACACAGCTCTTCGATATGAAGAGATGGGAGAATACGAACGGTCATGTGACCGTTGGACTTCACATCCCAACACTTTAATGGGTGTCCATACCCTGTTTCAAAGCTTCCATTTTGGCACAAGCAGGGTGATGCTGGAAGAGGTTGCAGAATCTGGCGTTATACCTGCCAAATACACCAGCCTGTGTAGAAATCTTGAGGTAAGTCATTAGCCATGGTTTCAGGGAGTTTTTTTTATTTGCTTTTTTTCCCCGAGTAGTTTTAGCTACCCCTGGTTCACATCTTATAGAAAAAATGTTCATGAATACTTTTATGGAAAATACGTTGCAGCTTTCGAAATATCAATAAGACTTTATGCATGCATGTGAGGAGACCTACTCCTGCTCATGTGGTTAAGATGGATGGCGACGACAAACGCAGTGACGATGACAAAGAAAATGAAGAGAGCAGAAAACTGTGTAATGTGGAAGAAGCTACGACCAATTCCATGAGTAGAGCGATAGACCAAAATGTGGCTCCTCAAGAAGCATGTTTTGTTTTGCCACGATGCAAATCGGAGCCGCTAAGAGCCTCTGTAAAACTTGTACCTGAAGCCTGCTTTTGGAAGCCCCGGAATCTGGAAATTCCTTCATTTATCATCAGAGGATCTCTAGATATTGGAACACATCAGGCTTAGTGCGTGAGTTTTCTACAATTCATTGTCGTACATCTTTCAATGCCCGAAAGAGCACACCCTGTTACATGATTTTTGTAGAGAATTTGTATAATGAGCTCAATCTTATGGTAACACTGTCTTTGATTTTCCAAATAGTATGGGGTTTGTAAAGTCCAGGGCTTCCTCTCTTGAACTCTTCATAGAAGCAATTTTTTTAAAAGAGGAAGAACATTGTTCACTAGTATTAGGCTCTGCTGTTTCCTAGTATTCACAAATGTAAAAGCTCTGTTTGGGAGAAAGAAAATTAGCTAGGTTTTCCTGCAAAGTGTTCCTGCCTTTGTTCTTCAAGATGAAAATTCATCTGTCCGGAGCGTATCCTACTAGGATTGTTCACCATTGGCATAAGCTCTGCTATAAATATTATGAAATGTCAGCCAATATTGTATTGTTCCTGGACCTTCAAATCCTTGCATTTTTTTCTGCCGTGGCAAGAAAATAGCTTTCAGAGAAATCTTTTGACAAATTCGTTGTGACCAGCAATACTCTGATAAATTCATCTTTTTATCTCAAATGTAGTTTGAAGTCGTATTCCCTGGATGCAACCTCTCCATATTGTAGTTATTAATTTGTGTTTTTGTTTAATAAAGCTTGATGGCTTTTCACGATATACAACAGTAATTAATGAGGCATCACTTGGTGGAGTTGTTCACTCACGGTATAGAAATATTATTCTGTTTTCTTAATTTGAATATTTGTAGATTAAAGTCTGTAAAAGGATTTTTCTATATGATCCATTTTTTTGTGGTGTATTTTATGATCCATGAAAGAAAAATAGGATCCAAAACAAATGAAGAAGAAAAGCTTATATTCATGAACTGTAGAAATTTTATGGCATTTTCTTTATACAAGATATTCAAAGTTGAAAGCATTGATTGATAGATAGCATAATGAATCATACATTCACACAGATCTTCAAATAAGATACAGTAAAATGTTTGTATATGCTCATTTTAATTCTTACTTCATAATTACGTCAAAGGCTTTCTCTGGGAGAGAGTAAGCTACTCTCGTGGATCAAGAGCTCCAAATTCAGAAAGTGAGTATTGGTGTAGAGAGTAGACTTATAAATAGAAAGTGAGTAGCATGATCAGAGAAGACACTTCATAAAGTGATCTATGTGACTGGAGGAGATGTTATATATTTCAATTTTCAAAGCCTATGGTTACAATTATGAATCTTTGATTATATTTGTTTGTGGTTTGTAGTGATAATGTCATATTTTATAGAACCCAACACAAAATGCCTTGAAATTTACCACAACATAACAACATTATTAACACTATTACTTGTCGTTATTGCATGATGATTTATCTTGCAACCATAACCCTTCTAACGTTTTGTGGGACTGGCTTGCTTCAACATATTTACTTGACTATCTGATAATTAATTGGGTAGTGATGATTAGTTTATTTGTTATAATCCAAAGTTGTCTATAGATTGATTGATTGATTTCTTTCTTTTTAAAGAACCCAACACAAAATGCCTTGAAATTTTCTTGTGGTTTGTAGTGTTAATGTCTAATGTTATATATTTGGATTATATTTGCTTGTGGTTTGTAGTGATAATGTCATATTTTATAGAACCCAACACAACATGCCTTGAAATTTACCACAACATAACACCACTATAAACACTGTTACTTGTCATTATTGCATGATGATTTATCTTGCAACCATAACCCTTCTAACATTTTGTGGGATTGGCTTGCTTCAACATATTTACTTGACTGTCTGATAATTAATTGGGTAGTGATGATTAGTTTATTTGTTATAATCCAAAGTTGTCTACAAATTGATTGATTGATTTTTCTTTTTAAAGAACCCAACACAAAATGCCTTGAAATTTGCTTGTGGTTTGTAGTGATAATGTCTAATGTTATATATTTGGATTATATTTGTTTGTGGTTTGTAGTGATAATGTCATATTTTATAGAACCCAACACAAAATGCCTTGAAATTTACCACAGCATAACAACACTAGAAAAATTGTTACTTATCGTTATTGCATGATGATTTATCTTGCAACCATAACCCTTCTAACGTTTTGTGGGATTGGCTTGCTTCAACATATTTACTTGACTATCTGATAAGTAATTGGGTAGTGATGATTAGTTTATTTTTTATAATCTAAAGTTGTCTATAGATTGATTGATTGATTTCTTTCTTTTTAAACAACCCAACACAAGCAAATAAACACAAAATGCCTTGAGGAGATGTTATATATAGAAAGTGAGTAGCATGATTAGATAAGACACTTCATAAAGTGATCTATGTGACTGGAGGAGATGTTATATATTTCAATTTTCAAAGCTTATGGTTACAATTATGAATCTGTGATTGAAAGCCTTTTATTCAGCTATATAAATTTGATGTGGATTTTGGATGTCTTAATAGGTTGGTACTCCAATTTGGACAAAGGGAGTAGACTTCACACTTGAAAGCATTCACAATATAAAGAAAGCTTTGCCTGAGATTTGAGAGGAAAGTGAGGACTCCAAAAATTTTGAGTGCTCAGGAAGAGTAGTTGCTACTGAAATTGTTGTAAATGCATAAAATATCTCATTGTAGAGAATGTAGAACTATTATTTAGGGTTTTTGTCTTCCTAAATATAGGACCATCTTCCTCATTTCTATGATCTTGAATTGGATAAAATCTTTGGGGATGACAACCCTTCCATGTATCATAGATTTTTACATCTAATCTATGTATAGTTGATGTTATCAATAGATAAACTTTTTGTGTACAAAATTTTATCCTCTTAAAGAATAGATCAAAATTTTTTTGCCCAATCTACTTTATGCACTAGTATCCAAAGTATTACAAAGAAATTGAAATTCTAAAATGTTGGATTCACAAGATAGCAGTAATTTTTAATTTTTTGCATCATCCTCAAAATATACAAATATGCACTCAAAACATACCTAGATGGTTATAAATCACCTAAAGTATTAATAAGATGTGTATACTTTAACACAAAGTCTATGTAATAGGTAGGCAATAACATTTGTATTATTGATGAAAGATGTGCCACAAATTTTTTGGGTTCATCTACCAAATTAATGTCATCATCATATGAACAAGGGGCGCATCATTAGAATATAGTGAGGATGCATTGTCCCCTATTAGTTATTTCTAGACATCTTACATTCTAACGATGTCCCCTGTCCACTTTTCCTACACAAGGGACAGTGTGTTTTCTAACACTACAAACAATGTGAGCATTTTTTTGTTCCAATCATATCAAGAAAGTGAAATGTCATTTTTATTGTAACCAAAGAGTTGTTCTAAAACTTGAAGGTGGACTTCATTACATAACTGACAAGGGACAATGTGTTTTCCAACATTGCAAATTCATAAGGAAATAATTGACAAGGGACAGTGCTTTCCAACACTGCAAATAATGTGAGCATTTTTTGTTCCCTGTTGGAAAACACACTGTCCCCTATTGGAAAAGACATTGTCCCCTACTAGTTATTTCTAATGTTGGAAAACACATTGTCCCCTGTTGGAAAACACACTATCCCCTGTGAATTATTTCCAATGTTGGAAAACACACTGTCCCCTGTTAGTTATTTCTAGACATGTTACATTCTAATGATGTCCCCTATCCACTTTTCCTACACATGGGATAGTGTGTTTTCCAACACTACAAACAATGTGAGCATTTTTTTGTTCCAATCATATCAAGAAAGTGAAAAATACATTGTCCCCTTTTAGTTATTTCCAATGTTGGAAAGTGGAAAACGCACTGTCCCCTGTTAGTTATTTCTAGACATCTTAATTCTAATGATGTCCCCTGTCCAGTTTTTCTACATAGGGGACAGTGTGTTTTCCAACACTGCAAACAATGTGACCATTTTTTTCTTCCAATCATATCAAGAAAGTGAAATGTCATTTTTACTCTAACCAAAGAGTTGTTCTAAAATTTGAAGGTGGACTTCATTACATAACTGACAAGGGACAATGTGTTTTCCAACACTGCAAACAATGTGACCATTTTTTTCTTCCAATCATATCAAGAAAGTGAAATGTCATTTTTACTCTAACCAAAGAGTTGTTCTAAAATTTGAAGGTGGACTTCATTACATAACTGACAAGGGACAGTGTGTTTTCCAACACTGCAAATTCATAAGGAAATAATTGAGAAGGGACAGTGTGTTTTCTAACATTGCAAATAATGTGAGCATTTTTTTGTTCCCTATTGGAAAACACACTATCCCCTGTTGGAAAACACACTGTCTCTTGTTGGAAAACACACTGTCCCCTATTGAAAAATACATTGTCCCCTACTGGAAAACACACTGTCCCCTGTTAGTTATTTCCAATGTTGGAAAACACACTATCCCATATTGGAAAACACATTGTCCCCTGTTAGTTATTTCCAATGTTGAGGTAGGTAGAGAGAGGCAAGGTTGAAGGAATAGAGGGAGAGGTAGATAGAGAGAGTGAGGAAAAGATGCAACACAAATTCTTCCTCATCTCCATTGCTCTTACCTGTTAACACCCCCTACTATTCATTGTCATGATCTTCTAACATTCTTTCATATCTTTTACTAGAATCTTTAGATCAACCGCTCCCTCATCAACCCTTAGGATAGAAACATCCCTTTCTTGGATAGAGTTTTCAATGTCTTGAATACTTTTATGTAGCTTTGTAGCCATTTTTTCTCAGCTTTGAGAGTGTCTTTACGATTAGAGAATGTAGACGTTATTTCTTTTAACAAGTTATTCACAAGACTTGTCTACCTTTTTAGATAATCCTTTCATGTCTCCACCCAATTTTGATTCTCTTTTTTTGCACTTAGATCTGATTTTTCCTTTTCCTTGTCATCTATTTCCAATTGTATTTGTTCCATGGAATTCTTAAGTTCATTTGTTCAACTCCACTTATAGCATCATCTCTCACATTCTTTACTTGCACAAATTCATATGCAATACAAAAGCTCTTGACTTTATCCACTTCTACATTTCCATTTACCCATTGCACATACTACATATGCACCTTCCTCAACATCTCAAGAGTGGGAAGAATCTCTTAAGTCAATACACTATCTATCTCATTCACTTTGGTCTACTTCTTCAGATTCCTTTTCCATTTCAACTTCTCAAGAGAAGGAAGAATCTCTTAAGTAAATACATTATGTGTTATCATTCTTCCAAACCATATGTCACCATCCCCTTCCATTATGCTAGCTCAAAAACATTATCCCTATCCCTATCCAAAAACATTATCCCTATCCAAGTCCTTGAAGATATAAATCCGATTTGGGTGCCTATGTCCCATAATCCACCATCACATCTCCCCCTCCTACTAAGTCTATTTTGGGTCCTTCTATGGTCCATCCTACCATACCACCCCTATCTCCCTCCTTCCCTCTCTTCCTCACACACACCCTTACCTCTCTTCCTACACCTCCCCCTTTCCCTCTTTTCCCTCCCTCCCTATCTCTATCTCCACTCACCCTCTCCCTCTCTACCTACCTTTCCCTTAATCCATCCAATCCCACCTCTCTACCTCTCTACTTCTCTCTACTTACCTCTCCATGTCTCCCTTATTTCCTCTCTCTCCCTTTATCCCTCCCATGCTACCTCGCTAGACCTCTCCCTCCCCCCATTCCTCTATAATTTTCTCTTTCACTCCTCTCTCACCATCCCTCCTAACCTTCCTTCATAGTACACACTTCACATTGTACATGTTGCTTCATATAAGAAATTTCTCAATGTCAACAACCAATATTTTCTCATTATGCAAATTGATTCATATAATTAGTAGGGATTTCATAGGGTATCCTTCATAGTAGGTACTAGAATATGAAAGTAGAAAGAGTGAGGGGAGATAGGGAAATGAGAGAGGGGAGGGGAGAGATAAGTAGATAGAGAGGGGAAGTTGGCGAGGAGAGATAGGTAGAAAGAGAAGTGGGGTGGGCTGTATTGAGGGGATGGTAGGTAGAGATGGAGAGGGTGAGTGGAGAGAGAGAGAGAGGAAGGGAGGTAGGTAGAGCTTGATGTGTTTCTTATTTGAGTGCTTATACATTTAAAATCATGCAAATCATGGACACATCAAGGGATTTCAATGGTATTGGGTGAAATTTTTATTTAGGTTTGAATATAATTTTTGTCTAACCTAGATGGTTTATTAATATGGCTAGTAATTAAATTAATTTGAGTTTATTAATATGGATAGTAATTAAATTAATTTGAATTTTATTTTTGTTCAATAATCTTTGAGTTCATTTGTTCAACTCCACTTATAGAATCATCTCTCACTTTCTCTTCTTGCACAATTTCATGTATGTATTACAAAACCTCTTGACTTTATCCACTTTTGTATTGCCATTTTCCCATTGCACATACTGCACTTTTATCCACTTCTGTGTGTGTTTGTGAGGGAGAGAGAGGGGGGAGGAGGAAGATAGGAAGTGGTAGGTGGGAGGGATAGAGGGAGGGAAGAAAGAGAGAAGGAGGGAGATAGGAAGTTGTAGGGTGGGAGGGATAGAAGAACCCAAAATGGACTTAGTAGGAGGGGGAGATGTGATGGTGGATTGTGGGAAATAGGAACCAAAATATGTATAACATTAATCAATTGAGCCTTCTTCAAATTTTTAATTAATCAATTATAGTGTAAATATGGACAATGTTAATCATTTATAGTTTCATCAGTTTCATGTAGTAGTTAGTTCTATCAATCCAATAACTTACTTTATTTGAGTTTTTTTGTATTGCATTCATCTTCATCACAATCTCCTTATGTACCTTCTCTTGCACTATGCGGTAAATTTAATTACTTGTCATTCCTATCTCACTCTCATATCTATTATCATGAAGGATTTTTTAAATAACATGCACTAGAACCTTGTACCTAGTCTTTATGTTTTAGGGGAGGTGAGAATTTTATGAAAGCATTGGTTTCATCAATGAGATATGAGAGATGATACTATAAGTGGAGTTGTACAAATGAAGTTAAAGATAGAGGTAGGAATAGAAAGAGGCAAGGAGTTCCATGTTGAATATGAAGTATAATTTCAAGTATTGAGGGAGGTCGAGTATAAAGGCATTTTTACTAGCTTGTGGAGAATGGTTTATGTAAGGATCATAGTTCAAAGGCTTAATATTTTGATGTGGTCCCTTATATCAAAGTTCTTATGAATATAAAACCAAATTTGTCACCAACATAAAACATGTGAGGTTTGTGGTGAATTATGTGTCACTCTCTATATTTCTATTATTATAATGTAAGAATCTATTGAACCTATTGGTACATACACTTTATGCTCCCAAAAAATTCATGTGCCTTGTCAATTTTTTTTTCATGAGTGTCTAACTCCAATGTGGATGGTCATCCATGGTAGGATGTGTCAATAAATGTCTTATGTTGGAACCCAAGACATGTCTATAAAGAACTACGCAATGTAGAACTATGAATACCTACAATGAAATAATGTTATATGTAGAGGATGGTATCATCCTTAGTGTGTGATTGCACAACATAGTATACATGAAATTGATGTACAAGAATGTATTTGACCCTCTCCATTTGGTTTCTTATTTACAAATGAAAGCCTATAGACCAGTTCCTTTATGTATTTAACATGGTCCACAATGTCTACAAAAAGTAAAAAAATCATGGATCATAGTCATAAATAATGGATGTTGGTAAACCAAAATTGACCCAAATATGAGTGAAGAAAAGACAAAATAAATTTATCATGGTGATATTTTTACGCATGTGATATGATGGACATCATGGAGAACCCATCTACCATAATGCATATTTACTCATGTTGGTGATTTTTTGTAGGTATTATGTTCAAGAAATCCATGCTAATGGATTCTTATGGTTGTGTTAGAATTTCAAGAGTGGTGTAGATACCAAGCTTCCTATTTTTAGGGATGGATGATTTGATAAACTATTTGAATTTCATAAACTATTTTTCCAAGACATATATTTGAAAGTAGTTATGACTAGAACATAATAGAGGGAGGGAGAGAGGGAGGGGGAGAGAGAGAGAGAGGGAAGGAGGAGATATGAAGTGGTAGGGTGGGAGGGATAGGAGGGAGAGAAAGATGGAAGGAGAGAGATAGAGATAGGTATAGAGAGTGGTAGGGTGGGAGGGATAAAGGGAAGGAGGGAGATAGGGAGTGGTAGCATGGGAGGGATAGGTATAGAGAGAGTTAGGGAGGGAGGAAAGGAGGGGTAGGTTAAGAGAGGTTGTGTGTGTGTGTGTGAGGGAGGGAGAGGGGGGAGGATGGAGATAAGATGTGGTAGGGTGGGAGGGATAGAGGGAGGGAGAGAAAGAGGGAAGGGGGGAGATATGAATTGGTAGGGTGGGAGGGATAGAAGGACCCAAAATGGACTTAGTAAGAGGGAGAGATGTGATGGTGTATTGTGGGAAATAGGCACCCAAAATGGATTTTAGGAGACCAATATTTTATAGAAATAATTAGTAGGGATTTCATAGGGTATTCTTCATAGTACACACTTCACATTGTACATGTTGCTTCATATAAGAAATTGCTCAATGTCAACAACCAACATTTTCTCATTATGCAGAAGAAGACCAAAGTGTGTGTTGCTTAATACAAGAAATTGCTTCATATAATCATTAGGGAATTCATAGGGTATCCTTCATAGCAAGTAGTAGAATACGTATAAAATGAAAAAGGAATCTCACTAAAAGCACTTGAAAAGAAGAAGACCAAAGTGAATGAGATAAATATTGTATTGACTAAAGAGATTATTCCTACTCTTGAAAAGTTGAGGAAGGAGCATGTGCACTATGTGCAATGGGAAAATGGAAATGTAGAACTAGAGGCAACAAGTACTACAATGTATGAAATGAAAAAGGAATCTTCTCTAAAAACACTTGAAAAGAAGCAAACCAAAGTGAATGAGATAGATAATGTATTGACTGAAGATATTCTTCTTGCTCTTGAGAAGTTACAGAAGGTGCATGTGCAACACGTGCAATGGGAATATGGAAATGTAGAATTGGAGCAACAAGTACTAGAATGTATGAAATGAAAAAGTGCTCTAAAAACACTTGATAAGAAGCAACCAAAGTGAATGAGATAGATAATGTATTGATTGAAGAGATTGTTGCTTCTCTTGAGAAGTTGAGGAAGGAGCGTATGCAGTATGTGCAATGGGAAAATGACAATGTAAAAGTGGATTGAATCTTGAGCGTTTTGTATTATATATGAATTTGTACAAGCATAGAAAGTTTGAGATGATGCTATAATTAGAAATGAACAAATTAACTCAAATATTCTTAAACTTAAGAATTCCATGGAACAAATACAATTGAAAATAGATGATAAGGAAAAGGAAAAATTAGATCTAAGTGTAGGAAAAGAGAATTAGTTGGGTGGAGACATGAAATTATTATCTAAAAAGGTAGACAAGTATTGTAAGGAACTTGTTTAAAAAAACCATCTACATTCTCTAATCATAAGGAAATAACTGCATTCTCTATCGCTCTCTCTACTTCTTTTTACTAGATCTTTATCAATACGATCATTGTTTAAAAAAACTCTAGTTTCTCTATCACTTTCTTCTTTAATAATTCATAGCTTCTATAAGGAATTTGAATATTTCGAACTCTCATCCACATGCCTTATAAACACGTTTGAGGAAAATTATGAATGATTAATTACAATTATTGCATCAATTACATGGTACAAAAGAACCTTCTTCATTTATTTAATTAATCAATTATAGTGTAAATATGGATAACATTAATCATTTATAGTTTCATTAGTTCATTATTCAATTTATTCAATTAATCATTTATAATTCAAATATGGACAACATTGGTAAAAAAATTGTATTAACTAAAAATCCATATTGAACTTAAGAATTCCTTCAACCTTACCTCTCTCTACCTAACATTGGAAATAACTAACAGGGGACAATGTGCTTTCCAACATGGGACAGTGTGTTTTCCAACAGGGGATAGTGTGTTTTCCAACATGGGACAGTGTGTTTTCCAACAGGGGATAGTGTGTTTTCCAACAGGGGACAGTGTGTTTTCCAACATTGGAAATAACTAACTGGGGACATTGTGTTTTCCAATAGGGAACAAAAAAATGCTCACATTATTTGTAGTGTTAGAGAGCACACTTTCCCTTGTCAATTATTTCCTTATGAATTTGCAGTGTTGGAAAACACACTGTCCCTTGTCAATTATATAATGAAGTCCACCTTCAAATTTTAGAACAACATTGGAAATAACTAACAGGGGACAGTGTGTTTTCCAACAACGAATGAAAAAATGCTCACATTATTTCAAGTGTTGGAAAACACACCGTCCCTTGTACAAAGGAGAAGTCTCTTTAGAAATATACACAAGAATAAATATAAGTGCTATAAATTCATCATAAACAATGGTAGAAAAGAGAACTAGATAAAGATCGGGAAATTAGAGAGGGAAGGGGAGACAGAAGTAGATAGAGGGGGGAAGTTGGGAAGGAGGGAGATGTAGGTAGAAAGAGAGGTGGGATGGGATGGATTAAGGGAAAGGTAGGTAGAGAGGGAGAAGGTGAGTGGAGATAGAGATAGGGAGGGAGAGAGAGAGAGAGAGGGAAAGAGGGAGGTGTAGGAAGAGAGGTAAGGGTGTGTGTGAGGGAGAGAGGGAAGGAGGGAGATAGGGTTGGTAGGGTAGGAGGGATAGAAGGACCCAAAATAGACTTAGTAGGAGGGGGAGATGTGATGGTGGTTTATGGGACATAGGTACCCAAATTGGATTTATAGCTTCAAAGAGGGATAGGGATAATGTTTTTGGATAGGGACATCATTAGAATGTAAGATGTCTAGAAATAGCTAACAAGGGATAGTGTGTTTTCCAAGAAGGGAAATAACTAACAGGGGACAATGTGTTTTACAACAAGGGAAATAACTAATAGGGGATAGTGTGTTTTCCAACATTGGAAAAAACTAATAGGGGACAGTGTGTTTTCCAACAGTGGAAATAACTAACAGGGGATAGTGTGTTTTTCAACATTATAAAAAACTAACTGGGGATAGTGTGTTTTCCAACAGGGGACATCGTGTTTTCCAATAGGGAACAAAAAAATGCTCAGATTATTTACAGTGTTGGAAAACATGTTGTCCCTTGTCAATTATTTCCTACACAGGGACAATGTGTTTTCCAACACTATAAATAATGTGAGCATTTTTCTGTTCCCTGTTAGAAAACACATTGTCCCCTGTTGGAAAACACACTGTCCCCTGTTGGAAAACACATTGTCCCTTGTTAGTTATTTCCAATGTTGTTCTAAAATTTGAAGGTGGACTTCATTACATAACTAACAAGGGATAGTGTGTTTTCCAACATTGCAAATTCATAAGGAAATAACTGACAAGGGATAGTGTATTTTCCAACACTGCAAATAACGTGAGCATTTTTTTGTTCCAATCAAATGAAGAAAGTGAAATATCTTTTTTATTGTACAAAAGAGTTATTCTAAAATTTGAAGGTGGACTTCATTACATTGTTGGTGTGTACAAAACAAAAAAAAATCATAAAGAAATAATTTACAAGGGACAGTATGTTTTCCAACACCGCAAACAATGTGAGCATTTTTTTGTTCCAATCAGATGAAGAAAGGGAAATGTCAATTTTACTACACCAAATTTTAAGTCCCTTATAAGTTTTTGAAATAGTTTTCAATATCTTTGAAATAATTATATCTTCCTGTTCTTATTCATCCACAGCTTGTTCGATAAATAGTGCATTCTCTAGATTTCTTATTTTTCTTTAAATTTCTTAATCATAACTTTAATCACAAACACAACCAATGTATAAATTATAATATTTTGAGTTGATAAGTAATACAATGCTCTTCATATATTTCCAATTGTATTTGTTCCATGGAATTCTTAAGTTCAAGAATCTTTGAATCTAGCACTCCCTATCCTCCTTCTTCCCTCTTTTTCTACCTCCCTCTATCCCTCCCACCCTACCACTTTCTATCTCCCAACATCCCCCTCTCTCTCCCTTAGATTAATAAATTTATATTAGCCTAAAATTAACCTAATAAATTAATGTAATGATTATAGATGTTAGGTTTAGGGTTTAGGGTTTAAGGTTTAACCTAATGGAGAGATAAATAGGGAAAGGAGAGAGATGTGCAGTGTTAAGGTGGGAAGGATAGAGGTACATATAGAGAGAGGGGATGGGAGAGGTATGGATAGAGAGAGTGAGAGAGAGGGAAGGAGGGAGGGAGGGAAAGGGGGAGCGGGGTGGCAGAGATAATGTGAGGGGTAGATGGAGAGAGGTTGAATGTGTGTGAGGGAGAGAGGGAGGGAGAGAGAGGTGAGATAGAGAGAAAGAGAGTAGAGAGGGAAGGGGAGAGAGATAAGTGAGAGAGGTGATAGATATATGAGACAGAGAGAGAAGTAGAGAGGTGAGGAGGAAGGTGGAAATATTGAGAGAGGGAAGGAGGAAGGGAGAGAGAAAGAGATATAGAGTGATAGGTTGGATAGCGAGAAGTAGAGAGAGAAGGTGGGTGAAAGGAGGAGAGAGAGGGGGTGGAGGGAGAGAGAGATGTGAGATAAAGAGAAGTAGAAAGGGAAGGAGGGAGAGGGGGAGATAGAGAAAATTAGAGAGGGGGGGAGGGAGAGATAGATATAAATTCCCTATTTGAGAAAAAAGTGGTTGCAAAGCTACATAAAAGTATTCAAGACATTGATAACACTATCAAAGGAAAGGATGTTGTTTTCCTTAGGTTTGATTAGGGAGCAGTTGATCTAAATCTTTATGGATTTGGTGGAGTGAATTCCACAAAGAAAGAAAGAAAATAAGAAAACTATATACCATTGCACTATCTGCTTCCACCCATACCATTGCTAGTAGAAGACTTTAACCAATTGACTTGAGGGATGATTAACTAATTAGGTTGTTGTGTGTAGAATGTTTTATAGCAATATGTGGGTTCCGGGTTTCATAACACCCAATGTTTTCCATCCTCCAATTTTAGAGTGTCTTTATGATTAGAGAATTCAAATGTTTCTTTTAACAAGTTCTTTACAAGACTTGTCTACCTTTTTAGATAAGATTTCATGTCACTAGCCAATTGATTCTCTCTTTTTTGCACTTAGATTTGATTTTTCCTTTTCCTTATCATCTATTTCTAATTGTATTTGTTCCATGGAATTCTTAAGTTCAAGAATCTTTGACTTCATTTTTTCAACTCCACTTATAGCATCATCTCCCACTTTCTTTGTTTTCAAAAATTCATATGCAATAGAAACCTCTTGACTTTATCCACTTCTATATTGCCATTTTCCTATTGCACATGCTACACATGCACCTTCCTCAACTTCTCAAGAGCGAGAAGAATCTCTTAAGTCAGTACACTATCTATCTCATTCACTTTAACAAAAATAAATGACATATATCTTTAACATGATGTAATACTTCCTCGTGATATGTACCTAGGTATTTTAAAATTTAACATGCATTGCTCACTTACTAGTACCTTATGCTATTTCTACAATTGTGAGTTTTTATATTGATTTGGATATTCTAAAGATACTTATATTTAGTCTTGTATATGTTTCTAAAGATACTTCACTGATCCTCTCCCTCTCTACCTACCTTTCCCTCAATCCATCCCACCCTACCTCTCTTTCTACCTAACTCTCAAGGGTGGAGACCTTGGGGAGGATTTGTAGGTGGGGATACATAAAAATAATCAAATTGGGCTAAGGGGTGACTAACCAATTGGGTTGTTACTTGTAGAGGGTTTTACAACAATACATGGGTTGCAGGTTTCATAACACATAGTGTTTTCCAACCTATAATTTTACAAAATAATAAGAATGTAATGAAAAACCTTTTGATATTTACACAGTAGGAATGCAATGAAATTCACCTTCAAAATTTATAACAAGTCTTAGAGTAAAAATTATGTTTGAATTTCTTCATATGTTTGAAGAATAAATAACTTTTCATAAGGAAATAACTGACAAGGGATAGTGTGTTTTTCAACACTACAAATAATGTGAGCATATTTTTGTTCCAATTAGATAAAGAAAGTGAAATTATATTTTTACTGTACCAAAGAGTTCTAAAATTTGAAGGTGGACTTCATTACATTCTTGGTGTGTACAAAACAAAAAAAATTCACAAGGAAACAAATGATAGGGTATAGTGTGTTTTCCAACACTGCAAATAATGTGAGCATTTTTTTGTTCCAATCAAATGAAGAAAGTGAAATGCCATTTTTACTATACCAAAGAGTTGTTCTAAAATTTTAAGGTGGACTTCATTACATTTTTGGTGCATACGAAACAAAACTTTTCATAAAGAAATAATTGAGAGGGGATAGTGTTTTTAAATCCCAAAGGACCTGAGAGAAGGGAGTGGGGGAGACCCCAGAGAGAGAGACCTGAGAGAGAGAGGGAGTGGGAGAGACCTGAGAGAGAGGTAAAATAATGGAGACATGGAGAGGTAGGTAGAGAGGTAAGGTTGTATTTGACATTTAGTATAACATTGTCTTCATTCTTAGATGCATATTATCCTAAAATAAAGGAGACATGGAGAGGTAGGCAGAGAGAGTGAGGAAAAGATGCAACACAATTTTTTCCTCATCGTCATTGCTCTTACCTGTTAACACCCCCTACTATTCATTTTCATGATCTTCTAACATTTTTTTATTTCTTTTACTAGAATCTTTAGATTAGTTGCTCCCTCATCTACCCTTAGGATAGAAACATCCCTTTCTTGGATAGAGTTTTCAATATCTTGAATACTTTTATGTAGCTTTGTAGCCACTTTTTTCTTAGCTTTGAGGGTGTCTTTACGATTAGCGAATGTAGATGTTTCTTTTAACAAGTTCTTTACAAGACTTGTCTACCTTTTTAGATAAGCATTTCATGTCTCCACCCAACTAATTCTCTTTTTTTGCACTTAGATCTGATTTTTCCTTTTCCTTGTCATCTATTTCCAATTGTATTTGTTCCATGGAATTCTTAAGTTCGAGAATCTTTGAGTTCATTTGTTCAACTCCACTTTTAACATCATCTCTCACATTCTTTACTTACACAAATTCATATACAATACAAACCTCTTGACTTTATCCACTTCTACATTTCCATTTACCCATTGCACATACTGCACATGCACCTTCCTCAACTTTTCAAGAGTGGGAAGAATCTCTTCATTCAATACACTATCTATCTCATTCACTTTGGTCTACTTCTTCAGATTCCTTTTCCATTTCAACTTCTCAAGAGAAGGAAGAATCTTTTAAGTAAATACATTATGCGTTATCATTCTTCCAAACCATTTGTCACCATCCCCCTCCATTATACCAGCTCAAAAACATTATCCCTATCCCTATCCAAAAACATTATCCCTATCCCTCCTTGAAGCTATAAATCCAATTTGGGTGCCTATGCCCCATAATCCACCATCACATCTCCCCCTCCTACTAAGTATATTTTGGGTCCTTCTATCTCTCCTACCCTACCACCCCCTATCTCCCTCCTTCCCTCTCTCCCTCACACACACCCTTACCTCTCTTCCAACACCAAGTCCTCTTTCCCTCTCTCTCCCTCCCTCCCTATCTCTATCTCCACTCACTCTCTCCCTCTCTACCTACCTTTCCCTTAATCCTCCATCCCATCCCACCTCTATTTCTACCTACATCTCCCTCCTTCCAAACTTCCCCCCTCTATCTACTTCTCTCTCCCCTTCCCTCTCTACTTTCCCGATCTTTATCTACTTCTCTTTTCTACCATTGTTTATGATGAATTTATAGCACTTCTCTCTCCCCTTCCCTCTCTACTTTCCCGATCTTTATCTACTTCTCTTTTCTATCTTTAACAATGTTAAAGTTCTTGAATTGATGGTTTCATATTAAGAATATTTTCATTTCATTTTTTACATACAAAGTCTTGTTGCACATTACGTTATAATTCAAAATAATTTCTTGCACTCTTTATATAAATATCATTGGTCATGACTCAAAGGTGATTTTTTAATAGCTCCAAAAGATATTTTTTTGTTACTATTGGTGAAGTTTAGTAGTACATTGTGAAGAGTATTATATCACATATCAACTTAAGAGATTATATTCTATATATAGTGGTTGTGTATGTGATTCATTAAAGGTTGAGGTATCATGTTGTAAGCCCTTGAGACAGATAGAAATGCAATTATATGAATTAATAATTCATATTTTTGTTAATTTATTATGTCATTGAATTCTATTGTGAGTGTTTGTGTAATTGGTTGTATGGTTAGATAATCCTTAACTAGATCCTCTAGTCACAGTTTTATCACATGGTATCAAAGTAGTCATTTTAAATCCCAAAGGACATCCATTGGAATTATATTTTAAGTTATATCTTCTAGTATTTTTAATTAGGTAGGTGTTAAGAGAATTATGCTTATAAATAGATTGTTGAACCTAAGATAGTTGAAAAAGGAATACTTTAAATATGCAAGGATAACTACCTATCTATTTTAATGCTCCATAATGCAGGCATAAGATATATTAACAATGCTTTTTCAATCTAGAACAATTTCAATAGGACAACTACCTCTTTATATTTCAACAAGCATAAGATATATCAACAATGCTTATCCAATCCAGAACATTTTCAAGTTGAATTTCAAACTATGAGATAGGTAAGGTGAAAAAAATAGAGGTAGGTAGAGAGAGGGATCTAGGTAGGGTGGGAGAGGTAGAGAGAGGTGATGTGTGTGAGAGAGAGAGAGAGGGGTAGGTAGACTGAGGGAGATGTGGGGTGGGAGGGATGGAGAGAAGGAGAGAGAGAGAGAGGAGGGAGTGAGTGATAAAGGGAGGGGTAGGTGGAAAGAGAGAGAGGGGGGAAAGATAGACAAATGGAGGGAAATGAAGGTTAGGAGGGATGGTGAGAGAGGAGTGATGGGTATGTGCAGGATCATGATGGGCCAAAAAGTGGCGATATGATGGGTATTTGTAGGGTATGTGGCTGACAACTTTTTTTAACCCAAAATTGATGAAATGAAAAGGGCTTTTAAAGGAAATTTTTAGCTTTCCACCAATATAAATTATACTTTAATTTTAATTTATTAAATAATTATTATTCATTTTCTATTTGAATTACAACTAAAGTCCTGATTGATAGGTTGATTGAAAAACATCTATAGCTTTCAAACGGTATCAAATTTTTTGAATCCAAAATATGTGTCACATTCTATGCTTCACATACTATAGGAATAAAAAAAAATGAATTTCATGAAGTTTTGACCAAGTTAAGGTGGTCGACATACGAGTTTTATATTTTTAAAAATGTAATAAAAAAATCATAATTGATTATTTACTTGGAAAAAAATTACAAAAATATGCATCACATCTAGACATGAGTCCTCTACTTATATCTAAAATATTATAAAAAATATTATTATTTTATTGTGGTTAGGGTGGTCGAGACACCTACTTCTTATTTTTTTTCCTAAAATTTAAGTACCGCATTGAAATTTCAAATTTTCACCAAATAGATTTTAAAAAAAACCTAGTAGTTTAGAAACTACATTCAGTTTGCTACATAGTTTATTCTTACATTTTTTGAAATAATATAGATAAATTATTCAAATTTTTACATCAAGTTGCCTAACTCTGATTTTTCTGAATTTTTTGCCACTTAAAGGTCTGTTTTTTCCATGATGATCTTGCACATACCTTGATAGAGAAGTATAGATGAATGGGGGGAGGGAGAGGTATAGCGAGGTAGCATGGGAGGGATAAAGGGAGAGAGAGGAAATAAGGGAGACATGGAGAGGAGCATGTTCACTATGTGCAATGGGAAAATGGAAATGTAGAATTGGAGGTAACAAGTACTAGAATGTATAAAATGAAAAAGGAATATTCTCTAAAAACAAATGAAAATAAGTAGACCAAAGTGAATGAGATAGGGAGAGGTAGTTAGAGAGAGGTAAAGTGAAAAAAATAGAGATTGGTAGGTAGAGAGAGGGATCTAGGTAGGGTGAGAGAGGTAGAGAGAGGTGGTGTGTGTGTGTGTGTGTGTGTGTGAGAGAGAGAGAGAGAGAGATGTGGGGTAGGAGGGATGGAGGGAGGGAGAGAGGGAAGGAGAGAGTGAGTGATAAAGGGAGCCTAGGTAAGTGGAAAGAGAGAGAGGGGGAAAAGATGGAAAAAGGGAGGGAGAGGAAGGTTAAGAGGGATGGTGAGAGAGGAGCTCGATAGAGAGAAGTATAAAGGAATGGGGGCAGGGAGAGGTATAGCAAGGTAGTGTGGGAGGGATAAAGGGAGAGAGAGGAAATAAGGGAGACATGGAGAGGAGCATGTTCAGTATGTGCAACATTTGGGAAAATGGAAATGTGGAATTGGAGGAAACATGTACTAGAATGTATAAAATGAAAAAGGAATATGCTTTAAAAACACATGAAAAGAAGTAGACCAAAGTGAATGCTCAGATAGATAATGTATGGACTGAAGAGATTCTTCTCATTCTTTAGAAGTTGAGGAAGGTGTGTGTAGTATATGCAATGGGAAAATGGCAATGCAAAAGTGGATAAACTCAAGAGGTTTTGTATTGCATACAAATTTGTGCAAGCAAAGAAAGTGAGAGATAATTGTATAAGTGTAGTTGAACAATTGAAGTCAAAGATTCCCGAACTTAAGAATTCCATGGAACAAAGACAATTAGAAATAAATGATAAGGAAAAGGAAAATTTAGATCTGAGCACAAAAAAAGAAATAGTTGGAAGTGTTGAAACTGTTGCAAAACTAGAAGAATCAAATTAACCACTTAGAAAAGGAAGTAAAAGATAAGAAGAATATTTTATCTTCAAAAGAAAAGGAGGTTCATGTTGTTGAGAGAGAGCTGGAATCTAAAAGACATGAAGTTGAGAAAATGAAGACAACAATGGAAGGTGTTGCTTATGAAGAAGGGTGCATGTAGAGTACATTATAAAAAAGAGCGTTTGCAAGAATTTGAGGTAGTTCAGAAGTTGAAGAATGATATTAGGCACCTTGAGGCTCAATTGGGAAATGTTCAATTTAGCTATAATGATCATGTAAAGCATTTTAATAGATCAAAAGTAAAAGGTGCTATTGCACAACATATAAAAGTTTAAACTACATTAATTGTAAATTTTGAAGGTGATTTTCATTACACTCATGTTGTGTAAATAACAAAAGGTTTTAATTACATTAATACTATTTTCTAAAATTGGAGGTTGGAAAACACTAGGTGTTATGAAACTTGCAACCCACACACTATTGTAAAACCCTCTACACATAACAACCTAGTTGATTAGTCACCCCTCAGGTCAATGTGGTTAGTTTTATGTATCCCCAACCTATAACTCCTCCCTATCTCTCCACCCTTGAGCTTTGAACAAGCACAATGAAAAAAATCACAACCCATTGTGTTTTCCAACCTTCCATTATTTTGCACATTTATTTCCCCTCAGGTCAATTTGGTTAGTTTTATGTATCCCCGACCTATAACTCCTCCCTAATCTCTCCACCCTTGAGCTTTGAACAAGCACAATGAAAAAAATCACAACCCATTGTGTTTTCCAACCTTCCATTATTTTGCAGATTTATTTTTCAATCAAATGAAAAAATTAAAATACAAATTTTACTCAAACTATTAGTTGTGATACATTTTTTAGGTAACTTCAATTGCATTATTATTGTTTAAATAACAATTTTTTTTATTACATTCATAATGTTAAGTAAAACTACAAGTTGGAAAACACTCGGTGTTATGAAACCTGCAACCCACATACTATTTTAAAATAGTAAACACATAACAACCCAATCGGTTAGTCACCCCTCAGCTCAATTTGGTTAGTTTTATGTATCCCCAAAATGCAACTCCTCCTCGTGCTCTCCACCATTTAGCTTTGAACATGTTGAATGAATTAATAAACAACCCACATTGCGTTTTCTGACATGTAATTATTTTTGCATTTATTTTTCAATCATATGAAGAAATTAAAACACAATTTTATTGTCACTAATAATTGTTATTTGAATTTTGAAGGTGTAGGTTACATTACATTCCACCTATCTAAATAGTATTTTTTTTAATTACATCCATATTGTTTTGTAAAATTGTAGGTTAGAATACACTAGGTGTTATAAAACCTTGCAACCCACATGCAATTTTAGAACCCTAAACACACAACAACCCAATTGGTTAGTCTCCCCTAAGCCCAAATTTGGCTAGTTTTATGTATCTCCTAGTTGCAAATCCTCTCCTTGCTCTCCACCACTTAGCTTTGAACGTCAAAATGAAATAACTCAAAACCCACTGTGTTTTCCAACCTGTAAATATTTGAACCATTTTTTCTCAATCATATGAAGAAATTGAAATACAATTTTTCCTTTAACTAAGATTTGTTGTAATATTTGAAGGTACCTTACATTATGTTACCAATATTGTTGTGGAAGGGAGAAATAAGTGCTAGATCAATGGCCACTTTGGACAACCCTCATGTGTACAAAACCCCTTTCATTTTGTGCAACTCAATATCAACAACCCATATTTTATCATTATGCAAGGGTGCAGATCACTAAAGTTTTGAACATGAAGCCTCCTAAGATCTTGTTGATGCCAACTGGAACAACAAGTAATAGAATGTATAAAATGAAAAAGGAATCTGCTCTAAAATCACTTGAAAAGAAGCAGACCAAAGTGAATGAGATAG
This sequence comes from Sequoia sempervirens, assembly GCA_007258455.2. NCBI lineage: Eukaryota > Viridiplantae > Streptophyta > Pinopsida > Cupressales > Cupressaceae > Sequoia > Sequoia sempervirens. Next base: position 329,746,508 of record VDFB02105785.1, read on the forward strand.
ATAATGCATTGGTTGTAGGTTTCATAACCATCTACTCAAAACCCATCATGTATTCCAACCTGCAATTATACTATTCATTTATTTTTTGAACATATGAAGAAATTGAAACATAATTTTTACCCAGAATTTAAGAATTGTTATAAATTTTGAAGGTGAATTTCATTACATTCCTACTATGTAAATAACAAAAAAAGCTCATTACATTCTTACTGTTTTGTAAAACTACAGGCTAGAAAACACGGGGTGTTATGAAACCTACAACCCACGCATACTGTTGTAAAACTCTCTACACATAAATACCCTAATGGTTAGTTACCCCTCAACTCAATTTTGTTAGTTTTGTGTATACCCCACCTGCAAATCCTCCTCGACCTCTTCGCCCTTGATATTTGAACAAGCATAATGAACTAATTGATAACCGACATCGTGTTTTCCAACCTCCAATTATACTATGCATTTATTTTTCGATCATATGAAGAAAATGAAATACAATTTTAAAGGTTTTAGCATGTCTTTTTATGCTTGAGGGTTTAACCTAAGGTTAAATTGACGGTTTTCATTGTTCTTCATGACATCTAAGTTGCATTTTTTACTTAAGAGCAACATCTTTGTCCCATGTCTTAGTTTGTAGAACCACAAGGGCTTGAATTTATTAGAGAAGCCACTAGTTGGAAGCATGGAGTTTTGCTACACATGGTTCATGTCACTACTTCTTTTGATCTACTCTAGCATATCATTCATAGTGGCGAAGGAAAGAAGTTCTCAAGAGAGAAATTTGTTTAAGAATGGAGCTCATGGGCACACTTCATCAAATGGGTTTGGATTCAAAATCAAGAAGGTTCTAAGGACAATTCACATGGGCACACCTAGGGTATAGGGACACACCTCACCAAAGGGAATGTGATTTTTTTAAAAATCCTTCCATACTATAAGGTGCATGATAAACAAAGGAGGAAAGATTTGATGTCAAAATGTTCTAAGGCATGGGTAAAAGTTGAAATTTCCAAAGTTCAAAGATTCATCAAAAAACCCTATACAAGTGTGTACCTAAGTTATAAGGATTCACCTATGCAAAGAATGCCAAATGTTCAATAAGTCTAATACAAAAGCACAAGTGGAGATTGAAGAACACACCTTATTAAGGAGTGGCTAACACAAGCATGCATCCAAATGAGGAAGCTACAACTACGAGGAGACAATTAAGTTCAAAATCAAAGAAATATTCAAAGGTGTGTTTTCAACTTTCAAGGGCACACTTGAAAGAAGATAGAATTAAAGGAAAATGCAAGCCTTTGCAAAGGTATGTACCAAAGCTAGAATGGCATGCCTGAATGATAAATATTTTCTCTATTTAAATTGATATGAAAAATTAGTTATTAGGCTTGTGCCTAAGGAGAAGCATGCACTTCTAATGCAGAAATTCATAGTTGAAATTTGTTTGAGGTGTGTATGACAAGGGCCAACATGCAACTCACAATGGAGACTTTCAATACAAATGGGGAAGTAAATTTGAACATCAAGTTATGGGTTCACGCTAAGGAGATAATCTAGATGAGTTATGGGCACCTGACAAAGGCCAAATTGATTTTAGATGAGAGTATAAGCGCACATCTAGGAGTTCTAGACATGCTTGTTTGAAGGTTTTGATAATCAAGGTGATAATCTATAGGTGCATGCCAATATAAAGAGAATGGTTTCTACACAACAACAGACAACAAGCAGAATTTCAGTCTTCAACAACATCAGCATAATTAATTGCATAATTTTGAAAGCAACCACGATAGTGATATTATAAATTTTGGTTTTTACAAGTATATGATGGCAAAAACAATAGTTGTAGAAGGTTATATTTGAAGACAAAAAGTTATAACAGAAGATGTATCAAGCGTATTTCCTCAAATTCTTCCATTTTTCTATCTAACATCTACAAAGAATTGATTCAAAATCAATTAAAGGTTTCAGATAGTGTCACAACAGCAGTAATTATTCATAGAGAGAATCAAATCAATAAAGAGAATCATATCAATTCTTACATTCATAGAGAGAATCATATCAATAAATTCATACTTACAAGATGTATTATTCGCACGAATTACAATTACACCTTGCATTACTAAATCACATGTATTAGAGCTTATGCTTATCTTTGATCTGGATATAGAAAGATTCAGATGTGTTAGAAATATGACATTTGCGGAATAAAAAGGAAAACCAATCTGGCATGCATTTTGTCTTAAACAACATGTAATTTCTTGGCGCATATTTTGAATTTAAAGTGTAAAAAGAAATGGAACTGGGAGATCTCTTTTGGACATGCACAAATACAACTACATTGCAATAACGGAAAATTAGCGTTCAACACCCAGTTAGCTGCAACAATCAATGTCGATACATGCATTCTGACCAAAGAAAAAGGATCTTCAAGTCCTCTTTCTTCAGACTTAGCTACAAAGGTGGCGATTAATCCTCTCCTCCATTCTTGTTGCCCCCACGATGCCTCTTCCTGTTCTACATAATCAGCTTTACCCATTAATTGTAAATCAAAACCAAAATTTTGAAAAGCTCCCCCGTCAACCCCCGGCGTTTAAAAACTCCCGCTCTGTTTGTATTGTCCCGGCGTTTAAGAACTCCCGCTTTGTTTTTAAAATTTCATCCGTCCATCTCCGTGACTTCCGTCACCCTCCCAAACGTCTGTCCTCCGTGCAAGTTGCAAAATAACTATCTCCGTTTACTCCTGCTTCCCTCCGGTGACTTCTGCGTTGGGCCCCGCATTACACCATGCCATCATGTTATGCATGTTTTTATGTATGTTTTTATGTGTTCTTGTATGTACATAGGTGTTTTTTGTCTAGGAGTTAGCCCACTCCTATAAAAAAGATGGGGAGAAGTATTTATTTTTTAGAGTATGAGATTATATCTTTCAGATATTTTAAATTTTTTTTTTTTTAAAATCTATTTAGGAGATTTTATTCTACTTTAAAGTTATTTTATTTATTATATATTTAGAAAAAATTGTCTTTACAAGAGTTATTTTATGTACTACATATTTAAAACATTTGGTGTCTTTACTTTATTTTATTATAGAGTTATTTTATTTTCTTTACAAATTTTAAAGTTTAATTTGTAATATTAAGTGATTTTAGATTTGTTGGTGAAGTCAAATGGTTTATGGAGAGTTTATTAAAGATCAAGTTTTGTTGAATATAAAGCTTTGTAATATTCTAAATGGATGAGGTCATGATTGCACCTCAAACATGATAGAATGTTTACTCTTATATTCCTAAGGTGTATTGTGTGTAAAGATTCTTAATATTTGAAGGGATGGGGTCTAGATGTAATGGAGTTTGTGGATCATGTGAACTAGTTTTCATAAGTTCAAGTAATGTTTGATTTTTCTAAGTAGACTTAAAAAATGTTTGGATAAATATATTATGATACATGAATTTTCTATTCTAACTTTGTCTAAGATAAGACAACATAGCGTTAAGTGAATCAACTATTGGAGAACATAATACTATAGTGAAACATCTTCTAAAAGACCATGTGTGTTTGGCATGAGACCAAAGACACTAGTGAGATAGTTCATGTTTATCCTTTCTATCTTAGCATTATGATTAAGACTAAATGTGAAGATAAAAACCTTATGCATATGATGTGCCTTATTTCTAATTGCACGTTATATACTTTAACATTGTGCTAGATATATTGCATAGGATTATTTTTCATCATAATTAACTATAATGAAATACACTAAAATTATATATTAATTATGAAGTATATAATGATTAACTATATATTTCTAATCTTTAATGTTATATACTTTAACATTGTGCTATATATTCATTAACTATATTATATTTTTAATATTATTCATTATATGCATTAACAGTGTGCTATATATTGCATAAGGCCTTTTCATTATATGTTAAAATAATATATATTGGTTAACTACAATATATTACATTTCTAATCTTATTTATTATATGCTTTAGTGTTGTGCTAGAGGGTACATTCTTTATTATATATTGCATGCTTTTAATAGAAGGATTATTTGAAATATTCATAAATATTACATATATTCCAAAGACATTCTACATCAAGATCTACAACATGCACCTTAAATCACACTTTCAAGTGAAATTATTGGATCATTCTAAGAAAATCTATACCTGCATCATTTCTATTAAAAACGATCAAAATACTTGCATGGTTGAGATTTCCCTTTGCTAATTGGATAATTGTTTGATAATAACTAGGGGTCCATAAAAGCGTTCATTGTTTCTTCCAGCTACATTCTTGAGAGATAACATTACAATACTTGAATGTGTAGGAGAATCACCCAACTATATATATTTATTTTATAAGTTTTTGACCCTTTTCTATAGGGATAATAGGCACTGTAGCAAAAAAAAAACCCTAACCAAACTCTTGATTCATAGATTTTATGCTTCTTTACTAAGGCACGCACATTGTAATTATATGTCTTTTTATGTAAACCTAGCACTAATTTTTACACACTTGATTCATCTTTATCAAGTGCTACTAACCAATTAACTAGATATTAAAAAAAAAATCAAACAATTAAAAGACTAACATTACACTTTTTCGTCTAATCCTCAGCCAATTTATTAGTCCCTGACTTTTAGGCGGAGACTAATGTTTTCCCTGAGCAAAGTTTTCAATTAATCATATCTGGAGAATCAGGTAAACTGTTTTAACCTATGATCAGGGCTTAAATTTGACAGTCGACCTTGCCTGTCAACAAATTTTTTAATGACTGTTATCTATTCAAAGGTGCCTTTAAAACATTATTATATACCTTAGTGTAAGTAAAATTATATATAAATCAAATACATATATCATTATAATTCTATATAAATTTTGACAGTCTATCCAAAATCTCTCCTTTCATTTGATACAATCTTCATAAAATTTTGAAAGTATTTTACGACAAAAATCTCTAAATACGGTCATATGGCCATCAAATTTAAGCCCTGCCTATGATCCAATCTTCATAAAATTTTGAAAGTATTTTACGACAAAAATCTCTAAATACGGTCATATGGCCATCAAATTTAAGCCCTGCCTATGATCCAGTAAATTTTGTTATTAAAATGTAATTTCAGTTTTCCCGGCTAAATTTTCTCATTGGCTAGTCCGTTTTTTCCTTGGGGTTTTGGCGTTTTTCATTTACAAACTAAAAGAAAACAATCTTTTCACCAATCACAAGCCAGTAGAGGGAAAAATTAAAATCAAATCTAATGTTTGAACTGGTGCAGCAAAGGCGTGGAACAGGTATCCACGTGCCTCTGGCGTCTAATCACGGCATGTTTGACACCTTATTATACAACTTCTGTGCATGTGTAGAGGTTAATTTGTTGGGGTTTTTCAAGGTGATTCGCGTGCGTAGTCTATGTTTCCACATTTCGCATTCATGCATACCACAGCATCCCTTTAACCGTCTCACAGATGGGCATGGAAAGCTTGCTTGGCAGATAGAGGAGAGACTGGGGTTTTTGGCAATTAAAGAGGCAGATTGATTTTTGAAGTTTTTTTTACCAAAAATCATGGTTATTCTATTAAATTACTTTTAGGGTTTTTGAGTGTTTTTTCCCGTTTCTGCAACATTTTTTTCCCAATTCTTTCTAGAACTCTAAACCATGTTTTTACTCGATCAATTGAAAAAAACTGTTTTGGTTTGCCAAGTTAATCGCAAAATATAGATTTCTGTATGTAATTTGGAAATCTGGCTGAATTTCTGTCATGGTCTCCACTGAATTGTCTTATCAGTAGAGCCTTCATGAAACATAGTTTTAATCCGCGAATTTTTATTTGCAGGCGGGGTTTGCTGGAGTTGATGCGCCGAAAAGTGTATTCCGAAGCATTGTAGGCAGGGCAAAGAGTAAGTCGGTGATGGGGGGAATGGAAGCAAAAGATGCGTATGTGGGGGACGAAGTGCAGTCGAAAAGAGGAATCCTCAGTCTCAAGTATTCAGTCAGCCACCCATTTAAACTCTACCAAATCCCCTGTTCTACAAAACTGCCCGCCAACATAGAACTTTATTCCAAACCTTAAATGGACTATGAAAAATAATGAAAAAGCTATGTAAAAATAAATTTACACCGTTAATTTTAAAAGCTCTTTTACTGAAAAAATCATAAATATTAATTTCAGATTTGCATATTAATCAAAATTAATTAGCCTATAATTGTACCTAAAAATAATTGCTAAAGAATTTATTGACGTTTAACTTCATGATGTTCACGAACCAAAGCTGTTTGAAGGGCCAAGCTTTTATCTTCATGTCGAGTTTGCTGCCTCTTTAAAACGCTACCCACAAGATCTGGTTTCAGCTGCAGTGTAATATCCCCTTTTCGTGAGCAATGGAGTTTAGAGGAATTAGCCTATTCCTGATCCTTGTAGGCTAATGGGGCTTGATCAGAGGGTCGTTTGGCAGATACCCAGTTGATTGGTTGGCTAATTTCGTGATTTATTCTTCATATGGAGGTGTTCTAATGATATATTTCTATTTTTAGAAACCTCATGTTATAAACTAATGTTATGTTTGCACTTTATGTTATGAATAATTATTTTATTATAAAGTGCAAAATAATAAAATAATATTCCTTCTAGAAGGTGTCTTGGGAAAGTTCTAGAAGGAGGCCGACCTATTGAGGAAAAAAGAATAAATAGGCATCGAGGGCTCATTGTCTATCAAGCAGATTTGTTGTTGTTGATGTTGATGTTTGATGGTTGTGGAGCCTAGGGTTTCTGCAGTTGTCTTTGGCCATTGAGAACGAAAAACTCTCAATTGGTAAAGCAATTTTGAGGGTGTGAAATATCACTTAAATTATTGCAGCTGGGAGAAAGTTACTTCAGACTTTCTATTCGTGCTTCATTGTGAAAAAACATATGAGTACAATAGCTGATGTATTATTGTACTTTCTGAATAAGGGTTTGGATTCAACACGACAGCTGAGGTATTGTTGGGTTGATCATTTTATTGATCAAATTTTGCATAATCCGATTGGTGCTTCATTAGAGATATTCTAGTGTTGAAGACCTTATTTCTTTCGCATTTTGGAGGTCGATTTGTATTGAGGAGATTCAGATTTTTACATACCAGAAAAATTATAGTCAAAAGTCCGCATACTTATATGCCACGTTTTTGCATAAGGGAGCTCCATTGGGGTTCGATTTTGACAAGTAATGGTGGCGCATGACTCAAGGACATTAGGTGACTCCATTGGTGATAGTTAGAGAGTGCAAAAAGGCTGAAAATTATTTTATTTTCTACATCAGATCTGATCAGGGGCGAGTTTGGTAGAAGCTCATTTGCAATCTCAGATTTTTGCTTCAGACTTATATCAGCTATCGACTTCTTCATTGGAGGCATAATAGTCATCGATGTTCATCTTAGCATTTGTGACGTCTCATTGTAAAGGGCTGGTTGGAGTCTATTGTTCTTTAGACACTGCCATTATTTTACCAGACATATCAGAATATAGAGGAAGCCACGATTTTATATAATGCAGCCTTGTCTAGCCACGAATTGGCCTTCTATCATGAGCGCACCATATTAGGGGTTGTGGAGAATATTTTTGTTGCTCATTGGAGGCTCAAAGACTTGGTTATTATTTTAATTCTTCAGTCCAATCAGAACAGGGGCGATCTCTTCAGAAAAATTATATTGCTGGTATATGATCTCCATTCTCCAAGATTTTGTTGCTCCTTCATTGGTGATCAAGGGCGGCTTCAAGAACCAGGTTCCTTTGTTTAAAATTCATGCATATTATATGTTTAAAAGCATACTAGGAGGTATGGCTATAGATGAAGTTGCATCAGATTTTAGTTCATGTATATGAGCCAAGAGTCTTGGCCTTTATCTCATTGCCATTGTAGAATGCTGCATTATCAATAAAATAGCTGGAGCTTGGAGGTTCTCTATTGAATTATTGTCTATTGGAAGTTAACTAGATGTATGTCAACTGTTTGATATAATGTCTATGGGCTGTAGTTGCACAGTTAGGTCATAATACTTCATCTATTGCATTTGAAAATACAAAAAGAAAAATCTGCATTGCATCTAGGACCTTGCCTAAACATCATAGGACTCTTTTGCAAGTAGTATATACATTGGATATCATTGGGAAAACATTTATACACTCAGACCAGCAAGTTACAAGGTTGCACATGAATTGTTTGACAAATTTACAAGTAGCAAATTAAGGCAAATTGTGATCAGTTTGAGCAAGGCTCATTACAGTGGTATCAGAGTCATTGTCCTGCCATCCTGTTGGGTGAGTTTTCAGCTACAAATCAGAAGTTTCAGTCATAAGCATGGCTTCAACAAGTGAAAGAGTTTTGGAAGAAAGAATTTATAGTGTAGGGAAGAAATTAGAACATCCATCTTAGTAAAAGGAGGTTCTTCTAAGCACTTTGGAGGAGTTAGAGACTTGTCTATGCATAGTTGAACAGTCACATTCTGATATTATGGAACTAGCTTTGTCTCCAGCAGTGCATTGCTTGGTTAAGCCACAACTTATGAGACATCATGATGAGGTGATAAGACTTGCAGCCATCTCTTGCATTAGTGAAATTATGAGGATAACAGCTCTTATTGATCCTTATGACAACCATATTATGAAAGAGGTACTTCAGATCATGGTGGCAAGTTTCAAAGGTTTGGATGACATCAAAAACCCTTATTTTTCTAAGAGGGTAAAACTACTTGAAGTATTTGCAAAGTTCAGTTTTGAAAACATTATGTTATCCATGGTTTGTGTTGATGACATTCGCAAGATGTTTTAGATATTTTGGAATGTTATCGATGAGGTTCATCCTAGTAGCGTGCTCACTTCAGTGCAATCCATCATGTCTTCAGTTTTGTATGAGGATGATGCCATTTCTAAGCTCGTGACAAATGACCTATGGGCTGTTTGGAAAGGTGAGCAAGATGTGTCACCTATGGCACATGAGTTGTTAAGAAGTTTGGTTGAACAATGTAAGGATAATGATACTTCACCTATGGTTTCATCTTCTTTTCAAGAGGATAGCATGAAATCATCCGATGTTTCAATTGAGCAAGATGATGATGAGGACATGAAGCAACATGAGTCCTCTCGTTTTCAGACACCTATTCAAGACACTGCTGATTTGACAAATGGAATCGGTGCTGACCTACTTGCAAATCGACATGAGAGCATTCAGGACTTTGCGGAAAAAGAATATCAGGCACAATTAGAGGCTTCTTCATGCGAGGTTGAAGCTAGAGATACTTCGCATGGTCTACACAGTTTGAGGAACCAGCTAAAGGTGAATGAGGATGGGATCGTGGTAGCTCTATCTCATCATGACAGGATGCATAAGATGATTGAAAATCACCTTTGGGCGGTTCAGCTTGAGAGAAGACAAAAGGGAGTTGTGGCAGAGTCTTCTCATGATAGCTTGCAGGAGATCAAAGAAGGTATGGGAGGGATGAAATCAAGTTATTTACACCTTCTTTTAGACCGTGACCACCTTCTTAACCTTTTTGGGATCTATTCTGATGCCTTGATGAGGAAAGAGGAGGAAGTTGATATGCTTTCTCAGGAGCTTATGGTCACTAGGGATTCTTTGGTGAGCACTCAGTTAGCACTTCAGGATTCAGAGCATTCCTTCCGGGTAGCCAGGACACTTGTAGATGATAGCAGTATGAGTTCACCTAGTGTTCACACTCAGGATACAGATGCAGTGTTAGGTGGTGGTGTAGACACATTAGTGTTGGCGGCAGATTCAGGTGTTAGTGGAGTTCTGAGTACTAGTATCTTCTTCGGTACTCTGGAGGCTAACATTGGTCATTTGAATCAGAAGGAGATGATTCCTTCTAGAGGACTTGCACGTTGGGTTTTGGTATTGATTCAACATCTTGCCAGGAAATAGATAACATCCATGATGAGGGTGAGACTGTAGATGGCATTCATGGTGATGTTGCACAACCAACTCATCCTATTATGAGTTGTGAGCCTTCTTCTGAGGATGGCAATAATGGATGGAATACACTTGATCATTCGGGTATTCCATTAGCTTAGTCAGGAGAGTTTCACCTCGATTGCATCTTGAGGTATGCTCATCAGTTTGATTTCAGCCCACATGTTCAAGATTTGATGATGACTTTGATGGCACAGAGAGGTGGGTGGAATAAGGAGTGTTCAAGTCAGCTTGGATATGATTTGTTTCCAACCTCGGATGATGATTTCGAGTTTTGCAGGTCTTCTACTTTTTTCTCTCATGATGATTATCATTTGATTCAGGACTTGGTGACTTGCGGCGTTTTGGAGATGGGAGGTATCAGAGTGGCACAACAGGAAGCAATGGGTGGTGGTTTTCCAACAGTATGGGTGCATCAGATTTATCATCACAGTTTTGGGGTTTAGTTGATTCAGCAGGATGTGCTTGTGCTACAAGAGTTGTTTGGTGATGTTTGGGACATTACACAGATTTTCACTTGGGATCCAGGTGGAGAAGAGTTGTACTTGTTGCAGAGATTGCTTGGGGACAAGCAATTTCAGGGAGGGCAGACTGTAATGTCCCCTTTTCGTGAGCAATGGAGTTTAGAGGAATTAGCCTATTCCTGATCCTCGTAGGCTATGGGGCTTGATCAGAGGGTCGTTTGGTAGATACCCAGTTGATTGGTTGGCTAATTTCGTGATTTATTCTTCATATGGAGGTGTTCTAATGATATGTTTCTATTTTTAGAAACTTCATGTTATAAACTAATGTTATGTTTGCACTTTATGTTATGAATAATTATTTTATTATAAAGTGCAAAATAATAAAATAATATTCCTTCTAGAAGGTGACTTGGAAAAGTTCTAGAAGGAGGCCGACCTATTGAGGAAAAAGAATAAATAGGCATCGAGGGCTCATTGTCTATCAAGTAGATTTGTTGTTGTTGATGTTGATGTTTGATGGTTGTGGAGCCTAGGGTTTTTGCAGTTGTCTTTGGCCATTGAGAACGAAAAACTCTCAATTGGTAAAGCAATTTTGAGGGTGTGAAATATCACTTGAATTATTGCAGCTGGGAGAAAGTTACTTCAGACTTTCTATTCGTGCTTCATTGTGAAAAAACATATGAGTACAATAGCTGATGTATTATTGTACTTTTTGAATAAGGGTTTGGATTCAACACGACAGCTGAGGTATTGTTGGGTTGATCATTTTATTGATCAAATTTTACATAATCCGATTGGTGCTTCATTGGAGATATTCTAGTGTTGAAGACCTTATTTCTTTCACATTTTGGAGGTCGATTTATATTGAGGAGATTCAGATTTTTACATACCAGAAAAATTACAGTCAAAAGTCTGCATACTTATATGCCACGTTTTTGCATAAGGGAGCTCCATTGGGGTTCGATTTTGACAAGTAATGGTGGCACATGACTCAAGGACATTAGGCGACTCCATTGGTGATAGTTAGAGAGTGCAAAAAGGCTGAAAATTATTTTATTTTCTACATTAGATCTGATCAGGGGCGAGTTTGGTAGAAGCTCGTTTGCAATCTCAGATTTTTGCTTCAGACTTATATCAACTATCGACTTCTTCATTGGAGGCATAATAGTCATTGATGTTCATCTTAGCATTTGTGACGTCTCATTGTAAAGGGCTGGTTGGAGTCTATTGTTCTTTAGACACTGCCATTATTTTACCAGACATATCAGCATATAGAAGAAGCCACGATTTTATATAATGCAGCCTTGTCTAGCCATGAATTGGCCTTCTATCATGAGCGCACCATATTAGGGGTTGAGAATATTTTTGTTGCTCATTGGAGGCTCAAAGACTTGGTTATTATTTTAATTCTTCAGTCCAATCAGAACAGGGGCGATCTCTTCAGAAAAATTATATTGCTGGTATATGGTCTCCATTCTCCAAGATTTTGTTGGTCCTTCATTGGTGATCAAGGGCGGCTTCAAGAACCAGGTTCCTTTGTTTAAAATTCATGCATATGATATGTTTAAAAGCATACTAGGAGGTACGGCTGTAGATGAAGTTGCATCAGATTTTAGTTCATGTATATGAGCCAAGAGTCTTGGCCTTTATCTCATTGCCATTGTAGAATGCTGCATTATCAATAAAATAACTGGAGCTTGGAGGTTCTCTATTGAATTATTGTCTATTGGAAGTTAACTAGATGTATGTCAACTGTTTGATATAATGTCTATGGGTTGTAGTTGCACAGTTAGGTCATGATACTTCATCTATTGCATTTGAAAATACAAAAAGAAAATCTGCATTGCATCTAGGACCTTGCCTAAACATCACAGGACTCTTTTGCAAGTAGTATATACATTGGATATCATTGGGAAAACATTTATACACTCAGACCAGCAAGTTACAAGGTTGCACATGAATTGTTTGACAAATTTACAAGCGGCAAATCAGGGCAAATTGTGATCAGTTTGAGCAAGGCTCATTACATGCAGGGGTGTATTTCAACATAGGAGGACTTTGATGGACCAACTGGATTTCCATGGTACTATTGTGCTTTACAATGTGGAACTTCTTGAAAGGAACAAGCATAATGAGAAGCTAAAAGGAATTTCCGTCCGTAGCAGGGTCAACTAAGCTCAGTCCCTAGCAGACGCTTTAGGAGCTCAATTTGCAGCTCATAGTTAGCTATTGGAATCTATAGCTGCTTCCCAACTACAATCCATATGTAATGGCTCCTAATTTTCAAATGAATGAATTATTCTCAAGCTGAAAATTTTGATTTTGTTGTGTAATGGTGTTGCACTATAATCAGGGCATTTTAAAAAAATCTGGAGATTTTTAATTGTTTCTCAAATCAAGTATCTTTTTATTTTATATACCCCCATATATATCATTTGAATGTATTGAGTCACTGTTTTGGTCAAATGAATGTTCTAGTCAAATGAATCATCTCGTGTAGACAAATGTCTATGTTGCCCGGTCAAATTCTAGATTCTAATTTTGTTTAGATATTTATGAAAATAGTTATTTAGAACTACACAATTTGATTATTGCTAGATAATAGCTTCAGCCAAGTCTAGTTGCTCAGGCGTCTAAACATATTGCTATAAATAAACTACCAAGGACAAAACCTTCTTGCCAGCATTTGGCGGGAACTTCGCTGCAATGCGCCCTTGTTTCTTTTGGTCAGGGTAAAATGTCTGTCAAGCTCTCTCTAAGGGTGGTAAATTCCTTTGTCTCGTGAAAATTCTGTTGAGGGATTCTCTCATCTTTTTTCTTCAACTGCCCTGATGATGACTGCAATGCCAAAGCCACCCTTGCAATCAAGTTTTCATCTTGCATTTTACTCTTCTCTTAATAACCCCACAAATTTTGCATCATACATATTAGCAATCTACTAATTATGCAACCAACATGACAAAATCAAGGCATCTAAAAATAGATAAATAGTCTTTTGGCAACTATAATCTATAAAACTATGGAACTAACCTTATAATTGTGCTAGTGAACTAGAGTAGATGGCATCACCTTTCCTTAAAGTTCTAGGACATTAGATTTTCATAGCTTGGTCATCTTCAACTACTAGTTGGCATAGTGCATGCCAAATTTAGATCCAATTCTCTTGTAGGAAGATATAGAGGTTGAAAGTTGCATGCATTAGAGGACAAGAAAAATGGTTATGGCTACTTAGGAGCCTACCTCAATCAAGGGAGCCTACCTCATTCAAGCCCCTAAATAGTGTATTTCAACTGGGTTATTTTATCCCTAAACCTTGTTTTTCTGACTAACTGGTTAAGTGTTTTGGTCACCTCTCTAGAACTTCACAATGGAGGCTGGAGAGTCAAGGAAATTATTAGCAGCACATGCTTCTGGTTCACAAAGCATGGATGGAACAATGGTTAATATTGGTGGTTCTTTAGATGAATCATGAAACGACAACAAAAAAGGGTGAAAATGTCATTTTTCCACACTTAAATGTTTGCAGTGTCTTACTTCCACAATGTTAACGGACAAGGAGAAAGACAAGGTCATCAGTGCATAAGGCAAAATTTAGAAGTATGAAAAATTCAAATATATATACTCCAAAGAAATCATCTTATAGGAAAAAACAGGAGAAAATCCAATAAATTTGAGGCATGACAGTCATAAGCTTAAGAACTCATACATGCCAATGTAACACAAGAGCAGATGGGAGACTAGAAATGATTTCAAATGCTGATGCGAACAAGATTAATCCACCACTTAGAGGTTTTTTCTTTAGGCTTATCAAATTGAATGCAGTTGAATGGCCCCTTGCTCTACAAGGGGACATGGGATCAACTTTCTCAGGTGTAATTGGTTCAACTTTTGCCTCTTGGTTTGGACTTCTCTCAAACTGTTTTCATGATTTATGTGGTGCATCTTTTTTTCTTGGGACTGACAGTGTTTGTGTTACTTGTCAATGCACTCTTACTTTGTTGATCTGTTCCGGCCATCCACATGCATAAATTATACAGCTTCTCAGTTGTTTTATACCAAGAAGCTTACAACTTTCTTTCATTTGACCAGTCACATGTCTTGCTGCAGAAAATTTCAAATTCTGCTTTTTCCAATTTTATTTTTCTCATTAATAAAACACACAAAAATTCAGGGAGGGAGATGTGATCAATCAAAACATCAACTATGGTACTAGGACCAAGGAGCGCAAAAGAGCAGGCCTGAATGAAGGAGATGGAATTTCAGAACAAAAAGAAACCATGAAAGGGTCTTGAAATGCCAGTGTAGCCTCAGGGTCCTGTCAAGGCCATCATGGTGCTCAAAAGAAAACTACCAATATGGGGAGCTTCAACATTGGAAACTCCTCTGATTGGCTTTATTTATTGCACCTGTGGCTGCTCAATTAAATTTTAATTCAGCCTAAATTCACACTTAACAATCATGATTGCATAAATTTTATTGTGTTAAGCTATAGCGCCCAAGTAGAAATTGTAGTTGTGCAGATTATGTTAAATACAAACATAGATATTAAGATGACTTAGAGCAGTCATGATTTTCATATTTAAGTTGATGTACAATGCTAAGATTTTTGAAATTGCCTTCTGATCAATATTAGACAGGGAGAGTAGATTATATCTTTTATTAAAAATGCTTAGCAAGCCCAAAAAAACATTTAAGACTTCTTAAAGCACATTCTTCTGCTCTTTCCCATATAGACAATCACTTGATTTTAAAAGTCCCCATTAGTCGAGTCCCCTTGAAGTTTCTTGTCTTGTACTATTTGCTTTTGGATGTTTTCTGTATTCTTGCCTGTCACTTGTACATTTTGAAGTTCAGACAATTTTCAAGTCACTTTTTGAAATTTGTTTGATTCTATGATTTATCATGTAGGACACATTCGGAATTCTTTGTCTATGGTCTTCCATAGAAACAGCCTTTACCTGTGTTTTAAATGTGAACATACATAATTATGGTATTTAACATTAATGTATGTAACCCAGGTTGGAACAATTTTAAAAAGTTAAAACATGTTTTCTGCTGCCATGGTTAGTTTTTCACAGCATTATCATGTTCTGTATTTCACTATCCTTAAATATATTTTTGAAGCCTTATTTCTATTATTTAAAGCCGTTTTCTGCTAGGCATGCTTTATGTGTTAACTGGCTTAAGTTATGAAACAATGTTGCTGAAATTGTGAACAACAATCAATTGGCCAGAATCCCAAGAAAATCAATTCAGAAAAAATAGAAAATAGACAAGCTTAGGAAATCGAATTTTTAAATTAGATCATTATCAAATTTGGTCTATAAAAGTCCAGAAAAGAACTGAGTAATACAAAAATTGCAATTCATCAGAAAATCAAGATCAAGTATAGATTTTGTAAATGACAGGCACAGTATGTGATAAGAATATATCAATATATTCCTAAAACTGAGCAAAAATCGTGATCTTTACCTGTCTTTTTAATGTTATACAACCCTTAACGAATGCAATCTCTTTAAGCAATCAAAAATAGGTTGGAATAATTTTCAAAAGTTAACATGTTTTCTGCTGCCATGGTTAGTTTTTCAAAACATTATCGTGTTCTGCATTTGCTATACTCAAATATATCTTTGACATCGATCAATTTCTATTATTTGAAGTCGTATACTGTCAGGCACACTTTTTGGTTAACTGACTTAAGTTATGAACAAAAATCAATTGGCTAAAATCCCAAGAAAATCAGTCTTAGAAAAAATAAAAAGAAACACGCTAGGGAAACAGATTTTTGAATTTAGATAATATCATATAAAACTCCAGAAAGGTAGTGGGAAATACAAAAATTACAATTTATGAGAAATTGAGATTAATTGGAGTTTTTGTTAACAAGCACAGCATGTGAGAACAATATATGAATATATTTCTAACACAAAAAATCACGAAACCACTGCACTTGGTAAAGAACGTGATGCCTATGTGAAATGCATGAATTTCTAGAGTAAACCATTTAAAGGATATATTATATAGAATAAAAGTTCTAAAATATGGCCAACTAGTAGTGATATATCTTCAGAAATATTTTTAAGATTTTCATGAAAAAATATTCAAAATAGCTTTTTACAAAATTAATGTGGGTTTTTCAGCCAGGCTGTCAATCTCAAGTAGAAAATGTCGATTAAGAAAAGACTAATCTTTGGAAACAACATTGCAGGCTTTTCTTGAAAGGCCTCATGCAGAACTGGGGTGCATTGACCTGGATTGGCTAAGGGACATTCCAACCGATGATGCAAAGTAACTTTCTGTAGTCTTTAATAACCTTAACAAACTCCTCTTCTTAACATCATTTATTATATATAACTAGCACATGAATCTACATATTGCACATTAATATTCTGGAGGCTTGAGGATCAACTTAAATGTCATGCCAGAATCCTTTGAGGGTTTCTTCTCTATAAGAATTATTTTATTCTGTTTTTAATAAACTAAATGATTTCAAAAACACATGATGGCAGAGATTTTCTCCTTAGCATACGAGTATTGAGACTCAAAAGCGTCAAATGCATCCGCCTACTAATTCTTCAAAATCTAGCCTTTCCTGTAAGCTAGTATTTTCATTTCTGTATATATAAAGAATCGTTTTATTCAAATTTCCAGTTAAACAAATTTTGAAGACTATATGTAGGTCAGAATTTCTTGTTGGTTTTACATTGGAGCTGGTCTTTATGCTTTTGTTGCATGCTTGTCTCAGCACTACTTCTTTGGTAGTCTTTATTTTTTTGTTGCATGCTTGTCTCAACACTACTTCTTTCATAGTCTTTATGCTTTTGTTGCATGCTTGTATCAGCACTACTTCATCTGTTGATTGACAGAGTTT
Organism: Sequoia sempervirens; assembly: GCA_007258455.2. Lineage (NCBI taxonomy): Eukaryota > Viridiplantae > Streptophyta > Pinopsida > Cupressales > Cupressaceae > Sequoia > Sequoia sempervirens. The sequence continues at coordinate 329,763,812 of VDFB02105785.1, forward strand.
TGACTGTGAAAGCTGGTGAAAGCAGTCCTATAGATGGCGTTGTTATCTCTGGTAAAAACTCTATAGATGAAAGTAGCTTGACAAGTGCCTTTTGTCTAGCTCTTCAAGAAAGGAATTAGATTAACTAATCACTAGTTTTTTTGCGAAGTTTATATAAAAATGTAGATAGTTTATTAGATTTGCTGGGATTTTAAATTCTAAATTTCTAATGTTAAAAGATAATATCTTGGAAGGGGCAGCTACTACACAAAATCCAGAGATAGGAACCTCCTGTAAATCTCAGAATCAATACCCTTCCAATGGGGATCCCTACAAAAAGTGACATATCGTGCTAAACCAGGGAGCTAAAAGAGAGTGCTGAGAATTGCTCTGAAGGATAGAGCATCCAAGCCTCACAAGGAAATGATACCAAAACTATTAAAGAAATACAAAGTCATCAAATATTAGTTTATTGAAAACTGAATGTCATCAAATATTAGTTTGTTGAAAACTGAATGCTACTGAGGAAGCTTTCGAGCAATTTAACTGGCAAGGATAAATGCAGGTTGTTGATTGTGATTGCAAGCTAATAGTGAATTTTAATTTATTGTAAGGGTTTTTTAATGGTGAAATACCAATGTTTTTGTGGGGTTTTAATGTTAATTTGTATAATTGCTTTGGAACAGTTTGTAATAGTAGTTTGTTTGTTTTGCAGTCTGGCTTCTCTGTGTTGCTGTTGTCTGCTTGATGAGTGCTGATGTGACCGCTCTATAATATTTGTCTTTTAAACGGACAAATACATTGACCAATCTATAATATTAGTCTCTTAAACATACAAGATTAATTGGTGCCTTTACATGCATTCCTAGCGTTGTCTATGTGTAAGAGAATAGTCAGGGTGGAAACTTAGTAACCCCTGAAGCACAGAGATTGGTTTATGTCTTTGTGGTCAATGCTGGTAGTCCTCTGGAGTCTCAATGTTCTTGTCTACTAAGAATGCTAGTCTTCATTGTGCACATAAAAATTAGATTGGAGTAATAGGTCTGAAAAAAGCAATAAGGATGCAAAATATGGCCTTTTCTGATGTCTTCAAATACCAATGTTCCCTCAAATACTAAAAGAAAATAAAGAAGCCTTTGTAAGTTTATGCTTGAAGCAATTAGGATTATTCAGAAATGTTCTGTATGTGGCATTTGACAGTTTTCAGATCATGGTAAGAATTTCTTCTACTCTAAATCAATAAAACAAATTTATCTATTTTTCTGTACCATTTACTGACATTTATTAGGAAAAATAAGATTATTATTCAAACAGGAAAATTAGTGTCTGCTCCAGGTGCAGTGAGAAAGCAATATATACCTTTTCATGTATAAGTGCCTTCTACTAATTCATTCCATTGAAGATTCTGATCAGGTAATTTGGTATTATTTATGTCATGACATTAGTTCCTTGCAATGTTATATACATGGGCAAGGATTGCATTCGTATTGGTAAAGGAACATACATACACATGCGTGGCAAATAGTTTTCATTTTGGGCGATTGAATCACTACACGAGAACGTTTTCCACCACAAAATTTGCTTTGGAATGAATTTATGAATGGAAGAATGATGTGAGAAGCTGAGTTTTTCTTGATTTGATCAAAGTATATATATTAAAGGAACTTTGCTAGAGTTCTGAATATCCTCTGGTGCTTTCCTCGTCCTTGCCAGTCCTGTTGCCATACTATTTATTGTAATCATTTTAGCCTTGGGTTACTGCCCTCGAGTTTCATCGATCTAGCTTCATTCTACTCTTGGGCTACTGCCCTTCAGCCTGATTTGATCTTTTTACTCAATTATATTTCAATACACCCAGATTTGCTCCAGGCAGGGACTCCAGCTGGAGCACAGCGCTTGTTATTCGAAGAGGAGATTAGTTCACTTAAAAACTCTAAACCTACATTCCCCTTAAAAATAAATCACATAGATTTGATCAAATATGAATAAATTAATGCAAGGCCTATGATAATTCTTTACTATTTTTTTCTTTTTTTGATTCCAATCTTATATGTGACTAAATATTGAAAAATTATATATAGTGTCTTATAATGTCTTCAATTTACTAGCCTTGTATGCTAATGCCACAATTTTTTTGGTGCGAAGAAAGAAAAATACTGTTTAGATAGTTGTAGAATTCGATGCAATTGCTAATTGCTAACCATCATTACGATCAATAATATATATATATATATATATATTTTGGTTTTAATAAATAAATTTATTTTCTATATTTAAATTTCTAAAATTTGTTTCTTCTTCTCTAGATTCCTTTTTTATATTTATATTTTATTTTTGACATATTCCCTTTTATGAATATTACTTAATAATGTGAACATATAAAAATCATATATTCTAATTTGCTCTTACATATAGCTTCCTAAAATTTGAATAATGAAATAATGATTAGTTAATCATGAATTTAGATTTTTTATGTTTTCAAAGAAAATTTTTATTTGAACTTTCATTTGTTTAGGGATCTAGTGCCTTTCTTGTTATCTGTTGTAGCTTGTGTAGTCATGTTTTCTTATTAACTTATGCTGCTGTTTTGCTGTTGATTGCATGTGATTTATCTTATCTGCAATTTGCCTACCTTGGACAGGGTTATGAAGCCCTTCAAAACCAGTTGTAATGGGTTTCGGGGCCCCATCAAAACCTGCTTTACCTCTAATAAAAAACCATTAAATCAATGCCTAATTTTAAATCAAATTTTCAAAAAATAAATAAATTCACAAATAGTACAACTTATAAAAACTAAATATCTCAACTTTGATTCATGAGCATCTAAAATCCAAGATTTATGTAGTTGGCAATTTTCTCTTGAGATCCTCATCACTCACACAATGCCTATGTTTTTCACAATCTACTCTATTACATCAAGAAATATTTTATGAAAGGGTAAAATAGGTTTTGAAGGGGTCCTAAAATCATTTACATAGAAAAATTGCAACCAAGCTACCATGAAATAAGACATAGTGATATCAAGCCTACAAACCACAAAACCAAAGCAAAACCCAATAGTAACATATAACTAAATAATGTTTATAATTTTTCTATCAATCCTCATCCACATGACCTTGAGATAGAAATTTGATACCAATTTAGGAAGAACTCTCTTCCTTCTTTGGATGATCATCCAAAATATATCTTCTTCTAATTCAACTAAATGAGGAGATGGGTCATTGTTGTCCACTACCACCTCCTCCATAGAAACCTCTTATAATGAGTATGAAGAATTACCCCGGGAAGTTGAATGCTCCAACTGTTCAACATCACAAGTTCTCCTAAAAACCCATAAATGAGAAATGAAATTATACAATGAAGGTGAAGCTAACACAAGATTTGAAGAAGTATCTAAGGAAGCCACTTGAGCCTTAGGGGAATCCTTCAAAGGAGAAATAATAAGATTCATTGAATGGGAACTAGGATCCTCATCTACCAAAGGGCGAGGAGCAATAGGTGCAACCATAGTCAAGTGGTAAAGAAGGGCATTGTGCCGCCAAGTATGAGGATTTTCATTACTACATGATGAGGATGCATACATTTAGAATCCAAATGATTTGTTACAAAGCACCATCTACAAAAAATTTAAAGGTTCTCATTATCAAGTGGTTGAACACACTTCCTATCCTCCATCAAAATGAGCTCTCCATGAAGAGACTTAAATATTTTCACATGTCCACCAAAATATGAGAATAGGTTGAGTAGCCAATGTTACTCGTGGTAGCATTCACCTTCAAAAAATTACCAATAGTCTTTCCTATATCCTTGAAGCAAGAATCCTCCCAAAAGTTAAGAAGGGAGGTAAGTTAGTCTTATCCAAACAAGCACAACCTTGAGAGATTCAATCTACGAGTTGAAGGAGGGAAACCATAGTTTGAGGGAGAGGGATGCTCTCCCAAAACCCACAATTGAATATTCAATATAGCCTACATGTCCTCAATAGAAGGAAAGATTATGATAAATAAACCTCTAGCACAGGGGTAAATCTCAATAACATCCTTGGTGATAGGCCTCCAAAAATCTAAAACCCATCGATGCAAATTAGGGAGAGAAGGCCACAACCCATTAACTCTATAGATAAGGCTTCAAAAATAGTAAAAGATTTCATTTTCAACCACCTCCTTACCACATATCATAATTGGAGGAGCAAGAAAATAGAGCAAGGGTGAGCCTTCCTATATAAAGAAGGGCGAGCACTAAAGAGAACAAGTGATCTCCACATAGAGGAAAAACTCAACCAACCCTAATTAAGCCACCATTTTCTACAAAATAAGACCCATCACAAGAGATTCCAAATGATTGATTCTTCAAATTTTCATGAAAGATGTGAAATGTAGGACCACTTCTACCACTTTTCCAATATAAACAACCAAGGAATCACCCCTAAACTAGCCAAAGATGAAGTGAGTATTTCCGTGGTACCACATGAGCTATGGATGCCACCAAAGATCCCATTATTTAATGGCTCCAACAAACTATTTTTAAAAAAATTATAGGGTTTCAATGATGGGAAAGAGAGCCATCGGGAGTGGCATTCCAAATAATAATTTTTCTAGTTTGTTAATTTGGTGGAACTGATTCATTTAGTTTGATGACATCCCTCTTGCATATAGGTTTTATGATAATCTTGGTGTCCTGACAAGGGGTCGTCATGGTATTCTCAAATATTTTTTTCCTTCATTTTTGAGCCTAGTACTAGACATATCCTATCTTTGTATAGGATGAGTTCCTCCACCACTTTATACTCTACATTTTGTAGATTTCCTTCAAGGATGTCATTTTCTCATGGATCTTTGACATATTAAAAAATAATCACATTCTACCAATCGACATAAATGCTCATTATCACACATAATTAGGGTTTGTGAGAAAGGGCATTATCTACAATGTAGTTTTTTCCTTTCATATGTTCTATGTCGAAGTCATAAGTGTAACATGCCCATTGTTCTACTCAACAATTTTACTATGTTTTTAACCTCAAGTAAATAAACTATGATACCAACACTTAGCAATAAATTTTTTTCTTTTCATATATAGGAAAAATATGCACATTTGAAATAAGCATCATTCCAAACTTTCCCATAATCCCATTGCATTACAAAAAATTATTACAACTTTCCAATGTATTGATTTTATATTACATAATTTCATGATTATATTTCATATTTACAAATTTTCCATAGAAATGGATACATGAATACTTACACATCTTCCATGAGCTTGTCAACACTAGATATACAAATGGTCTAGGTGTCCTCCATCAAATTTTGGTTCCCTACTGATGAGGAGAAGCATCCCTCAAGTGTTTTTCCGCCAACTAGGGACTCACTGTGATCCCTCGTACATTTGTAGACCTAACTAGTAAGATGGCCCTCCCTTCGACAAAGAGATTGGTTTGGTAACCTCATAATAATGACCTTTCCTGAGCTTGGTGTTGTGTCCTACATATCTAGATCTATCACATAGTTGCTACAACCTACACATATGACTTTCCCTGCCTAGTATGTAAACCCATATCATAGTGAAATGATAGTGTAAATAGTGGCAACTTACACTACTTTGGCCAAAGTATTCATCACCCAAAATTTAGAGTGGATGTCATAAACTTCACCCACCTTCCTAACTTGATTTGTATTGACCATTCTTATCCTATGCACAAGCTATCCCCTTACGCCATGGAGTAACCTTGACTAACTAAGAAGTAAGTGATGCCATAACACCTTGACTAACTAAGTTACATCCTTTCCCATTGACTCATTTAAATAACTTTGCTATTGAGTATCTTAAAGCAACTCTTATTTTATGCTACACACATATAGTATCTAGGAATAACCAAATTAACCTCATGAATGGACATAACATTACAATATTAAATGACTCAATTTCAAAAGTACAATATCAACAATAAAAGTTCCCATTCAAGAGTGTAATCTCAAAAATAAATGACTCCCATCAAAAGGTATAATCTCATCAATAAATGAACTCAATCAAAAGTATAATCCTCAACAATAAATGACTTCAAACAAAGATATAATCAACAATCAAATGATAAATTAGATCATATAAGCTAATTCTCAACCTATTTTCTTCAAGCAATAATCAAATAAACAACCCTACCAAATAGGTTATTCTTAACCTAGGGTTTCGACCAAAGTAAAGTAATGTTCAAGTTAACATGAACCAATCATAAAAATTCACTTTCAAATTACCTTAAACATTCACATGTTTACTAAATTTGTATTTCGTCTGGACACTTTATCAACTTGTGAGTTGGTGCATCTACATCCAAAGTTCCTCTCACAATATGATTTTGGGTTACCGCAATGTGAGTCCTCTTTTAGAATTCTATGAATAGGAATAGAATCTAATTCAAAATAAGAAAATAACATATCCAATAAATACAACTCTCAAACCTATTGTTGAATATTGATATAATCTTCAAGTTTATACCCTAACACCAGGGATAAGACTCACTTCCTATTTCAAGGAGATAAGAGTAATTAATCAAGTAAAGATTATCAATCAAGGTTTGCATAACATCTTAACCTAACAATGATGGCATTTCTATCATGCTACATTTCCTGTTGTATTACTAACCTCATCGCCCATAAAGGTTTACTTAGCATTATAAGCTAATAATTTAAACACTTATAATCCAATATATAGAGTATATGCATATATCCTTAGATAACAGGGTTCACTAACAACTAGACTCATTAAGAATATTCCATGCTTATCCAAAGAAGAAAATAATCAATTCATAATAAAATAACTAAACCTATTTTCCAAACAAGACAAACAAGTCATACAATCTTTTCAAAACATAAAATGCATAATGGAGTAGAAATCCACATGCTTGTATATGCAAAGCTCCAAATGCTCAAAATAGATTTCTAGCTTAGCATTCCCAAAATCAACATGCAAATCCCAACTATCTCTCTTCCTTTTTCCAAAAGCTTTCTCTCAAAAACCTCTCACAAACTCTCAAACTTAGAAAATTAGAATAATACAACTCAAAAAAAGCAACAAGAGTGTATAATGCGTCCCATTTGAGGGAGAAAGCACCTCTATTTATACACAAATGTGAGAAACAATAGGCTAGAAATAAGCTATCAAATATGACACTTCCCAATCCATAGGTTCGACTCAACAAGAAGACGAAAAGGTGGCAGCTAAAAACATTGCATAGTAAACACGTGCACAACCAAATTTCACCATAAAGAATGAGTCACTCATTCTTATGAACAACAAGAATAACATTCAGAAATGCAAGGTTATTGTTTTGATAGGTCGAATCATTTTGGATAACTTCTCATTTGACTATTTCTCACATTCCAATTTTCTTCATAAGTTGCAATTTGTATTGCAGATTAGACTTTTAGCTGGTTTGTACTATTCATAGTTTGGCGCCACACAAAACATCACATGCCCTATTCTTTTGGGTTGCTATTTGGAAAAGACCAGGTCAAAGTTTCATGTATGTTGAGTATTCACTTTTCCTTTATATTTTGACTTAGTCTTGGTAGATTTATCTCTCATTGGTTTGCATTTGATTCCATGTGCTTTATTCTAGCACTGCCTATGTTTATATTACTCAACATTTAAATACTCCATACAATGTCTATTGTTTATGTGCTGCTCTTGGAACTCATAGTCAACACTTTAAATCTCAACGTAAAGTCATTAAACAATGTTCCATTTCAATGACACCCCCTATGATAATACACTACCCTTGGATAATACATTGTCTTGGTTTTATGCAGCCATTTAATTAATGCACCACCTTATGCTCCTTGTGCTATATTCATGCGTGACCTATGGCATATATTACAACACTTAATGTTTATACAACTTGCTAATAGCAATGCACTATGGTGAGTAAAATGCACTATAAAAGAGTATCACGTGCTTCAAACATAATAATAGATATATTATATATATATATATAATTAAAAATATATGTATATGTATATATATGTATATATATATTAATTTATATATATCTTATCTTATTCATACGTTTATAAAATGCATTATTTTTCCATTCGAATATATATAAAGTATATTTACGAATACAAAAATGACTATGTATATATGTTTGTATGCATATATACATATATTATATATATATTTCATTATTTCGATATTTACAATTAAACACATATAATCATATTCTTATCAATTGATGTATATACATGAAGTGCATATATTTTGTCGATTAACATATAAAAATATGAACATACACAAAATAATTCTTCACCTGATATATAGACTCAATCACATCACCCTAATCAAGAACATTCACAAAACAAGATCATAACTTCAAACAAGACTAAAGGTTACTTAACATTTCCCAAGCTATTGACTTAACTAAACCAAACTAGAAGTGAGTGTGTTAAAGCTCAGTTAGGATTTATTAAGGGTTACCAGACTAAGCTCCTCTCTTGAGTGATACTCCCCTTCATGTACTTGAGGGCTTGAATATGTTCCTGCATCCAACTTAATACATTGCATAGGCAATTAGTCATTCACATTAAATCTATTTGCATCATAAAACATTCACATTGATAAAGCATTTAAAATATTCACAATGCAATACATATTTTTTCATCGCATTTCATCAATATAAAACATATTTATTCCTTTAAAAGAAATACCATCTTAATCCATATTTCAATATTTCTTTCACCTAGTAAACATATTAAAGTCATAATTTGCATTTATCGACATTTCCACTCATGAAGGTGAAAGTAACTCGGTAACTATGAGATGGGGTATAACATACTTCCCCCCTTGTGAATCATCGTCCCTGATGATTTTAAGCCCTAAACATATATATAAAGTCAAATAAAGGTTTTACCTTCAATTTTCTCATCATGTAAGAAATAAGTATATTTCTAACTAATCTTCTCTCATAGCATGACCCTTTGCATTCTTGTCCTTTCTAGACCTTGCATTGAGTGACTGCACTAATGTACGGGGAGAACTTGTGTGCTCCACGCATACCTTCCCTTTAAGGAAATATACATCTATAGTGTAGGAAAATGTATCCCTTTTTCACACTTAATTTGGGAATTAATAATAATAAAAAGGACTAAATGATGCCTTGATTTAGTGTTGTACAATATGTATTTTATATATTCCCATTAAGTTTAGGACCTTATTAATTAAAATGGACCTAATTTTGTATTATAAATGGTGTTGTAAGGTGTACTTTTACACTTTCACACTTATTTAGGGATTTATTAATTAATTAAGGTTACTTATGCCTTAATTGGCCCCTTTAATTCAAATCCAAGCCTAATTAAATTTCAATTTCCAAAGGATAAAACCCGACATTCATTAATGCTATATAATAACACTTTAAAACATTAGAGAATGTGTGTCCTAGGTAAGTGACCTAGGACCCATTCGTCCAAGGGAAAATGGGTCCTCACTTAGACCTAGGACCTAAATTTCAAATATATTTTTGACAGTTTTTCAATGATTTCAAATGTGTATTCACATGTCGGCTTGTATTATTTGAATTTTGAGAATTAATGTTAGCATATGTATAAATAAGAGGTCATCTCACTATGTTTCTCCTAGCAATTTTTAAGAAAGGATTCCTATAGCAAGTTTATGATATCAAGAGCATTTTTAAGGTATTCAAGGGAAAATTTGTAGAAGAATTATTGCAACATTCAAGATCCCATCATCATATCAAAGTCTTCTTGCATCATGCATATTAATATTTGAGTTAATATGTTGATACAATGTTCAAGATCCATTCAAGTATTCAAAGACATTGTTCCAAATCAAGTTTCATGATCAAGATCCACGTCCATTGAAGCCATTTCATGCAAGTTGCATATCCATATTTCAAGATTCAAACAATGGTTTGGTGAGTTGTTGAACATCCAGAATACTAGGAGGGGAGGGTGAATTAGTATTCCATAAAACCATTCACATAAAATCCATCTAAGCATTATCACAAATATGATTGAATCAACAAGAGAAAACATCGAATCAAGACAATACATCAACACACATGAACACCAACATTTTTTATGTGGAAAACCCAAAATGGGAAAAACCATGGTGAGGGTTAGATCACAATATAATATATCTAGATATAGAATATTACAATGGCTCATGCCAAGACTCATTGTTCTTGAAAGGCTCACAGCCTGAAGTAAATACAAAATGATCTGGCTCACTACCAAAAGTATGAACTGATGAAATGCACCTTCCTTGTGCTGAGGTTTAGTTATGGTGAAGCACAATACATATATATAACACACTTATCTGCACATCCATACAATTTTGCACATACACATGTATTCACATCTCTGTCTTCATGTATCCTTCACACACTCTGCTTCTCTACTTCTCTGGAACTCCTAAAAAAAGTATTACATATATACATATATATCCATGTTCACTAATTAGGTTAGCCTAATAAACTTTGTCATCATTGTCCTCAAAACATATTTATTTTCGCATATAAGTAGTCAGAATGGACCTAATGATAGATCTCTTTATCATTTGGAGCACATATAAAAACTTCTCAATATTAATACATAATTAGGTTGGCCAGAGCTAGACCAAAAAATCCAAACATATATGTAATCCATCAAACGTATAACACAAAAACTTGTTAGCATATTGAATTCTCCCTTAGACAACATCAAGCTACTTATCTTCAACACTGCACGGTAAGATAATCAAATATGAGAAAGCGTGGAGTCTCTCACATCAGTGTACTGTATGAACACTCACTGTAGTCTACATATCAAAATACTATCATTCACATCTTACAAATTCCTTCACATATCATTATGAAAATCCAATGAAGGATGCATCTTGTAGTCTCTGTATACACCTAAAAATGGTCTGGATAATCAAATTAATTAAATACGCTTTATTTGATTAATTACTTTAATTTCCTCTACTATTAAATAAATAAAAATATTTATTTATAGTTCATTTCTTCTATTCTTCATATTTAATTAAATAAAGGCATAAAGCAAATTCCTCTATTCACTCACCTACCAAATTTGATATTCCAAAATCCAATATATTTCAATTGGCATTCACGGGAAGCTATGGAGACAAATTGGAGACAAATTTGAATCAATTTCTCAAATCTTCTTCCTCTGATCTTTTCTATCATCTTTCTTTCAAGATGTTTTCATGGGGATAAACCATTCCCTTCATCAACTCTAGCTTCTTCATCTCTCACCCTTCAAATCTCAAGATTGAATCCAGGCCTCTGCTGTGCTGCCCCATCACTGAACTACTGCCGTAAATCTATATATACAACCTTTCTTCACAGGAAATGGACCTTGAATCTTTGTGCAAACTTAATATACAAAATTCATATCAATCAAGTAATCATATCAATAGCAATAGCAATAGCAATAACATCTTAGCATCATAGCAACCATAAGCATCAGTAGAATTCACATCATGATAGCATCATAGTTTTACTGTAGCTTTCATTCATTAGGTTTCATATCATAATAGATTATAGTAGTATCATATCTTTTTAGTTTCATGTAGAAATCAATCATCACATCATTGCATTTAGCATCAATTCCATTCTCTAGATAGGCATTTTAACTGTTACGGTGCTTACAAATCTGAGAGCCCTCTGTGACTTGATAAATCTTTGGAGATAGGAGACAATGAGATGCTTTCAAGATTTTTGTGCTTTTTAAATTAGTTTAATTGCTATTAAATCTTGATATAATATTTCATTAAGAAGTGTTTTAGTTGTTTTACTTATTTACTTATTTCACAGTTACAATTTGGCACCCATTATGGGGCCTAACCCCATGTTTTTAACAAGTTTTTCTGAAAAAGTGTTCGTACAAATTTTGGCGTGATTCTTTTAGCACAATTGGAAGATTCTACAGTGCATCTGACACAAACTATAGCGCTTCTAACGAAAACTATAACTCTTTGGAAGATTGTTTTAGCGCTTCGATCAAAAGCTTCCAACATAGTCCGACTGTTCACCTTCAACATATGTTTTAGTGCGTCCGCCGAATTCTATAGCGCTTCTGATGAATCTTGTAGCGCTTCCAACATTTTCTATAGTGCATCTGAGTATTTCTATAGTGCTTCTGACCTCTGTCATAGTGCTTTGTGTAAATCGTTATCTAGATCTGACGCGACTGCAACCAGTCACTTCATTTCTTCAGTTGGACTAAAATGAATCAATCTAGGGGTATGTGCAGGATCATGATGAGCCAAAAAGTGATATGATGGAAATGTGTAGGGTATGTGGCTGATGACTTTTTTTTTACCCAAAATTGATGAAACGAAAAGGGTTTTTAAAGGAGATTCTTAGCTTTCCACCAATATAAATTTTGTTATACTTTAAATTTAATAAATAATTATTATCCATTTTCTATTTTAATTAAGACTAAAGTCCTGATTGATAGGCTGATTGAAAAACATCTTTAGCTTTCAAATGGTATCACATTTTTTGAATTTGAAACATGCGTCACATTCTTCGCTTCACATACTATAGGATTAAAAAAAGAAAAATTGAATTTCATGAAATTATGACCAAGTTAAGGTGGTTAGACATATGAGTTTTTATATTTTTTCAAAGTTATAATAAAAAAATCCTAATTAATTATTTACTTGGAAAAAATTACAAAAAAATGCATCACATCTGGACATGATTCCTCTACTTATATCTAAAATCTTATAAAAAAATATTATCATTTTATTGTGGTTAGGGTGGTTAGACAGATACCTACTTCTTATTTTTCCTAAATTTAAGTACTACTACATTGAAATTTCAAATTTTCACCAAATAGATTTTTTTAAATAAACCTAGTAGTTTAGAAACTACATTCAATTTGCTACAGATTCTATTCTTACATATTTTTGAAATAATATAGATAACTTATTCAAATTTTTATGTCAAGTTTCCTAACTCTGATTTTTTTGAATTTTTTGCCACTTAAGGGCCTATTTTTGCCATGATGATCCTACACATACCCCTAGGATAGTCACTTCTTCGATTGGACTAAAATGAATCAATCTAGGATAGTCACTTGATTAAAAATTTATCAATCCTAGGATAGTCACCAAAAATTTCAATTTGGGATTAAAACTGAACACCATCTCTTTTTGTGAAGCAATATCTTCACTGTGAAGCAACATCTTCACATAGATAGCAAATTGTCGTTTGGGCTCTAAAAATTGAACAATTGATTTTTGTGCTTGTGTGGTGATAGGCATATGCTCTCCCCTTAACTGGGTGATCAAAATGCCAGATTCATCCTTCATTTTATGCATTTCCAACTTTATTAAATCCTTTAGAAGTCATGCCATAGTGGGAAAAAGTACTCACCCTACTGGAACGACCTGAGTGGGAACAACCAAAGCTAGGTTTTCCAACCCACTATAAAATAAAAGTAAATCTGGATAAATCCTCATTTATTGGAAGTGTGCAAGATAACCATCCCAAAATCTTTGTTCTAAATATTGGGAGGTCTCCTAAGGGAGTTTATTATTGCCGCTTTGAACATAAACCCTATCTACGAACCATAGTGTAGTATCCAACTTGTTAGTTTTTGAACATTGTAATACTTAGCAGTGTCGGGGAAGGGAAGAATCTAACCCCAAGACACTCACCATATAATTTCCAAGGACCGTTTGCTCAAGGGATCAAGAAATCTAACCTTGAGTATGCGCTTGGAAAAGAAAAAAACATGGGCGCTCTCTAGGGGGTGACATGGCTGTGAGTCAACACAATTTTAAGTTGTGGGCTAATTGAGTATAATGATGACCTACTTGTCCTTAAGAGTGAGTCTGTCTGAAGTGTCTTTTTGTAAATAAACCTGTGAAAATCAAGAAGGATCTATTTGATCCTTGAACATACACTCAATGTTTAGATCTTAGAACTTAAAAACAACTGTTCTACATTTGATTGCTATGTATTTCAAAATCATTAAATGTAGATAAAAGATCATACTGAAAAACACAACAACTTGGACAAAATCAAACTAAGAAATATATGAAGTTAGGGATTGGAAAACCACAAAGTTTTTCAAGAAATCCCTTTCCAAGAGAATAAAAAAACCAAAGAAACCACTTAGTTACAAAAACCTTTTGAAAAGAAGACGTTTCTTGTATCAAAGTAGGAAGATTTTGCTCCATCATAGAACTTTCATTCATAGATTTCATGATTTTTCTATGGGTTACACTGATGATTATGCTTTAGAACCCTTGTATGCACAAGCCTATTTTCAGAGAAGAGCTCTTTCACAGGAACCTAATTGTAGTCAACCTATTCATCAATCTTACATCCCGCAACCTGCCATAGAATACTCCAACAGACCTGATAAGTTCTTACAATAGACAAATCTTAGAAACACTAGGTTTGTCATCCAAAATCAAGGAGTTACCACCACACCTTATGACCATTTGGTGACCTACAACTCCCATTCAATAGCTAGGCCTTGTAGCACCTATTATACAACCTAGCCTTAGACACATTGAAAGTGCCCAAACCAACATCATCAGCAGTTTGAGAAAATTCATTTTCGAGGAAAACAAAACACCCCATCAATTTCTCACAACATCCATCATCTTGAACGAAGAAGAAGAAAAGGAAAACATAGTAGTAGGAAGACCCATGTTACTACCTCCTGCCTGGCAATAGGTAGTGAATGACATTGCGATAAAGTGTTGAGACCACCATACAACATATCTTATGACCATTTGGAAATCCACAACTCCCGTTCAACAACTAGGGCTAACCACACCAATATTTTAGCCAGGTAACGTACACATTGAAGGTACCCAAACTAACATCATCAACAGTTTGAGAAAGTTCATTTTTGAGAAGAACGAAACACCCCATCAATTTCTCACAGCATCCATAGTCTTAGACGAAGAAGAAGAGAAAGAAGACATAGCAACTGAGACCTATATTACCACCCCCCACTTGGCAATAAACAAAACAACGGTTCTACCATCTATTATAGTGCTTCTGCACATTATTTTAGTGCTTCCACAGTTGAAAAAATGCTTCTGCCATATGTTTTAGCACTTTTGCCACATATTATAGCACTTATGTCAACAGTAAACCAAACTCTGTCAGTGCCAGAAAGTCAGTGTCATAGCGCTTCTATAGTCTGTTCTAGTGCTTCTGCGCTATCTTGTAGCGCATCTGCAATCAAAACAACGCTTCTGCCATCTGTTTCAGCACTTCTGATACATTTTATAGTGCTTTTGTCAGTGCCAAACATTACTAGTGTTAGAATTCATGAGTCTTTCAGCGCATCCGTGGTCTATTTTAGCACTTCTACTTTGTTTGACAACACTTTTACCATACCTTTTAGCACTTCTGCATTCTATTTTAGCGTGTCTACCCTTTGTATTAGTGCTTCCACAAAACTGAAAAAATAGAGACCTTTTGGAAACATCTGTCAGATTTTTTACCATCATAAACTCAAGTTTTTACCAGTTAGAAACATTTCACAGTTCAAAATGGTATCCTAAAAACCTGAAACAAAGTAGGTTTTTACAAGTCAAATTATTTTCAAACATAAACCCAGATCTTGCAAAATACAAAGTGTCAAATTATCAAAATAAATATAGATTATTGAGTCAAGTTTCCTCATCAGGATTCTAACATCCTACAATCATGAAACAAAACTCGGTAATCAGATTTTCCACTTAGCCTCATCAATAGAATATATCATTCTATTTGGCTTCGTTAAAATCAAATTGACACTAATCACACACAAAAGATCCAAGTTTAGTGAAAACAAACAAAAATTTGTATGCCAATCTTGACAAGGTTGCAAAGACAAAAACTAGAGAGAAGGAAATTGAAAATCCAAACATGACTGAAGAAAACCCCTTTTATTGATTCCAACAACATGATACCAATGAAATAACACAAGAAGATATACAACATGCCCAACAAGATCCAAATTTTCATAAATTTATGGAAAAGGTCTTAGAACAAGACATGGAGAAATATCTCTTGATGTTAGTAGAGTTAGGTGCCAAACTTTCGAAGGATTTTGACATCAATCGATTAAAGGAAACACCTAGAACAAATGAAACAGAATCACATCACACCCAAGACATAGATCAAGTGGTTGCTTTAACAACTCAAATGCAAAATCTACATCAACAGATTTACAATATGCAAATGGGAACCACCAAGAGATATTTATTATAGGACATTTGTCCTTACCCTTTTCATCCGAGTGTGGATACAATACCTTTCCCTAGACATTGTGAATTTCGTAAATATGACAAATACAATCGTAAATCAGACCCGATTGACCATGTAAGGGAATTTAGAACAATGAGCCTCAAGTTTGCACAAGAAGATACTTACCTCATGAGGTTATTTCCTAGGAGTTTGGGATCCCATTGTATGGAATGGTTTTCCAAGTTACAACTAGGGATTCGATCCTTTGAGGAACTGGTCAACAAATTCATCTCTCAATTCTCCTTCAACATACAACACAATGTAACCATAAAAGATCTGTATAACCTGAAACAAAAAAAGGGTGAGACATTCCTATCATTCTTACAACACTGGAGAAAGTTGTTTGCTAGATACCCTCGATCTATACCTAAAGAGGATAAAATTGAAATATTTATCAACAACTTAAATGATGAGATGAGTTATAGACTCAAACTGCAATGTCCCCCGACATTCGAAAAAGTAATTGAGAATGGGCTTAAAATCGAAGAAGCCCTAGTCAAATGAGGAGTGATTAAACACTACAGTGATACACCAAACAACACAAATCACTATGGAAACAATGACAAGCCTAAATTTTGGCAGAAAAATAGAAATACTGGAAGCAACGATGCTACAACCAACATGCAAAATACAAAACTAGTATTCAATTTGACAACAACAATTGCCAAAACAAATGAAAATGAAAATCAGAACAATAATCAAAGCACTACTCAAAACAATAACACCAAAAATGGGGAATCTCAACCATCATATCAAAGACAATCCAATCAACAGAGATTTACCCCATTAGGACAAACTTTGGAATTAGCAATGAGAGAACTCATTGCAAATAGACTTATCACTCTACTAGAAGCAAGAAATTGGGAGCCGAAGGTAAAACCATCCTGGTGGAACGATGCTGATTATTGCAACTTTCATAAGAATAAGGGACAAAAATCAAATGACTGTATGCAATTAAAAAATTTGATACAAGATTTGATTGAAGCAAAGAAGGTGTTTTTCAAAGGGAATCAGACAAACAACGATCATAGTGCATTTACCAATCCATTACCCAAGTACGAAAACGGGGAGTCTTCTTCAAGCAGTAAAGGAAAAAGTAGAAACTCTGTCTATGACACCACCATTCTTTGCCTTTCTGAGGTAGAGAAAAATGACATTGATAATCATTCAAATGACACAAACATCAATGACATTGAATCCTTGAACATGATACTAAGCACAAACACATCTGTCAACAAAATCAATGTCCTAAAGATCAGGGAAACACAAGACCATCAACCAGTTAATGTGACAACAAGGGGGTAGTCCAAAGTGGTACTAAAAGGAGTCTCATCCAAAAACATTACTCCCCCATTGCATCAATACAACATCATGGACCAATTACAAAAGATACCCGCAAAAATATCCATTCTTGAACTTCTCAAAATTTCACCATCACATAAAGAAGTTTTGGAATAGGCTCTAGTAGCTACAACCATGCCCAATAATTTGGATGTTTGTCAATTCCAAGCCATGATGGGACATCTAACCACACCTCATTGTATGTCATTCTCTGAACAAGATGATGTGTCACTAAATCACCCACACAACGCGGCCTTGCATATAGAGGTTCTAATCCATAAACATTGTGTCAAGTGTGTATTAATAGATGGTGAAGCTGGATTAAATATTTGTACTTTAAAACTAATTTGTGCACTAGGCTATTCTGACAATGCCATTGATGTTAGAAGAAAGATAACAATAAATGCATATGATGAAGAGGAAAGGTCTTCAAAGGGGTTGATTGTACTACCAATTCAAGTGGGACCGATTGTCAAAAATATTATTTTCCAAGTGTTAGACAAGGAGCTAACATATAACATACTCTTGGGATGCCCATGGATCCATGAGATGCAGGATGTACCCTCGACGTATCATCAATGTTTGAAATTTCCTGTCAATGGGAAAGAGGTTACAATTTCAACAGACAACAATAATCCCCAGACATGTAACATGCTTAAGGAAAATCAAGATACTCTGGTACTGCACAATAGAGAAGCTAGCACATTTGCTTCATCTAGTGGTGAAAAACAACTCAATTTTATATCCAAATGGGCCGAGAAGAAAGACCAAGCAAAGGAAACAACTATTACTGACTCAACCATATCAAATGATGAAAGTCCCCTAAACACTCTATCACAACAATTTATAGACAAGATCCAGTTAAAGGACAAAGGCTTGGAAGAATATTCCCTTGAGCAATCTTTATGTCTTTCACAATTGCTACCATCCCCAAAATCATATGGACAACCCACAAAAAACACACGCCAATCATCACAACCCCTCACAGTTCTCGATGAAAGGTTTGTAAAAGCAGAAACTCTAGAAGATGAATCATAAGACAAGGCCATTCTCAATTGGCTATACAAGGATGAAGAAGCCTCAACATCAACAAATATCAACATCAAAACAAATAAGTATGGAAAAGGAAAGGCTATCTTAGAAAAACTGGGCTATGAAGGGAAATGACCAATTGGCAAGAGAAAAGATGGTATTATAGAACCTATTCAACCTCTAACACTTCAGCCAAACGATAAAACAAGATTAGGCTATACAGGGGAATTAAGAGAAGAAGTAACTCAGAAAGTGGTAGAAAGGATTCTGCAAATGAGGGATGGATCTGAAACAAATTAAAATGAATATGAATGGGATCATTTATCTACAACATCATACACTGACAAGCAAATTGATGTCATCCAAGCATATACACCCACACGAGAGGAGGGGCAAAGTTCAGGAACTAGACCACTTGTTTTGGGATCAACAAATATTGATGACTCAAGTGAGGATGAATAGACAATGAGTGAGCTAGACAACTCAGAGGAGGGTAATATCATAGACCTTGATCTTCCCACTAACAACTTTGACCATTTGGCTATTAGAACACTTATAGCCATCAACTTTACTCAACCTGATGATTTATTACCCTTGATCTATCCCAAACTTATTGATTGGGAACCAACCAAACCAATTAATATACTAGTCTTTTCAAATGATGAGGCCATTGTAAATTTTCTTTGTAGTGAGGAACCTGATATGAGTTGTACCCATAACACTCATAACGATACTTCAAATTAGGAGGGTGCAAAATCTTCTAGTTGCAAAAATGACAACAGGAAAAATAGATTTAATGGTGAAAACCTTTCTGAGGCACCATTAGATTTTGAAAAAGAAAAAATAAAGAACATATCTAACAGTGAAAACTTTTATGAGGCACTAAAAGATGGAAGATTTGACACCATTCCAGAGCATTACCATGACAGATCATTAGTACTGATAGAACCAACACAATCCATAAATCTTGGAACAACTGAAAAGGAAAAGATTCTACATCTGACAGCATCCATGACCGAACAAGAGAAGCCAACATTCACAAAATTCTTTGAAGAGCGACATATCAATTTTGCTTGGTCTTATTCTGACATGCTAGGATTAGATCCAAATCTCTTGATGCATCATCTGTCTCTACCATCCAGAATCAAACCAGTCAAGCAAAAATTGAGAAAAATGCATCCTCACATCGCCCTGTTGTTTCAACTGTGGAAGCACTAAAATAATGTGCAGAAGCACTATAACATATGGTAGAACCGTTATTTTGTTTATTTCCAAGCAGGGGGTGGTAATATAGGTCTCAGTTGCTATGTCTTCTTTCTCTTCTTCTTCATCTAAGACTATGGATGCTGTGAGAAATTGATGGGGTGTTTCGTTCTTCTAAAAAATGAATGTTCTCAAACTACTGATGATGTCGGTTTGGGTACCTTCAATGTGTACGTTACCTGGCTAAAATATTGGTGTGGTTAGCCCTAGTTGTTGAACGGGAGTTGTGGATTTCCAAATGGTCATAAGGTATGTTGTATGGTGGTCTCAACACTTTATCGCAATGTCATTCACTACCTATTGCCAGGAAGGAGGTAGTAACATGGGTCTTGCTACTACTATGTTTTCCTTTTCTTTTTCTTCATTCAAGATGATGGATGTTGTGAGAAATTGATGGGGTGTTTTGTTTTCCTCGAAAATGAATGTTCTCAAACTGCTGATGATGTTGGTTTGGGCACTTTCGATGTGCGTAAGGCTAGGTTGTATAATAGGTGCTACAAGGCCTGGCTATTGAATGGGAGTTGTAGGTCACCAAATGGTCATAAGGTGTGGTGGTAACTCCCTAATTTTGGATGACAAACCTAATGTTTCTAAGATTTTTCTACTGTAAGAACTTATCAGGTTTGTTGGAGTATTCTATGGCGGGTTGCGGGATGGAAGATTGATGAATAGGTTGACTACAATTCACACTTCTCGATGAAAGGTTTGTAAAAGCAGGAACTCTAGAAGATGAATCATAAGACAAGGCCATTCTCAATTGGCTATACAAGGATGAAGAAGCCTCAACATCAACAAATATCAGCATCAAAACAAATAAGTATGGAAAAGGAAAGGCTATCTTAGAAAAACTGGGCTATGAAGGGAAAGGACCAATTGGCAAGAGAAAAGATGGTATTATAGAACCTATTCAACCTCTAACACTTCAGCCAAATGATAAAACAAGATTAGGCTATATAGGGGAATCAAGAGAAGAAGTAACTCAGAAAGTGGTAGAAAGGATTCTGCAAATGAGGGATGGATCTGAAACAAATTAAAATGAATATGAATGGGATCATTTATCTACAACATCATACACTGACAAGAAAATTGATGTCATCCAATCATATACACCCACATGAGAGGAGGGGCAGAGTTCAGGAACTAGACCACTTGTTTTGGGATCAACAAATATTGATGACTTAAGTGAGGATGAACAAACAACGAGTGAGCTAGACAACTCAGAGGAGGGTAATATCATAGACCTCGATCTTCCCACTAACAACTTTGACCATTTGGCTATTAGAACACTTATAGCCGTCAACTTTACTCAACCTGATGATTTATTACCCTTGATCCATCCCAAACTTATTGATTGGGAACCAAGCAAACCAATTAATATACCAGTCTTTTCAAATGATGAGGCCATTGTAAATTTTATTTGCAATGACGAACCTGATACAAGTTGTACCCATAACACTCATAACGATACTTCAAATCATGAGGGTGAGAAATCTACTAGTTGCAAAAATGACAACATGAAAAATAGATCTAATGGTGAAAACCTTTCTGAGGCACAATTAGATTTTGAAAAAGAAAAAATAAAGAACATATCTAACAGTGAATACCTTTATGAGGCACTGAAAGATGGAAGATTTGACACCCTTCTAGAGCATTACCATGACAGATCATCAGTACTGATAGAACCAACACAATCCATAAATCTTGGAACAACTGAAAAGGAAAAGATTCTACATCTGGCAGCATCCATGACCAAACAAGAGAAGCCCGCATTCACAAAATTCTTTGAAGAGCGACATATCAATTTTGCTTGGTCTTATTCTGACATGCTAGGATTAGATCAAAATCTCTTGATGCATCATTTGTCTCTACCATCCAGAATCAAACTAGTCAAGAAAAAATTGAGAAAAATGCATCCTCACATTGCCCTGATGGTAAAGGTTGAGCTGAAGAAGTTGTTGGATGCAGGGTTCATCAAGTCCATAGATTATGTTGAGTGGATCTCCAATATTGTGCCTATATCTAAATCGGATAATAGCATTAGGATATGCACAAATTTTAGAGATCTGAATAAGGCGTGCCCAAAAGATGATTTTCCTCTACCAAGCATTGACATCATTGTAGATCTAACAACAGGCCATGCGATGTTGTCATTATTGGATGGTTTCTCTAGATAAAATCAAATAAAGATAACACCTGAAGATCAGGAAAAGACAACATTCACTTGTCCTTGGGGTACATTCTGTTGGAATGTCATGCCCTTCGGGTTGAAAAATGCAGGTGCAACATATCAGTGGGCGATGACCACTATCTTTCATGACATGATGCATACTTTCATGGAAGATTATGTGGATGAAATATTAGCAAAATCATACACCCAAGAAGGAAATCTATAAATTCTTGAAAAAATATTTACTAGACTGGAAAAATTCAATGTCAGGTTGAATCCCAAGAAATGTGTGTTTGGGGTAACATCAACAAAACTTCTAGGTTATATTGTTTCAGAAAAAGGAATCGAAGTAGATCCGGATAAAGTCAAAGCAATAATGGAGATGCCGCCCCCTAAAAATATCAGTCAATTACGGTCTCTACAAGGTAGGCTACAATCCATTAGGAGATTTATCTCCCAATTGGCGGACAAAAGCCATCCATTCAATCATCTACTTCATAAGAATGTCTCATTCAAGTGGGATCATAATTGTGAAAAAACTTTTAACCAGATAAAGAAATATTTGATGTCACCTCCCATACTCATGCCACTTGCAAGAGAGAGACCTTTGTTACTATATATTGCTACAACTGACATTTCCTTAGGAGCTCTCTTAGCACAAGGGGATTTTGAGGGAAAGGAACAAGCTATTTACTACATCAACATGACTCTCAACGGTTATGAAATCAATTACACATTCATAGAAAAGGCTTGTCTGGCAGTGGTATTTGCAACCCAGCAGTTGCGACACTACATGTTGACACATACAATCAGACTCATCGCAAAAATAGATCCATTAAAACATCTACTCAGCATCTAATAGGGAGACTAGCAAAATGGGTTATGATCTTAAGTGAGTTTGACATCCAGTATGTAGACTGGAAAGCCATAAAAGGATAGGTGATAGCTGATCAATTAGCTAAAGCTCCATTATAGGATAATCATCCAATGAACATTGAATTTCTAGATGCGAACATTCTCAATATTACCACACAACAATGGAGGCTCTATTTTGATGGATCATACACACAAAGAGGGTCTGGTGTAGGAATTCTATTGGTTACACCTCAAGGACACACTATTCCAAGGTCCTATAGACTAATGTTTCCATGTACCAATAATGTGGCTGAGTATGAGGCATTGATTATCAGCATCAAAGTGGCTATTGAATGGAACATCACAGAAATACAAGTGTATGGAGATTCACAACTTTTCATCTATCAAGTAAATGACAAGTATCAGACAAAGGATGAAAAACTCATGCCATATAAGAAAATGATAGATGATCTTAAAAATTACTTTGTGGAGATCAAGTTTGAACAAATACCAAGGGCTGAGAACAAAGCTGTAGATTCCATGGCAATAATTGCTTCTCTCTTGCAATTACTAGAAAAGCAAGGACGTTATGAGTTTATGGTAGAACAAGTATCTAACCCAGCCTATGACAATCTTGAATCACAAATCATATGCCAAATAACTGATGTCCAAACCTCACTCTATGGAGAGATCTATACTTACCTCAAGGATAATATCCTTCCTCCGGATCTTTCTAGAAACCAAAAATGAAACTTTATCTGCCAATCCGCACACCATACATTGATTGCTGACATCCTTTACCATCGAGGTCTAGATGGTACACTTCTCTGGTGTCTAGAACATCATGAATCTAAAACAACCTTACGTGAGGTCCATGAAGGTAATTGTGGAACTCATTCAAGTGGGATAACCCTAGCAAAGAAACTCCTTCGTTTGGGGTATTACTAGCCAAATATGGAGCAAGAGTCCTATCATTTTGTTAAGAAGTGTTAGAAATTCCAGATCCATGGTAATCTTATACATGTGCCAACATAGGAGTTGCACCCTTTCACATCAACATGGCCCTTTTGTCAGTGGGGATTGAACCTGGTAGGAAAGATAAACCCGTCTTCATCCAATGGACATAAGTTCATAATCACAACAACAAAATATTTTACAAAATAGATAGAAGCGATTCCCTTAACAACAATTACAGGGAAACAAATATCATCTTTCATACTAAACTACCTCATCTATAGGTATGGCATACCTTAATCCATTGTAATGGACAATGGAAGACCATTTAAGAACCAGAACATCCAAGAATTGTGTGAAAAATTTCATATCCAACATCGTTTCTCAACACTGTATTATCCTCAGGGAAATGGCCAAGCAGAGGCCTCAAACAAGACAATTATGAAAATACTAAAGAAAATAGTTAACAATTTTGGACGTGATCGGCATGTTCAGTTGAATCCTACATTATGGGCCTACAAACATTAGAGCACCAACAAGAGCTACATCATATGCCTTGGTATATGGATCATAAGCTATACTACCCATTGAGGTTGAAATTCCATCACTCTATGTCTCACTCAGAGGTATCATTACAGATGAGGATTATAGAGTCTCTATACTATAGGAACTGGAATTAATAGATGAACATCGTCAACAAGCTGTCAATCATTTGATGACATACCAACAAAGGATGTCAAGGAGCTATAATCATAGGGTAAAACCTAGAGTCTTTCAGTTGGAGATTTGGTGCTAAAGGAAAACCCTAGAAATCAGCAGGATAGAGAAAAGAAAGGGAAGTTTGAACCTAATTAGTTAGGTCCCTTTGTCATCATAGCAGTGTATGGATCGAGAGCATATAATTTGTCTACACCTGAAGGGGATCTATTTGATGAACCAATCAATAGTATCCATCTTAGAAGATTCTATACTTGAATCACTTAGTGCATAGATTAGTTTCTAAAAATGGTTACCTTTATGAAAATTTGGCAAACAAGCATCTTGGTAATAGAAAAAAACAAAAAAATTAGAAAAATACAAAAAAAAAACAAAAAAATACAAAAAATACAAAAAAAAATCCAAAAAAATCCAAAAGACTAAAAAGTGCAATAAAAACATATAGTGAAAACCTGGAAACAGGTGCTATTTGTGATTCAAATAAGCTCTTCCATCTATTTGGACACATGTCATGATCATTGCTTTCACCTTCATTTTTACATCCATTATCATATCATATCACGTGGTCATGTCTCACCCTAGCTTGGGGGCAACATCTGAACCTCATTGGGGGAAATAAACAACAAGCTTAATCAAATAGAAAAATAATGATCGAAACACAACCCAACATGGAACATCAATCAACATCGAAGTTGAAAACACGTCAAACATCCATATCATATAGAAAATCCAAAAACAAGCAAAAAAAACCAATCTAAAAAAAAAAAGTCAAAAATGGAGTCTGTGTCAGTTGAACTACATGGCCTCTACATGTATAACATAGGCAAGGCTAATCTTTGATCAACCCTCGAGGCCCCTAGGATAGGTATTTAGGTTAGGTTGATCCAAAATCTCATAAAATCACAAAAAATCATAAAATCAGGATGGATGATCTAATTTGAATAATGATTGAAATACTTTAAGCAAAAATTTGGATATGTTGTACTTTGATCATTATTATCATTTCTTTAGAGCAACTCGATGATGTATTGAACTAGAGAAGCAAACAAGGAGAATGATATTTTTCTTTATCTGCTATTTGTGAATTAATCATAATTACTATGTGAATTTTCGTAGGGAGTGCTCTACAAAGTATCATGGATGACATTCCAATTCACTTAAGAAAATGGTTAATTTTTGTCTGTTTTACACAAGAAATGCTCAAGTCATCTTAGTTTAATTATACCTCGATGCTTGTGTTAGCTTGCAATATCAAAAATCATGGAAGTAGTACTCAGTTCATCATGGTCTAAACTATACCATTGGTGCTTGTACTCACTTTCAACATTTAAAAAAAAACCCTTATGATGATACAAAGCACAAAAGTACTGTTAAAATTCCAATATTTGCATGTAGATTTGCATGGTTAAATTAGATTGCATTCATAATAGTTTTTACATCTGCAGAGTGTTTGTTACAAAAGCTCATGGGGGATACAAATTAATATTGATCTTTTTCTCATAAATAGATTGAGTATACTTAACATTAACAAAAACATCATCATAATCATATAGTTGCATCATTATATTCATTTGCATACATTCAAACATTTGAATCAAATAAATTTGCATTTATCATATCACATTTTCCATATCACATAAAAATTGCATAAAGAAAATCTCAAAAACATAAATCTCTATCATTGCATTTTCAAACATCCATCAAACATTCATATATCATTCATCATGTTCATCTACATATAAATCTCTATCATATCACATATCATACGTCCATTTACTACATCATATATAGTATATCATTAATCCATCCATATATTATATCATATATCATACATCATTTTCATCCATTTATTACATCATATATTTGCATTTACACCAAAAATAAAAATACACACATTACATTCACAACGCATATCGTATATCATTTAAGCAAATCATACATATACATCACGCCTCCATCCATCATGCATCCATACATCATCCATACATCATGCATCCATATATCATCCATACATCATCATAATAGAACATCATACATCATAGCATATTATCATGATATAGACTGCATCCATAACATCATAACAAAAGGATCATCACATAGCATAAGAACATGAAAGAAAATGCATCCATCAGCGAATCATGTAGAACACATATGGATCAAAGAGTCCACTGCATATCATATAGATCAAAATAATAATGTCAAGTATACAATTATGTCTAAAATGAAGAGAGATATATCATCAAAAAATGGTTGTAATCAGAATGTACATCATCTCAAATATAAAAGAGAAATCACATCAAAATCTAAGTACTGCTGGCTCCAGACGGTGCAGGCATAGAAGGATGGGTCCCTCCACCACCACCAGATGTACCAGGATCTCTGGGGTCTCTCCAAAGAGGTTGTGTCACACCAACACTAACAGTCCTAGAATGAGTCCTGCCAGATCGGGACTGCCTGTAGCTCACTCTCTACTTAGAAGGGACGAAATCATAATATTTACCTCTATAGTACTCCACCTCCCAACCAATATAAGAAACCTATCGCATATAATCTGCTAGGGAAGTACCATTTGCTAGTCTCTGTAATCTCTCAGTTGTGGCCTGAGCACCCTCTGTAGTCTGCCTAGCAGCATCCCTCTCAGCTGTCAATGATGCAATCTGTGATTGTGCCGTAGCCAACTGAGCCTACATTGATGATAAAGCTTCTACATGTAACTGGGCCTGTGCCTGCATTGAGCCTGAGTATGCTCTAATAAACCCTAAGCCTGAAGAAGCTACTCTTAATAGTCTCTAACTACACCTGAAGGCTCGCTATCTGCAGCTGATCTGAAACATCCCTCACTGCTTGCCTCTTACGAGGCACTGTCTCCTTCGGAAAATCTAAGGCAAGACTCGACCCACCTGCAACCTCTCCACTATCAAATCTATAGTCATCACCACTGCTTTCATCTCTGCTGATCTCCTCTCCACTATCCTCCTCCTCACCAACATCCTCCTCCTCTCCAACACCCTCCTCAACATCAACATCCTCCACCTCAACCTCCTCTCTCCTTTGCCTATGACCATGTACAATAGGAACATCCTGCTCTACGGGAAATGGGGAAGGCTCATCTGGAATGGTAAGACGTGGAAAAGGATGCAGAGCCAGATACTCGACATAGTATGCTGTAATCAGTGGCTCAACAATATCAAGACGGATATCCCACTCAAATGGTTGCAAAGACTGAAACTCCTAAACAACAACATCATATGACAAACCAAGCCCTCAATCTGCAGAATCTGACTGATGATGGGCATAATGGGAAACACCCTAGGGCATACTCTGAACCATACCATACTGTCTATACACTCATCTGATAAAAAATCTCTCTAGAACCCAACGAGTCCAACCAATCAATATCATCGACTGACAAAGAAAAGGCACCTGAATATCATCCTCGTCCCAATGATCACAATCTAGGTACAGATGCCATGTCATAGACTCTATTTCATTGATCACTCTCCTCCAATACTCTAACTTACCCAGTCTTGATTGAGTAAGGTGGCCGACATATCTGAACACATATGGTCTCATAGGTGGTCTCTGTCGAACTGGTACTAGACGCATGACAACTATGTGCTCCCACACCCATACCTGAAGCAAAGTGACATTGATAGATAAACTCCGACCTCTAAGATACACAACTAAATGTAAATCATGATATAGGTGGGAGAGCATACACATCCCCCAAGCATATTTGGTCCCATGAACAACCATACTCTCCAAAACTCGGCCTCAACCAACATAGAATCCCTTTGACCTGCAATTAGGACAAATGAATCCTTTGATAAATCTAGCAAGCACTGTAGGTAAAGTGGCGTAATCAACTACCATCTCTCACCATGGAATCCACTCTCCAACAATATGCTCGTCCTCAAACACCCTCCGAAGAGCATCAGTTCCACCCTGCTCTAATGAATCATATACAATAATGTCACCCACAACTGGTATCCGCAAGATCCTCCAGACATCCTCTGGAGTGACTGTCATCTCACCAGTAGGAAGGTGGAAGGTGTTATGTTCGCTATGCCATCTCTCGGCTAGCGCTATCAATAGACCCTGATTAATCCTAATCTGGGGCATGAATAATAGAGAAGACAATTTGCATCGTGCAATGACTACCATGTCAGGCTACCCTAATTGAGGTATCAAATCAAATGTCTATGGGAATCGCTCTCGAACCTGAAGGTTTTCCAATAGCTCCTATTATCAAGAAATAATTCAAAGTTAGTACTCTTTGTCGAATCATTAAACATAAAAAGTATCCTATCAAAACTAATCAACTCTTGGTGAGACTTTTGATCAAATCTCATGAGTGAACATCATTGAACCTCACCTATCATGAGGTCAAATCATCAAGTATCATTGAACCTCACCTATCATGAGGTTAATCATCAATGCATAAAAACAACCTCGCTTATCATGAGGTTCATCAATCAAATTATAATTATTCCTCGCCTATCATGAGGATAATTATCATCAAATCAAACATCAGACCTCACCTATCATGAGGTTGAACACCATCTACTTGATTAGGATTATTAATTGAATCAAACCAACGACTGACACGATAAAAAATCAACAAAATCAACAACAAATTTGACAAACTTCATCAATTTAATTTGAATGCACTAAAGTAGGCATTCAAAGCACTAAAATCATGACATGCACCATTTCATCAGTCAAAAGCGCTATTACAGGAGGTCAAAGTGCCATTTCACCAAAAGTGCCATTCTATAGGGTCAATGCGCTAAAACTTCAGGTCAAAGCACTAAACTAATCAAAGCGGTAAAACAGAAGGCCTAAGCGCTAAAGTTTTCAAAGCGCTAGTTTATCCTACCTAAGCACTAAAATAGTTATCCTATGCACTAAAGTTTTCAAAGCGCTAAAACACTATACCTAAGCACTAAAACAAAAGCCCTATGCACTAAAGTTTTCAAAGCACTAAAACACTATACCTAAGTGCTAAAACAAAAGCCCTACGCACTAAAGTTTTTGAATCGCTAAAACACTTAATGAAAGTGCTACAACAAAAATTAAAAGTGCTAAAAGAATTGAAAATTTAAAAATCCAAAAAATGCATGAAAAATGAGACAATACATAAAAAACGATGGGATGAATGGTACGTACCGAAGGTCCGTAGGTGGTTAGGCGCTGGTGACATCATACACGCTCTAACCGGTGGGTGTGATAAGGAATCGACATCTAGCTCCAAGTGGCTCAAATAGGTCTCTCACCAATTTTTCAAAGTCAAAATGCACAAATGAGTGTGAAAAGGACCCTTTTTACCTTTTATAGGTTATTGAAGGTGGGATTTTTGTGGGGTTATTTTTTTTTTTTAAAAGGAGATTAATTCAATAACATCCTGAGGCACTTTCTACATCAATTATTGGGAAATAAATTATTTCATCACTGGATATTCATTGAATCTACATCAAAATCATTGACAAAATCATAAAAAATTGAAAAAATTCTGAAAATTTCAAAAAAAAATAAAAATCATCAATTTATCTCTTGAGGGGGCATATATCCATCAATCACCTGAAAATCATGTCTGGGGCATACTGAAAAATTTCTCCGTCGATACTAGTAGCAACAACACAAAATTTTCTTTGAAGCAATGTGTAAACACAACACTTCAAAGAGGGGCAAAATGCATACACCTAAAAATGGTTTGGATAATCAAATTAATTAAATACGCTTTATTTGATTAATTACTTTAATTTCCTCTACTATTAAATAAATAGAAATATTTATTTATAGTTCTTTTCTTCTATTCTTCAGATTTAATTAAATATACAACTTCTATAGTTGGTGTTATTTAATTATTACATCATTTCAATCTTAATTAAATAAACAAAGTTTTACACTTTATTGTTTAATTATCATATTCCTTCTATTTTAATTTAATAAACAACTTCTATAGTTTGTTTTATTAAATTATTTATTCTCCCTTTTGCTAATTTAAATAAATCAAAAAATTTAAATAAAGGCATAAAGCAAATTCCTCTATTCACTCACCTACCAAATTTGATATTCCAAAATCCAATTTATTTCAACTGGCTTTCACGGGAAGCTGTCGAGACAAATTGGAGACAAATTTGAATCAATTTCTCAAATCTTCTTCCTCTGATCTTTTCTATCATCTTTCCTGATGTTTTCATGGGGAGAAACCATTCCCTTCATCAGCTCCAGCTTCTTCATCTCTCACCCTTCAAATTTCAAGATTGAATCCAGGCCTCTGCTGTGCTACCCCATCACAAACTGCTGCCATAAATCTATATATACAACCTTTCTTCATAGGAAATGGACCCCGAATCTTTGTGCAAACTTACTTTGCAACATTCATAGCAATCAAGCAATCATATCAATAGAAATATCAATAGCATCTTAGCATCATAGCAGCCATAAGCATCAGTAGAATTCACATCACGACAACATCATAGTTTTACTGTAGCTTTCATTCATCAGGTTTCATGTCAGAATAGATTACAGTAGTATCATAGATTTTTAGTTTCATTTAGAAATCAATCATCACATCATTGCATTTAGCATCAATTCCATTCTCTAGATAGGAATTTTAATAGTTACGGTGCTTACAAATCTAAGAGCCCTCTGTGACTTGATAAATCTTTGGAGATAGGAGACAATGAGACGCTTTCAAGCTTTCTGTGCTTTTTAAATTAGTTTAATTGCTGTTAAATCTTGATATAATTTTTCAGTAAGAAGTGTTTTAGTTGTTTTACTTATTTACTTATTTCACACTTATAGTCTCAAGTCTATGTACAAAGTTCTATAATGATATATTTTCTTGAGATAGAGTCTAGACCAAAAAACCAATGTACATAGCTAGTGAATAAGTATGACACTATTTCAAAAAATACTAGTAATTGTACACCATTCCAACCATACAACCTAGTTAGCTAAAACCATGTTAGTAGATGCAATTGATATCAACATAGAACATATTATAAGATTCTGAGCAGATATTGCAAAACAGGATAATCTAGACCAAGATACTAGATTAACAGACTTCCATTACTAGAGCAGATAGTCACCAAAATTCCATTGTTATAGTTATACAAATCCCATTGTATGTTGAAATCAATGAAAACCTCTCAATTTCCAAAAATCTCCCCCTTTTT
Source organism: Sequoia sempervirens (assembly GCA_007258455.2). Classification (NCBI taxonomy): domain Eukaryota; kingdom Viridiplantae; phylum Streptophyta; class Pinopsida; order Cupressales; family Cupressaceae; genus Sequoia; species Sequoia sempervirens. Next base: position 329,795,583 of record VDFB02105785.1, read on the forward strand.
CATTGATGGAAACACATGATTAGAAAACCATCAAAACGCTTCTTCCTAATTTTCAATTCCCCCCAAAAACTATTCACCTGATACCTCTCTCTCCAAAAAGTATTTTACAATTTTTTTCCGTTTTCACATTATACCTCTTTTTCTCCCTCTCTCCCCCTTTGACATCAATGGAAAAGGAAAGGAAATTTAATTCTTTAATAGTTCCTTTGCATACTTGAACACTCCCCCTTAGGAGTACATCCAAGACAGTTGAGCATGATCAATTGGAGGTGGTTGACCCTTGAATTTTGCTAAGAATCCCCATCCATGAGGATCTCCCTTCATCTAAAATCCCTTTCTCCTCTGACAATGGACTACATAGATAATTGAGATCAATTAAGATATCTTTTCCTTCTACCACAATTCCAGGAGTAACATTAGATTTCAAAATCTTGTCAGCTACTGAAAGAGCATGATAGGCAGGTGTACACATAGTCTTGATTAAATCTCTAAGCTTCCCATATTTTTCAACCATCTCTCCTTTCTATATTCTTCATGCATCCTTGTCAATCCATGACAAGTCTAATCATCCAAATAAAGAATAGGATTAAATGTGCTAGATGCATACTTGATCTAGGTTTCAATTGTATTGTCATCATCTTTGAATGTCTAAATTGCATAAGACCAAGTCCAATAGAATGTGAATAAAATCTTGACCTCTTCCTCACACCCTTGAACATCTTTGAGTCTTTCAAGTGCCATACTGTAAGTAGACTTACACTTCTCTCCAATTTCCAGCAATCCTTTATCTTCAACCCAAGAGACCATGTCACTTACTGCTTTGCTCTTTAATTCATGAATCTATCAGTTAATGCACTTGAACTTTATTTAGTGGAACATGAAGAACTAGTGATCACACTAGGAGTTACCTGAAAAATGATTCCTTCTTCTGGTTAGTTTCTTAAGTCTTCTTGGAGTAGGTTCAACCTGAGCTACTGAGGCATGAACCTTAGCGACTTTCCTCTTTTCTCTAGTGGCAGACATTGATTTAATGGAGACTAACTTAGACTCTTCAAGAACTCTATCTATTTTAGTGTAGGTTCCAAACCTAGGTCTACTAGGGTCCCAGGGGCTATTAATCAACAATTCAATACAACCAGTAGCATAGTCCTTCTCAATCTCATATCCAAACTCAGGTATCCATAAATTCCTTCGTTCAACTTCCTTAATAATGCAACTATCAATGGTTAACAAAAAGGTTATATCATTCTTATATTTTGTAACCAATTCTCTATGAACTCTCCTTCTTTTGTTCATTTTCCTTTGAAACTTTCCAAAGAATGCAGCAAGGGCATCTCCTTGTGCATCGAAATCCCCAATGTTTCTCATAATTTTCTCAATTTGATGAGGGACCGGTCTGGTATTCTCCCAACTAACCTCACCTATTCTAGGAATCTCCTTCATAAAGTAGAATATTAATCATAAAACTAATGTACCATATCTGAATGTAATTTCCTTCTTGATATCTCTCAGGTTCTCCAACAACAATTGTTGGAACAACTCATAAAGGTCATATTTTATTCTGTTCTCAACCATATCCAATGCAAGATTAATTGTGGTAGTGGAGACGTCGTTGTCACCAAAGCTCATCTCTGAAATAACTAGACTTGCATACTAAACTATCGAGTTAGTGATTTCAGAACATGTGTTTCTTAATAAACCTTTTCCCCTATCAACATTGCATTCAAGAGTCGGTCCAGAGAATGATAAGCCAGTAACTTCCCTGATTACATCTCTGGATATCATATATGATTCATCAATCTATACATATTCACCATGAAATAAGCTATTAGTCCATTCTGATACATCTTTCTTCTTTACTAAAGTCCAGAAAATTGTTCCATATGTATCCAATTTCATTTTTGAAAGTACATTGTATTCCAGTTTCAAGATAAAATCATTTCCAACTAATTCATCAACCCACAGTATGCGAGCTTTTCCATAGGTAGATTCTTCAAAATTTCTATGAATGTATACCCCAACATCTTTAATCGGTATAACACCAAGAGGAATATCTGAAAAAGCACCCAAAAGATCAAGTTTCAAGGTTTCAACAGGGTATATTTTGAGCTCTGGTTCCATTCTTACAAAATTTTCGATGATTTGAGATATATCCATCTCATCCAAAAAAATTCGACAAATAATTCAGATGAAATAGTGTTTCAATAGCGACTTACCTCTTCCTTTCCCACCAAGACCAGATTCTAAATTCCTACAGTATGAATTTGTTTTGGTTTCTTCAAGCTTCCTCTACATGCTTCTCCTCTTTTAAAAATGCTTTCCATTGAATTTGTTTTCCTTAACATATCTGAATTTATTTCTTTCATCCCAAATTATTTTGCAATAAATGATTTAGACTACAAGTAGATCACCTCAAAATTCTTGTACACTTCCATCCTTTCAAACTCTACATAATTCATTCTTCACACATGTGTTTCTGTAAATTCCTTTTGCATGAAATCTTAAATTCATAACCTTAATAAATGCACTTATGTCATGATATGACATCATCTATCGAAAGCGGTGTTATTAAATGTTCTAATTATTGCTCCTCCTTAGGCGTTGCCTGAATTAATTTTTTACGGGAGTGTCTACACCAGAGGATGGCACAAAAAAGACTGATGATTCTGATTCACCTTTCTTAGATTCTCCTTCCCTTCTCCAAATTCTTTCCATTTCCTTCTTTACTTCTTTCTGATCAAACTTAATGACTGCTTCATGTCTAATTTTTGGATTGTTAGTTCTCATGTTTATGCTTCTAGAGTCTCTAGCAAAATGTTCTGGATAGATGCAATTACAACAAAAAACATTCTTCCATCCAAGTTTTCTTTTATTCAATCTATTTTTTCACTAGTTACCCTTGTGTCCAAATGATTTATAGTGATAACAGAAGCCATTGAATGGATAAACTATCTTATTCAACTTCTGATTTCTACAATCTTTAGTTCTATGTTCAATTCTTTTGCATTAAAAATATTGACTAGAGAATGATAAGGTGTTTTGATTCATTCCATTATGTTATTCTTCTTTACAATATTTTTCCCTAGATGTCCAAACTTATTACAAGAATAACATACACCATTAAAACATAAATACCTTTGAGCATTAGGTTGTCTGATGGGAATCCTTCTGGTATTTCTCCTTAGGTTCTTGAATTGTCCACCATCACTTTGAATCTTCATGTCAAGAGATTGGTTCACCTTTGAACTTTGTCCTTCTTCAAACTCTAAACCACTTTTTTCCATAGCAAGTCTTTGAAAGTTAATCAACTCATCAAGCATTGCAGTGCTTGCCTTGAATTTGTCCTCATGTCTTTTTTCCTTTTCCAGATCTAATTGTAGAATTACCACTTCTTGCTCAAGATTTGCACATTCATCCATCTTCCTTTGAATTTCATCTTTCTAACAATCTTCAATTTTTCTCTTTTTTTCCAATTGTTCTTTCAATCTGGTGATGTCTTCATTTGCTTTCTTTAATTGATCACAAAAATCTCCATATCTTTCCATCAAATTCTTAATACACTCATTTTCTTCCTTTAGCCTATCCTTCAAATCTTCATTTTCTTTTGTATGTACAACAAAGATCACTTTTAGAGGAATAAGAAATATTTTTTCTTCCATGTATTCAAAATTCAAGACCTTCCCCAAGCTGTTAGGCTTCTTTAGAAGAACCAAGCTCTGATACCAATTGTTGAACATCTAGAATACTGAGAGAGGGGGTGAATCAGTATTCCATAAAACTGTTCACATAAAATCCATCTAAACATTATCACAAATCTGATAGAATCAACAAGAGAAAACATGGAATCAAGACAATACATCAACACATGTGAACAACAATATTTTTATGTGGAAAACCAAAAATGGGAAAAACCATAGCGAGGGTTAGCTCACAATATAATATTTTTGGATATAGAATATTACAAGGGCTCACTGCTAGGACTCGCTGTCCTTGAAAGGCTCACAACCTGAAGTAAATACAAAATGATCTGGCTCACTACCAAGATACAAAATGATGTGGCTCACTGCCAAAAGTATATTGAACTGATGAAGTGCACCTTCCTTGTGCTGAGGTTCAGTTCTGGTGAAGCATAATATATATATATATATAACACTTATCTACACATCCATACAATTTCACATATACACATTCACATCTATATGTCTTCATGTATCTTTCACACACTCTTCTTCTCTACCTCTCTCACTCTTGAAAAAGTCTTACATATATACATATATATATATATATCCATGTTCACAAATTAGGTTGGCCTAATCAACTCTGTCAACATTGTCCTCAAAATATATTCATCTTCACATATAAGCAGTTGGCGTGGACCTAATGATAGATCCCTTTATCATTCAAAGCACATATAAAAACTTCTCAATATTAATACATAATTAGGTTGGCTAGAGTTAGACCAAAAACTCCAAACATATATGTAATCCTTCAAACGTGTAACACAAAAACTTGTTAGCATATTGAATTCTCCCTTATACGATATCAAGCTAAGTTTATCTCCAACACCGCATGGTAAGATAATAAAATATGAGAAAGTACAAAGTCTCCCATATCAGTGTACTGTATGAACACTCACTGTAGTCTATAGATTAGAATATTGTCATTCATATCTTCCAAATTCCTTCACATATCATTATGAGACTCTAATGAAGGATGCATCTTGTAGTCTCAAGTCTATGTACAAATTCCTATAATGATATCTTTTCCTGAGATAGAGTCTAGACCAAAAAAATGACGTACATAGCTAGTGAATAAGTATGAAACTATTGCCAAAACTACTAGTAACTGTACCTTTCCAACCATACAAACTAGTTAGCTGAAACCATGTCAGTAGACGCAATTGATATCAACATAGAACATATTATCATATTTTGAGCAGATATTCCAAAACATGATAATCTAGACCAAGATACTAGATTGATAGACTTCCATTACTAGAGCATATTGTCACCAAAATTCCATTGTTACAGTTATCCAAATCCCATTGTTTGTTGACATCAATGACAACCTCTCAATTTCCAATAGTTGTGATATTGCTTTTTTTCATTCATCATTCCTTCATACTATTTCATTTCATTACAAGGTTTAATTACCAATGAGCTTAATCTCTTAGATACACTTTGTAGATTACAATTTGGATTTGTTTTGATATTTTTAATATTTCTCCCCAAAGTGTTGTTTGACTCATACCCCCATCCTTGCAAAAAAAAGGGAAATTTGTAGATTCACACCTTGATTTGACTCATCTTTTGGTTGTTAGTCATTTCATTGTTTGGATCTCATTTCCTGAATGAAATAGTGGAGAATAGGTTTATATTACTACCATTTTGGTGAACCCCCCTTTTTACATTTCAACCCCAAAACCTTATTTCCCTTCATTTCATTGTGGTGAACCTGAGTTTGACCATTGCAATTTTCTGATTTTGGAGTCCATATTCACCCTAGATTTATATCTTGCATTCATTTGTATTTCATTGCATTAAATTGAGTCTCATTTAGGGTGTCTAGTTTTCATTTAACTTTGCATTTCATTTATGGGTTTTAGGATTGCATTTGCATTCTTTGAAATATGAAAAATACAAAAAAATCAGTCATTTTCCATATCATTTACATACCATTGCATCATCATTCACTTGTATTTGAAAACTAAAAAAAAATTACACATCAAATTAGGTCTCCTAGTTTGCCATTTTATCATATTTTGCATTTGCATTTAACATTAAATTCATAGGAAAATCCAACTGTAACCTTTTGTTTCTGATCAAAATTTGGAAACCAATGAAATAATCTTAGAAATCTATAATTTATTTTAAAAAAACCCTAACCTAGGACCCATTCTCCCTAGGGCGAATGAGTCCCCGATCAGGGTCATTTCCTATTTTTTTGGGCACTAAAACATTTTCTTCTACATTTCATTTTGTTGTTTTTAGTTTTAGTTTACAATTTTTTTTGTTAAGTGAAATTGATCAGATTTATCCTAATTTGATAAATTTAGTGCATTGTTTTATTTCAAAATTGTATTTACAAGACATCATTTTTTAGGCTTTTGCATTGAGTAATAAAAAAAGTATCTTGTTTAGAATCTAAAAATTGCATTTACATATTTGCATTACACTTTAAATTCTAGGTTATTGCATTGCATTTCACCTCCTTTCCATTTTGGGTGTGTACCAAGTTTGTGAATCTTGTATGAGCTTTACAAATTGGTGTCCTATTAGCAATAATGTTGTGAGATGTAGTACAGGACTCATGTCATCTTGCGATACACCATTCATATTGGATCTTGGTTTTTCCAACTCTTTCACTAATAGTGTTGATAATCAACCCTCTATGGATCATAGCCTTCACACCTCATTTCCAATGACTTCCTTACCTACAACCAATGTGCATGATGTTTCTCATGTCCTACAAGATAAAATTAGAAAGCTAGATGAAGAATTAAAAAATGTGAAAAACTTAGCGAGAACCGAACCTATTACTGGTAATTCCATTCCTCTCATAGGGAACATAGGAACATTGCTTAACCACAAAGAAGGAATAGAGTTCATATGTGCCTTGGTCCATGTCATTCAATGAAATTTTCCTCTCCCCCAACCACCTTCCAACACATCTCCCATGCATAAGATAAAAGAAACCACAAGTTTCGATCACTTTACTACTCCCAACACATCCTTTTCTGAAAAGGGAAAGGATTTGCAGTCAAAATAAGAAACAAATGACAACATAGTAATCAAACCAAAGAAAAACAAACCAAAACTACATGCACATCAAAGAATTCAACTACAAAAGTTGTATAATATTCCGGTAACTTCCTATGACCTATTACAAATGTCTAAGATCAAGAATATCTCTTACACCCTTCTACATTGGAAACTAATGGAATTTCCATTGAAACGTGAAAATCTAACCACAAAGAAAACTTCTCAACATAAATCATATTGTGCCTATCATAGATTATATGGACATTACACCGATAATTGTTGACCTTTAAAGTGAATATTGAATTAATTTAGATCCCATAGGAATCTATCTTGGCTTAAAGAATGCACTTTACTCCTTGCCATGTGTAGTGTAGAAAAATGTATCTCTTTATATTTTCACACTTGTTTGGGCCCTCCCTACTAAAATTGGGCTTCTTTATGCCTTACTTGGTCCTATTTTACATCCACAAGCCTTATTTAATGCATATTTCTCAAGATAATCCTGACATTTATCTAATGATCAATCATAATTCATGTTTTTGGGGTTGTGTGTTTCAGATCTAGTGATCTGGGACTCATACGCCACCTTGGGCATATGGGTCCCACCTAGGTTTCAGGGCCTGATCCTAAATATTACATAGAACTTAGCATTTCTTGAAATTTATGTCCCAAGCTTAGGCTACTGGGACTCATATGCCCCAACTGGCATATAAGTCCCACTTTAGCTTGGACCTATTTTGAATTCAATTCTTGGCAAGATTTTATTCTCCTAGATCTAATGTCGGCTTGTAGTGTTATAATTTCAAGAAATTTGGCATAAACAAGTATAAATACAAGGTTATTTCACATATTTTCTCCTAGAAATTTGAGTGACCTTATGAGAATTCAAGTGAGAGCATTATAGAGAATTCAAGGGAAAATTATCAAGCATTTAGAGCAACATTCAAGATTCAAACATCATGTCAAAGTCATCATGCATCATGTGTGTTTGTGAGATAACATTTGTGGTGTAGGTTTTTATGATTCAAAGAAGTATTCAAGATCAAGTTTCAAGCATTCAATCAAGAGTCAAGATCTACATTCATGCTATCCATTTCACATATGATTGTAGCCTTTATTTCAAGGATTTGGTGAGTTGCAACATTGCATATTGTTCATTCATCATTCCTTCATTCTATTTCATTTCATTTCATTTCATTTCAAGGTTTGATTACCAAAACGGGGTTTGACCAAGGAAAACCCCTATCCACTAACAAATTAACATTTTTCTCCTTGGGTGATCCCACAAAGCTCGTTTACAATTTTTGGGAGATTTTGATTTTTGCTGAAATCACATATTTTTAGAAAATATAATGATTTAAGCCTTAAAAAGTTCCACTTAAAGCATTCCAATTGAAGAGGGATTGATCAAACTACCTTAGATCAAACCCCCTTGGATAGAACCCCTCTAGTTTTAAACCATACCTATAACGGAGTCTCCTTTACACTTATCAAAATGCTAATAAAAAACCACTTTTGATTTACCTTTTGGGGGATCAAATGAATTCATTTAAAATTTATTTTTGTAAGTATGTAGTCCTTATTATAAGCTTCCCAAAAAGTATAATTTTAAATAAATTTTTATTTTAATTATTATTTCACCAAAATCAAGCTCTTTCTTCCGCACATGTAGAAAAATAGAAGAGGGTATGTGGATCATGATGGACCAAAAGTGGTGATATGATGGGTATGTGTAGGGTAAGTGGTATTTTTTTTTCTTCCCAAAATTGATGAAACAAAAAGGGTTTTAAAGGAGATTCTCAGCTTTCCACCAATATAAATTATGCTTTACTTTGAATTTATTAAATAATTATTATTTATTTTCTATTTGAATTATGACTAAAGTCCCCGATTGATAGTGATTGAAAAAATCTATAGCTTTCAAAATGATATCACATTTTTGAACCAAACATGTGTCACATTCTATGCTTCGATACTATAGGATTAAAAAAAAAATAAATAAATTTCATGAAGTTTTGACCAAGTTAAGTGGTTAGACAATGAAGTTTTTATATTTTTAAAAGTTGTAATACAAAATTCATAATTAATTATTTACTTGGAAACAAATTACAAAAAATATGCATCACATTGGGACATGAGTCCTCTACTTATATCTAAAATATTATAAGAAAATATTATCATTTTATTGAGGTTAGGTTGGTCAGCAGACACCTACTTATTTTTTCCCTGAAATTTAAGTACTAATGCATTGAAATTTCAAATTTTCACCAAATAGATTTTTTTTAAATATACCTAGTAGTTTAGAAACTACATTCAATTTTATACAGATTCTATTCTTACATATTTTTGAAATAATATAGATAACTTATTCATTTTTTTACGTCAAATTGCCTAACTCTGATTTTTCTGAATTTTTTGCCACTTAAGGGCCTATTTTTTCCATGATGATCCTGCACATACCCAAGATTATAAAAGAAAATTGAAAAATATGAGTGCAGGTCAGATATTGAAGTCCTTGATCCAACAAAAAAATAAAATTGAATTTTGATACATACAAAAATAGTTGTGTTATACAGTCTGTCTATGTTTGAATTGTAATTTGTTTGACTTCGAAACTTGATTAAGGAAAAATTATTCAATAAAAAACTATGCAACCAATTAGAAGCACTAGATATCATAATTAAAAATCTAAATTAAAAAAAGAAAAGAATTTTATCCTTCATGGAAGAAAGTTGTGTTATACGGTGAGCGTCACTCAAAAATATTGTTTACTAAAAAAAATAGTTTTCGAAGGAGATGGAAAAAAAAGTGCAATCTGATTCCAAAAATTTTGAAAAAAATATATTTAGAATCTACAGACAAAAATGTCACAAATCACTAGTTTTCATCATCTTCAAATTCCTCATGGTTTAGTCGCTATAGGTGCCCAAAAGTGAAGATTTAGTTAGAAAAAATTAGTTCAGCGTCCAGTTTGGCCAAAAATTGTAAACCAGTATTGTGGGATCACCCCCTCTTCATATGTGATTGCAAATCTAGGTGTTTGGATACTTGAAGATCCTTTGAAGACAAAGTTTCAAGATTGAAGAAAGTTGTCAAAGTTGTCACAAAGTTGTCATCTTCACAGAAAGTCACCTACAAACCAACATTCAAACTTGTAGACTCAGGGATCAGATAGGAGAGAAGCTACATAAGAAAATTAGAGGATACCAGAGTTTAAGGAAAACCCTAATACTGGGACTAAATTGCCACCTTGGGCGTATGAGTCCCAGTATACCACTTTTCAATATTTTTTTGTAGATCTTAGTTTACCAGTTATAGATTCCAAATTCAGCCAAAAAACCTAATTGGGACTAAATCACCCAGTTCGGTGTATGAGTCCTAGTTCACACCAAAAGTCATAATTTCAAGATTGTAGACCTTGTTTCAAGAATCTCCAGACTTCTAGGTACTTCTTTGTTTAGTCTCAATTTATTATTTTGATTTCAAGTTCATTTTCTAGGTTACATAGCTAGATTTGCATAGTGCATTCATTTCCTTCTTTCTAAGCATTTTATTAGTGGTGAACCCTCTCTTTAATCATACCTAAGGAGACCTTGTAGCAATCTCTTTTCCTACTTGGATCATTAGGTTGATATCTCTAGGGTTTCCTTTAATGAACTAAGAGTGAAATAGGAGGGCCTAACCCCACCTTTTGTGTGTTCCATCTCTCAAAAAGTGGAGCACACCCTACTTCCTATGGTTCATTTTGGTGAAATTGACCTTCAAACCCTTCTATTTATGATTTGGAGTGCATAAAATTCCTAGATCTAGCTTACATTAGCTTTGCATTACATCTTGCATTAGTTAATTTACATTTAGGGCCTCTAAATCTTGCATTAGTGAAAGTGCATATAGGTTGCGTTTTTGGATCTTAGATCATTCAATTTCATTGAAATTCTACAATTAAAAATAGTCAAGATAGTATACAGGATAGAAACCTTAACAATCAACTCAAAATTTGTTGAATTTAGAGTTAAAAACCTCACCTAGGACTCATTCGCCACTCTAGGTGATTTAGTCCTTGTACAAGTTGTTTTACTTTATTTATGGGAATTCTATGTTATGTGTTTTTCACTATTTAAATCTTTCAAAAACCAGGTAATTTGGACTCATTCGCTCCTCTGGGCAATTTAGTCCCATATCAAACTTGAAACTATATTTTATAACATTAAAAACCTTGTTTATGTGCTTTTGTTTCCTATTGTTAGATCTCTATTTCAGATTTCTAAATTTCTATTTTATTCATTTCATTAGACCTAGCTTAATTCAGTTCATTTTGTGCATTGCTTAATTTCAAAATTGCATTTACAACATTTCATTTTTATATTGTTGCATAGTGTAATCAACAAATTACCCTGTTTAGAATTTGAGAATTGCATTACATTTCATCACATGGATATATGCTTTGGTAAGCTTTGGATGTCCTTTAAATCATTAGTGGATGTGTCAAGCTATTCTTTTGGAAATGATCCTAATGAAATTGAACTCACTCATCTCAATCAACTCTTAATGCATGTCCTCCTCATGATGTTGACATCATTGGAGAAGATGATGACAACATGAACAACTTCATAACTGATTGTCTTAACAAACTTTAGAGTAATGCATTCTTTTATCCTTCTATGAAACAACCAACACAACTTGAGATGTCAGGTCTTTTACATCTTGACATTGAGGCACAAAATTGGCCTAAACTCCCTACAATAGGTGATCCTAGCACCTCCAATCAAGTAAACATTCAACCATCCTACATTAACAAAGTAACCAACACATTAATCAACCTAGAAGAGACATATGGAAAATGATTCATGATCTTAAGCAAACAAGGATGCGATATAACAAGTGAACATGAAATTCATCAACTCTTAGAGCAAATACAAACTGGAGATACCAAAGTGATAGGATATCAAGATACTGCTCCTGACACATAAGTATCCTCCTTCATAAAGAACAACTAACACCTTGTAACAATGATAAGGATGATAGGATCATCTTAGGTCCTCCTCAACATCTAACTCAAGAAATTGGTGAATCTAGCAAGCAATGAAAGCCTTATAAACTAAAGAAGCTAAAATTCCCTTGTCCACTATCTGCAACTGAAAGAACCCTACACATACTTCTAAGTCAAGGACTTATTACATTACCACCCATGTGATAAAATCAAAAACCAAATCCTAAGAGCACAAACACATCACATTGTTAATATCATAGAGTTCTTGGAAACAGTATTGATGAGTGTCATGCTTTAATACAAATATTTAGAGTTTGATATCATAGAAATAATCCCTTAAAGCATTTCCTTTTTCTCCTTGCCATGCAATAGTTGTAGGATCATAATATGCTTACTATTACATGCTTTACTCTCATTGAAAATAATTTCAAAAAGCAAGGAGCTCTTTATCATCACCTAACTTTGCTCATTCTTGTCTTACACATAGTGGGGGAAAGAATTAGATAGCCTTGCTATAGTTTTGGCACTTGTTGTTGTCGCTTTGGCTAGTTATTCACCTTTCGTATATGGTGAACAAGATTGGGATGCAGACGACTTGTTGTAGGTTGACTCACATGTGCTTTACTAGTTTTGTGTTTGCTTTTCTTTTTCATGTTATGTGTGATTGCATGTGTGTAATGTGATCCCCCATACCATTCTGTTTGATGTGTATCTCTCTCTTTGTGAGATTCCTCTATATGTATCTACATTCTTCTCTATTTCATAAGCATCTTATCTTTTCATTTGTCTCGTGTTTCCGTTTGAGGATGATGTAAGGCGTCAAGACATTTAGGTCTCTTCCATGACCCAAAAAATTTTCCTTTGTATTTTCTTTGTCTTGTTTTTCCTTTTGGGAATGACGCAAGGCGTCGAGACATTCAGGTCTCTTCCATGTTGAGCCAAAAACTTTTCATTTATCTTTTTCTTTGTCTTATGTTTTCCTTTTGGGGATGATGCAAGGCCTAAATACATTTAGGTCTCTTCCATGTTGACCGAATATTTTTTCTTTGTTTTCACTCTCTTTGTGTCATTCTTCCTATTCCATGAGTATTCGGGGAATGATGATAGTTTTGATCTCTCTAACAATGTTGTAGCAAAGACATACTGACCTCAAATCCATGGATCCATTATGTGATTTTGGGATTTCATTTTGGGGGCAACCCCTTTTCATGATGTAGCTTCATTTGGAAACATATGACTTGGCATAGGGATTTCCAAATAAGCTCGCATGTCCTCTTTATTGTTAACATTTATCATTTTCTACTTTAAAGTAATTGCTCACAACATGGTGTTTAGAAATTTCTTTAAAGTGAGGGCATTTAATGGAATTATTCTTTTGCATCTCAATTACAACTCATGTTTCATTGTGTAGTCTTTTTACTTCATGTGATGCATCTTTCTCTTTCTGGTGACATTGGGTGTTATGTCCTTCAAGAGAATGATCTCTCTTAGCATATTATATTCCTGTTGGTGGCTTGGTGCATCACACTGTATCCCATAAGTTGTGAATCTTACATTCTTTGATTGGTTCTCTCTTGGAGACATTAGGCACAATTTTTCCTAATTTAAGACCTTACATGAACTAAGAAAACTCCTTTGAACATACCTTACACTATTTTGCATTTACAATAGCTGTTATATGACCACCTTTCATAACACACTTTGCTTGCATGTGGAGACATCTTGTTTGTTCATGGGTGTTAGCATATGAAGTTTTTCTTGCCTCATGAATCTTGGTGTTTGTGTTGTGTGGAAACTTATCAAAGTTATCAGGAGGTATAACTTTGGTATGGTTAGTGTATGGGAGCCTAACTTATGTGTGACTTTCCCATAGCCACTTGCTTGTCTGTGTAAGCGCATATCGGCCATGTGCATATGTGTCTTTGGGTTCTCACCTAGTGGATGGCCTGAGGTTCCACTAGCCCTTGTGAGTGTGCGTTTGGTTTACATAATGGACATCGTGTTCCACTTGTAAATGTTTTTGGAAAAATAACTTAGATTTGATCCACAATGCATTGGAAAAATGGTTGAGGCTTGATCCACCCTTCTTTTTCTTTTTCTTGCTTCTTATTTCTTTGACAGTGTATGCTTGTACCTTGTTGTTACTCCTTATATTATTCACATGTGTGTTCTTTTGTGCCCATTTTGGTTTACCATAGGATCTTGATCCTAGGGGCGTATGCAACCCTCTTAATGTTGTCATCCTATCTCACTAGCATTGGTACACTTGGACACATCTTGATACGAGTTTGTCTACTTTAGTGTGAGTTTGAAACAAGTTCCTTCTCTCACTAAATTAGGGGATAAATGTAGTGTAGAAAATTGCATCCCTTTACATTTTCACACCTGCTTGGGTCCTCCCTGCTAAAATTGGGCTTGTTTATGCCTTATTTGGTCTAATTTTGTATCCACAAGCCCTATTTAATGCATCTTTCTCAGGATAATTCTGAAATTTATCTAATGACCGATCATAATTCATGTTTTTGGCATTGTGTTCCAGATCTAGTGATCTGAGACTCATATGCCACCTTGGGTGTATGGGTCCCACCTAGGTTTCAGGGCCTGATCCTAAATATTACATAGAACTTAGCATTTCTTGAAATTTATGTCCCAAGCTTAGGCTACTGAGACTCATATGCCCCAATTGGCATATAAGTCCCACTTTAGCTTGGACCTATTTTGAATTCAATTCTTGGCAAGATTTTATTCTCCTAGATCTAATGTTGGCTTGTAGTGTTATAATTTCAAGAAATTTGGCATAAACAAGTATAAATACAAGGTTATTTCACATATTTTCTTCTAGCAATTTAAGTGATCTTATGAGCATTCAAGTGAGAGCATTATAGAGAATTCAAGGGAAAATTATCAAGCATTTGGAGAAGCATTCGAGATTCAACCATCATGTCAAAGTCATCATGCATCATGTGTGTTTGTGAGCTAAAATTTGTGATGTAGGTTTTTATGATTCAAGTAAGTACTCAAGATCAAGTTTCAAGCATTCAATCAAGAGTCAAGATCTACATTCATCCTAGCCATTTCACATAAGATTATGGCCTTTATTTCAAGGGTTTGGTGAGTTGCAACATTGCATATTATTCATTCATCATTCCTTCATTCTATTTCATTTCATTTCAAGGTTTGATTACCAAAACGAGGTTTGACCAAGGAAAACCCCTATCCACTAACAAGTCAACATTTTTCTCTTCTTCATGTGTGATTGCAGATCTAAGTGTTTTGAGACTTGAAGATCCTTTGAAGAAAAAGTTGCAAGATTTAAGAAAGTTGTTAAAGTTGTCACAAAGTTGTCATCTTCATGGAAAGTCACCTACAAACCAACATTCAAATATGTAGACTCAGGGATCAGACATGAGAGAAGCTACATAAGATCATTAGAGGATACCAGAGTTGCAGAAAAAAACCCTAATACTAGGAGTAAATCACCACCTTGGCATATGAGTCCCAATATACCACTTTTCAACAATTTTTTGTAGATCTTGGTTTGTCAGTTGCAGATTCTAGATTCAGTTAGAAACCACGAGTACAAAAACAACAATATATGACTAAATAAACTACTAAAAATTGCATATAAATGACTAATTTTGGTCATGTGACCATTAGTAGTTTATTTTTGGTCATTTATAACGCGACTAAATTTATGACTAAACTATTTTAGTCATTTATCTAGTCATTGATTTAGTCATTGATTTGGTCATTGATTTGGTCATTGATTTAGTCATTGATTTAGTCATGTTAATTTAGTCATTGATTGTTGTTATCTGGTGATTTATTTAGTCATATATTTAGTCATTGATTGTTGTTAACTGGTCATTTATTTAGTCATGGTAGTCATTTATTTAGTCATATATTTAGTCATTACTTTAGTCACATATTTAGTCATTAATTTAGTCATATATTTAGTCATATATTTAGTTATTAATTTACTCATTATTTTAGTCATATATTTAGTCATTATTTTAGTCATGGTAGTCATATATTTAGTCATTGTAGTAATATATTTAGTCATTGTAGTCATATATTTGGTCATTGTATTCATTTATTTTAGTCATAGTAGTCATTTATTTAGTCATGGTTTAGTCATTTATTTGAGTGAATAAATAATTCAAGTTATAAATCAAATCTAACTCAATTAATTCTCACAAATTTATGCATATAAACTTCAAATATCATAGATATTCAATTTTTTTTGTTGTATTGGATTAACATGAAAAAAATATACAATCAACAAACAATTTTATGCATATACAACTCAAATATCATAGATATTCAAATATTTTTTTTGTATTGCATGAAAAAAAAACACAAACAACAAACAACTGCATAACCAAAGGAATTACAAACAATATACAACTGCATAAAAAAATTCTTCACTGCGCTGTTGGTTTCATGGAAGACAAATCCAAGATACGATACAAAAGCTACAAACATTGAAGGGAGAAAAGACATGAAAATACATCCAAGAAACAAGATCCAAGAAATACATCCTTCACTGCACTCTTGGTTTCCATGGAAGACAAATCCAAGATATGATACAAATGCTACAAACATTGAAGGGAGAAAATACATGAAAATATATAGTAAATGTAGTTATATTATTTGTGGTGCATTTATTGCCTGATTCACAGTAGCCTTGCCCTCCCATTCTAGTCAGAGACCCCTTGAGAGAAGATTGGAAGGATTCAAATAAGAAGGATGGAAACTTCCTATCTAGAAATCTCACTGGTCATGGTCAGATGAAGGTAAAGAGTGCATGTTCACCTCTCCAATTTGACGAGATGCAACCTAAAAATAAGATTTCAACGAGGGTTTAAGAATATGTTTATTAAAATGAAAATACAACCAAGATTTAATAATGAGCACATTTAGATTTTTACAATATGGAATCCTTTACCTATTTCAACAGTTCTGTGAGATTTCCTAGGACAATGAAGATGATAAGAACACTTCCTTAAATATTTCTTAGGACAACAGAGATGATAAGAACACTTAAATTTTTCTTAGGACAATGGAGATGATAAGAACACTTCCTTAAATATCCATCAAAATCTCAGCTTAAAATTTAATTATGGTGAACTATTCCAACAAATATAATATGGAAACAATAAATTCTTTAACCGTGTAGGCATGGTGAGATAAAATAAGGTCTTATCACCTGGCATAGGCAATTGTAGTCTTTTCCTTAGATACATGCATCCTTTGAATTACTACTGCTCGAATTTTGTTCCAATCAAATAACCTCATGCTTGTTACGGTACTGCTTTAAACTATTAACTTGAGAATAAAGGATACAAAGAAGACATTGGTAGATGCTATGCACTGAAGCAGAGATTGCTTTGCACTGCTACCTATAAGATGATCATTGGTGTACTTCCATTGTGCATTTTATATCACTAATGCAGGATTTGTAAGATTGCAGTTCAGTACTAGGAAAAGATATTTCTTTTATACGTCATAAATTGGACCTACTATTCTACAACAACAAAATCAAAACATGCCATGCAAAAGTAGCTTTTCCAGTAAAGATGATTCAACAATTGCCATCCTCATTGATGATTTCCCAATGCTTGCAACAATTGCATCTTCCCATAAATCAAACATGCTTGTATTCCTGACATTGTGCCCTGCTGTAGAAAGTAGCATTGCATCTACTGCAATAACATAGCACAAGAAAAATCAATTTAAGAAGACAAAATCCTAGTGCAGATAACAAAAATCGAATGCAAAATAAAATTAAAAAATATAGAACAGAGAAAATTAGCAATATTCTAAAAGAAATATATATTTGCTCAAGAAGTAAATAAGATGAAATAATGGTTTTGTAAAGAAATTCAATCAATTGTATGTGGTAAGGAAGGATAAGGAAACACATGAAGGTATTTATGGATGTGTTTGCATTAATTGTAGGAATCTAGAATTTTGATTAAGATCTCATCATCTTGAGATTAACACAAAGGAGAGGGAAAACAAAGAATCTATAAGAGCCTTTATACTTTCTATGCAAATAAGGATAATTCAGTAGACACATAATTTTGCATTGTTCTATACATCCATATATTAGCTTATATTTGGCAACAACTATTTAAAATGGACTATGCATAATCCCTGGTACATAGAGCTTAACATGGTAGAAGAGAGAGATGAAAGCACCTATCCAATGGCTTCAGCACTGTAATGACATGGAATCTTTGACACAAATTACATAACTACCTTATAGGAGCAGCCATGATTTTTCCTTCCCAAAGTAAGTATTTACCATCCCAACTAAATCAACCAAAGTATGCGTGTTATAGGTAAGAAGAAGGAATCTCATTTCTATTTATCTCATTTTTATTCAGTTTTCCTTCATATATTTTTGGATTTTGAACACTAACATGTCCATTTGAAGTCTTATAGCTCTTGATTAAACCACTTTCATCAACCATATTGAGTGTTGAAGCCTCAATCACTTGAATCACTGGAGGCCTAATTCTTCGTGTCATTGTCATTTTTAAGCCTTTAGTGGTATGAATTGTTGCCCCAGTTGTCATTCCCACCTGCATAAATAGGAAGAGTTACTAATCAATATACCACTTAACATCACTCATGCATAAGAGGAGGTATCCATTTGACATGTAAAAAGTCATTTTTCCTCTAGTCACATGCTGAATAAGATAATGCACATGCAACTTGACTTACAGGTGGAGCTCCAATAGAAAGTTCAAAATTGAATCTCCTGATCAACATTGCGGTTGTTGTAACTTTCTACAAATATAACACCAAAAATGTGACCAAAAAATGACGATGTAGTCAATAGGTTAAAAGAGCTAGTAATGTCACAAATGAGGTCAAAAGAGCTAATAATGCCACAAACAAGGTCAAAAGTACCATGAATGAATTGAGACTTGGTAGTAAT
>VDFB02105785.1:329816657-329834946 GCA_007258455.2 Sequoia sempervirens
TCCCATCTAGTGATATTTCATTTTCCTCTTTGATTTCTTTCCAACTAGACCTCTTTCCACCAAATACTGGCATGGCCCTTCAGCTTCATTTTCGCAAACTTAACTTGATCTAGGTCCTCTATTTCCTCATACTCAAAATATTCTTCTAGCTTGTTGATCTAGTCGATCAACTCTTCCCAAGGTTCGTATTCTCCTAATAACTGGGACTGCCTAGGTCTTTTTCCTCATCTTTGAAATGGGTCTACAGCCACATTTGGTCTTGATCAATTGATTCTTCTTCCTCTTCTACATTTGAACCTTCTTCCTCTCCTTCATCCTCACTTTCCTCCCTCAGGTTTAACCCTCTTCTCAACTGCTCTTGTAACGCATCAATCTATCTTTGGAGGGCTTCCAATGCATCTCTTCCACCAGTATTTTTGCCACCTTGACCACGTCTGGCACCACCATGCCTACTAGGCATCACTCTTGGAGGAATATTTCTTGACCTCGACCCACAACCACAGTCTTGGTGCGAACTGCCTCACGATCGGCGATCTGTCCACACGCTCAAGAAAACCTACTCTGATACCACTTGATGAGGGCATAGACCGAGACTTAGAAAATAACCCACAAACAAGAGAATAATTTTATTATATAGAAAATGGATCTTCTTACACGCAGAGGATCTCAAATCCCCAAATTCTACAACACATGCAAGTTACAGAAAGCTATAGAATCACCCTTTCGCAATATGCGAGCTTGTCCTCAAAAAAGTTGTTCAAAAAATTAGAAACTCCTACTATAAATAGAGCTCCTTAGTTTTGGAGCCAAAAAAAATATTCAAATTTGAGTTTAGTGGTTCAATCGGTACCATAACTTGATGTTCAAATTTCAAAAGAACATTTGCAAATTGTATCTTCTAAAGCAAAGCAACTTCCTGTGGCCATATAACTTTGGATTCTGGGACTCTAATTCACTTAACCGCTTGAACTGCTGGAAAGGTCTCAAAGCCATTCGTTGCTTTGAAATCAGTTATGTCAGATTTCAATAAGTTTCAGTCGCTCAGTGGAACTCTATAACCTAACTCTAAGATTTCTTAGTGCAACTGGAAACTAAAAACTGCAATATTATCTTTCAACCTGTGAATAGAAAAATAAAACCATAAATTGGGAATTTCTTATTATGATGAAAAAGGCATCCAAAATGTGATTCAAAAACTAAGAAACTTAAAATTTAATCATTTTTGGGTGATGTGCAAGATTGCCCCACACCACTGATGCCTTGCACTCAAAATTTTGTAACATTGAGGTAATTTGATTGGTATGAGAGATGGCCTGTGTATTTAGCAGGATATCTTATATATTGGTAGTGATTTTTGGGTCCATTAAATATTGGTTTTCTTTCTAAATCGCTTCCTTTTATTTCAATTTTTTAAAGTGGTTATTCATTACTCTAAGAAAGCTAGGCCGTGTTCAATTGCAGTTTAGGAAACGGGTGAAGGTTAATTGCACTCTGTCTTACCTTGTTTGGTCAGTTTGTAATTTGTTCTCTTTTTGTGTATGCATCATATCTAGATGTGTGTCAATTTGATTACATGCAATCATGAGTTGTAATCAATTGGAACTTGTGAAGGAAATATTAGTTATTTATCTTGAAGATATTATTGACTACTTGTTCATGTGACCGATTTTACTTTGCAAACTATGTTTATCAATTCCTAGACACTTGAGAAGGTGATATGTAGTTTCCAAACCTCTTAAAACAACAAGCCTTTTAGGTGGGAAGAAGTAAATTTTATTGTTTAAAATATGGTAGTGAATGGGAGTTCATACTTCAAATAGAAGGCCTAGGGTAAACTTTAGATCGAGTAATTTCAATACTGACATGGAAAATTGTTGTTTTCTGTCATAGGCATTGAAGCTTAAGTGCTTATGTTCAAAATTGAAAGTCGAGGGTAATTTTATTTATAAAAGAATTTTGTAATTTATGAATTTTAAAAAATATTATTATTATTATAGACAAGAATTCAACTATGCATTAAGAATTGGATCAAATATTATAGCTGAAATCTTGAAGAAAAGATAAGGTGATTGGAAATTGAGAATTTAGTGTTAGAAATTGGTAATTTAGTGAATGGAGTGAAGATAATTAGAAAATTTGAAGGAAAAAAATTATTTGATTTATAATGGAAGTCTTCAAAGAAAACAAAGAATGCCCTTTAGAATATACAAAAATATTTATGTGACCACATCCAAGCAGAAACAAAATAGTTGTCACAGTTGCAACACTTGGACATAGAAGGGTGTGGACATTTAAATAAGCTACTTGATTCATTTGGCAACCTATCACAACTGCAACACTTGAACATAGAAGGGTGTGGCGTTGTTTAAATAAGCTCCTCGATTCCATTGGCAACCTGTCACAACTGCAACACTTGAACATGGTAGGGTGTATAGATTTAAATAGCATCCCTGATTCATTGGAAACTTGTCACAACTACAGTACTTGAACATAGAAGGGTGTAAAAGTTTAAATAACGTCCTTGATTCCATTGAAAATAGAATGTTAGGATGTGTTCTAGAGTGTTTCATTAATTCAAAGATTTTGAGAGGTTCCTTGCAAAATCCATTTTGTGCACATTCTGCAATCAATCATTTCATTCCATGAGATGACATCTCTTTGGAGGTACTTTTATCAAACACCTAAGTGTTTTGTCCATTCCACTGCCTTGTATATATTTCTACCAGCATATCCAACTATAACATTCCACAAAATTCCCTACCATTATGCTTTTAGTATGTTCATAGCCTGTCCTAAAGCTCCCATTTCTATTGTATGTGGAGGACTCGGGCAAAATTAGCCTTTTATACCTACCAATCAAATTGCTAAAAGTTTTGTTTCCTTTCAATAAAAAAATTTCCAAAACTCTACAATCATTGCATTCCATGAGATGACATCTCTTGAGGCATTCTATCAAACAGTTCGGTGGTGTCTTGAATTCGTGTTTCCATTATCTTGCATGCATATCTACCAGAGCATTTCCAACCATAATATCTGACAGAAATCCACCTTCTGTTATGCTTTGATGGATGTACATACCCTATCCAAAGCTCCCATTTTATTACAGGCAGGGAGTATGCTAGCAAAGGTTGTGGAATCTGGCTTTACACCTACCAATTGCATTTGCTTGAAAGTTTCTAAATCCTTTTCAACAAATCCATTTTGTGCATATCCTTAAATATTGCAATCCATAGACCACATTTCTTATAGGGATACTATTGTGTATTTTCTATGCATTGATGAAGTGTAGGCGTAACTAGGGCCATAAGTATTCTTATGTTCAAATGAGTTTGTAGTTTTTCCTTAGGATTAGAAGGTTCAGTTGAGTAGTTTCAAGAAAATTACATTGATTCTATGTTGTGCATGTATATTCACCACAAGGGTCATTTTATTTTGATGTGTTGTTCTTTGTGTTTTGAACTCACTCCATTTGGAGGGTTGACAATAAAAAAGGATGAATATAACTATTTTAGTTAGGATTGTCGACAATTTTTAATTCTTTTTGAGTTTAGCTAGTTAAAATTTGTTTTGTCAATCTGTTGAGATGAGAAAAGCTTTTTATTATCAATCAGAAGTGCTTTGTTTTTCATATGTTTTTATGATTTTTTCTTTTAATTAAATTTTAAGATGACTACTTTTGACATGAACCTTTTCTTTTGTGTTATTGGAAACAAATTGGCAAAAACTGCTTAAATTGAACTTATCTCATTTTGTACTTTATATATATAATCCTTTTCTTTTGTGTTATTGGAAAAAAATTGGAAAAAAAATCTCAATTTGAACTTATCTCATTGTGTACTCTATATACATAGGATCTTGTACAACATATGCGTGAAGAAAGTTGAAATTTATTTATTACATGCTTGGATTTGATGACTTGGAACTCATCTTCCCACTCCACTAGGACACTTGGTCATCATAATTGTTAAGTTTATTTTTATGATATAGATACTTCTAGGAGGGAAATATGCAAACATGTGGCCTGACTTTTTCTAAGAATTTTGACTGTTAAAGATGCACTTAAATTTAGATAACTAACAATCTTTATATTGGGTTACTTCAATTTGTTCCCTCAATTATTTTTAGTCTTTCTATACATGCACAAGCTGACTTGTGTGCATTAGAATCATCCTAGCATTTAAAACTACAAAAAGAGATGAGGTGATCTCACTCCACAGGGATTCAAGAATGCGCCCAAGCTTGTATTAGCAATCAAAGCCCATCAGCATTGAGCTCCTATCTTTGCACATTTATGGATGATGGACTGTTATGTCACATATTCTTCTGAATGTTAAACTTTAGCTTATCCACCTTCAACTTAAGCCTCTTTTCCTCTAATTGTAGCTCACTGTCTCATTTACCCAATTGTATCATATAGCTGAGGGACTTTAAGACTCTGACTCTATTAGTGTCTACTAGATTTTGATGGACAATTCCTTTCTTTTGTGGACAAAACATGTATTTTTAATAGCTCCCTTCTAGTTCATAATGCTTCTATTTCTGCTTGTCCACATTGCCTTCCTTTCTGGAATGTGGTGGCTAAGATTGAGATTTTTATGTTATCATTGGAAAGGGAGGACAAATCAACTATCTTTGGTGGCAATTGAAATATGAGATGCTCTGCACTTTTCTTAAGTATTTGCAGTTAATTAAGTCTTATTATTATCCCCTAAGTTTATTTTTGAACACTTTTAAGTTTAGATTTTTATGAGTCATGGTTTGGGTTTGTAGAACATTGTGATTGTTTGTGATCCTTGTGAATACAACACATGTTCTTTGCAGTTTTACATAAAACAATAATTATGTTGGAAGCTTAATTGAATATTTTCAATCCTCTAATAAATTTAGAGGCGGATTAAAAATTATTACTGAGGAATTTATCATTAGCATTTGAGTTGTCTTTATCAAGGTTTAAATTTTTGACACATAATCTTGTAATTATGACCTACATCTCATTCCATGTTGCAGTTATCTACCATTTGGAGGGGGGCCTCAAAAATGTGTTGGTGATATGTTTGCTACATTTGAGGTGAGTTGAAGAAACATTTTGCTTTTGGAGAGTATCTAAACATATTAGGACCTTGATAGTTATGCCTAATGCAATTATTAGATGAAATAAGAGTCTTAGAGACAGCTAGGCAGCTTGTTTACTCACATGATTAATTGAATGATTCCATCCATTATATTTATTCTTTGTTGTTGTATATGCAAATTTTGTCTTTTTGTTTTCATTTTCCTTTATTTCAGTTTGTCATTTCCTTATAATACTAATATTTGGGTCTATCTTCTAGATCCTTCTTGAGGGTAGAAGATATTTGTGATATCGCAGAACTTCTTCAGCCAGAAGAGGGGTGCTGCCACAATAATGGTTTACACTTTCTGAGAGATCCTGATTTTTGCTGAAATCACATGTTTTTAGGAAATATAATGATTTAAGCCTTGAAATTTTCCATTTAAAGGATTTCAATTGAAGAGAGTTTGATCAAACCACCTTACACCAATCCCCCTTTGATAGAACCCCGCTAGATTTAAACCATACCTATAACGGAGTCTCCTTTACACCTATCAAAATGCTGATAAGAAACCACTTTTGATTTACCTTTTGGGGGATCAAATGAATTCATTTAAAATTTATTTTTTTGTAAGTATGTAGTCCTTATTATAAGCTTCCAAAAAAGTATAATTTTAATTAAATTTAATTTGATTATTATATTTATTTTTTATTTCTTGTGAATGTAGGTTTTTCACCAAAAATCAATCTCTCTGTTCTGCACATATGGAAAAATAGAAAATTATCAAAAAAAAATTGAAAAATATGAGTGCACCAGAGTTGAAGTCCTTGATCCAACAAAATTGAATTCTACCACGCATAAAAAAATTACGCGATTAAAACTTGATTAAAGCAACAAATATTCAATAAAACTATCTAACCAAGTGGAATCACTAGGATACCATAGTAGTTAAAAATATAAATTTGAAAGAATTAGAATTTTATCCTCCAATGGAAAAAAAAAATTTATGCATTATACAATGAGCGTCACTTTTTAAAAATGTTGTTTTTTGAAAAAAACTAGTTTTTGAGGGAGATGGAAAAAGAAGTGCAATATAATTCTAAAAAATTTGAAAAAAATATATTTAGAATCTACAGACAAAATTTCATGAAAGTCTAGTTTGCATCATCTTCAAATTTCTCATAGTTTAGCCGCTATAGGTGCCCGAAAGTGAAGATTTAGTTAAAAATAATAATTTCAGTGTCCAGTTTGGCCAAAAATTATAAACCACTATTATGGGATCACCCAGAGGGGTCTAGAAGATAGACCCAAAACATAATGTTGGTATTATAAGGAAATGATATTGTGAAATCAAGAAAACTGAAAACTGAAAATGTCTTATTGTGGAAATTTGAAAAATCTATCTTTTGTTTTTGTTCTCTTCTTCATTTCTAAAAATGTGACTCTCTGACTTATACTTGAAGTAAGGAAGCCTTTGTTTCATCCTTGTCACCATTTACTTATCACTACAAGGCTGGTGGATATTGGTCTTTTTCTAACTTTCTCTCAATTGGTTCTTGGTGATTTCAGCCTCATATTTTGCTGACAGGTGTACACATTATTGTTCTTCACCCTTCATATATGCAAATGGTTGCATATGCATGTAGAAATTGCTTCATTTTTTTAATCATATTTTTCCTACTTCTAACTATGTGGTTTCGGTATTGATGTCCAATTTGTTAAATCAAGAGCATATTACCACTCTGTTAGCTTTTATGTATTTTGTCGTAATATCTTAAATCCTTTGTGCATTGGTCTCAAAGTTGTTAAATGTTATCAGCATTACTACCAAGTCTCAATTCATTCATGGTACTTTTGACCTTGTTTGTGGCATTATTAGCTCTTTTGACCTCATTTGTGACATTACTAGCTCTTTTAACCTATTGACTACATCGTCATTTTTTGGGCACATTTTTGGTGTTATATTTGTAGAAAGTTACAACAACCGCAATGTTGATTAGGAGATTCAATTTTGAACTTTCTATTGGAGCTCCACCTGTAAGTCAAGTTGCATGTGCATTATCTTATTCAGCATGTGACTAGAGGAAAAATGACTTTTTACATGTCAAATGGATACCTCCTCTTACGCATGAGTGATGTTAAGTGGTATATTGATTAGTAGCTCTTCCTATTTATGCAGGTGGGAATGACAACTGGGGCAACAATTCATACCACTAAAGGCTTAAAAATGACAATGACACAAAGAATTAGGCCTCCAATGATTCAAGTGATTGAGGCTACAACACTCAATATGGCTGATGAAAGTGGTTTAATCAAGAGCTATAAGACTTCAAATGGACATGTTAGTGTTCAAAATCCAAAACTATATGAAGGAAAACTGAATAAAAATGAGATAAATAGAAATGAGATTCCTTCTTCTTACCTATAACACGCATACTTTGGTTGATTTAGCTGGGATGGGAAATACTTACTTCGAGAAGGAAAAATCATGGCTACTCCTATAAGGTAGTTATGTAATTTGTGTCAAAGATTCCATGTCATTACAGTGCTGAAGTCATTGGATAGGTGCTTTCATCTCTCTCTTCTACCATGTTAAGCTCTATGTACCAGGGATTATACATAGTCCATTTTAAATAGTTGTTGCCAAATATAAGCTAATATATGGATGTATAGAACAATGCAAAATTATGTGTCTACTGAATTATCCTTATTTGCATAGAAAGTATAAAGGCTCTTATAGATTCTTTGTTTTCCCTCTCCTTTGTGTTAATCTCAAGATGATGAGATCTTAATCAAAATTCTAGATTCCTACAATTAATGCAAACACATCCATAAATACCTTCATATGTTTCCTTATCCTTCCTTACCACATACAATTGATTTAATTTCTTTACAAAACCATTATTTCATCTTATTTACTTCTTGAGAAAATATATATTTCTTTTAGAATATTGCTAATTTTCTCTGTTCTATATTTTTTAATTTTATTTTGCATTCGATTTTTGTTATCTGCACTAGGATTTTGTCTTCTTAAATTGATTTTTCTTGTGCTATGTTATTGCAGTAGATGCAATGCTACTTTCTACAGCAGGGCACAATGTCAAGAATACAAGCATGTTTGATTTATGGGAAGATGCAATTGTTGCAAGCATTGGGAAATCATCAATGAGGATGGCAATTGTTGAATCATCTTTACTGGAAAAGCTACTTTTGCATGGCATGTTTTGATTTTGTTGTTGTAGAATAGTAGGTCCAATTTATGATGTATAAAAGAAATATCTTTTCCTAGTACTGAACTGCAATCTTACAAATCCTGCATTAGTGATATAAAATGCACAATGGAAGTACACCAATGATCATCTTATAGGTAGCAGTGCAAAGCAATCTCTGCTTCAGTGCATAGCATCTACCAATGTCTTCTTTGTATCCTTTATTCTCAAGTTAATAGTTTAAAGCAGTACCATAACAAGCATGAGGTTATTTGATTGGAACAAAATTCGAGCAGTAGTAATTCAAAGGATGCATGTATCTAAGGAAAAGACTACAATTGCCTATGCCAGGTGATAAGACCTTCTTTTATGTCACCATGCCTACACGGTTAAAGAATTTATTGTTTCCATATTATATTTGTTGGCATAGTTCACCATAATTAAATTTTAAGCTGAGATTTTGATGGATATTTAAGGAAGTGTTCTTATCATCTCCATTGTCCTAAGAAAAATTTAAGTGTTCTTATCATCTCTGTTGTCCTAAGAAATATTTAAGGAAGTGTTCTTATCATCTTCATTGTCCTAGGAAATCTCACAGAACTGTTGAAATAGGTAAAGGATGCCATATTGTAAAAATCTAAATGTGCTCATTATTAAATCTTGGTTGTATTTTCATTTTAATAAACATATTCTTAAACCCTCGTTGAAATCTTATTTTTAGGTTGCATCTCGTAAAATTGGAGAGGTGAACATGCACTCTTTACCTTCATCCGACCATGACCAGTGAGATTTCTAGATAGGAAGTTTCCATCCTTCTCATTTGAATCCTTCCAATCTTCTCTCAAGGGGTCTCTGACTAGAATGGGAGGGAAAGGCTACTGTGAATCAGGCAATAAATGCACCACAAATAATATAACTACATTTACTATATATTTTCATGTATTTTCTCCCTTCAATGTTTGTAGCATTTGTATCGTATCTTGGATTTGTCTTCCATGGAAACCAAGAGTGCAATGAAGGATGTATTTCTTGGATCTTGTTTCTTGAATGTATTTTCATGTCTTTTCTCCCTTCAATGTTTGTAGCTTTTGTATCGTATCTTGGATTTGTCTTCCATGAAACCAACAGCGCAGTGAAGTATTTTTTATGCAGTTGTATGTTGTTTGTAATTCCTTTGGTTATGCAGTTGTTTGTTGTTTGTATTTTTTTTTCATGCAATACAAAAAAAACATTTGAATATCTATGATATTTGAGTTGAATATGCATAAAATTGTTTGTTGATTGTATATTTTTTTCATGTTAATCCAATACAACAAAAAAAATTGAATATCTATGATATTTGAAGTTTATATGCATAAATTTGTGAGAATTAATTGAGTTAGATTTGATTTATAACTTGAATTATTGATTCACTCAAATAAATGACTAAACCATGACTAAATAAATGACTACTATGACTAAAATAAATGAATACAATGACCAAATATATGACTACAATGACTAAATATATTACTACAATGACTAAATATATGACTACCATGACTAAAATAATGACTAAATATATGACTAAAATAATGAGTAAATTAATAACTAAATATATGACTAAATATATGACTAAATTAATGACCTTTAAATATGTGACCAAAGTAATGACTGGGCCAAATGACTTACTTTCATGACTAAATAAATGACCATGACCAGCAATCACTGACTAAATATATGACTAAATTAAATCACCGATAAATAAATAAATCAATACTCCAAATGCTAGCTGGCTAAATCAATGATCTAAACTGAATACCAAACTTCAATGACTCAAATCAATGATTCAAATCAATGATCGATAAATGACTAAATAATTTTAGTCATAAATAGTCGCGATAAATGACTTTCGCTAAAAATAAACTACTACATCACGACTAAAATTAGCTTAGTTTATATGCAATTTTAGTAGTCATTTTAGTCATATATATTGTTGTTGTACTGGTTCTAATCAATCGAATCCAAATCAGACAAAACCAAGATCTACAAAAAATTGTTGAAAAGTGGTATATTGGGACTCATATGCCAAGGTGGTGATTTACTCCTAGTATTAGGGTTTTTTTCTGCAACTCTGGTATCCTCTAATGATCTTATGTAGCTTCTCTCATGTCTGATCCCTGAGTCTACATATTTGAATGTTGGTTTGTAGGTGACTTTCCATGAAGATGACAACTTTGTGACAACTTTAACAACTTTCTTAAATCTTGCAACTTTTTCTTCAAAGGATCTTCAAGTCTCAAAACGCTTAGATCTGCAATCACACATGAAGAAGAGAAAAATGTTGACTTGTTAGTGGATAGGGTTTTTCCTTGGTCAAACCTCATTTTGGTAATCAAACCTTGAAATGAAATGAAATAGAATGAAGGAATGATGAATGAATAATATGCAATGTTGCAACTCACCAAACCCTTGAAATAAAGGCCATAATCTTATGTGAAATGGCTAGGATGAATGTAGATCTTGACTCTTGATTGAATGCTTGAAACTTGATCTTGAGTACTTACTTGAATCATAAAAACCTACATCACAAATTTTAGCTCACAAACACACATGATGCATGATGACTTTGACATGATGCTTGAATCTCGAATGCTGCTCCAAATGCTTGATAATTTTCCCTTGAATTCTCTATAATGATCTCACTTGAATGCTCATAAGATCACTTAAATTGCTAGAAGAAAATATGTGAAATAACCTTGTATTTATACTTGTTTATGCCAAATTTCTTGAAATTATAACACTACAAGCCGACATTAGATCTAGGAGAATAAAATATTGCCAAGAATTGAATTCAAAATAGGTCCAAGCTAAAGTGGGACTTATATGCCAATTGGGGCATATGAGTCTCAGTAGCCTAAGCTTGGGACATAAATTTCAAGAAATGCTAAGTTCTATGTAATATTTAGGATCAGGCCCTGAAACCTAGGTGGGACCCATACACCCAAGGTGGCATATGAGTCTCAGATCACTAGATCTGGAACACAATGCCAAAAACATGAATTATGATCGGTCATTAGATAAATTTCAGAATTATCCTGAGAAAGATGCATTAAATAGGGCTTGTGGATACAAAATTAGACCAAATAAGGCATAAACAAGCCCAATTTTAGCAGGGAGGACCCAAGCAGGTGTGAAAATGTAAAGGGATGCAATTTTCTACACTACATTTATCCCCTAATTTAGTGAGAGAAGGAACTTGTTTCAAACTCACACTAAAGTAGACAAACTCGTATCAAGATGTGTCCAAGTGTACCAATGCTAGTGAGATAGGATGACAACATTAAGAGGGTTGCATACACCCCCAGGATCAAGATCCTATGGTAAACCAAAATGGGCACAAAAGAACACACATGTGAATAATATAAGGAGTAACAACAAGGTACAAGCATACACTGTCAAAGAAATAAGAAGCAAGAAAAAGAAAAAGAAGGGTGGATCAAGCCTCAACCATTTTTCCAATGCGTTGTGGATCAAATCTAAGTTATTTTTCCAAAACATTTACAAGTGGGAACATGATGTCCACTCATGTAAACCAAACGACACTCACAAGGGCTAGTGGAACCTTAGGCCATCCACTAGGTGGAGGAACCCAAAGACACAATATGCCATGGTCATATGCTGCATAAGAAAGTGGTTGGGAAAGTCAACAAGACCTAAGT
The DNA here is from genome assembly GCA_007258455.2 of Sequoia sempervirens. Taxonomy (NCBI): domain Eukaryota; kingdom Viridiplantae; phylum Streptophyta; class Pinopsida; order Cupressales; family Cupressaceae; genus Sequoia; species Sequoia sempervirens. Next base: position 329,828,619 of record VDFB02105785.1, read on the forward strand.
TAGTCCTGTTTAACTAACCATACCTCAAATATAATTCTGATAACTTCGATAAGTTTCCTTCACTAATAACATAAAACCAAGATTCCATGAGGTAAAATCCCATATGCCGCTAACAACACCTGCATGAACAAATTGTTCTTTTACTACATGCTATGTGTTATGAAAGGTATCAGATAACAACCATTGTAAAATGCAAAATAGGGCCATGTTCCAAAGGAGCTCTTTTAGTCCAAGGTAAGGTCTTTAAATTAGGAAAATTAGCCTCCAATTGGGTCTCCAAGGAGGAACCTAACTAAATAATGGGTGATCTCACAACTGAGGGATGTTGCAGGATGCTACCCGTGTTGTTGAAGAGAAGATGGCATATGAGAGGATCATTCTCTCAGCTGACATAACACCCAATGCAGAAGAGAAAGATGTGAATTACATGAAGTAAAGACTTTACAATGAAAACATTGAGTTGTAATTGAGGATGCAAAAGAATAATTCCATTGAATGTCCCCACCGGAAGAAATTCTCCCTAAACACCATGTTTGTGAGCAATTACTTAAAGTGTGAGAAAAATTGATTAAATCGTTAACAATGAAGAGGATTATAGGAGCTTATTCAGAAACCTTTACGCTGCGTTTCAGCATATTGCTCCAAACGAAGCCACATCACTTTGCTGGCTGTCTCCAAAATGAAATCCCAAAATCACATAATGGATCCATGGATTTGAGGTCAGTATGTCTTTGCTACAACATTGTTAGAGAGATCAAAACTATCATCATTCCCCGAATACTCATGGAATAGGAAGAATTACACAAAGAGAGTGAAAACAAAGAAAAAATATTCGGTCAACATGGAAGAGACCTAAATGTATTTAGGCCTTGCATCATCCCCTTCAAAAGGAAAACATAAGATTAAAGAAAAAAGATTAAATGGGAAAAGTTTTGGCTCCAATTTACGGAAGGCAGAGGACTCAATGTCCCCAAAAGGAAAACAAGACAAAGAAATACAAAGGAAAATTCCTCTTTGGGTCATGGAAGAGACCTAAATGGTCTTTGATCTTTTACATCATCCCTCAAACTGGAAACATCTGAGACAAAATCGAAAAGATAAGGATGCTTATGAACAGAGAAGAACCGTAGGATTACATATAGAGGAAGTCCTAAAGAGAGAGATACAACATCAAACAGAATGGAGCAGGGATGATTACACTATTACGCAACTACTATAAATACGGAAAAGAAAGCAAACACAAAACTAGTAAAGACGCATGAGTCAGTCCAACAAGTCAGTCTCCAAGATCCTAACTTTGTTCAAAATCTTTACAGCATAACAAAGGTGAATAACTAGCCAAAGCGACAACAACAAGTGCCAAAACTATAGCAAGGCTATCTAATTCTTTCCCCCACTATGTGTAAGACAAGAATGAGCAAAGTTAGGTGATGATAAAGAGCTCCTTGCTTTTTGAAATTATTTTCAATGAGAGTAAAGCATGTAATAGTAAGCATATTATGATCCTACAACTATTGCATGGCAAGGAGAAAAAAGAAATGCTTTAAGGGATTATTTCTATGATATCAAACTCTAAATATTTGTATTAAAGCATGACACTCATCAATACTGTTTCCAAGAACTCTATGATATTAACAATGTGATGTGTTTGTGCTCTTAGGATTTGGTTTTTTATTTTATCACATGGGTGGTAATGTAATAAGTCCTTGACTTAGAAGTATGTGTAGGGTTCTTTCAGTTGCAGATAGTGGACAAGGGAATTTTAGCTTCTTTAGTTTATAAGGCTTTCATTGCTTGCTAGATTCACCAATTTCTTGAGTTAGATGTTGAGGAGGACCTAAGATGATCCTATCATCCTTATCATTGTTACAAGGTGTTAGTTGTTCTTTATGAAGGAGGATACTTATGTGTCAGGAGCAGTATCTTGATATCCTATCACTTTGGTATCTCCAGTTTGTATTTGCTCTAAGAGTTGATGAATTTCATGTTCACTTGTTATATCGCATCCTTGTTTGCTTAATATCATGAATCATTTTCCATATGTCTCTTCTAGGTTGATTAATGTGTTGGTTACTTTGTTAATGTAGGATGGTTGAATGTTTACTTGATTGGAGGTGCTAGGATCACCTATTGTAGGGAGTTTAGGCCAATTTTGTGCCTCAATGTCAAGATGTAAAAGACCTGACATCTCAAGTTGTGTTGGTTGTTTCATAGAAGGATAAAAGAATGCATTACTCTAAAGTTTGTTAAGACAATCAGTTATGAAGTTGTTCATGTTGTCATCATCTTCTCCAATGATGTCAACATCATGAGGAGGACATGCATTAGGAGTTGATTGAGATGAGTGAGTTCAATTTCATTAGGATCATTTCCAAAAGAATAGCTTGACACATCCACTAATGATTTAAAGGACATCCAAAGCTTACCAAAGCATATATCCATGTGATGAAATGTAATGCAATTCTCAAATTCTAAATAGGGTAATTTGTTGATTACACTATGCAACAATATAAAAATGAAATGTTGTAAATGCAATTTTGAAATTAAGCAATGCACAAAATGAACTGAATTAAGCTAGGTCTAATGAAATGAATCAAATAGAAATTTAGAAATCTGAAATAGAGATCTAACAATAGGAAACAAAAGCACATAAACAAGGTTTTTAATGTTATAAAATATAGTTTCAAGTTTGATATGGGACTAAATTGCCCAGAGGACCGAATGAGTCCAAATTACCTAGTTTTTGAAAGATTTAAATAGTGAAAAACACATAACACAAAATTCCCAGAAATAAAGTAAAACAACTTGTATAAGGACTAAATCACCTAGAGCGGCGAATGAGTCCTAGGTGAGGTTTTTAACTCTAAATTCAACAAATTTTGAGTTGATTGTTAAGGTTTCTATCCTGTATACTATCTTGACTATTTTTAATTGTAGAATTTCAATGAAATTGAATGATCTAAGATCCAAAAATGCAACCTATATGCACTTTCACTAATGCAAGATTTAGAGGCCCTAAATGTAAATTAACTAATGCAAGATGTAATGCAAAGCTAATGTAAGCTAGATCTAGGAATTTTATGCACTCCAAATCATAAATAGAAGGGTTTGAAGGTCGATTTCACCAAAATGAACCATAGGAAGTAGGGTGTGCTCCACTTTTTGAGAGATGGAACACACAAAAGGTGGGGTTAGGCCCTCCTATTTCACTCTTAGTTCATTAAAGGAAACCCTAGAGATATCAACCTAATGATCCAAGTAGGAAAAGAGATTGCTACAAGGTCTCCTTAGGTATGATTAAAGAGAGGGTTCACCACTAATAAAATGCTTAGAAAGAAGGAAATGAATGCACTATGCAAATCTAGCTATGTAACCTAGAAAATGAACTTGAAATCAAAATAATAAATTGAGACTAAACAAAGAAGTACCTAGAAGTCTGGAGATTCTTGAAACAAGGTCTACAATCTTGAAATTATGACTTTTGGTGTGAACTAGGACTCATACACCGAACTGGGTGATTTAGTCCCAATTAGGTTTTTTGGCTGAATTTGGAATCTATAACTGGTAAACTAAGATCTACAAAAAAATATTGAAAAGTGGTATACTGGGACTCATACGCCCAAGGTGGCAATTTAGTCCCAGTATTAGGGTTTTCCTTAAACTCTGGTATCCTCTAATTTTCTTATGTAGCTTCTCTCCTATCTGATCCCTGAGTCTACAAGTTTGAATGTTGGTTTGTAGGTGACTTTCTGTGAAGATGACAACTTTGTGACAACTTTGACAACTTTCTTCAATCTTGAAACTTTGTCTTCAAAGGATCTTCAAGTATCCAAACACCTAGATTTGCAATCACATATGAAGAGGGGGTGATCCCACAATACTGGTTTACAATTTTTGGCCAAACTGGACGCTGAACTAATTTTTTCTAACTAAATCTTCACTTTTGGGCACCTATAGCGACTAAACCATGAGGAATTTGAAGATGATGAAAACTAGTGATTTGTGACATTTTTGTCTGTAGATTCTAAATATATTTTTTTCAAAATTTTTGGAATCAGATTGCACTTTTTTTTCCATCTCCTTCGAAAACTATTTTTTTTAGTAAACAATATTTTTGAGTGACGCTCACCGTATAACACAACTTTCTTCCATGAAGGATAAAATTCTTTTCTTTTTTTAATTTAGATTTTTAATTATGATATCTAGTGCTTCTAATTGGTTGCATAGTTTTTTATTGAATAATTTTTCCTTAATCAAGTTTCGAAGTCAAACAAATTACAATTCAAACATAGACAGACTGTATAACACAACTATTTTTGTATGTATCAAAATTCAATTTTATTTTTTTGTTGGATCAAGGACTTCAATATCTGACCTGCACTCATATTTTTCAATTTTCTTTTATAATCTGGGTATGTAAAGGGATCATCATGGAAAAATAAGCCCTTAAGTGGCAAAATTAGGAAAAATCGAGTTAGGCAATTTAGTAAAAAAAAATGAATAAATTATATCTTTAAAATATACAGAATAGTCCTTATAAAATTGAATATAGTTTCTAAACTACTAGGTATATTAAAAAAATCTATTTAGTGAAAATTTGAAATTTCAATGCGATGCCATTGAGGAAAAAATAAGTAGGTGTAAATAGAGCCTTCTCAATAAAATGATAATATTTCTTATAATATTTTAGATATAAGTAGGACTCATGTCCCAATGTGATACATATTTTTGTAATTTGTTTCCAAGTAAATAATTAATTGGAATTTTGTATTACAACTTTTAAAAATATAAAAACTTCGTGTCTAACCATAACTTGGTCAAAACTTCATGAAATTTATTTATTTATTTTAATCCTATAGTGTCTGAAGCATAAAGATATGACATATTTGATTCAAAAATGTGATACAGTTTGAAAGCTATAGATGTTTTTCAATTAGCCTATCAATCGAGACTTTAGTCATAGTTCAAATAAAAAATTAATAATAATTATTTATTAAATTCAAAGTAAAGCATAATTTATATTGGTGGAAAGGTGAGAATCTCCTTTAAAAACCCTTTTGTTTCATCAATTTTGGGTAAAAAAAAGTTGTCAATCACATGCCCTACACATACCCATCCTTATCTTACTTTTTTGGTCCATCATGATCACGCACACCCATATTCTATTTTCTACATGTGCAGAAGAAAAGGCTTGATTTTGGTGAAAAACCTACATTCACAAGAAATAAAAAATAAATATAATAATAAAATTATACTTTTTGGGAAGCTTATAATAAGGACTACATACAAAAAATAAATTTTAAATGAATTCATTTGATCCCCCAAAAGGTAAATCAAAAGTGGTTTTTTATTAGCATTTTGATAAGTGTAAAGGAGACTTCGTTATAGGTATGGTTTAAAACTAGAGGGGTTCTATCCAAGGGGGTTTGATCTAAGGTAGTTTGATCAATCCCTCTTCAATTGGAATGCTTTAAGTGGAACTTTTTAAGGCTTAAATCATTATATTTTCTAAAAATATGTGATTTCAGCAAAAATCAAAATCTCCCAAAAATTGTAAACAAGCTTTGTGGGATCACCCAAGGAGAAAAATGTTAATTTGTTAGTGGATAGGGGTTTTCCTTGGTCAAACCCCGTTTTGGTAATCAAACCTTGAAATGAAATGAAATGAAATGAAATAGAATGAAGGAATGATGAATGAACAATATGCAATGTTGCAACTCACCAAATCTTTGAAATAAAGGCTACAATCATATGTGAAATGGATAGCATGAATGTAGATCTTGACTCTTGATTGAATGCTTGAAACTTGATCTTGAATACTTCTTTGAATCATAAAAACCTACACCACAAATGTTATCTCACAAACACACATGATGCATGATGACTTTGACATGATGTTTGAATCTTGAATGTTGCTCTAAATGCTTGATAATTTTCCCTTGAATTCTCTATAATGCTCTCACTTGAATTCTCATAAGGTCACTCAAATTTCTAGGAGAAAATATGTGAAATAACCTTGTATTTATACTTGTTTATGCCAAATTTCTTGAAATTATAACACTACAAGCCGACATTAGATCTAGGAGAATAAAATCTTGCCAAGAATTGAATTCAAAATAGGTCCAAGCTAAAGTGGGACTTATATGCCAGTTGGGGCATATGAGTCCCAGTAGCCTAAGCTTGGGACATAAATTTCAAGAAATGCTAAGTTCTATGTAATATTTAGGATCAGGCCCTGAAACCTAGGTGGGACCCATACGCCCAAGGTGGCGTATGAGTCCCAGATCACTAGATCTGAAACACACAACCCCAAAAACATGAATTATGA
>VDFB02105785.1:329835046-329984400 GCA_007258455.2 Sequoia sempervirens
TGGCCCTGTGAAGTTGGCGACTTTCTAGAAGATACAATTGCAAAATGCTCTTTTGAAATTTGAACTCGTTGTGAATTTTCGGGTGCCAAACCACCTAAAACCTGGGGTTTGAATGTTGTTTTGGCTCCAAACTAAAGAGGAGCTCTATTTATGGGCAGGTTTCTAATTTTTGGGTAACTTTTTGGGGACAAGCTTGCATATTGCGAAAGGGTGATTCTGTAGCTTTCTGTAACTTGCATGTTTTGTAGAACTTGGGGATTTGAGATCCTCTGCATGTAAGAAGCTCTATTTTCTGAATAATAAAATTATTCTCTTGTTTGTGGGTTATTTTCTAAGTCTCGGGCTGTGCCCTCATTAAAATTTATAATTTTAGAATTAAGAGAATTTTTTCAATAGAATGGAGATTTTTGAGTTGTAATTGTGTTCATTTTACATCAATATTTCAAATCATATTCTATAATTCATCATTAGAATGAGAAACGGTTAGAGATTATAGAATATAATCCAAAATATTGATGTAAAAATAACATAGTTACAATCTAGAAATCTCAAAACACTATTATTGTGGACTAAAAATGGAATGTTAATAACAAAAAATATAATTTGAAACTATACCAAACTACCAAACTTCAACCAAGAAATTCAAACTTCAGTTCCAAGAAGCATGAGTAACTGGAAACCTTCTCCTAACTTAGATCAAATTGGTAACTTCCAGAGATGTGGGAATTGAAATCCAAGAGATTTGTCTTTTGTCTAAGATTATTATTGCTAGTCCTCAATTTGACTCATAGTTTAAAACCCAACTTCATACATAATAACCCTTAACTAGGAAGTTCAAAATTATTTGAAACACCCATTTCCAATGTACCTAATAAATTTGCAAGGAAGAGTACCGATTACATTCCAGCAAACCAACAAGACTTTCTCTGACCCACTTAGCTTAGATGAAATGCAACTAGACAAGGATTTGCCAGTCAAACTGAACTGTTGGATGATTTCTTTGTTTTTATAACAAGCAATTGTTGTACATACTACCAATAATGTACAGGTTTAGCATATCTATATACCTACTTCCTCTTGTTTTTGAATTTGATCCCCAGTCATGATTCTCGTTTCCTTACTTCTTCCATGCCTAATTCCATCTCTATAATAAAAAAAAATGGTTTTCATCTTCCAACAAAATGATAGATTGGTTTTTTAAATTCCTAGGTTTTATGTCTCACTACCCAATAATCAACATTTAAGTCTTGCAATCCATTACAAAAGAAGAGTTCTAACAATGTCCCCTAATCCTTGTTCTAAAAAGCTACAACCCAAGAATACAATACTAATAAGACTAGGGCATTTCCACAGAAGACAATTTGATGCACAAATGACTATGCTTGCATCCATAATGTAATCTTCATAAACATCTACAGAACTCAACACAGTGTTAAACTCAAATAAAGCAACATTACACAGTGCAAAGAGAGTGATCAAATAGAGCTAATACAAAATGCCATCATTCCAGAACTCAAATCAATAGGGAATACTTCATCCTCATTTCACTCTCTATTAGAAACAATTAATGTATGAGTAAAACAAAAAATAAGAAAAAGGGTATTAGGTCTCCAAGGTGTTTTCCATCACAGAATCAAGGAGGTTATTTAAACCTTTAAAATTTCCTATTATATTCAAGTGCTGTAGTTGTGAGAGGTTGACAATGGAATTGGGGAGGTGATTTAAATCTCTGCAACTTTCTATTTTCAAGTGCTGCAGATGTGATAGGTTGCCAATGGAATCAGAAGGTTATTTAAACCTCTACAGTCTTCTATGTTCAAGTGCTGCAACTGTGAGAGGTTGCCAATAGAATTAGGGGGGTTATTTAAACTTTTACACATTTCTATGTTCAAGTGCTACAGCTATGATAGGTTGCCAATGGAATGAGGGAGGTTATTTAAATCTATAGACCCTACCATGTTCAAGTGTTGTAGTTGTGACAGGTTGCCAATGGAATCAAGAAGGTTATTTAAACGTTCAGACCCTTCTATGTTCAAGGTCACAGCTGTGATAGGTTGCCAATGGAATCAAGGAGGTTATTTAAACCATGACAATATTTTAGTTTTGAATGCTGCAGCTGCAATAGATTGTCAATAGAATCAAGGAGGTTATTTAAACCTTTGAAACTTCCTATTATGTTCAAGTGCTACATTTGTGATAGGTTGACAATGGAATCAAGGAGGTTATTTAAACCTCTACAACTTACTATTTTCAAGTACTGTAGATGTGACAAGTTGCCAGTGGAATAAGGAAGGTTATTTAAACCTCTACAATCTTCTATGATCAAGTGTTGCAGCTGCGACATGTTGCCAATAGAATCAAGGAGGTTATTTAAAATTTTACACCCTTCTATGCTCAAGTGCTACAGCTGTGACAACTTGCCAATGGAATCAAGGAGCTTATTTAAACCTCCACACTCTATTATATTCAAGTTTTGCAGCTATGACAGGTTGTCAATGGAATCAATTTCAGATTGGGTTATAGGTGCCAAATTGGGAGCCTTGGAACAGGGTATGGACATCCATCAAAGCATAAATGATAGATGAATTTTGTCAGATGTTGTAGTTGCAACTGCTCTTGTAGACATGCATGCTAAATTTGGGATCATAGGAAAGACACTTGAAGTTTTGAGAAAATGCCTCAAAGAAATGTGGTCTCATGGACTGCAATAATTGCAAGATATACACAAATGGTGCAAGGGCACCCTTGCAACATTATGTCTCCATTTTGGAAATTCTTGAAAATACTTAAATTTGGCATCTTTACTTTGTAATAGGGTGGAAAAGAGTCATTTTGTACCTCTTTAGGTTATTATAAATTTTATTAGGTCCAAAAAGTGCAAAAATGTAAAGAGATGTAAAGTTGTCAAAAAATATTGACAAAATTGCACAATTATGTAAAAGTTGCATATAGAAGTTGAAGGGTCATAGGTGGTTCTAGGCATTAGGAAGTAGTTAGAAGTGTGAAATATAGTTGAAATTCATTTATAAAGGCTTTGTAAACAATTTTCAATTTGAGGGTGATTGTATAGAAGGTTTTGATCAATGAAATAACATAGTTTTATGCATTTTCTACATAATTCTTATGTTTTTTGTCATTGTACGGCTATGTACGGATAGACAAGAAAATTTAAGTGGTTGTAAGTAATAATCCCTTCAATCACCTTCCTAATGAAGTGAATTTCATGCAATTTGGTTCCTTTTTGGGTAAGTTATTGTGAATTCTCAAAAAACTGTTGAAAACCCTAATTAGGGTAAACAAAAGTATAAAGAATTGTGGTTTTTCCATTGTATACGATGAGATCCATGGATTTTTGGTGAATTGACTCCATATTACTTCTATTTTAATATTCTTAAGGTTTCATACCATGGGGTTAGGATTCATGTGTAAAAGATTGAAGTTTTTGACTGTAATTTTGTGTATAGTTAGAAGAAAACATGACAGTTAAGCTAGGGTTTGTAAAAATACGTAAGGGTGTGAACTTTTGATACATTATTAAGCTTATACATTTCCATTAACAAATGTTCCAAGCATTGGATTAGAGGATCTGTGTCTGGGGATAGGATATTCAATAACCCATGTTTGGCATGAAGGCCTAATTAGACCTAATACAAATTGAAATAGTTAGTTTTGAGACCCTTGGCCCAAAGGACCTAATGTCCAATTTGAGATATGTTCCAAAATGGCTTAATGGGAGTTTAAAGATGTAATTTTTTTGGGTTAAAATGAATGGTTTGTCAGAAAATATCTGATAGAGGCATTTGTAGACCTACTAGCATAGAGGTTAGGTTATGAAGAAATGACCAACAGTTGGAAGGAAAAACCATAATGGAAGTTTGCATGGGTTAAGTTTATGTCCTTAAAGGGTGAAAAGGACTATTATGGATTTGTATAAGTTCTTGGAAGATGAAAATCTTATTTGATGCTATGTTGAGGCCATGTGTATAGTGGAGTCCTTTATGAACTTGCAGACTTGAGATTATTTGAAAGGGTAAACTTTGCCATTGTTTTTTTGACTGAATTGGAGATGTTTAAGGTGTCTTGAGGATTCTATTGAAGTTTGGAACTCTAATTGCAAGATTGAATGCTTGGGTGAAGGTTTTGTAAATGAAATGTAACTTTGACAAGGTATGGACATCCATCAAAGCATAATAGAAGGGGGATTTTCCTCTGATATTATAGTTGGAAATGCTTTGGTTGACATGTATGCAAAATGTGGTAGCATACAGAAAGCATGTGAAGTTTTTGACAGAATGCCTCAAAGAGTTGTCATCTCTTGAACTACAATTATTATTGAATATGCACAAAATGGATTTGTTCAAAACGCTTTAGAAACTTTCAAGCAAATGCAATTGGTAGGTATAAAGCCAAATTCCACAACCTTTTCCAGCATCTTTCCTTCCTATGCCAAAATGGGGGCTTTGGAACAGGGTATGAACATCCATCAAAGCAAAAATAATAGAGGAATTTTGTCAGATGTTGTAGTTACAACTACCCTAGTAGACATGTATGCAAAATGTGGAAGCATAGACAAGGCATGTGAATTGTTTGAAAGAATGCTTGAAAGAGATGCCATCTCATGGAATACAATGATTGCGGGATATGAACAAAATGGTTTTGCTGAAAAGGCTTTAGAAAATTTCAAGCAAATGCAATTAGTAGGTGTGAATCCAAATCCACAACCTATGCCAGCATCCCCCTTGCATGTGCCAAAATGGGAGCTTTGGAGCAGGGTATGAACATCCATCAGAGCATAATGGATGGGGGATTTTTGTTAGATATTATGGTTGGAAATGCTCTGTTAGACATGTATACAAAATGTGGAAATGTACACAAGGCACGTGAACTCTTTGATGGAATGCCTCAAAGAGATGTCATCTCATGGAATGCAATAATTTTAGGATATGCACAAAATGGATTTTGCAAGGATTCTCTCAAAATATTTGAATTAATAAAGCACTCTGAAACATATCCTAACATTGTAAGCTTTGTTTATATTCTTTCTGCATGCAGCCATGGAGGTTTAGTGGATTAGGGTTGTACATACTTCAATCACATGAGTGATGCAAGGGAGGATGGATTTCACCTGTAACAACACAATTCAAGTTAGTGGAAACAACAATCAAATCCACAACTCCTTCCCTTGACTCCTCGATACAACTCTACCTTTTGCTTGTAGGTCAGTAAACTTCTATTTTGCAAATTTTCTCACAATCTCCTTAACAACTATAGAGATTCTTCATAGATTTGAATACCCCTTTTTACCCTCTCTAACATGTCTCAAAACCAATATATGTTCCTCTTTAACAATCTAGTCAAATCATTGTGGCCACACTGTCCTAAAGGGTCAAATAGGCCAATTTTTCAAAGTAACTACTCTTGAAACTTACAAGCAGCCCAATATAACTGCTCAGACCTCTAAGATAGTCTACCAATAGCCATTTTCAATAATTTTTATGGTCCCAAACTTTCATTCTTTCGCTGTCCCAAGAAACCCTTGTTTTCACCATTTTTAGGGAGGGTTTATTCAAAGTCAAGGTTCCACAACTCTACCTAGTGAAAAAAATATTATAAATGAAACTCGAATAAACAAAACCAAAGTACAAAATTATGTGATAAAAAAAATAGCATTCATAACCAAAAGACAAACACTTAAAGAGTAGTATAAACACCAACCTACATAGCAAAATTGAATGTCATGAACTCCACAATGGGTTTCAGTCCATAATATGTTGCACCAACACCAATGCCGGTAAAACCAGCCTACAATGGAAGAATACATTTACATAAATTGGATATATATTTGAATAATAAAAGATATAAAGGAAAAAATTCTTTTGACGAGATTTCAATTAGCACATTTTAGCTTCAAAAACTTGCAAACCTTAGTGATTGGGGTATCAAGAACCCTGTCAAGTCCAAACTTTTGTAGAAGGCCTTTAGAAACCTGTAAAGAAACACGAATATAAGTATATCAAATGAAAATATCTCAAATTTTCAAATTTTTAGTCAATTATTCAATAGCAAAGGGTTCTTATTTGATTATTATATAATTTTGATAAAATTTCCACAAGTAAATTACCTTATAAGCTCCTTGGTATTCACCAACCTGGTAAAACAACAATCACCAAGATCATTAGGAACTTTCTGAAAATAATATGGTTGATTCAATGATGACCTTTCTCCCAAGAACTTGCAGGTGATGCTACTTTATGAACTTTTTTTCTTTCCTAAAATTTGTTAGGTATATTAGAATACATTTTATTTGGTTGAAATTATTTATATTGTTAAAAATGCATAATCTCCTAATGTAATATATGCAGGATATGTGTGAAAAATTAAAACACAATATAGTTTATTGAGTAATGGAAACAAAATTGGATTTGTTGATGACTCTATAAAATTGTTAGAAATCTTTTAGAGTATTGTAGTCATATTTATGATTGTTTTTATATTAGTAATATTATGTTTTCTGTAACCAGTAACGTTAAAACAATAGTTTAAAGTTGTGAAGACATGTAAAACAACAATTTATAAGTTTGGTTATTAGATAACATTAGTTACTTCAAATTGTTAATTTCTTAGATTAGTAAATTATATGTAGATTCATATTTCTTTAGTTTCTTTCTACTTAAGAACAAAATGTAACGTATGTGATGATTGCATAAATAAATATCTGAAAATATGAGTTGAGTATAAGTTGATTTACAATGATTTCATTGGTTGATTTAATTCATTAATGTATGATTCTATGGTAAAAACAATATGAGATATATGTCGTGTACCCAGTCAATCTATATATCCTAGGGCACCTAACAAACATGTCAGGCATAGGGAATATAAAGTAAAAAAAAAATAAAAAAAAATTATAGCATTTTGACTAGAATCCCACATTTCAGGAATTGGGCCATGACATAAGTTTTGTGAAAAAATGGGTTTATTGGTGATAAAAATATGATCCAACATGTTGGATATCTTACTAATTAACTTTTGTGCATAAATCCACCTTGTGCTTCATACTTGATTTGTCACCAATTTGACTATTGTTTACCAAATGCCATTGGAGTTCTTGAAAATTCTTATGACTCTTGTAGTATTGTGGACTGCCAAGAAGGTATGTATTGCCTCTTGACTGAAAATGAAAGTAATTTGCAATGCAAAGCAATTTTTTGATTTTCCAAACTATATGATGATTGAAAAGTATTACTCATCAAGGAGCACCAAAGGCCAAGGGCCAAGCATGGTGGAAGAAGGAGGAAGAAAACACTCCCTCTAGAATCTCTCCTAATAGCCAAGGCTAGTTTAACTCTCGTTGTAGTGAAGAAACTAATAATGTGTCTATCCTTGTGGGTCAGGGGGTGGTAAAGTAGCAGTATCTAAAGGGAATTTAGTGCCACCAATCTCCTGAATGGATTGGAAGAAAGAGACAATCAAAATGGGGGCTCTAAGGCCTATAGGGAATCCCTGCAAGGATTTATGCTGAAAGGTGATGGCCTCCCAAAAGAAAGGGAGAGTAGACATTATCAATAGGTAAGAAGTGCTAGAAGTAGCTCGGGGAGCAGTAGTAAGGTTCTCCTGCCACTCTTATTTTTAGTTTTTCCTTGGAATTCTTAGGGATCAAAATATTTACAACCAAAAAAGTCCCATCCTTATAGGACCTCTGCTAGGGTTTGTTCCATTATTCATAGCAAGACCCCACCACACTATTATTGCTAGTCTACTTGAGTCCCATGACAAATTATTGAATACCACATATTTACTGCACCTTTTGGAGTTTTTTGTTTTAAATGAAAAAATTCTAGCATAAGGAAGCTACTGGATTTTCATTTTAAATATTAGAATCCTACAGTGATCCAGCTGTTTAATTTTTACTCAAATGGAAAATTCCAATACTGTGCAACTCTTACAACTCCTAAAAGAGCTCACAAGAAGGAATCTACAAGTTCTCAAGAATAAATGAACAAACTAAAAGATAAATATTTTTTCAATTAATCTTAATCATGAAATAAATCAGGTTAGGGAAAAAACCGAGTGAGGTATACAGTTAGGTATGGGGAAATATCAGAAAAAATCCCCACAAAAAATAACCAGGAACCCTATTTTTTAAACCAAAAGGTCAAAAAATCACAATTTAATTATGAATAGCAATTTTATCACAATTAATTCATTATTTATCAGGTCAAAACTCATATGACCATTTTTTAAACCAAAAAATCAAAAAATCACAATTTAATCATGGATGGAAATTTTATCACAATTAATTCATAATTTATCAAGTTAAAACTCGTATGACCATATTTTTTCAAAAACAAATTCTCTTTTTGGATGAAAAATTCAGCCTGCATGCCACAATAAACTTGCGGTTTCTACTTCTATTTTAGTACTACCCTACTATGAGAATCATGGCTTAATAGAAAAAATTTGTCACCAAATCCTCTTTAGAATATGCTATGCTCATCAGGTCATGGTCATAGGCTATTTGAGGCCTTCATGGGTGGAAACTTGTGTTTCTGTAATAATGTCAGATCATGGTCCTAAGCTTTTTGGGACCTTCATGGGTGGACACACAAACTTGTGTTTCTGTAACATCACCAAAGGATTTTTTATGTTTACATTTTGTGAGTTGGGGCATCACAAAGCTATTGATACTCAAGGTCTGTCAATTTGAAGAAACAAGCTTCTCATCATTTTCCACTATGGAATGGCCAGTCCCTGTGATAGAAGAACTTAAAGTACCAATTTGAATTGAATTATTCACCTCCCAAAATCAAGATAGATCTTGACTAACTCATTAACCTTTAAAAATTTAAATTTTCTTGCCCACATAAAAGGGTTTAGGCCCAAGTAGATTTGAGAAAATAGCTCACATAAACACTTATTTTTGTCTTCTCCTCTACACCAATTCCAGTACTGCTAAATGTTTTCACTTCATTATCTAGCATATCTACTGCATCCCATAACAAATGTGGATTTCTCATAATCTCAATATTTGCAAGAAAGGCTTAGCTCTCTGTACCAACTGGATCATTGAAAATATTGAGGCCTTTGAACTTTGAAGCATGAGAAATTTGTCTCAAACATCATGATGAATTTGATACACCCTATGAAAAAAAATACTAACAAATATTGACACTCTACTCACTTGTTTGAGCCCTTCTTTCTATCAAAATGCAAGGCATTGGTGTGGCCAAATAAATTCAGAAAGAAAAGAAGGCATTAGAACCTTGACTTTGGCAGGTTGGAGATAAATTTCACATAGAATCATTACTAATATTAAATAATGATTCTCTTTGGTGGCCTTTTATAATGACCTACCTTTGGCAGCAATGCCATGGATTAGCACTTTGTATTGAATTCATCATGAAGGCAAGAAAATTTGGAGATCATTTTCTTTACATACCAGAACAAAAATTTGTGTTATAAGCCCTAGCTCATTTCCAACTCCATATGATTTAATACTTGTAAAGAGATTCCAAACCTCTTGTCAGAAAAACTCTTGCGCAAGCTAGGAGTCTTTGGTCCCAACTATTTTTTGAGATGTTAAAAATAGAATTGTGATACTCTCTTCCAACACCATAAAACTAACAAGGATTATTAGTTATCACTTTCTTTTGCCAACTTTTGTAGTTACAGATCAGCCCAGTGCATATTGAAATTTTTGTTCATATTTATCCAAAGCACATTTTATCTATTGGTGTTTCCCTATAGCAAAGTTGCCTTGTAGTGGATTTTATCTCTTTTCAAGCCTTATAAATCTTGTGCATATCTCTTGGAAGTTTCTTTCTTTAGAGATTCAACCCACTATCATGCATGCATAGTTAAAGATGGCATATTATTAGAACGATTGTTATAGATAATTTGATATAAGATACAAAAAAATGTGTTATTTAACAAGAATGTAAATATGAAAAAAAAGAAAAAAAAAAGATTTTCCTGGGTCAATAGAGATTTTAAATTGTAATCTATTCATGTGAATTTTCAGCCAGGTAGACAAAGTAACCATTGAGCTCAACCACCTCTACAAGCTCAACACTCAAGAGGTGTTACTAGATTCTCTCCACAGGCTTCTTGCAGGCACTAGGGTAGATCCTAGGACAATAAGCTGATCTCAATCTCCCAGCTCCAAGTATTGTTGTCATCACTTGAGGAGTTGACTTTGACCTTCTAGATGGTTTTCATCTCATCCAATCCCATTCGCCCTATTGCACTTCATAGCAGCTTGGGCTCCACCTCCTCACAATGACACTAACTCAAGACCATATCTTTATATTTCATCAACAAAGTTTACATTAATATTTATAGAAAAACTGGATTTAATTATGTTATTATAGCAATGGACTCACAACCCATCCACCTTAGTGTCAATCACAATCTTTTTTCAACACTTAGAAATCAAGGACACAGACAACTTGATGGATAGAATGCTAAATTTTCAAGGATTCAAAAAAGTACATGTAAATCTATGAAATATAAGAAAAGACTGCCATATGAAAAAATGAGTAAATATGTTTACTATTCAGTATTCTGATGTCTAAGCTATACCTATGGATGGATTAAATATTATAAATAGAGAATCATGTAGGTATATGTAAACCTTGTAAGAAATCAAAACTATTATCTATAATATGCTTTATAAATATAAAGTCTAATATTAATTGACCTCAAACATCCTTGAGTTTAGAAATTGAAACTTTTGATAAGAAAATTTGTTACTCGTGATACATAGAATGTATCCAACATCCAATTATGATTTCTTCTCAGCAATGGTGGTTTTCCTCACTTGTCTTAATCATAAAACATGTTAACAGTTAATATAGTAAATGCTGGAAGCACTGATTTTTAGTTAAAACTGTAAACTAGGTTATGTCATTTTCCCTTTTAGTGGTTTACACTAGACAGTTCAAAATGTCCAATTAACATGCATTCCATTTATTTAGTTAGAGAAGTTATATTGTAGAAGTTTCTAGTAAGAAAACAACACAGGCATGGATGCTTGGGAGATGGAAAGGAAGTCAACTAAGTGGGTAGAATATATAATTGAATCCAGTAATAAAAAAATGCATAGCTAATGCCGTAGAAAACCAGAACATCTTATTGCATCACTTCTACACTGCAAAAGTAGATACCTCAAACATTGGATCACACTCTCTATTGTTGAGGATTCTTGTAGAGCCTCCACTGCAGCCACAAGTAGATACCTCAAACATTAAATTTATTATCATTCAACCACTCTGCATCAAGGCACTTTTGCATACTGCATCATTAAATTGAAACAAAGCCACAATGCATTAGATTCAGAAGAACAAAAGAAAAATCCTACCTTTCCAAGTTTCACAAGAGTTGGGTGGAGTGTAGCCCATGAAATGCTACCGTTAGTCCATCTTTTATTATTAATAACTACCTTGACTAAATTGCATGGAATATTAACACCAGAGGATGCCTTAGTAGATTTTTTGGATATTGGACTTCTTGTTGACTTTGTTGGTTCATTCACGATTGCTATTTTGGAAGGAAAAAAATTGGAACTGCTATCTTTTGGCAAAGTTTTGATGTTCACATGGGACTTCTTGTTGAAAGTAACCTATACATGCAAGAAATCAATGAGAGACTAAGAAAATAGAGTCATTGTAAGTACAAAAAATCACAACCCTACTTTCAAGTGTATAAGAGAAATTTATGAGAAAATATTCAATTATCTGTGGATAGAATTCCATGAAATAGAGATGCTTAAGGTTAAGAAAAACTCAATATGAAAGAAAAAAATCCACACACACCATTCTGAATCAAACTCCACATGAGATTGTACTAGACCTTCACAAGTAAGAGTTCTCTACCATAATAAAAGCTATAGAGTTCCTATTATAATTTCCCCCCTCTAAAAGGGTCATGCTTATGACCTATGCCAGTTCAAAGTTCTTACTTTAAGTCCAGAATTGAGATGGAATAGTCCAGAAAAATAAATGTTTGTGCTTAATTGCAATGAGGACCTTGTGTCAGAAGTCATGTGACTTGTAATTGTTAGTAACTCAGTGAAACCAAAGACTAAGTACGATTTATTCTTGGCAAAAACTTGTAAATTTTGACAAAGGAAACCATGGAAAAATATTTTAATTTTCAATAAAAGAAACTCATTCTGTGACAAATCATCATATTAGATATCAAAATTAAGATCAATAAACATATTCTAAATAGAAAAACACCATTGTGATAGAAATGCACATTATAAATAGAAAAGTGTTTAAAATTTTACGTATTTAATATATTTATTGTGCTTAATTTGATGCCTGCAAACCAAAGTCTACAACTTGGACTCAAGAAGAACTTAACAAGTAGATTAGTAGACTTGGCACTCAACATAAAGTTGGACAATAATTCGGGAAAGGATTGAGTCTTCTCATTTTTTACAAAGAATATAGCCAAATTCATAAGTATCCAACAAATTTGAAAGAGCATTGCAACTGTTCTTGTGCTATAATAAGAAGCAACAAAATAGAATTTTAACAACTTGAAAGGAATCACACTGAGTAAATAAGCATAGTTATTGAGTATGGCAAGGCTTAACACCAATGAGTACTTGCTCACTTTGGAAGAATATTTTCCTGTATTTATATTATAATTAAATTATAACAAAGAAGAAAGTCCTGCACATGATTAATCATTAGCTTAAATAAATCCTGTCGCAAGAATACCAGATATCTAAATGAGGATACAATTTCAACTATAGTAGATAATTTGCATGAATAATTGAGAAAAGAAAAGATGGGATTTGGATGTAGAGGTATCAAACAGAGTCTAAAACCTTTGCACATTAGAAGAGATTATTCTCTCCTCTACCGGATAAGATTTATTGAGATCTAAGCATATATGGCACACAACACTACAAGACTAAACCCTAGGACTGGGTAAAAAGGATCAACTAGTATAAATAAGGGGGAGATTGTTGGATATTGCTGATTTTCAATGTTCATTTTTTAATACAGTTTTGAATCCAAGGAAAATAATCCTCTTGCAACAAATATGTATAGTTTCTCCCAATGAAGTGACTACTTGTAACAACATTTATTGATCTCTAAAAGTATACTTCATGAAGAAAAAGCTGTGTACGAGGAATTTGGTGTCATGATATCAAATGCAAGCACTGCTAATGTGAAGGGAACAAGGTAGAAGACTATCCAACCAATCATAGGATAGATTGCTTAAAATTAAATATAGGCCATGACCCATCAACCTGGGAGTGTTTAGAAGTCATTCTATTATGTGAGGCATATGCCTCAATCTCTCATTAACATGTCCTTGACTTGTTACATCAAATAGATCTTTGTTTGACCCTATTTATCACTCACTCAGAGAATTGCCACCATGTTCCCATGCATATAAATCACTCTTTAGTCCATGTGACAGGTGGTTCCTTCCCTGCTAAGCCATGAAAAATAACAAGACTCTTTCCTATGCTCATACCTTGCCTCCTCAAGCTATTTATGGGCATTATTCTTCCTTGTTCCTATTTTTCTAGTCTCTTTGTGTTGGCTTTACAGAAAATGATGTGCTAAAGCATTTTTAGGAAAACCAAGTAGTGTTTCAGGTCAGTTGGTAAAAAAAAACTCACAACAGACACCTAAAGATTCCAAAAAATAAAATTCACTGAAACCATGGCAAGCGACTTACCTAAAAATTATACACAAATTGTGTCGTGGTGTCGAAGATGTTGATGATACATACTCTAAAACCCTCGTCAAAACCTTATTTTCAGGTTGTAGCTCGCCAAATTGGAGAAGTGAAAGGTCAATACCAATGAGGAAGATTTTGGAGGAGTGGGAAACCAATAGTGGCTAGGAAAGTAGCAAAAAACCATGAAAAACATCTAAATAAATGGCTTTCATTCTCATGATATTCTAATTATATAAAAGAACAAATAAACTAAATTTACATATGATAGAAATTTAAATAAAAATTTAAAATTATATACTAAAAAAATATAAAATAATTATACAATTGAAAATATTAAAACATATATAAAATTACAAATATATTATATGGTTGACATAATAAATATTAGATAAATATATTTTTATAAATTATAAAATAAAATGCGTTAAAATGACTTAAGATTAAAAGTCTCATGTACAATTGTGGCTACATAGCCATTATGATCACTAGTGTGTGGGGTTGTGGCAACACAACCACCATAGTGGTCATGACTATTGTGGTGGTAAGTCATAGCCCTTTTTAATAGTAAAATATATATATGAAAAAAAACTATTTTTAATTATATGGATAAAATAGGTTTGAAGGGGTCCTAAAATCCTTTACAACAAACATCAACCTGAAACAAAAGCCAAAAAAAATTACAGTTACAACCAAGTTACCCCACTACAACCACCTTACAACAATAACAAACCCAAAAATAACCAAAGGATTAGTTGCATACACCACACTAGGGCTTTACCTATAAGCAATTTGCATACCAAAAATGTGTCTATTAGAAACATATATATTTTAGGAAGACCTCTCTTGGTTCTTTGGACGATATTCTATGACACACCATTATCAAGATTCATTTAATCGTCTTGCATTTATATGGACACAATTTTATTAGTTAATTTCTATGAATATATTTTTTTTAAATATTGATGGAATGTCATAATTTTTAGATTTTAGTCCATGGTATAATTTAATAGTTTCAATTTAGTATATGTAAATTAAACGAGTGGTATAAATAGCATATGTAGTTGAATAATACAATTCTATATCTTTATATGTGGCAAATGGTTTGAAGCAATGGCAAATGAATTGGAATTTTCAAGAAGCAACTCTTCTAAAATAACAAATGTAATGTGTTTCATATTCATTCATAGAAGCTTCAAATTTAATATACTCCTAGTCAATGCTAAGTTGCAATGGTAGTAATATATACCGAGGCAATTTCCTTTTTATTTATATATGTGTTCATTTAAATTATGTATGTTAATATGTTAGAGAGTATGTGTTGAAGTTAGGGCTCCCTAACATAATGAGTAATTAAAGTTAAAGAATGTAAATGTTAATTTTTTTTATAAAATATGTGAAGGCCTTAAGACTACACTGAGAGGCAATGCCTTCCATGCAATACGTATTTTGGTGCACCAAGTAACCTAGGCGGCCAAATGGCCCGCGAGGAGTAATAGTCATTTATTTAGTCATTTTTATTTGTCTGATATTAGTCATTTATTTAGTCATTTAATTGTGATTTTACCCGATGACCAAATTAGTCACTTATAAATGACCAAATAAGTCATTTATTTTCCAAATACTACTAGTGTTAGTCACATGACTAAAAGTTTTAGTCATGAGACTAAAATTTTTAGTCACGTAGTCATTTATTTGCCAAATTCTATTAGTGAACCCTAAACTAAGAGTAAATCACCTAGTCTGGCATATGAATCCTAGTTCACATCAAAAATCATAATTTTAGGATCACAGACCTTGTTTCGGGCATCTCCAGCCTTCCAGGTACTTCTTTGTTTAGTCTCAATTTTTTATTTTGATTTCAAGTTTATTTTCTAGGTTAGATAGCTAGATTTTCATAGTGCATTAGTTTCCTTGTTTCTAAGAATTTTCTTAGTGGTGAACCCCCTCTTTAATTACACCTAAGGAGACCTTGTAGAAATCTCTTTTCCTAATTGGATCATTAGGTTGAGATATATAGGGTTTCCTTTAATGAACTAAGAATGAAATATGAGGATGGACTAATTACCCCCCTTTTGTGTGTTCCATCTCCTAAAAGGTGGAGAACACCCTATTTCATATGGTTCACCATGTAATAGTTGTAGGATACTAGTAGTATGCTCACTATTACATGTTTAAGATTCATTTCAAATCATTCTCTTTATTGCAAGGAGCTCATTCTCATCATTTATCTTGGCTCATCCTTGTCCTACACTTAGTGGGGGCAAGGGGTAAATATCCTTGTCCTGGTTTTGGCACTTGATGTTGTCCCTTTGGCTAGTTGTCCTCCTTCCATGTATACTGGGGTAAAAACACAATGTTGTGTCACACTTTTTAAAGCACAAGATTGGGATGCAAACGACTTGCTATAGGTTGAATTGCATGTGCCTTACTAGTATTTTACTTTGTTTTGTATGTTTATTTGTGTGATTGTATGTGTGTAATGTGATCCGATGTACTATTTTGTTTGATGTATCTCTCTCTTCATGTGTATTCCTCTATATGTTTCTACATTATTCTATATGTTGTAAACATTTATCTTTTCACTTGCCTTTTGTTTTCCTTTTGGGGATGACACAAGGCGTCGAGACATTTAGGTCTCTTCCATATTGACCCAAAAAAATTTCTTTGTTTTTTCTCTCTATGTGTCATTCTTCTTGTTTTGTGAGTATTTGGGGAATGATGACATTTCTGAGCTCTATAAGCAAATTGTAGTAGAGATATACAGACCCTGAATCTATTGATCCCTTACATGCTTTTGGGGGAAACCCCTTCTCCTTTTCATGATGTAGCTTCATTTGGAGAATATGAGTTGGCATAGGGCTTTTCGAGTGAGCTCTCATGTCCTCCTTATGCTTAGCATTGAATATCAACTACTTTAAATTTATAGCTCACAACGATGGTGTTAGAAATTCCTTTAAAGTGGGGGCATACATGTTGGTATTGTTTGTCATTGATGTCAAATACATGTTTGTCAAAGATACTTGGTTGCAGTGTTCTTCATAGAGATACTTGGTTTTAGTGTTCCTCATTGGTTTTGATTTGTAGTGGTGTTGGTTTTTAGTGCTCTTCTTTGGTCTATCATGAGTTGCTTCATTCCATTGTCATCATGCCGAGGGTTGATAAGGTCTATCATGCATTTATTGGTTCACTCAATGCAATGGCGTTGTTTCATTTTGGGATGAATATCATTCAGGGAGTTTCTTGATTTTTTATTCATGATTCATTTTCAAAGAGTTTGTGATGTCCAAAGTTGGAGATGCACAAGGTATTTGATGCCAATGTTATGCAAGGCGAGTTGTTTGGTATTGATTGGTGCCATAGTGCTTGCACATTCAGTGTGTTGGTAGTGGTAGTAGTGTAGCACAAAGTTGCTTCAAGGTGTTGGTGCATTCAAGTATTCAAGTTTGATGTTGCATTACTTTGGAACTTTTCATGGTACTTTGATTGGTGTTGGTTGATGAGAAACTTTCCTGTTCAGTTTGTTTCAAAACATTTGGTTGATGAGAAATAATTTGCTTCAAAATATGTCAACATTTCTCTTCAAAATTTTAGTATTGTCTCAAGTCAGAAACACTTTGGTGATAAGGTTCTTTCATTTCAAGGGACCTAAATCAATCACAGAGGTTAAGGTTTATTGAAATTGGTAAGGGTTTTTCTATTGTTGTCATCTTGATTCTAAAACCCTAATTGGAAGATTTTGTGCAAAGATTATAACAAAGTTTCTTTTTGTTATGGTTGTTCATTGACCGGTTATAAAAGGTTAAAGGTCACTTAAGTAATCCTTTAAGGGTTTAAAACTATTGATCAACCAACCCCCTCATTATAGAATAATCGGTCAGCAAGTTATAAACTTATCTTATATCATTTGAATGAAGATCGAAGGCTATAGTTTAAAGTTGGCAGTGGTAGGAGTATAAAATCAAAGGATTATATTTAAAATATTGAACTGATATTTCTAGAATTCTTTCCTTTGACAGGAAGCTTGATAGCCACCTAATTGTGTAACTGTATGGATATGAACAAATCAATGGTTATCTTTATGGCGTCAAATTAAAGGTATACATTCCATATTGAAATTTTTTTGAGTTCCAATGGTCAAGAGTTGTAGTTTTGAAGATGATATGGATTTGGTTAATTTGAATGTATGGTTTTTGATAAAAATGACAGACAGGTGAAATTATTTCTAGTATTCAAGGTGATGCAATTTTTATGAGTAGAGCATGATGATTGTCAAAGGTGTTAATGATCTTTCAGAATTGTGTTTTCTAGATTGTTGAGATATGATATGGTAAGTGTGGATAAGTTTTTGATAGAGCTGTGATTTGTATTGAAACAGAGTAACCCTCTGGTTTTTCATTTATTTTCTTTTGAATATTTCCAGTGAGGCACAATGATTTTCTAGTAAGGCATATTGTAGCTAGCAAGGCTTTTCTAGTGAGGCATATTGTAGCTAGTGATGCTTTTCCAGTGAGGAATATTGTAGCTAGTGAGGCTTGTTGTTTAGCCAACAAGGAAAACTTTAGTGGAAAATCTTCGCCAATTGGAAAATTCTAGAAATCAGCCAAGTCGAAATTGGTGAATTAATCACCCAACAGGGTGTCCGAATCACCCGGATTTTAC
The DNA here is from genome assembly GCA_007258455.2 of Sequoia sempervirens. Classification (NCBI taxonomy): domain Eukaryota; kingdom Viridiplantae; phylum Streptophyta; class Pinopsida; order Cupressales; family Cupressaceae; genus Sequoia; species Sequoia sempervirens. The sequence continues at coordinate 329,853,413 of VDFB02105785.1, forward strand.
AAATTATCGGTCCAATGCATGTCCATTCGCCAACGATTTTTTTATGAGGCATATTTAAGCAACAAATTCACCATAACAAACTATGCCTTTCAAATGGACCGATTAATATTTTCACCTGGAATCTCAGAAGCATGTAATAAAACACCTACATATTCGCCAATACTATTAAAAAAACATTGTATTAGGAACCATTTCCCCAATTAAAATTTACAAATAGTTGCTTGTAAAGACCCATTTCACCAATTAAAATTTATAAATAGTTACTAATGAGGACCTATTTCACCAATAACATGAAAAAATAATTACATTTGAGGACACATTTTTCCTTGAAAATTACATATCATTGTATAAGCACATGGGATTCACCAAATTTTTAATATACCAACAAAATCCGAAAACATAGACTTAAAGGTGAGTGATCATTTTTTCATAGTGTTATTAGTTATAAGATTTTTTTTATCTCTTTTCCATTATTGCTTCAATCTTAAAGATGATATTGAGTAGGGAATGGGATCTATATTCTCTATCCTTCTTAAACAAGAAGACATTTTTTTCCAGCTTTTATTTGAAGTGAGAGATCAATATGTTGAGCAGCAAGGGTAAGACTCCTTAGGGTGGTGAAGGACTGGGAAGCCATCAAAACATCCAAAATGTGGAGGTACCATATAGTCTTACTTTGGAATTGGAAATGCTTCTAATCCATCAGATCAAAATGGAGTTACATCATCAACTCTTCCACCAAATATTAATGAAGAAGGCATTCACAATACCTCACCACCATCGAAAGGTCAAGGTGAGATTGTCATTGAGCTAAATATATCAAATGAGGATGAAAATACCATAGAAGATGTTCCAAGGGATACCTTGGTTAGCAAAAATGAGATAATTGTTTAGGATGATGTTGGTAGCAAGAAAAGAAAAGGAAAATAAAAAATGGGGCACGAGTGGGAAATGACAAGGAATTTTCAACTTGGTTGGTTGTCAAAGTACCCATTCATTATAGCAGTGGAGTAAGAAAATGATGTTGAAAGTGCAACATAATGCATGTGTATGATTTGTAGTTGAAAATGTAGAAGAGATAAGAAGTTGCAACTAAAGCTTGGCACTATAGAAAAGTATATCGGTAAAGTTTATGAAAAACAAATCATAGACGGAAAGGAACAATCAGTCATACAATGGAAATAAAAGAATGTCTTCATGTTAAGTATGCCAGGGAATATGAAGAGCATAAGAAAAGAATGTCGAAGCTTGCTGCATGTCAAGGTACACTTGAGGGTCAATTTGGAAAAGTAATGGAAGGAGAAAATTTGTCAAAAATTGTTTAGATGAGTGTTTTTTTTCATATTTTGTCTAGAGGACGTCCTATGACAGACTACCCAAAATATTTTAATTTATTATCTTTTTTGGGTGTTCCTCACTTTCCTTTCTCACATTGGTCAGTAAACGCTGGATAAGAATGGGTAAACTATCTTGCTACAGTGGAAATGGAAGATTTAAAGGAGAAAGTAAAAGAGTCCAACTTCATTGCATTATCTTTAGATGAAGTTACTATGGTAGACAATACTTCTTGGGTCTATATGCATTTTTATATTGTAGAACATGTTCGCCAATCTCATATTCTGTGTTCATAAAAAGAAGGATAGTTCAACATTGCAAAATCTATTTGAACTAGTCAATAAATATTTGAATGAAATTGTAGGTATGGAAGAGTTGAAGATTTCCAAATAGTTGGTGTGTGTAGGAGCTGATGGAGCTACAGTTATGCAAGGCCAAAGGAGTGATGTTTGCACAAAGTTACAAACTACTTGTGCACCATACATGCTTGGCATTCATTGCATGGCCCATATAATGAATTTAGGATTCAAAATTGTAAGCTAGTTTCCTATAGTATCAAAAATTGAAAATATAGTTTGCAAGATCTACGCATACTTCTATGGAAGTCCCAAACATTTCACAAAATTTCAAAATTTTGCTGAGGGAATAACACCATGAAACAAGATTCTCAAGGATGTCAATACTAGATTGATCTCTAGTGCAGGGTAACTGAGCTCTCATGTTTAAAGTGTTCAAGTGTTGAGTCTTGTTTTTTTTTTGTGTCATTTTGTGATAATAAGGTCTATTTAGACCATTTTTGATGTCCTTGTTATGTTCTTAAGTCATGTAGGGTTTGTTGGTTAAAAGATGTCAATATTGCAAAAATTGCGAAATGTTGCTAATCTTGTCAAAGTAGGGAATTTGAAAGGTCACCGGTTGTAATTGAATGAAGTTAGATAGTTTTACTTTGAAATTCAATTAGGAACCATTTGGAAGGTGTTTAACAAGCTTTTGGTGGTTGAAACAAAGGCTGCTTGATTGTACTTGTGAAGAAAAATCAATAAAGGTTGCTCTATTTTGCAAATGTGAACGTTAAATTGCTGCTACAGGGGTTGGTATGGATTTGTACAACATGTAGGTGATCTCTCATGAATTGGGATTGGTGAAAACATGATTCTTCTCTCATTTTCAATTGGTTTGACTCATTTTGATTAAGTTTGAAGGATTCTATTGCATTTTTACTAAAACTATCATAAAACCCCAATTTTGAGGGTTTGAAAGCAACAAAAATGATTTGTGACCCATTCCACCAATGAAAATTCTTGAAAATTGGTGGAATGGGGTTAGATAGGGTTTATTTTGATTTGATGGTGTTTGCAAGAGTAGGGAAGATGGATTGATGCCCTAGGGTGAAAACCTCTTGATTTTGGGTGAAAAAGTTGCATAGAAGTAGGGTTTTGTAGAAAAGTTGCTTGGAAACCATTTTGGGTGATGGGAATTTTTTGTGCAGACCTAATTGACATGATTAAGGGTCTATTTTGAATATTGGAAGCTTAGAAAGTGAAAAACTTGTTGTTTCCCTTTCAAACTAGCCTAATTAGGTCTTTATGAAAGTGTAGCAATAGTTTTTTGAGGGGTTTGTTCCAAAAAAATAATATTTGCGCTCTTGATATGTTTTGAAACTCTAAAAAGGGTATCTAGATCAGTTTTCAAAATGTGGGTTTGAGTCAATTTCTAAAAGTTATGACAAAAACACCCTGTTTGCTATGCTAAAAGGAAATGTGTTAATCTGTGAGGGAAATCTTTGTGTTTGAGAAGTTTTGACTTTGTAAAGGGTTTTATTGAGCTGATTTGTTTTCTTCCACCCTGCTCTACATGAAATTGGTATCAGAGCATAGTTCTAATCCGAAGAAGGGAAAAAGGTTGAGTGGAAGAAGGAAAGTGTGAAGGGAGAAAATAACAAGATGCCTCCAAAGGGAAGTGCAATCATTGCTAGGGAAATAAAATTGATGAAGGAGTCTCATGAAGCTCTTTTAGCTAGACATACAACACTGGAAACAAAACAAAGAGGATGTAAGGCCACTACAGATGAGAGTGACCGAGAGGAAGAGGGTGAGAATGAAAACCCTCCAAGAGGAGTCCATGGTGATGATGATTAGTTGGACCTTGATGAAAGAACGATGGTTAATATGCTAAAGGATGTCAAGGGAGATACTCCTGATGTGAAAATGAAATTTCCCATGTATGGTGGGATGATGGATAGTGAAGAGGTGTTATATTGGGTTAATGCACTAGACAATTATTTTGAATACAAGGAGGTAGTAGATGAAAAAAAGGTGCAATTTGATAAAACTAAGTTGAAAGGAATTTCCCTAACTTGTTGGAATTGTGTACAGGAAGAGAGAGTGAAAAAGGGAAAAGAAAAAATCAATTCATGGGATAGGATGGTGTCCAAGGTTAAGAGTCAGTTCTTGCTCGGTGACTATGCAATTCAAACTTTTAGGAAGTTACAAAACCTCAAGCAAAAAGAAATGGATGTCATGGCCTACATAGAGGAGTTTCATAAATTGAGCATTAGAGCAGGTCATGTTGAGGATGAAGTTGAGAAGATATCAAGGTATATAAATAGGTTAAGGTTCAATATACAAGATGAAATGAGTATGGCCACCCCAAGAACAGTTGAAGAATGTTTCCAATTGGCTATTAAAGTAGAAGAAAAGTTGAAAAGAAGGCAGGAGAGACAAGATAGAGGTAGAGGAAACACCTCTAGAGGAAGAGGTTCATTTCCTAACTCAAGGAAGTCATATGAAAGCCAAGAAGATGTAAGAAAGGGCCAAGAAAAAGGGGCAGATCAAAGAGGTGGATTTAGAGGTAGATTTGGAGGATAAGGAAGAGGTTCACAAGGATTCACAGGGAGATTATATCTGTATACCCTGATATTTGCACTTTTCTAAATGAGCAAAACAACTAAGAGATATGAAAAACAAAATATCAAGGACACCTCAAGATTAGCCAAAAGAGAGTGACAAAACACTAAAGAAAGTGGATAGCACAAGACAAACAGTTTTACCTTCCTTTGTAGTTGATACTCCTTTGATTGGACCTTGCTTAAGATAGGATGTGTGCTCCTTGATGGCTCTATTGAAGATCTTTGCTATGTGCTTGGATGCAAATGCAAGTGGATGTGATTGAAAATTGGATGAGTGCACAAAATGGTAGCATGTAGTTGCAAATTGACTAAGTGTTGAGAAGGAAAATTGGCAGCATAAGGTTATGAAAAAAGTGTTCTTGAAAATGCCCTTGAGGAGGGGGTATTTATAGAGGAAATTGAATTCTCTAGAGAATTCAAGGGTCAAGATTGATCCAACAAGGTCAAGATGAAGGGCTATGGTGGGTTGAGAACCCACAAGCCCTCACATCTTGACATGTGGAGGGTGAAGTGGCCAAGGGTGGATGAGATGGAAATGAGTTGTCAAAAAGGTACATGAGGTGGAAAAGGACATGCACCTTGGGGGATGAGAGGATTTCCACAAAAAGGGATTTCTTGTCCCCAAGTGGGAGTGAAAGGGACATTTGAGGAATTTTAGAATTCCTCAAAAATCTACATGAGAAAAGGAAAGGTGGTTGGGAGGATAAATGTGAATTAAAAATCCACATTCCTAGGATGATCTAGAGGGTAAAAGGTGGGCTCCAAAAAGGGGGCTTGGTCACATGTGGAGATTGTGACAAGTCCAAGGTTGGTCACATGTGAAGATTGTGAAAATCCAAGGTTCTAGAAGCCTTGGAAGGATGGAATGTGAATTAAAAATTCACATATAAAAGAGGAGAATCTAGGAAGAATAAAAAGGAATTAAAAATTCCTTGGAGAATGATTAGGCTTAAATAATTAGTAATTAGAGGATAATTAGGGGCTAATTAGGATTAAAAGCCAACTTGCAAAAGTTGGAGGATGTGACACATCCTAATCAAGGATTAGGCATGTGCACATCTTTAATGAAGAGATTAGGAAATGGATTAGGATTAGATGAAAATGACATGTGAGGAATTAAATAAATGTAATATTTATTTAATTTATTTGATGCAAAGAGGATTAAGGAGGGTAAGGTATTTAATTAAATATTAATTAAATACCTTAGGGATTTGGCAGGATTAAAAATATTAATTAAATAATAGTAATATTACTTAATTAACTCAGATAAGAGGATGTTTAGATGAAAAGTGATAAATTTGGATAAATTAAGTGTCCAAATTTGGATGTCTACAATATCAATGCAACAAATTTGGACATCAAGCATGGCAGTGCAAGGAAGATCAAGCTTCTACTTCACATGGCAGTGAAAGAAGGAATCAATTGGTGCAAGAAGAAGACAGTGAAAGTGTGAACTCAACACCACAACATGTTGCTCCAGAAGTTGGAGAATCACTCATGGTCAGGAGAACACTCATCAAGGCATCAAAGGAAAAGGAACCATCACAAAGGACACTCTTAAAAACAAATTGTAAATGCTTGGGTAAGATATGTAAGGTTGTAATTGATTTAGGGAGAACAAATAGTATGGTTTCCATTGAAATGGTTCAAAAACTTAAGTTGGAAAAGATACCACATGATACTCCTTATAAAGTTTCTTGGCTAAATGAGGGTCAGTATGTTTTGGTTAATGAACAAGCTTGGGTGGAATTCAATATAGGTGGATACAAAGATAAGATTTTATGTGATGTGCTACCTATGGATGTGTGCCACTTGCTGCTAGGGAGGCCTTGAAAATTTGATAAGCATGCTTTGTATGATGGTAGAAGAAATACATATAAGATTGAAAAAGACGGAATCACCTTTACTTTGACACCCTTGATAGAAGATGATAAAGGAAAAACTAAGAAAGCTAATGTGAAAACTAAGAAAGCTAATGTGATGATGGTAGGAAGAAAAGAGTTCATAAAGGTAGATAAAGAAGAGTAGATGAACCTTCTAGCCATTTAAAAATTTGGCAGTAGTATGAAAGCAACATTGAAGAATGATTTGAATTTGGAGGGAGATGATATTGAGTTAGTGTCCAAATTTGATTTGTTGAAGGTCAAAGATGAATTGATTCTTGGGATTCAAGATTGGCTTAAGGGGCATGTTGATATGATGATGGAAAGGGTGTTCTATTCATTTTTTTTAAAAGAGGATAGTGATCATTCATTTTCTATCAAGTTAGAGGTTGGTAAACTTGAGCAAGTAGTAGTTATAGGGGCAGAACATCAGATGGAAGAGATGAAAGGAAAGGTTGAAGAGGTTAAGGGTAAGTTGAAAAGAGGTGTGAGAAATTACAAGAACATAATTGAAGTGCTAAAAGAGAAATTAAATTACAAAGAGGGAAGAGGTCTAATTGTAGGTAAAAATACAAAATTTTCAAGTAAAGAACAAGTTAGTTATCATCCACCAAACAGATCTCTAAAGTTGGAACATATCCAAAATGCTAAAGACTTCAAGAAGACAATGGATGATGCATTTCTCTAGTATTTGATTCAGTGAAAGGGATTTCTTGATGGTGAAAGCACTTGGAGGTCAGAAAATATCATGGAAAAACATAAATTTGTTGTTGCTACATAGTCCTCAAGGGGACTTGAGTTCCTTTTGCTCGAGGAGTATGGTGTAGGGAACTTGAGCTCTCATGTTTAAAGGTGGTAAAGTGTTGAGTATTGTTTGGTTTTGTGTCATTTTTTGATAATAAGGTCTATTTAGACCATTTTTGATGTCCTTGTTATGTTCTTAAGTCATGTAGGGTTTGTTGGTTAAAAGATGTCAATATTGCTGAAAATGCAAAATGTTGCTAATGTTGTCAAAGTAGGGAATTTGAAAGGTCATCGGTTGTAATTGAGTGAAGTTAGATAGTTGTAATTTGAAAGTTGGTTACGAACCATTTGGAAGGTGTTGAAAAATCTTGTGGTGGTCGAAACAAAAGGCTAGTTGATTGTACTTTTGAAGAAAAGTCAATAAAGGCTACTCTGTTTTGCAAATCTGAACGTTAAATTGCTGCTACAGGGGTTGGTAAGACCTTGTATGACCTGTAGGTGATTTATCATGCATCGTGATTGGTGAAAATGTGAATCTTCTCTCATTTTCAATTTTTTTGACTCATTTTCATTAAGTTTGAAAATTTTTATTGCATTTTTATTGAAAACTATCATTAAACCCCAATTTTGAGGGTTTGAAAGCAACAAAAATGATTTGTTACCCATTCCACCAATGAAAATTCTTGAAAATTAGAGGAATGGGGTTCGATAGGGTGTATATTGATTTCATGGTGTTTGCAGTAGCAAGGAAGATAGATTTGGGAAAATGGATTGATGCCCTAGGGTGGAAACCTCTTGATTTTGAGTGAAAATGTTGCATAGAAGTAGGGTTTTGTAGAACTATTTTGACATGATTTAGGGTCTTTTTTGAAGATTGGAAGCCTAGAAAGTGAAAACCTTGTTGTTTCCCTTTCAAACTAGCCTAATTAGGCCTTTATGCAAGCGTAGCAACAATTTTTTAAGGGGTTTTTTCTATAAAAAAAATACATTCACTCTTGATATGTTTTGAAAATCCAAAAAGGGTATCTAGATCAGTTTTCAAAATGTGGGTTTGAGTCGTTTTCTAAAAGTTATGACAAAAACACCCTGTTTGCTATGCTACAAGGAAATGTGTCAATTTGTGAGGGAAATCTTTGTGTTTGAGAAGTTGTGACTTTGTAAAGGGTTTTATTGAGTTGATTTGTGTTCTTCCACCCCAATCTACATCAATCTCCCTACATGGACTAGTGCAACGAGTTCTTTGAAAATATCAATCCTTGATTGGAGTAATGTACGAGCATTAAAACACAATAGGAAAAGCTCTTGACCTCTTACATAGGTTAAGCGATATAGAGACACTCTTGTCTTTAGCTAGTCTTCTCCCCATTATAGATGTAATGAAAAATCTTGTGAAGAAATCCCAAGATAGAACTATGTATATTTATGAATATGCCAAACTACATAAACATACATGCTTGGCCCTCAATCATCTATATCTAGATCTAACACAAGAAAGCCCAAATTATTTCATGTGGCAGAAAATTATTGGTTTGAATAATATTGATAATTATTTACAGTTTAATGCAAGTGAGCACTTATGTATCCGTGTACATGGATATGAGATACCAATGTACCATTGTAAGACAGTCAAGCGCTCTAGTAGAGAAGTAGTTGTTAATGAGGAATATTTTAATGAGATTGTTAAATTTGTTAGTGATAATTTGAAGCAAATTGCAAAATATCTTTCCTTAGAGATTTGTGAAAGATTCCCTCAACATGAAATACTTGAATCCATGGGTATTATGTATCCTCAATTTTTGGTAAATCAAGATAACCCAAAACAATTTCATGATAAAGTAAAAATCTTGATCGAATTTTTTTTGAAAAGTGTAACATACAATGAGTAGACAATTGAAGAAATTTTAAATGAAGCTAAGCTCAGGCAACAATGTAAGAATCTTTCAATAGCTATGAGGGACTAGTATGATTCCATGGGCATGGAGAAGGCCTTTGTACTAAGATCAATAACAAAGGTTTGGAAAAACTTAGGTCAGAGTGAAATATTGCATGGTATGATATCATAATATTTCAAACTTGTTAATTTATGTCAAACAATGATAATGGGGTCGGTGGAGGATGAGAGAGTTTTCAGTTCATTGGTGTTTTTGAAATCAAAGTTAAGAAAAAAACTAGACAAGAATTTGGAAAATTGCTTGAGGATGAAAGGAACTGCGTATAATGTGAAAAAATTTCCTTTTGAAAGGGTACTCACAATTTGGAGGTCCACATGTGAAAGAAGAGGGACTAGGTTGTGCAACAATCCAATTCCAAACGCTGGTACTAGTGGCAGTGGTAGTGGCAGTGGGACAAATGATAGTGACATAATGAATGTTGAATTTGAGACTCATGCCAAAGAAAATGAAGAGTAGACTCAGAATCAAGATGACTCTTTTACTTTATCTCAAGATGAACGTCAGTTTCAGGACCCTGACTCCATTTGGGAAATGGAAGTGAATTAGTAGCTTTTAGATATTTACACTGCACTTCATGAATTAGTTTCCATTCTTGCAAACTATACTTGATATTTTATATTGTATTCCATGAAATTATGAATCTTTTCACTTCATGATATTTTATTTTATATTGCACTTCATGAATCATATTCCAAACTGTAGTTAATGATATTTTATATTTTATTCCATGAAATTGTGATATTTTATATTGTATTCCATGGTATTGAATTTGATATGTGATTCTACATTTTTTAAAGAAAAACACTTATAACACTACTTATAAATTCCTATTGCATTGCCATTCACACAATCTTTGATAAATAACTGAAAGGAATGTTAATCAATTCCTTAAACATAAGCTAACAAATCAACATCCATAACTTATAAATAACCGTTGATTATTTTGAGTTAGATGATAGTGAATACAATACTGTAGAGCAAGATAGGTCGATATTATATTAAAAATTAAAGATATAATAGTGTCTTTTCCTTTTACCTACATTCTAATAATCTAATTTGAAGTTGATCAGGTTCTACCCATTCCCAGTCTCTTAAGTCATATCTTATGCCTTTGCGTCCATTTACTCATCGGCCCCTTGAGCCTAGTGTTCTTGGTTGCTACCCGTAGAATCCTTATAAATCTTTCCTTGTCTTATGCGGGTCATAAAATTCTTTAATTCTTGTTCTTTCCCTAACTTTGGGTTTTAATATTCACTCAATATAATTCATGTTATAAACCTAGGTAGGTGACCTGTTTTAAGTCATGTAATAAGTGCACGTGCTTATTAAAATCCTTTGTTGTGCTTGGCAAGTCCCATTGACTGCTTTCTATTGGTTCCCCTCCATCCCGTGGGATTAAATTAATTAAATTAAGGAGTCAGAAGGATAGCAAGAAAGCATCACCTACACACCCTTTTGGTGGGTCCTACCACTACTCAAAGGCATCGATGACTAAAGGTGTTCAAATCAATGGTTAAGATTTGTTGACAGTTGGATCTAAGGATTTGATCCTGTTGGCAAAACAAGGACAAACAATTGAGAGGGGGGGTGAATCAGTTGTCACAAAATATTTAAACTTTTCAAACTTAACTTAATCTTAGATCTGATGAATGAACAATAAACCTTGAACAATAAACACATTAGAAGCACATAGAACACCAAGATTTTTACGTGGAAACCCTGTTAGGGGAAAAACCATGGTGGATGTTAGTCCACAATATTATACCCTATTAAAAGTATAATGAAAAATAATGGGAATGCACATGCATTTAGGAACACTGCCTAGAGCTCACTACTCAAATAAAAAATGGCTTACTTCCCAACACTACAAAGAAATTCAAATTATATCCGTAGGGTATGAACTGAGAAAATAGCTTCTACAAAAGCTTGATTACAGTTCCAGTTAAGCACAAAAATACTTCTTCACACTTCACTCAAACTTCTTCACACTCTGCTTTGCAATCGAATTATATTTGTACATACACACACATGAGCACATGGATCACACTAAGCACACAAATCATACTCCAATTCGAACAAACAACCAATCTTATATGTATGCACCAAGAATTTCATCAACAACTTTGTCAGCCAAAATATAAAACATATTTGCAATGTTGGCCCCATATTTACAAATAATTTTTTAATGTGAATCAAACATTGTTGGATAATATTATGATGCAACCCAAAACAATATCCTTGAGCACACCAAACATTCAAATTTAAATCTCCAAGGATCCACAAGACATTACAACCATCATGTTGGCCAAGAACATGAAAACTTGAACATACATGAGAAAAAATATTTGACCACAAGCACACTGATCAACACAGACATACAAAAAAGATAGAGAATGATCTAGAATCATCCACAAGAAATAAGAACTAACAGAGAAGCATATGCAACAACTAAGATTACCAGAATAACATAAACTTCAATCAGGAGCACTGACAGAAACCACATAAATACTATCAAAACACAATTGTCCATAACATGATCAAATCTTCACGCAGACCTCTAAAAATTCTTGTAGATGAACTAGATACTCTCATAAATAAACCCTTTAGTCCACAACAACTTATCTTCAACATACAAAACAAAACACCATCTTGAACTACACTATTTCACTGGGAACCTGCAACTCTTTCTTGAACAATTTTCTCAATATCCTCGACATATACAACCTTCAATACAATAATGCTAATAGTGTTGACATCAATGACAACCACATATTAGCAACACAACCACAAAATCCAACAATCTCCCCCTTTGGCATTGATGTCAACACATGATTTGAAAAATACCATCAAGACAACTACACTTGTTCTCCCTTAGGTTCTGACTCTTTTCCTTAATCGCTCTTCTCCCCCTAAAAATATTTTTCTCATTTCTCTTCTACCCCTTTGACATCAATGGAAAAGATAAGCATTATATTCCCACATACAAGCTCCGAACCACATATTTGCACATCTGACTACTCCCCCTTAGTAGTAGCCACGTAAACATCAATCTGGATAAGGAAATATCTATGAAGCACATAGATTGATGCAAGTAAATGCATATTTTTAGTTCATATCAAGAGGGGTAATCACCCCTAGCATCTCTCACAGATACTCAAAAGTATCCTTCGGCAATGGCTTGGTGAAAATGTTTGCAACTTGTTCTTTGGTAGGCACATACTCCAGTCTGACTTCTCTCTCATTCACTTTTTCCCTCAAGAAGTGAAACTTGATTGATATATGTTTGGTCTTAGAGTGTAGCACCAGATTCTTTGATATGTTGATTACACTTGAGTTGTCACAATATATGGAAATAGGTTCATCATATACTACTCTGATATATTTTAGCATCTATTTCATCCAAACCACTTGAGTGCATTTATTTGCAACAACAATATACTTTGTCTCAATAGTAGATAGAGAAATGGAATTATGATTTTTACTCAATCATGACACCATCTTCTTCTATAGGAAGAAGGCACCACCACTAGTACTCTTCCTGTCATCTACATCTCCTGCCTGATCCACATCAGTATATGCATTCAAAGTAAGATCATCATCCTTAGGGTACCAAAGTATGAAACCAATTGTTCCTTTCAGATGTCTAAAAATTCTCTTTACAACATTCACATGAGATTCTTTTGGATCAACCTGAAATATAGCAACCATATATACATAATTCATAATGTCTAGTCTGGTCTAGATTAAATAGAGAAATCCACCAATCATTGACCTGTATCTTGTTCGATTTTCCTTAGGATAATCATCATTTTGTGTTAACTTGCATCCGATTACCATGGGAGTACCAACAGGCTTTGAGTAGATTCCATGCCAAACTTCTTCAACAACTCTTTTACATATTTATACTGAGATATGAAAATTCCATTATCTAACTAAGTAACTTGCAATCACAGAAAGAACTTCATCACTCCAATCATACTCATCTCAAATTAACTCTTCATTTCATCAACAAACTTCATACATAGATTATCATCTCCTCCAAAAATAATGTCTTCAACAAAGACTTCAATAATCAACTCTTTATCATGATCCAACTTGAAATATAAGTTGTTGTTAGCAGTACCTTTATTGAATCCAAACTTTAGTAAATATTTATCCAGTCTAGCATACTAGGCTTTGGGGGCTTGCTTGAGTCCATATAGAGCTTTCTTTAATTGAAAAACCATGTCTTCCTTATTAGTCAGTTGAAATCCATCCGGCTGTTCAATATATACTTCTTCTAGCTCACCATTCAGAAAAGCCACTTCACATACATTTGATAGACTTTGTAGTTTTTGTATGCGACATAATCAAGAAATAATTTAACAGCTTCAATTTTGGCAATAGGGGCAAATGTTTCTTCAAAATCAATACCTTCCATTTGTGAATACCCTTTACATACCAGTCTTGCTTTATTCTGGACTACTTCACCTTTTAGCTTATTCTAAAAGACCCATTTAGTACCAATCACATTTTTATCTTTAGGTCTGGGAACAAGTATCCATGTATCATTCTTTTCAATCTGCATCAGTTCTTCCTTCATAGCTTCCATCCAGTGTTTATCATTGCAAGCTTCATTGACATCTTTAGGCTCAATCTTGGAAATCAAGCAATACTCTTCTGCAATCTTTCTTCTAGTTTGCACACCTTTATTCTTGTCTCCTATAATTTGATTTTTAGAATGATTTAGCTTTACATACCATGGAACTTTAGGACTTTCTCGAACTTCTAGTTCTTTTGTTCTTTCTTTTGCACTTGCACTTGTCTCTGCTTCCTGACTACCTTGGTTTACAGGAACATATGGAATAATTTGAAGTTGATTATGTGTCTGAGCATTTTTCCCTTTGTTTGTATTGTTTTCCTGGTCATTTGAATCATATTCAAAATATCTGGATGATTTAGCAGAGTCCTCATCAACTCTAACTTTTTCACTCTCAACCATTTTTCTTAATCTTCTGTTATAGCACTGACAAACCTTGCTTTTAGTAGAGTAACCTAGAAATATTCCTTCATCGCTTCTTGCATCAAACTTGCCTATGTCCACATCTCTCTTGATGTAGCATTTTCTTCCAAAGATCTTGAAGTATTTAATAGTAGGCTTATAACCAAACCATAGTTCAAAAGAAGTCTTACCAGAATTACCATTTACATTTACCCAGTTTAAAGTGTATACAATAGTGCTTACAACTTCACTCCAATAGATGTGAGGCACATTTCCTTCAATCATCATTGTTCTAGCAACATCCAAAATTATTCTATTCTTTCTCTCTGCAACTCCATTCTATTGAGGGGTTCGGGGAGAAGATAACAGTCTTCTGATTCCATGCTCTTCACAGAAAGAATTGAACTCCCTGGAGGTGAAGTCACCACCTCTATCTGACCTTAAGCATTTGATTTTCAGACCTTTCTCATTTTCTGCCATAGCTTTGAAGCTTTTGAACTTCTCTAATGCTTCACATTTTTCTCTTAAGAAATCCAACCCATATCATTCTAGAGTAATCATCAATAAGCAACATAAAGTACCTTTCTCCATGAAGACTTTTGACTCTGGAGGGACCACACAAATCAGTATGCACCAGCTCCAGTAATCCATTAGAATGATGTCGTTTTCTCTGAAAAGAAACTCTAGTCTATTTTCCCATCTGACATTCCTTGCAAATTGTGTTGGCAGGCTTCACTAGCCTAGGTAGATCTCTTACTGCTTGAGTGGAGCTTACTTTGACAATGTTATCAAAATTCACATGACACAGCCTCCTATGCCATAACCAACTTTTATCTACTTGAGCAATTAAACAAATATCACTAGCAGCATTCAGATGAAAAATATTACCTTTTGTCTTTTTACTTGAAGCAATTACATTTCTAGAAATTCCAAGTATCCTGCATATTCCACCTTTGAGCTGAAGATCATAGCCCTTTTCAACCATATTTCCAATACTCAATAGATTATGCTTCAAGCCTTCAATATAAAGGATATCATCAGTGCTATGCTTACCACCAAGACAAATAGATCCTCTTCCATGAATCACACAAGCATTGTTATCTCCAAATCTTATAACCCCATTGTCATATTTCTCTAAACTTACAAATTTGATTTTGTCACCAATCATATGATGTGAGCATACACTATCAGTAACCCACTCATCCTTTTCTTTAATTTAGGTTGCAAGAGCTTTCTCAACTTTAGCAGATTCAATAGCAATTGGACTATTTTCCTTGATAGCAATGAAAACCTAATCATCTTCATTTCCATTTTCTTTATCAGATTCTTCATCAGTCACACCTTCTTCAGCAAAATAATATTTCTTTTCAAATCTAGGTTTGTTAGGCTTAGACCTAGGAACTCTTTTAGGACACCTTGAAGCAAAATGACCTATTTAACTACAAGAAAAACATTTGATAGGTAGCTTTCCTTTATACTTACCTTGTCCTCTACCTTATTTCTTTACAATCAGTGCTTCCATCTCTTCTACCTCTCTTTCTTCATCTTCAAGTTGTTTCATTTCTTCCTCATACTTGAATTTCTTTCTAGAACTCTCTCTTGGATCATATCTTTGCTTGTTTCTTCTAGATACAATAGCCTTAAATGTAGTTTCAGTCTTGGGAACAAATTCACCAAATTCACTCAACTCAAAGGCAACAAATTTACCAATCAGTGTATCTCTTGTCACATTCATCACTGATATGATTTATTTAATAGCACAAGCCTTTACTTTGTAGGAGGGAGGCAATGATCTAAGCACTTTAGCTACAATTTCTTCCTCTTCCAGGGTACCACCGACACATCTAATACCCATCACTAGGTCATTTAATTTTTGCATAAAAGAAGAAATATTTTAATCTTCACACATCTAATACCTATCACATTTGTCATTTCCAAATCCATCAAAGCACTCAATAAAGCTTCAATAGGCCTGATGTTATTCTCAGCCTTTTTAATTTCATCAGGAGTGGGAGGACCATTTTGAGGAATAACATATCTATTCCTTGTGATCTTCTAGTAGGGTTCACCAATACACCTTAAATGACACTCCATCCTGGCTTTCCACAATAAGTAGTTTGTTCCATCTAATTTAGGACTATCCTTCTTGTATGATGCCATCTCGAATAACCTCAAGCTTTTAAACTTCTTCAGAGGAACAAGCCCTGATACCAATTGTTGGAAAAACAAGGACAGACAACTAAGAGGGGGGGTGAATCAGTTGTCACAGAATATTTAAACTTTATAAACTTAACTTAATCTCAGATCTGATGAATAAACAATAAACCATGAACAATAAACACATCAGAAGCATAGAGAACACCAAGATTTTTATGTGGAAACCTTGTTAGGGGAAAAATCACGGTGGATGTTAGTCCACAATATTATACCCTGTTAAATGTATAATGAAAAATAATGGGAATGCACATGCATTTAGGAACACTTCCTAGAGCTCACTGCTCAAATACAAAAGGGCTCATTTTCAAACACTACAAATAAATTTGGATTAGATCCGCTGGGTATGAACTAAGAAAATAGCTTATGCAAAAGCTTGATTACAGTTCCAGTTAAGCACAAAAATACTTCTTCACACTCTAATCTACAATCAAATGATATTTGCACATACACACATAGGAGCACATGGAGCACACCGAGCACATGAATCACACTCCAATTTGAACAAACAACCACTCTTATATGTATGCACCAGGAATTTCATCAACAACTTCATTGGCCAAAATATAAAACATATTTGCAATGTCGGCCCCAAATTTACAAATAAATTATTAATGTGAATAAAACACTGTTGGCTAATATTATGATGCAACCCAAAAAAATATCCTTGACCGTGCCAAACATTCAAATTTAAATCTCCAAGGATCCATAACATGTTACAACCATCATGTCGGCCAAGAACATGAAAACCCGAACATACATGAGAAAAAATCTTCGACCATGAGCATATCGATCAACACGTACGTATAAAGAAGATAGAGAATGATCTAGAAGCATCCACAAGAAACAAGAACTAACAAAAGCATCCACAACAAATGATATTATGAGAATCACATAAACTTCAATCAGGAGCACTGACAAAAACCACATAAATACTATCAAAACACAACTATCCATAACATGACCAAATCTTCACACAGACCTTTGAAACTTCTGGTAGATGAACTAGATACTCTAAGAAATAAACCCTTTAGTCCATAACAACTAATCTTCAAAATACAAAACAAAACACCCTCTTGACCTACACTATTCCACTGGGAACCTGCAACTCTTTCTTTAACAATTTTCTCAATATCTTCGACATATACAACCTTCAATACAATAATGCTAAGAGTTTTGACATCAATGAAAACCATATATCAGCAACACAACCACAACATTCAATAGATCCTAGCTATTCCCCTTGGTCTAGGTTTTTCGGTCATCCAACATTACCATTGCTTTAATCTTCCTAAGTTAGGTGGAAATAATTCCTAAGTTAAGAATGACTTAAGTCTTAAGTCATTAATCTCAAGGGTCTTTGTCCTATTGACCTAGTCAGGACCCCTTCTTTAAAACTAATTTTTATGCATGTGCATATTTTTTGACCTTTAGATCAGAGGATTTGATCTTGGCCATTCCCCGCTAGCTCCACGGGAATAAAATAATACTTTCTAAAATGTTGCGGGGTTAGCGAGATGAAGACACCTATTCTGTTATAGGTGTGGGGCCTGGTCTCCACTCACATGCCCAATGCCTTAAGGTTTTAAATTGAAGATCCACATGCAACGTTGAGATTTAATCTCAACCATTCCCCGCTCACCCCATGGGAATAAAATAATGTTTTATGAAAAGCAGCGGGGTTAGCGGGCGAACAACACATGGATTTCTTCTGTCGCTTGGAAAAGAAGGTGGATCCCACAAAACAAATGAGTCAACATTCCAGCTAGAAAAATTTCATTGGACAAAGTATAGGTGAATGATGGTGATGGAAATTCAAACCTTATCGACTCAATTTGAGTCGTCCAAAGTGCCATCTCACAAGGAGATCGATGGCTGATATTCAAAATTGAAGATGTGAACATGAGAGTCATTCTGCTTCACGTGGGCAAGCAGTAATGGTGGAAAATACATCCAGAGCTGCCCAATCTTGACCTAAATGCACATAAAAAATTTCTTTTTCACATAATTGAAGATTGCAAATGAGTTTGAATCATCCAAGAGATCAAGAAGAGCATTCCAGAGTTCAACACAGTCAAAATTAGGGTTTCCTTCAAGTGAAAATTTTATAAGTAAAAAAAATGCCATTCTTTGTGATTTATCCAATCTGTCTTGAATTAGGGTAAATATTCACTATGTCGTTTAGTTGAATTGGTCTGTGTGCTTTTTAGTTGCTTTATAGTGGTTTGAATTTGTGTATAAGTTGTGAATTTTTGTCAAACCTATTGAGATTTATGCCTTCAAGCCATGCCCTAGGTATTGAATGGAAAGGACTAGGTTTTAAACCCCTCTGGTGTCAAAACCCTAGGTTGATTAGAATTCACCTGTCACTAATGGCTCCCAAATCTCAAGTATCTGGTTCTGAAACCGCATCAAGACCCCTGGACCAAGATATCGTTGGCCATTTAAAATGCTCAACCAACAAAAAATTTGAGGGAATGGCTATGTTCTAAGGTCCTAAGATTAAAGATGGGTTGCTAGACAAGCAACGCTTTATCAAGGATGCAGATTTTCCCTACATTGGATGGAAATTGTTCCAAAACTAGTTTGGGAACATAAATTGTGGAGTCCCTATTTGTAACACCTAAAGGTTAGATATGAGGAATTTGGTGGTCCCAAATGTGTACATGGATGTAGACCTATTGAAGGACATAATTGCAAGGTATGAACTTGTTTCTAGAGTGGTTAGGGCATACGATGGTGCTGAAATGGTTTAGATAACCAAGGAAGAGATTGTAGAAGTTTTCAAGTTGCATGAGTGGAGTGAGGACATGATCCCCATTGATCTTGATGTTTTCAGAAAAGAATATGAGAATACTAAGGTTCTTTTCAAGACAACAATTTTACCCATCCACACTGCAAGTACTAAGGTTGGGAAGTCTAGAAAATAGATAAATATTTGTAAAGATGAAAAAGAACCCTTTCCCATGAAGTACTTTTTCAATTACTTCAAGAAGAAAGTGTACTCCTTGTGCCAAATCAATGGCTTTGATCTAACATCCACCATTCCAAAGGGTTATATGTATATGGAAGCACATTTGCAACATGTAGCTTACAATGTATTTTATGACTATGCCACATACTTGGCAGAAAAAATTCATCAAGGTTTGATTGCATTAAAGGCAGGGAAGAATTGGGTCAGATTCTGGTGGTATTTCCTCTTGATGCACATGTTTTTATAAAAGGGAGAAAATCATTTTGGAGGAGATATGACATTAAGGAAAGTAGAGGGTGATCTTGAATTTCCAGTCGAGTGTTGGACTCAAATTCTTGATAAAGATGATTTGAAATTTGACTATGTGGTGTTTCACAATGTTTTTGCTTCAAAATTGAGAAGGTTTTTGATTCATGATCCACCAAGGATCCCCAAAGAGATACATTATTTTTTGAGGCCCTTGAAGATGAGGCCTAATTTGAAGATAGCTCATAATTAGGGGGACATCATTCTATACCCCAACAAAACCATTTTCAGGGTATATGGCACAAATGTGAATCCACATGCAGTGCCAAGAGATCTGCCTTTGAGGATTGGATCCATTGAGATTATGGGACAATTGGGAGGAGCACAAATGAGGAATTTACCAGAGAAACTGAAGAAAGGTGCGTTCTTCCCTGAATGGACAATATTTATAGACTTTGTAATGGTCAAGGGAGGATGGAAGGACTTGGGACTGATTCTTGCACCATACAAATTGAAAACAGTGCGCCCAAGAAACCATGACCCTGAGGGATTCATTTCTACCTTGAAGGCAAAGAATAGGAGTGGCTCCTTTGTTCAAAATTTTTATTTTCCTGAGGATGTGATCAGGAACATGTTTGATTTGAAACTCCAAGATAAAAAGAAAGTCCATGTATCTTTCCTTCAACAAGATGGTGAAAAAGGTTAAAAGATCAGATCCCAACTATGATCCTTTGCCCAACATTAAGGGAGAGTTAAACAGAGTCATGTATGTTCTTGAAAATTTTGAGAGCATAGTTGGTGTTTTGAGGGAAGAAAACACAATCACAGAGAAGGGGAAAGAAATGGTAGTAGAAGAAGAACCAACAAGAAAAGAGGAGGAAAGATCCTTCTATTAGCCACCCCAGAAGGTTAGAGTGTACTCCAGGAAGGAGGCAATAAAGAAACAACAAACATTGCTAACCCCTACTGCATCAGAGGTGTAAAGGGAAACTTCTCTTGTGAGGTCTGTGCCATCACCTTCCAGATAGGTTCCATCTATTTTAATTGATATTAATTCACCTCTAAGAGGTCCTTCTCCATCACAGTATCCACCAAGCAAAAGGAAAAGGACTGAGGTAGCAAGGATAGTTGACTACCCTAAGATAGAAGAAGATGATATCTTGGTAACACTAGAAGAGATGCAACAAGGAATGCCTTCTCCCCCAAGGGAGGTTGCATCAAGTATTGCAGAAAGCAACCTTAGAATGGGAAAGGCTGATATAAGTGGTTTGAACAATGTAGATGACTTGAGGCAGGAAGCCTGCAAGGCATTTATGGAGGATGATTCTTTTATTGAGACTAAAGCATTCAAATATTTTGTGTGGAGAGCTAAGGCTCCCGAATATGTAGAGAATGTGGAAAAAGAGAGGATCCTATATCCAAAACTTCCTGAGGGGATTATTTAGGAAAATGTAAGGAAGGCGATGAGGAAGGAATTCCAAGGTATCACAGTTGAAGAGGGAAAAGCACTTGTGCAGAAAAGTGGTATATTATTGCTACTTGAATGGGATATTGCTGATGCAATTGTGCTAGATACAATAAGGAGGCATGAAAGGTCCTTTTCCAAATAGAGGAAGAGGCCAGATTGGCATGACAAGGGTCGACATTTAGTGAGGAATGGGATGACTTGGCCCTTTGGTCATTGTCTTTGGGTTCTAAGAAGCCAAGAGTTATAGAACCAACCGACTTTAGTGGGAAATTGATTATAAGGAGAGTTTCTGATACTCAAGCATTGGAGGCAGTTGAAATTATAATAAACATTGCTAAATTCACTAAGGAAATAGAGGAGAGTGTCACTACTGATAGAAACTTATACAGGGGAAAATATAATGAACTTATTGATGAGTACAATAAGAGTCAACAAAGGGTAGCTAAATTGGAAATAGAGCTAGCACTGTTCAAGAAACAAATGGAAACATTTAGGACTCAAGGCCCATCTAGCTCAAGTCATGTTGTACCCACTTCTCCATTAGCACATCCTTAATCTCCTCCTCCTCCACCAGAACATTCCTTGGAAATAATGCCATACAACTTGGGCCAAGAACCACTTGCAATTGACACTAGTAGAATTTGGCAAATAAATGACTACGTGACTAAAAATTTTAGTCACATGACTAAAAATTTTAGTCACGTGACTAAAAATGACTAAATTCTACTAATTTTTTTCAATTCACAATTATAAATGACTAAATAAATGACTAATTTGGTCATCGGGTAAAATCACAACTAAATAATTGGCCAGACAAAAAAAAATGACTAAAAAAATGACTATTACTCCTCTATTCTTTTTTCTTTCGAATTTGATCATAATCCATAGAGCTTAAGCCCCACTCATGGGATCTGTACCTAAGTGGGCCATTTGGCCGCCTAGGTTGCTTGGTGCATGAAAAATACCTATTGCATGGAAGACATTGCCTCTCGGTGCAGTCTTAAGGCCTTCACTTATTTTATAAAAAAAATTAACATTTACATTATTTAACTTTTATTACTCATTATGTTAATGAATCATTAATGTTTTAACTATGATTTGAAGCCAGTTTGATTTTCCTGTTGTGTTAGCATGTCAAATGTATCAAAGAGCAACTATGGTCAATTTCACTAATAAAATATGATTTAAACAATCCAATTGCATTTTGAGGGCTATCTTGCAGACACTTTCATTTAAAAAGGTCAAGTAGTTATTTCTAGAAGCAATTAGATTCAATTTACATGGATTGTAGAAATGTAATGTCTGTAAAAGTAATTATTTCTAGAAGTGGTGCCTTAAAAACGCAAGGTCAAGTAACTATTATAATATAATATAATATAATATAATACTATTATAACATAATACTATTATGGCATAATAGTATTATAATATTATTATTATTATATTATATTATATTATATTATAATATTATACTAATATATTATATAATATTATATTATATTATATTCTATTAATATTATAATATATTTAATAATATATTTATTATTTAAAAATGAGAGATTTATGTATTATAGTTTATTTAGTTTTGAATTCCATTTTAATTTTTTACTGGTTAAACCCTAATGCACAGGTGTGGGCAAATCTTACCAAAATTTTCATTTTGGGTGAGGGCAGGCATAGGAAAATCTTACCAAAATTTTCATTTTGGGCGTGGGTGGGCAAATAAACCCTCATTGAAACCTTATTTTCAGGTTGTAGCTCGCCAAGTTGGAGAAGTGAAAGGTCAATAGAGTTTGGAAGAGCTGAAACTAATAGCGGTGGCGGTGGGGAAAGCAACAAAAAATGGACGAAAATGGCAACACCACATGAGTTTTTTCTTGCATTTGGAGGAGCCGAAACCAATAGTGGCGTTTGGAGGAGCTGAAACCAATAGCGGCCGAGAAAGAAAAAAAATGATGGAGGTAAAGATGCCATAACATAAAAACCTAAATGTGCTCATTATGGATCTTGGCTGTAATTTTATTTTAATAAACATACTCTAAAACCATCATCAAAACCTTATTTTCAGGCTGGAACTTGCCAAATTGGAGAAGTGACATATTTTTTCATATTGTTTCATTGTTTTATTGGTCCATCTCTGTAGGATACATTTGGAGAAGATGAAATGGGTTTTGAGGCTTTAAAAAAAAAAAATTTATATCCGTTGAATTCCATATTAGTGATGTATGAATAATCTAATTGGTATAGCAGATTAATTTGAGTTTGTTAAATGTTGAATGTGGGATACCTCTGTAATTGTACCTTGTATGTGTAGAATAAAATTTGGTCTTGGTCAGATATGTTTTGTTGTTGGGTTGATCAATATTTATTCGAACTCTATTTTTTGTTTGTAGCTATTTGTGAACTGTTATTGTAGGTCTCAATTTTTTATTATGGAAAAAATATGTTTTAAAGGGATCTTGAAACCCTTAACAATCAGATAGCAAAGGATAGAACATTAACAGAGCATAAACAGAAACAAAAAGCTTCCCACTAAGAAGAAAACGGTGGAAACCAAGGTAGCACAACAAAAAAATAACAAAAAACCACAAAACAACCATCCCCTAGGCCATGTTCCTAAGGATCTCTGCCGCTTCTTGCTCCAACCTGTTCATATTAAGTGCAAACTTCTTGATCTCCTGAATGTTCACTAAAGCTTGGTTTTCCTTCCTTTTCAGATTTGTTGTGGTCCTTTTACTCGGCCCCCCACTATCCGACAACCCTTCCTCTTTGTCCAAATCAAGAAACACAACAGTTTTAACCTGATGGGCATTTTCCAAGTTCTCCACCATGGTATTCATGGTCTGTGTAGTGGATTTTAAAATCTTATGGCTCATAACTAGCACTTTGTGGAGAGAGTTTTTGATGTTCCTCAGTTGCTCCTCCATATTTGTCTGCTTTCCATCATGATTGCTTTTGAAATCCTGTAACTCATCCACCATTTTCTTGAGGCACTCAACCATATACTTCTTCTCTTCCTCAGTCCATAAGTCAATAGCCTAACCACTACCACTGCCTTTGTTATTATCATCAACAACTTTCTCCATTTTACTGTTAATGGCTCTCTGGTTCAACTTAATCTCCTTAATTTCAAAGAACACCCATCTCATTAATCTAAAATTATCCACCACCCCATTGCGGGCTATAGCAAGAATATCAATGGGAAATTCCCGTTCCTCCTTGAAATAGTGATCCCCCACCTTGAGATCCATTGGGAAATGGTGCCACTCTTCTCTATTGGTAGCGGGGTGTCTGGAATACTTAGACAATGAAACTGACTACGAGTCCTCATCATTCACATCATAGGAGGGGTCCTCTAACACCTTTCTCTTACCCTTCTTTTGAGGAGAATCCCTAGATTTTCATTTTCCCTTATCAGCAACCCTTTCCTTAGACGATGGTGTCTGGTATGGCAGAGCCGACATGGCTTTAAAATGATCATAAATAAGGACAAGCGACCTTCATGAAGAATAGAATACCTGGTAAGGTTCTGTTTATGGATTTTCAAACTGGCATTCCGAGAAGATGCGAGATAAAATGGAAAAGAAATCCTGACCTGATGCCTAAAGTGATTAAGGAGGACAAAATGATACCCAAAAACTTTGGTATAATGGCCATCCAAAGTGACATAATCCATCAAAACATTCAAGACCCTCCTCTAGTGTGAGACAATTCTATCTGAATCATAGTAACTTTTGGAAGTCTTTCATAACTCCTCCCTCTCAGCTTCCAACTTAGGAAATTTTTTGACCGCTTCATTAGATTGCTTCCTGTCCTTGTAGAACTTGATACCCTCCATCGAGAGGCCTGTAACCTCAAAAGTTAACTGTTAGTTGATGACCACTTGTTTGCCAAAGAATTTTCCTTCCAATCTTTCACAAAAACCCTAGTAACCTTCAGGTCCTAGCCATAGAGTTTCTCAATGAAGATAGTAATGTCACCATTATCCAACTTCTTCTAGAGCTTTAGATTGCTCCTTAACTATTCACTGCTTATCAGCTCCACCCTACGACTTTCGCCACCCATCATATTGTAGGAAGGAATAGAATAGTCCAGAAGCTCATAGAAACAAGTGCCTAAAATGCCCAGAAAGAATGCGAGACTAACCACATGCAAACAAGAAATAAAGTAATTACTCCTCGACCAACTAAGAATAATCAT
The DNA here is from genome assembly GCA_007258455.2 of Sequoia sempervirens. Lineage (NCBI taxonomy): Eukaryota > Viridiplantae > Streptophyta > Pinopsida > Cupressales > Cupressaceae > Sequoia > Sequoia sempervirens. The sequence continues at coordinate 329,878,318 of VDFB02105785.1, forward strand.
TAACTCACAATCCCAAGATTGGAGGGAAGGATACTCAACCATCATTCAAGGGAATGGGAAATTGCACCTTCCTGTGAACATGGTCATACATCATTAGGGCCTTAACATCAACCTCCAACTCATCATAGCCTTGCCACTTCATCTTTTTCTGAGCTTTAACTCCTTTGTTGGTGAAAAAATCTGCCACTATATTCATTTCCCGATAAGCATGAGAAATATAACTTTTCTCAAAATTATTAATAATCTCCTTAGAAAGGTCTATCCAATTCTCTATAGACCATGAGTGTTTCTGAAGGCCCTTTGGGCATTGTGTTATATTGTTCGAATCCCCTTCAATCCACACATTTTTGAATTTCAATTGGCTAGCCAATTTTAAGGTCTGAAAAACTCCAAAGGGTTAGGCAACATGGTTGGTCTGAGTGCCTAAGGGGACCGCCACTGCCATAATAAAGCAACCATTCTCATCCCTTATCACCCCTCCACTCTTGACAGGTCCAAGATTTCCCTTGTCTATGCCATCAAAGTTGATTTTAACCCAACCAGGGGGAGGGACACTCCAAAAGATGCCATCTCTAGGTCCCTTGGTAATTTTGGACATATTGAACACATCCACATTAATTTTCCAAGCTCCCACCATTCTGATTTCATACTCCTGCATACTAACCTTGCCTTTTACTTTATACCTGTTATTGAGAAAATTAATTTTTTCAACCACTGCTCATGTTATCTTACCATAGATCACTTCCTCTGAGAGGGCCACATCCCTGAAGATTCTATTATTGCATTCTTTCTAGATACCCCAGGCAAGGTGAGGAAAGATGTAGTTCTGGAGCAAATCCAATGCCCAATTTTTTGAGGGGGCCTTCCATTGATTCTAAAAATCCACAATAGTTCCAAGAAATCCTAGCTGAGATCCCACATTTGTAGAATCCTACATCATATAGCATGAGAAATAGGGAAAAAGAGAAAAATATGTGAGGAAGTCTCAGCCTCAGCACAACAAAAGTAACACTTATTAGGAAAAGAGAACCCCCTCTTATAAATATTATCATTGGTCAACAATTTGTTCTAAAGGAGAATCCAAACAAACATATTGACTTTCAGAGTAAGGTTGTGCACCCATACCTTATCCCAGGTAGGTAGTGGAGGCAAGAGTAACATGAGACCACCACAGAAGAGACAGAGTAGATTCCAGAGGAAGACAACTCCAAACTATAGTGTCCTCTCGACCCTGCGAACTAAGCCTAACCGAATTAAGAAGGGCCTGCAGAGATTGGAGATGCAGACTAATTGAAGAAATCTCAACCCATTGATTATTCCTCCAATAATCCCTGATCAAACAACCAAACCTAGATTTGTAGTCCTCCACATGATTTCCATAGGTCAGAATATTGCAAAGACACTCATTACCAATCCACTGATCTTCCTAGAACCGGATTTTCTTACCATCACCCAACTTCCAACAAGCTTCTTTACCAACCAGGTCCCTGGCTTTAATGGTATTGTTCCATAGAGAAGAACCAATGGGAAGCTTCTAATAATTGAGAAAATCTTGAAAGGAGTCAACCTCCCACACATATTTGCTATGCCAAATAGCATTCCATTCGTGAGTGTCCGCAAAATTTCTCCAAACCTGCTTTGCGAGAAGGGCTTTATTAAACACTCTGATATTCCTCAAGCCAAGACCTCCAAACTTCTTGGGTTTACACACACTCTCCTAGGCCACCAACAAAATCCTCTTCTTCTCCTCAACCCCCGACCAAGGAAAACATTTATAGATCTTTTCAATAATCTCAACAAACTTAGCGAGGATCTTAAACAAACTAAGGGCATAAATAGGAAAATTTTGAAGAGAAGCCTTAAGTAACAGAACTTTACCAGCTTGACTCAATATGGCCCCTTTCCGGCCAGCCAATTTCCTATTAAACCTGTCCACAAGAGAGATCCAAAAAGATTCTAGAGGTTTGGACCCTAAAGGAAGACCCAAGTTTGACTCCTCTTGACACCTTAAAAAAATGGGAAGGAGAGCCATTTATGATCACCGAGGTACTGGTGGTAGAGATAAGTTCCCATATCAAATGTAAAAATATTTCAGAAAACCCAAAATATTTTAAGACTTTAATCAAAAACCCCAGTCCACCCTATCATAGGCCTTAGCCATATCTATCTTGAGCAAAAAACCTTATTGTAGGTCTTGGTTATTTAGGCTTATTAGCAATCTTTTTTTCTTTTGTTGAGGTGATTCGGTTGTATCATGTCTATCTGGTTTGCATCTCCACTTGAAGCTGTGGACCAATCTAATCCTTATAGTGGTAATCCTTTTAATGATAGTTTGTGCAGAGATGTCGGTCTATGTCTTTGCATGATAAAGCCTTTGAGAGTGGGCAAGAGACTAGAGCGATGCCTTCACCGCTAGGATGGATGTGTTAATCCCCTCACTCATTTAACAGTAACAATTGACTATTACATGAAAGATGGGTTGGGTCTTCGATGCAATTTTTTTCTCTACTAGTAAGTATTTTGTTTGTAATTTTAGGTAAAAATGTGCAGGCATTAAGTCTTCGTTTGAATTATAAATTGAAATAGATAATTACTGAATTCTAATTGTTTGAAGACACTTTTCTTTTTAATCTAATGTAAACTCTAGCAAAGTTACAATTTTATTCTACTTCGTGTTTGAGTTTAATCAAATGTAAATTCTAGAGAAGTTACAATTGCTTTATACTTGATGTTTAGCAGCTAGGACATTTCAATATTATTATCAAGAAACTTAACTTTTAAAAATCTGTGGCAAATTTTATACACTGCAAGACAACCAAACTAAAATTAATCCTACTTATGGCAGCTCTCATCCTATGCATGTATTGAACTTGAAATTACCCACCCAAGTAATTGCCACAGACCAAGGATATCTACTCTATCAACATTCACCAAACTTATTGCAGCTTGAACAAATTATACTGTTGAAACACAAAACTTGTAATTACCCATTCAGACTAAGGTTATGTAATATTTGCTTCATTGAAATCGTCCAACTTATGGAAGCTTCAATCCGTGCACTGTTGGAACTATGGATTGGATAAGTGCCAAACTTAGGTATCTACAAGTCCATCAAAATTTAGTGGTGGATTGTACTCAACCACATTTTGTTTTTGGTCTCATAAACTTGCAGGCTGCATAATTGCATCTGTGAGCTTGGTAGGCTTCAAATTCGAGTCATCACTATGCTGATGCCCTGTTTTACCAGTATACTAGGCCCATGGGACTTTTCTTTTAGCTATTGGATATTTTCTTACAATTGGCTAATAGTCCATAAATTAAATAAATTATATTCCCCAATTAACATTAGTTTCAAAAACTCATTTTCTAATCTTGTATTGAATGTACAAAAAGTTTGTAGATTTTCCAAAAATTTGTAGATATTACGAGAAAATTCTTCGTTTCTTTGTAAATAGTAGACTATAATATATGCATTAGTTGTTTTTAAGATGTAAATAAGATTTTCCTGCCATTCAATACTTGTAAAAATATTCAATCCCATAGATTTTTTTCTTGTTTATAACACTGTCTTCTTTATAAAACTAGAATTTTAAAACACATAGGTGTTTGGGGTCCAATACCCAATAGGTTTACTTGTCTTCAAATTTTTGTTTATATATTCATTCATTCTTTGTAGTATTAGGATGATGAGTTGCAATGAAGACAAGTTCTAGGTTTATTCATATGTCATCATGTCTTGAAGAAGAAAAAAGTAGTCTATACTCTTCCTGTAGTTAAAATTCATATGTATTTTTTGTATTAGCATTGTTGAGCTCCTATATCATTCTTCTGCTCTGTGAGGCTCTTAAATGTAATAATGTAATACCATACATATGTCAATTTATTGTGTAGTTTTTGGAAAATGTTCTTTGACAAACAAAACACCTCATGTCAATTTTTTTGATTGTGGAAAGGTACAAAGAAAAACTAGTGCCTTCTAGATGCATTTACAACCCACCCCATGTGCAACGATGGCATCATTGAAGACATGCATTCACACCAATCGGTTTTTTAAATTTTTTTTTTCAGTTTTAAAAGCATAATAAATCAACAATTTGTATACTGTGAAAGATTTTGTCTTCAAAACTCTATATATAGAGTTTTTTGTAACATATTTCAAATGAAGATTTTGGCACCTAAATCCTTCCTTGCTCTTTTAGGATTTTTCACCTAAAAGGGGAAAGATGGGCCAAAATGCATAATGTTTCACTCAAGATTAATGTAAGAATGGATGGGAAATGGATGTGAAGTATGTGTGGATATGTTTGAATGCTTACAAATGCAAATGAATGAATGTAAACTAACCTAATGCAAGATATTGAAAAACATAATGTTGATTGCAAATATGAACTAGAAACCTAAACAAATGAAAACATACATTGATGAAATTGAACAGAGTGCACCTGGAGGCAGATTACTGTTGTTGGAAGGTTCTAAAATGTTCTAGATGTCACTATTAATGGCCACTAGGACTGATTCGTCATAGATGGTGAATTGGTCCTACTTCTGATGAAAATTTTTGGAAATAGGTTTCTGACTGCCAGGAGTTGAATTTTGAAAAAATCACTTTTCAGGCCTACAGATGGAACTAATTCACCATGCATGGCGAATTAGTCCTCCTATAGGAATCTGTAAATTCTAGGATTGATTCTCTGGGGCTAGATCTGCTCTTCTACTTCATATAGGTGTTCGCTTCCAAAAAATGTTTTATTCGGGTATGAAAGTGACTTTTGGTTGATATTTTGACTTGAATGATGAAAATATGACTTGAATGACTTTGTAACTTGATCTTCAATGATTTCCAAGCTTCCAAGAGACCTCAATTTGTATACAAACAAGACAAAAGAGAGACATGTTGAATGTTAGGGCATGGGGGTTTGACTGGGGGTTTGCCTAAGTCAAACCCCTTTTAGGTAATTAAACCAAAATGATGAAAGAAAGCAATGAAACATGTAACAATGGAATTGAGTACCTTGCCATGATGATTTTTCTTGAATTTCTACAGCAATGGAGGAAGATTCAACCCTTGAATGTCCTTAGAAGCTTTCTCAATGACTTGCAATGACAAAATCGTAAGTTGCTTGACTTGAGATGAAAGATTGGTGGATGAAAAATGAAGAATGAATGTGAATTGAGTTAATGAATGTAAAAATGAGCTAAAAGATCTATATTTATAGGAAATCCACTTATTTCACTTGTTAGTACCTCATCACAGGCTGACATGATCAAATAATAAAATTAAATTTAACTTTATTCCCGCCCAAAGGTCAAAATTAGACCAAATGGGACTAATTCACCACACATGGAGAATGGGTCCCACCTGGATGGGACTGATTCACTATGCATGGAAAATGGGTCCCACAAGGGCCTTTTTGATAGCTCAGATGCCAGTGGATAAGGAAATAAGGTTTAAGATGCAACTTTGTCGAGTATTTGATCAATTTTATTCCTTGGGATGCACAATGTGTGTTAATAGGGGCCTATTAATGATGATGTAAATGTAAAATAGGGCTTGGGACATAAAAATCATTGTGAAAGTGTGATTTAATACACTTTACAACACTAAAATGATGTCCACATAGCCTAGGAAGGCACAAAAATCAATGTGAATGTGTAAGACACAGTACAACACTAATTTAACATTAAATTTATCTTACAAGCCTTTTAAATTGATGTGATAATGTTATTAAATACATTTTATAATGTTGAGTTAGGGGAAAATAAGTTCATCAAGTCTAGAAAAGCATAAGAGTCCTTTACAAGACTTTACAATACCTTTACAAGACATTAATAAAAGCATGTTATTCGATTTGCAAGGGTCCAAGACCTAGTGAGAGGATAAACTTACTGTCAAACTCACACTAAAGTAGACATTCAAGAGAGATCCTCATGCATAGATGCAAATGACAAAGAATGACAAAGATCAAAGGAGGTGGCCAAGTCCCTAGGATCTAAGATCCTAAGTGAAACCATCAAGATACAAAATCATGCAATGACAAGAACTAAGGAAAAGAAAGATAGGGTGAAAAAGATGTACTCACTCTAGTGCGACAGAACAAATGATGGTCCGCCGGATAAGAAGGCCCAAAACATACTCACTCTGGGGCCAAAAAACTTCTGACTATCCACGGGGTGAGAAATCCCAAAAGGTAAGATACATGCGCTTGTTGGTATGCACTCACAAACACAAAAGTGGCTATGGGTAAAATTCATGCCGCTAGGTGGCCTTCCCGCTGAACCATGTTAAGGTTATACCTACTGATAAATTTAACAAGGTGCCACAAAGCAAAAGGATTTTTATGAACAAAAAAAAAAGGGTACCACAATCATACAAGTTTTGTTATGCAAGGTGGTAAAAGAAAGTTCAAAATGTAAAAATGCAAAAATGTAAAATGTAAAAAGGTGTTCAAAGGAGTCTTGTTAAGTTCATGCAAGGTATATAACTTAGGGAACATTGTGTCTAATGTTCCTAAGAGAGGACTAATCAAAGAATAGAAGATTAAAAAATTAGGGGATGACATGTGTCACATCAGGCCACTAAGAGGAATATAATATGCTAAAATAGATCGCACTTATGAAGGACATCATACCCAATGTCATCCACAAAGTAATGAATGCATCATATGAACAACAAGGCTACACTAGGAATGAAGAATGCAAATGAATTAATTGTAATGTATGCCCCCAAATTTAAAGGAATTGCTACACATCATTCTGTGAGAAATTGATTTAAAGTAGAAGAGAAAGAAGAAGACATGAGAGCTTACTCATAAAGCCCTATGCCAAGTCATATGTTTTAGAGAAGCTTCGTCATGAAAAGGGGAAGTATGGCACATGCAAGTCAATCTTAAGACATGTCATCCATATCCCAAGCTTGCTCTTATATATTCATGAAAAGTTAACAATTAGTTGAAAGAGAGAACAAAAAATGACATACAGGGATAAGGCTGTCTAGCCCTTTGCTCCCATTTAGTGCTGGAAAATGGTGAGCCTGGAATGGATGATGGTATGCTGCCCCTTGCAATGGATGCAAAACATGCAATAGTGAGTATGCTATGATCCTACAACTATGGCATGACAAGGAGCATCAACTAATGTTATTTATGTGAATAAGGAAGAATCTTGGAAGAGTCTTGTGTGATAGTGGTGATGTTGAGTGAAGGTTTGGTGATTGTGGTCAAAGGAGAATAACCAAGACCATGAGTTGTTTGTTGTGTGTTTGGCTCTATAGGGTTGCAGATACCTTGTTATCGAGCACCACATCCTTTTCAACTATATCCCAGGTATTTCATGAGTTCATACCCTTTTCCATAAAGTTGTTTCATTACTTTGGAATCAAGTGGTTGTTCATTGTTGTGTGTTTGTGAAGGGTTGTTGTGGAGTTTGTGTGTTTGTCTAAAGTGGTTGAGGTGGATGCTTTCAAAATGTTGTCCGAATGGTGTGTTTACATGATGGTTGGTTGTTCTTGGTTTTCGTCTTTCTTTTGTGAAAATATGTATTTCCCCATAATTGATGGTGTGAATTCTAAGGACCCCCAATTGTCACCAAATAATTTAGATGTCCATTTCTCATCGTTGTGTTCAATTTCTATGTTGGATGTGGGAATCAATGTTTTCAGAGGACTTGCAGCTCCTTTTTCAAGGTGCAAGCAACTTTTAGGCTCAAGATCTACTTCAACTTGATAAATATTATTCTTATAGACATATTTCGTTATACAATGAAGGGTTGAAGGAACTACATTCATCTCATGAATCCATGGTCTGCCTAAAAGAAGATTGTACGAAATATCATAAGGCATGACATGAATAGGAGTTTTAAAAAGTAACCACCCCAATCATAATAGGCAAAGTGATTACACCCAGCAGTTGCTTTGTTGTATTATCAAATCCTCAAATGGAGATGAAATTAGGTATTATTTGGGATTTGTCAATATCTAACCGGTCAAGGAGACACACACTACACATATTAAGGGAAGAACCATTATCAATAAGAGTCCTCTTTATCCCTGTCTGATTGTATCAAGCAATGATCATGAAAGCTTCATTTTGATTTTGCAACTCTAAAGGAGGGAGCTCATGTTGATGGAAAGTAATGTCAAGATTTGTTTTATGGATTAGAGATGCCACATCATTTGAAGTTGTACCATGAGGAGTTTCAATTTGTTTTAAGGCTGTTTGAAGAATATTGTGGTAATTTGGTGAGTTTTGAAGTAAGTCTCAAAGGGAAATTTTGGCAAGAGTATTCTTTAATTGTTCAACAAGATCATACTCCTTTGTGTTGGGGATGTAACGAGGAACACTAGACGGATTGGGTAAAGGTAAGGAGGGCGGGGTTGGTTGCGGTGGTTGCAGATTATTACGAGTGTTATATGTATGAGCAATAGTATCATTACTAGATTGTTGTGATACATTGGTGTTAGGGGATAAAGGGTGTACCAAGGTCGATTAGAGGGGTGAAGCAAATGCAAGGGTGGGTAAAGAATAAGTTGAGGTTTATGCTAAGTGTGTTGTTTGTTTGAAGGTGGATAAAGAATTAGAGGGTTTTTAGGATGTCCCACAGGATATGTATGAGGTCCATTGATCGAGGGGGATCTAATGGAAACTTGTGTATTCATAACCTCAGTGGTCTTAGTTTTATGGAGTGCTAAGGAGGGGCAATCAAGAACCACCTGTTTATGGAAGGAAGATACTTTATAATTGTTGTCATTTTCTAGCACCATGATATTCTCCCTAGAAAGAGAGCTTTTAGGAGAACAACAAACCACCTGTTTGTGACAATTAAGGTTTGGTTCATCCAAAATAAATTCATCACTACCAAGGGAGTTATTAATGGTTGAATGTGTGTGATTATTGATAATGGGGAGATTATGGGAAGACTTTATGCAATCATTTGGTGTTGGTAATGTCTCATTCTCTTGTTCCATATTATCTATCCTAGGAGGAGAGGTTGTAATATGCTCATCTAAAATGTGCAAAGTAGTTCATCACAAGTAGGAGAGGAATCAAGAGAAGAAAAAGCATCACTGTCTTGTTTTTCAATGATTGGATCCTGTTGTTTAATTATGTGTTCTTGGATGGGGGAGACATTAGGAAAGGGAGCAAGAAGATTCTCATGATTATCTTTGATTACGTCCCTTTGTCCAATAATGTCTTCCAAAATAGTGGAAGAAAAATAAAGAGGATTGTCGTAGGTCTTAAAGCTTTGATCATCTAATGTCAACATATCCTCCTCACAAATAATGTGATTACCATGATTACTCACAAAAAATTTCTCACAAATAGGGAAGGAGTTGGGAGATGAATCTATGGTCTCTTTTTCATGTTGTGTTGTGTGATTGTCATGATTACTTAGTGTGATGTCCTCTTTTGTAGTGATGTTATGTCTAATAGGATAGGTAAGAGAAAAGAAATAACTCAAATTGTCACAACTCTCATCAATTGGTTCCTCTAGCACTAAAACATCTGCTTCCCAAGTATGACATATAAAAGGAGAAGAAAAAATGTAAGTGTTATGAATATCCAAGGTTTCTTTCATTAAACCAACCTCATCCACCAAAGGGGAACTAGGAGAGGGATCTATGATGAACAAGAAGAGAGGGGAAAGGACCTCATATTCATATGCCTTAAAAAAATTTACTTACAACATGCAATAATATTTTAAAAGAGAACATGCAAGATGAGAACTATAGAATTTTGTAATGAAAACATGATGGAATGATTAATCTACAAACAATTCTACAACAAAGATGCAAATGAAGAATAATGTTTCAGATTTCGAAGATGGCAATTGACTAATTATGATATGCAACAAAATGAGAATGCAAATTTGAAAGTGAAACCATGCATGAAATGAGATAATTAAGGCTATATTTTATGAAATGAATGCTACATAAATGCAACTAACTAATATATACAAGTTAAGGTACCAAACAGAAGCCCAAAAACAAATTTTTGAGTTTTGTAAAATGTTGTTTCAGGGGTCAGAAGGGACTGATTCGCCTAGGGTGGCGAATGAGTCCCAGTATGGACTTTTTTTCAAACTTTTCTAAATTTTTTGATTGATTTTGATGTTTTTTGAATGCTATGATGCAAACCTAATTGAAAAATGAAGAATTTCAGAGAGTGGAAATGAATTTAGATGCCAATAATGCAACCTAAATGCACTTTTTTTATGAATGTAAAGTTTAAACCTAACATGCAAATGAATCATGTAAACCCTAATGCAATCTAGATCTATGATGATGAAAGGAATCCAAATCATACAAGAAAGTATTCTAAACAACAGGTTCACCAAAATGAAATGAAGGATTTTGGCACCTAAATCCTTCCTTGCTCTTTTAGGATTTTTCACCTAAAAGGGGAAAGATGGGCCAAAATGCACAATGTTTCACTCAATATTAATGTAAGAATGGATGGGAAATGGATGTGAAGTATGTGTGGATGTGTTTGAATTCTTACAAATGAAAATAAATCAATGTAAACTAACCTAATGCAAGATATTGAATAACACAATGTTGATTGCAAATATGAACTAGAAACCTAAACAAATGAAAACATAAATTGATGAAATTGAACAGAGTGTACCTAGAGGTAGATTACTATTACTAGAAGGTTTCGAAATGTTCCAGAAGTCACTATTAATGGCCACTAGGACTGATTCACCACAAATGGCGAATTAGTCCTACTTCTAATGAAAATTTCTGGAAATAGGTTTCTGATTGTCGGGAGTTGAATTCTGACAAAATCACTTTTCAAGCCTATAGATGGGACTAATTTTCCATGCATGGTGAATCAGTCCTCTTGTAGGAATGTAAAAATTCTAGGATTGATTCTATGGGGCTAGATCTACTCTTTTGCTTCATATAGGTGTCTGCTTTCGAAATTGTCATATTCGGGTCTGAAAGTGACTTTTTTTTGATATTTTGACTTGAATGATGAAGAGATGACTTGAATAAATTTTCAACTTGATCTTCAAGGATTTACAAGCTTCCAAGAGACCTAAATATGCATACAAACAAGACAAAAGAGAGATATTTTGAATGTTAGGGCATGGAGGTTTGCCTAAGTCAAACCCCTTTTAGGTAATTAAACCAAAATGATGAAAGAAAGCAATGAAACATGTAACAATGGAATTGATTACCTTGACTTGAATTTCTACAACAATGGAGGAAGATTCAACCCTTGGATGTATTTAGAAGCTTTCTCAATGACTTGCAATGACAAAACCGTAAGTTGCTTGACTTGAGATGAAAGATTGGTGGATGAAAAATGAAGAATGAATGTGAATTGAGTTAATGAATGTAAAAATGAGCTAAAAGATCTATATTTATAGGAAATCCACCTATTTCACCCTTTAGTACCTCATCACAGGCTAACATGATCAAATAATAAAATTAAATTTCACTTTATTCCTACTAAAAGGTCAAAATTAGACCAAATGGGACTAATTCGCCACACATGGTATTTAAATGGGTCCTACCTGGTTGGGACTGATTCACCATGCATGGCGAATGGGTCCCACAGGGGCCTTTTTGACAACTTAGATGCCAAGGGATAAGGAAATAAGGTTTAAAATATAACTTTGTCGGGTATTTGATCAATTTATGCTTCAGGATGCATAATGTGGGTTAATAGGGGCCTATTAATGATGATGTAAATGTCAAATAGGGCTTGGAACATAAAAATCAATGTGAAAGTGCGATTTAATACATTTTACAACACTAAAATGAGGTCCACATAGCCTAGGAAGGCACAAAAATTAATGTGAATGTGCAAGACACATTACAACACTAATTTAACATTAAATTTATCTTACAAGCCTTCTAAATTGATGTGATAATGTTATTAAATACATTTTATAATGTTGAGTTAGGGGAAAATAGGTTTATTAAGTCTAGAAAAGTGTGAAAGTCCTTTACAAGACTTTGCAACACCTTTACAAGACATCAATAAAAGCATGTTATTCAATTTGCAAGGGTCCAAAACCTAGTGCAGATGCAAAAAATGCCTCACAACACCTAAATCAAGGCATCATTAAGTCCATTTATCATGAATTAATTCCATGTCAAGCAAAGGGTCCATTTTTCTATGACACAATATTTTATATACAGTTTGAATATAAAGTGAATTATTTCCAATCCTTTGAGGATTCAAAACTATATATATAGAGTTCTTTGTAACATATTTTATATACAATGAATTATTTTCAATCCTTTGAGGAGATTTGTTGAAGTTTTATTATTATTTTAGTTTATAAATGACTAAATAAATGACTACCATGACTAAATAAATGACTAAAGAATGACTAAATAAATGACTTCAATGACTAAAATGACTACAATGACTAAATAAAGTACAATGACTACAATGACTAAATAAATGACTACCATGACTAAATAAAATGATTACCATGACTAAATAAATGACTACCATGAATAAATAAACAACTAGGTCATGACTAAATTAATGATTACCATGACTAAATAAATGACCAACTAACAACAATCAATGACTAAATTAACCACTAAATATACTACCAAATTGATCGATGACTAAATATATGACTAAATTAATGACTAAATAAATCACTACCATGACTAAATAAATGACCAGTTAACAACAATCAATTACTAAATTTAAAACTAAATCAATGACTAAATCAATGACCAAATCAATGACTAAATCAATGACTAGATAAATGACTAAAATAGTTTAGTCATAAATTTGGTCAAGTTATAAATGATTGACAATAAACTACTAATGGTCATGTGACCAAAATTAGTCATTTATATACAATTTTTAGTAGTTTATTTAGTCATATATTGTTGTTTTTGTACTAGTGTGAGGAGCCAAGCACATTAGGTGCAACTCCAAATGAGCCCACCATGGAGCAATTATTTTTCCAAATTGAAGTGTAAAAAAATTTGTTTGCACAAGTTCATGATACAATGTATGAGAATAATTCAAAAAATGTGTATATAGTTTTGGAACACATGAATGAGAAGATTCAAGGTAAATCAAACAGTATTCATTCAAATTATCTTTGATGTTGCAAGCCATAATTTTTTCCCCAAAAGATAAGGATTTGGCTACCCCAATAATGGAAAGATGGATCCCTAGGGTTGATAACTTGAAAAGCGTTTGGGTTTGCACATGAGAAGGACAAGTATCCAAAGATTGGCCCAACATACAAACTTATTAATGAGATTAAGGAAAAAATATTTAGGGGTATCCTACTCCTTCAAAGGTAAAAATAAGAGAATTGAAGTCAAAGTTTGATGAGGCATAATTTGTACTGTTACCTGATATTCAACACACATATGATTAGGTAAAACCTATATAGGCATGGAAAGATCAGGTGGATACAAGTATCGCTTCTCGAAAATACCTCATATGCAAGAGTGTTGATATTGATCTGTTGTAAAATACTCTTGAGAAGCTATCCATCATCAACTTCCTGGAAGATTTTGATAAAGAAGCCAATTTAGTGATGGAAAAATATGCTCCCTATAGAAAGAAGATGGATAAGCTTATTGGATTTAATTGGCCTTCTGACACAGAATATGAATTGTGGAAGAAGATATTCAATGATGAATTGGAGCTGTAGACATAGTGATGGGGAACATACTCACATGGTCAAGTATAGTACAGGTTTGGCCTCAAAAGATGTAATGTATAAAAGATATGTTTCTTGGGTAAAAACACAAACTTGTGTCACACTTTATAAAGGAATCGACCAACAACCAAAAAAATTCTGAACTTCGACCACATAAAAGTGGTCTTTATGTTTTGAATTTTAAAATGATGTAAAATAATGAAATGTAGAAATTTTGATGAAGTTTATTCTTGTAATTTTTTTAGATTTTAAAAAAATAAAAATTCATTACTTTTATATCAATTTAAGAAGAGATTTTGGAATACTAAAAATTAAAAAAAAAAAGTGACTTCATGGGCTGTCTAGAAATAAATTGAAAAAAACTTCATTTCTCCCTAATTTTTTTTCTCCAAATAGGTAACTTCAATATCCTATGCATGGAAAAAAAAAATTCAAATTTTGATGTATATTTTTCTTGTAATAACATTTTAAACTCAAACTTGTCAGAATTCAATAGTTTTCATGGGCAGTCAACTATTGTGTATTTTTTTAATTATTTTCAAAAAAAAAAAAAACCCTTTTGAAGAAGACTCTCTCCTCTTGTGCCCCATATATATTTTAAATTTTTTTAATATGTTTTACTATAATTTTTTTAATTTCTAATAAGCCTCTTTTTTAACTTTAACAATCTACTTGCATTATTTTAAAAATAAAATATATTAAAACTAATCAAAATATTAAAAAAATAACATATTTCGATTCACCACTCCAAGCTCTACAAAAGGGTATTTTTCTTTTTCTTTTTTGCAAAAATATCATTCTGACTAAAGAAATACTTAGTTGAAGTTGAAAGTGATGTAGGAGCATCTATGGTAATTGGTAATCTTGTATCAAATAAAAAAGAGGTTAATTTTGGTTGATCATTTTTGGATTTTTGAATAAATTAATTTTGGATTTAAGTTCATGATGAGAGGACAAATGGTATACTTTTGAATAATTAAAATAGTCTAAAAAATATCCTTTGCACATTGAAGTTGGCTAGTGGGAAAAAAAGCAAGAAACACAGTTTTAAAAAAACATTTATTTGTAAAACATTTAAATGGAAATATGAGGCATTGAGAATTGAATAAGGAGTTTTAAAATAATTAATGTTGATCCCTAAAAAGTAGGGATTGGAGAAGTGGGCACCCAAGATGATTTTTCCTTTTTGCCTTTTCGAGAGTCAAAAAGGAGGAGGGAAAAAAAACTGAAAAAGCCTATCTTTGTGAGGCTACTATGAGTGGGTTTTAATAAGTTTTAATTATCTTAAATTGAAGTATTATTTTTTTCAGCTATAGGAATAGACATTCCATATTGGAGAAGGAAAAATAAAGCAAATGAAATCAATTCCTTGATAGAGTGGTGGAGAATCAGAATTTTATGAAGCAATGGAAGAGTTTTGGGAAAGAATTTTTGAGGGGGAAGAGGAGAGGACATAGCTTTCTCTGGAGGAGAGTTTTGGTGTGTTTATGGCAGGTTTAGATTAATTCATAATAGTCCTTGAAGGTTTTCAAATGACAAAAATTGAAGATTCAGAAGTTACAGGTGGTGTTTTAGTAGCACTAGGAGATGAATTTTTCTTGCAAAAGCTCATACAACTGAGCATATTAATGTTTTTAAATGTTTTCCCTTGAATATTTGATGCTCGTAAGAAGCTTAGTTGCTGCATATCATTCCATTGATGACTGAAGAATTTTGTAATCAGATTATTATTAATGTAGAAAATCAATCTTTTCCTTGTGCAAATAAATTATGGGTTTAAGTTAACAATTTCTCTATTTTGTTTGAGTTTGTGTGAAGAATTAGAGTGGTATTTGTGAGTTTAAATTCATCTCTTCATCAGAAATTTTAGAAATTTCTAAAAAATCTAAGTTGGCTGCCAATTAAGATGCTACATAGACAGTTTTGGTAGAAAGGGTTTCTATAGAAAGGGTTTTGCTCGAAACCCTTTCTATAGAAACCTCACACATTAAAAAATCCAATTTCAAAGCCAATTTTAGAGCGGGAAAAGGAAAATTTAATTTTTTGGGATTCAGGCAAAATTTATTCGACCGAAACTTTGTGTGCCATGTATAGGCCATGTGGTTTATGTTGAAACCTATTCGGCTGAAACTTTTCTAGCTGAAAATATTTCATTCAAAACTATTTATTTGGTTGAAAGTGTGACACAACTTTATGCTTTTACCCTCTCCCAATTTAAAATATAATAGGTAAGTGTTGACTATTGATGACTTGGACTGGTGCTGGGTGTTGATCTAGATTTTGATCCACTTTTTCCCTCCTTTTGGATGCCTTTTGTCATTTTGCTAAAAAGAATAAAGATGTTGCAACGGTTTGAAGACCACTCTCTTCAACAAATTGCCTTTTGGAAGGCATGAGAATCTCCACAAACTGAAAGGCAACCTTTGTCTCAATAGAGAATATTCTTTCAGTCTATTGTAACCATTCCTCATGGAATGTTTTGTCTAGGTTGTCAAATGAAAATGTGACAAGTGTACTTTTCAGCTTGAAGCTTGTTTTTCTCCCTTGTTCTTATAAAAGGTAATTCAGGGCCATTTGTGTGGGTCTCTTTTTGAATTCTAGATCTAAAAATGCAAATTAAGAACACAAAGAAAATATATTGAGTATATATCTTAGGTTTTGAGTCGAGCAAGTAGATTTTGTAAATTTTATGGTTTTCAAGCATGTCTGAATGAATGATGCAAATCTTTTGATTCTATTGTCTCTCCATTTGTAATATTCCATATGAGTTATTAATGAAAATTCAATCGATGATCCTTTCATTAAATTTTCATTGTTGTTTTGCAGTGAAATATGTTTTAATTTTGGCTCTGGTTTAATGAATCAATTAAAATACATTGATTAAAGCATTAATTCATATAAAGAATTAAATAAAATGCTCTAATGGAATCATAGGTTTGTATGGCTAAATTAACATATTATTAATAATTTCATATTTTAATTGTGTTAAAACTTGAACATGTACTCAGTGATTCATCACTGAATTCAATACTTAATAACCTATTAACAATAGTATTAGTAGCATTTATAACAATGAACATCAACAATCATTTAATGTGTATCTAGTAGTTGAAACCACTACCAGACTTTTTCTTCAAATGATAAAATAAATAATACAAATAATTAAACATCAACACATTACTGAAGTCTGAATTTGAGATTTTTTTTATTAATTTTCACATGAAGAAATACATAGAGGCATTGGCAATGCAAAATCTTGCTCAAAGACAACTTTGCATAGAGTTGAGTTGGAACTTGGAAACTCATATTATCAAAAATCAAATCACTGTATCACCTTTTCTATCAACTTCCACTGTTCAGGTGGTGGAATTGTTATTTGTTCTAACTAATGTTGTTTGACTTGAAGATTTGCTAACATTTCATGATTGAAATTGGAACCTGTCTTGAATTCTTCAATCAATTTTGCATTCAAGGTTATCAATGGTTTGATGGAATCCAAATGGTTCACCACATCTGGGTTCTAAGGAACTAGTCCAAATCAATCTTACTTGCACCCTCCATCTTATTTTTGAAATCATTCTTTCCAATGAATCACTCATTTGGTTCAAAAGCCTCTAGAAAACCAAGCTCTGTGAAGTTCCTTACCTTTTCATCCACCTTCTTCATCTTGTTGGCAGCCAAATGCAAATATTCTTTTGTTTCACGCATTCTCAAACACTTTTCAATGATAGATGACAACATCATTGAGGTAGCAAGCTAATTAATAATCCCTTTTGATTTCAAATCATTTTCGTTGGATTTGTAGATTGTTTGTTGAACTTGATTTGTGGATTTCTCTAATGCCAACACATTTTTGTTGTCCACTAAATATTTGTTGAGCTTCTTATAATGTAGTCTGATAACATCAATCAATTGAAACATGTCACACAAATGATCAATCCTCTGCATTATTTCATCCCAGTTCTTTTGTTTCATATGCCTCATTGTTTCTCTACAAAATGTAGATAACTTATTTTGACAAGAGTTAATTTCATGTTTTGCTTCCATCGGCTATGCCTCCAATC
The DNA here is from genome assembly GCA_007258455.2 of Sequoia sempervirens. NCBI lineage: Eukaryota > Viridiplantae > Streptophyta > Pinopsida > Cupressales > Cupressaceae > Sequoia > Sequoia sempervirens. The sequence goes on from VDFB02105785.1 coordinate 329,896,035, forward strand.
TTTCATTTCTTTTTCTCTCTTTCTCCAATTTTTGTTCCCACTATTCATTTCCATTCATAATGTTTAGTCTTAATTTTTTTGAAGTGGATTTTTCCTCACCATATTTCTTGTTGCTCTCATCTAGCCTTTTCTTCAGTTCATTCACTTCTCTCTCATTTTGTTTATCCTCTTTTCTTGTTGATGTAGAGGCAAATTTTTTTAATTCTTTTTTCTAATTCATTGCTCTTGTTATGTGCTGCTTTCCTCTTTTCTTTCTCATTTGCTAGGTTTTCCTGTAACTTTTCTATTTGAGTTTGCATCCTTTTTTTCTCTCTATCTTTCTTTAGCAATGATGTGCACACCAATTCATTGTTCTTATTTGATACATTAATTTTTTTAGTATTTTTGAGTCCAGAAAAATCTAATTGAAAATGACTTGGCTGGTATTCAGATCAATCCATCTGATTTGTTGGTTTGTTTTGAACTGTGGGAACAATAATTGTGTACTCCACAATTTCTTTATTTGTGTCAAATGTGGGTAATACCATTGTGTTTGTAGGCTCTGAAGTTATAGTAGACACACTCTCCATCAGTTACTTCTTTTCTTTTTTATACAAGCTTGATTTCTTTTTAAACTCTTCAATGTAATCAAAATCTAGGGATGCAAGAACAATGGAATGCTTGAATGTCGAAGGAATATGAGTACTTGTAGTTGCTAATGATGTCACAACCACACTAACTGGCAGTGGGGGAGTGCCTAGAAATAACTCCTTTGTGGTGGATCCACTGGTAGTGTGACTTGGACCTGTCAAAATCCTTTGCCTCTTTTGTATGCCTTGATCACCTGGTGTTTGTGTGGTATCTTTTATTGTTGTCCTCTTTTGTGTAATTTTTTTGTTGTAGCACATGTTGAACAATACTAGTACTACTACCCATACCATCACCACTAGTGGCAGTGCCAGTTGCACTAAGCTCTCCACCATGGGCATGTCCTAGTTGTGATTGTATCTGACCATGAGGTTGAGGATTTGAAGCTCTAACAAATTGATTTTTTTTGGCTTTACTTGAATGCCCTTGGTCTACTTCTTCATCTCCAAGGCCTCACTTATCAATATGTTTTCTATGGTCTACATGAATTACCATACTAATTCCTTGTCCTTGGGACTCCAAACCACCACCTTCATAACCCATTTTGTTAGCTATGGTTGCTCCTGAAGTATATGCTTCTTTTGTGGCCTCACTTAAACTAGGTTTGAAATGACTTTTTTCTTCCCTATCATCATTAGATTCATCATTAGTTTCTTTATTTTCACGTTCATTAGGATGCTCTATATCCCAAAATTTTCTAAACTCACAATCTTCTTCATTATCTCCATATTCTGCAAGAGCTCTTGGGTCACCTAGCTCCTTCCTCATACACCAAAAAGAAATAATTTTTGATTGTGACCAATTTTTATATTTAACTTCCATCTCTAGAGAATTTGGTATTTTTATTCTACTAGATGGTTTATCACTTTTTTCATAAAAAAATTTGTGTGTCCTAATTGTCTTTCAGTGCAATGCCATAATTTCTGCTAACAATTGTTCAAAAGAAATACCTTTCTTAGCATCACTTTTCTCCATTACTATTTTGACCTCATCACAAGAATCCTTGTTTCTTAAGTTTTCAAGCAAGGTTTTATTTTGATGTTGAATTCTAATTGCAACATTCTTATTGGCCACAATCATTTCTTTAATGGTGTCACATGGATCATACTGCCAGTGACATACAACAACAAAATTAAAAAAATTCAAAAGATCATGTGCCACCTTAAATGATTTTCTCTTGAATGTGAACCCTCCACATGAAAAAGGTAAAAAAGAAAATAATGTCTTCTTCCTTTGATTGAAAAAGTGTAGTTCATTAGTACTCTTCATTTTCCTTACATATTCCAATGCAAAAACCCCTTTTTGTCACATATATCAGAAGTTTGTATGGCTCTACTCCCGATCCATAAAATATTAGCATAGTATATTCTTCCATTAAGTACCAACCAACCAATTGTATTTCTTTTCCTAGTTGAATGCAATTTCTACATGACATAGGCAATCTAGGCATTGGAGTATTTGTAATTGATTGATGCAATGGAGCCAAAAATTAGTCTACAAAATGACTGTAGTTCCTTCAAGAATTATGCATCCTAATCTTAGTGGTCCAATCATATACTAGAGCCATTTGATTTTCCTGAGCATTACTATAGGGTTGAATCTGAAGCTTGGTTGTTTGAAACATTCCTCTAAATTTGGGTAAAAAAAATAGAACAAGTAGGTTGTGAACCTAAATGTATTGGTGGGACCTCCTTTAATCATTAAAAATTGTTTATGCATGAATTCTACAATGTGCTCAATATAGTTATATTTGACATGTGGTCCATAATGGATATTATATACCATTTCAAGGAGGCTTGCACTCACTTCCAAATTGCTATCTAGTTTGAGGAAAAATGCTAGCATGGAAATAGTATCCTGAACCCACGGTCTAAAAATAAAAAAATCATAAGGAGGATTATGATCATCTTTCAATTTGTTTCTAACTTCTTTTGTATCCTAAACTATTTTATTTATGAAAGAATTTTTCTCCCTTTCTTCCACTGCTTCATAATCACTAGCAAGATTTTCTAGGTCAATGTGGACATTTCCAAATTCTTCAGTTGTAAACACAAACACTTTTCCAAGTTCTTTTGCATTAATGGATAACAATTCTTCTTTTATATCTTTATTAATAATTTCCCTTTTGTTATCATCATAATTTTGGGAAAAAACCATGATAAACTATGGGAAAGGAAAAACCTCATGTAACATCATGCGCCCTAATCCAGTTACCCATAGTGCACTGATACTATTAACTTACATTTGCTTTGCAGCCTTATTTTGAGATGAAAATATAAGTTTTGAGGTATGCCTAGCATAGATTTTAAGATCATAAATATCATGGTATTCATCAGTGAAACCTAGGGTTTTAAGCAATTTTGCATAATGTATTTTTTTATTTGACATTACTCTAGTGGTACTAGTGGTAGAAATGCTTATACAATGTGAAATTGTGAATTCCCTATTAGTCCTCCTTAGTTTTTCTTAATTCTTAAGTCTGTCAAACCTAAACACAAACTTTAAATTTTAACAAAATAATATTTTAAGAAGTTACGTTAAACGATGAAATGTGGCCACAAGAATTCTTTCACTTACCCGAATTTTGACTCTTGAAAATATTAATACTGATAGTCGTGGAAACTTGAATGGATTTGTTGGAAGTGGAACTGTGGAACCCAGAACAGGGTGCTGCACTGCAATGAGCAATCTGAAGACTAAAATCTCCCAGTGTGTTGACCCTCTCACTTAAAAATAAAATCACTTAGTAGTAGAAAGTGATTTTTTTCGAACATTGAAGTGAATGAAACATCAACGTGTTTCTTTTAGACTACATAATTAGTACATGGATGACAACATTTAGAAATGCACAATTAGTACATGGTTCACAACATTTAAAACAACCCATTTAGTCTTGCATTGGCATCAAATTCTAAACTATTGATCTTTGTAAATCTAATGGTTATAGGGTGATTTCGGAGGTTTAAGTTCAAAAGACTAGCACTCTGTGCATTTCATTAGTTTGCAAGCCTAGCACTTTGTGCATTTCATTCCAGAATAAGACTACAACCATACATCAAATATTAATCGAATGGTTGAAACTTGAGTAATTTATGATATACACTTGATAAACATGTGTTTTAAAGGGGTCAATAACTTAACATTACAAAGGACTTAATAAAATGAATAATGATACTGGGAACTGGGGGAGATCAATGAAAAATTAAAGTGAATGAAACATTGAAACTCCAATGTGTTGCTTCCAGACTACATAATCAATACATGGTTGTCCTGCATTGACAACAAATTTTAAGACGTTGATCTTTATAAATTTAATGATTATAAGGTGATTCCAGAGGTTTAAGTTCGCAAGCCTAGCACTCTGTGCATTTCATTCCAGAATGCAACTACAACCATACATCAAATGTTCATGGAATGATTGAGTAATTTATTATACAAAAAATAAACATGTGTTTAAATTTGTTTTAAACTTTAGTGTGCTATGATTGACATCAAGGACAAGGGGCCAATAACTTAACATTGCAAAAGACTTAATAAAATGAATAATGATACTGGGAATCGAGGGAGAAGGTCAATGAGAAATTAGAAATCAATAACATTTTGGTAAACCCTAACAAGAGTGACAACTTTCAGTGTATAATATTTTTTGTCAATTTGATGGAAACTTTCCTTTTTCATTTGTATTGCTTTATGTTTTAAATCTGCATGCAATTATTTCATAAATAGATAATACTTAATTTCTTAAAGGAAAAAAACTGATTTGAATAGATTCATAGACACTAAACTCAAAAAATAATTCTTTACTATTGTGTACCTTAGAATTTTACCCCATTCTAATGTGCAAAATAACTAAAAATGCAAGTGGAAAAACACTAAGAACACTTCAATGATTAGCCTAAAGAGTGATAAAACAAGAAAATAGATGAAATACAAACGTAAATCGATTATACCTTCCTTGTTGTTGAAGACTCCTTGGTTGGCCCTTGATTTTGATGGATTTGTGTGCTCCTTGGATTGTTTTTTGGTGTAGCTAGATGCAAGATTGAATGTGCAAAATGATCAAAGTTAATGGCTAAATGATAACAAGTGCTTGAGAATGCAAATTAGCAGCATAAGGTTGCTCAAATCAAAAGGTGTTTAAAATGCCCTTGAGGAGGGGGGATTTATAGAAGAATTTGAATTCTCTAGAGAATTCAAAGATTGAGATTCATCTAACAAGGTCAAGATGAAGGGCTATGGTGAGTTGAGAACTCACAAGCCCTCACATCTTGACATGTGGATGGTGAAGTGGCTAAGGGGAGATGAGGTGTAAGTGAGGTGGAAGAGAAGTACATGATGTGGAGGAAGTACAAGTACCTTGCAAATACATTGGGAGATGGGAAGAATCTTGGGTGAATAAAAGTGAATTTTAAATTCACAATGATTGGAAGAATCTAGTGGATAAGACATTGTTCCCAAAAGGTGGGAGTTTGTCACACGTGACTTGATGTGACAAGTCAAAGGTTCTAGAAGATGCATGGGAAAAGGGGATTCTAGGAGGAATAAAAAAGAATTAAAAATTCCTTGGGGATGGGGAGAGTTGACCAAGGTATTGATTAGGCTTAATTAATCAGTAATTAGAAGATAAATGAGGATTAAAAGCCAACTTGCAAAAGTTGGAGGATGTGACACATCCTAATCAAGGATTAGGCATGTGCACATCCTTAATGAAGAGATTAGGAAATGGATTAGGATTAGATGAAAATGACATGTGAGGAATTAAATAAATGTAATATTTATTTAATTTATTTGATGAAAAGAGGATTAAGGAGGGTAAGGTATTTAATTATTAATTAAATACCTTAGGGATTTGGCAGAATTAAAGATATTAATTAAATAATAGTAATATTACTTAATTAATGCAAATAATAGGATGTTTAGATGAAAAGTGATAAATTTGGATAAATTAAGTGTCCAAATTTGGATGTCTACATTTTTCCCCTCTTTGAGATGGTGTTACGAAGTAGCACCATTTCAAAGAATATTAAAACATAGAACCCAGAAGAAGATGGTTAGATTGGGAAGGATGCCCCAGTCATCAAAGGGATGACTAGGAAGAAAGATGATGGGGGTGAAGATGAAGAGTAGGGATTGAGGATTCCCCCTCGAGAGGACATGCGGGTTCAAGAGAACATGGGTGTGCTCTCAAAATGGATGAGATGATGAAAGGGGAGATGAAGAAGATGATGCAAAGTGATGGACAAGGTAGGAGGATAAGTGATTGGAAATGGATGAAGCACAAATAGATTTGAGGACAAATATGATGTTGCCCCAGTCAAGGTACAAGCCAAAAGGGGGTTGAGGATGGATGAAGTGTTGTTAATTAGGATAGGGAAGGATACATCCCAATGAGTGGTATTGATGAGGGAAGGATACATCCCAAAACACCACTAAAGGATAGGGAAGAGTACTTCCCGATGATGATGATGAAAGTGTTGTTGACGAGGGAAGGATACATCCCAAAACAACACCAAAGGGATATGGAAGAAAACATCTGGATGATGATGATGATGAGGATGATTGGATCAAGGCTTGTAACAAAATTGGGGACAAAACTAAGGAGGAGATTAGATGATTTGGGCTAAATAGAATGGATGGGGATTGGATAGAGATGTGAGATGAGGATGAAGGAGGAATGGATGGGGGGATTTTGATAGATGAGAGGATGGGGGATACATGCAAGACGATAGAATGGAGAATGAAATGCAATCCTAATGCAATTTGCCATCTTCGGAGCACTGATTTTTTCTATAGCATAGGACACCAAGTGCCAGGGTATGTGGAACCAAGGCATAATAGTGTCTAATACATGAAATAAACACAACAGACAAGAAGGCTATCCCAACACCCCAAACTCACAAAGACCTTGGTCAGGCCAGGTATTGAGATAACCACAAGCACAAAAGGATGCCCCAACATAACACAAGACCTCGGGGATCTTGGTGGGTACTATGTGGGACAACCAAGAAGACACAATCAAACAAAAGATCAAGATATGCCCCTATGTGGACCAATCAAAACACGCCATAATATGATGGATCATGGCGACCTTGACAAGTGATGATAGGGAGCTCAAATGATTAAAAAAAAAAAAGTATCAAAATATCATAATCGATTTCAAACGTCCTTTGCCATAGGATCAAGGGGATGGATGGGATTGATGAGGTCTGTTAGGAAGGATGCATCCTGTTGAGACCAAAGATGATGGATACTAAACTAAAAGATCGTTATGACGTGGGATGTTCAAAATTGATTGGATTTGTTGATACAAGTGGGTCTCATTTGTTAAGACCCAGCTAGATAAGGGCATAACTTGACAACACGACACAAGGGAGATAAGACATGAGATTGACACACCTTAAAGACCTAGGGGTTCGGGGGCCGATCAAAGATTAGCCTTGCCTACATGAAAGCGTAGAGCCCTCGTAATTCGGTGAAAGGTGGACGACTGACCAAGATAGGATGGACAAAAGGAGAAAGACCAATGATAGACGATAGAAGAGCAAAGTGGACAATGAAGATCGATGATGGAATCCCGGGGGTGAATCAAATGATCGACCTTGCCTACGTAAAAGCACAGGGGCAACGTAGTTCAACAAGACCAAAGGAAAACAATGGACAAAGAATGATAAGATGATAGGATAAGTGGATAAAAAGATGGGACCGATACGACAAGATAGGATAGACCTGTTGGATTGGATAGGATGATGACGATCACATAAAGCTCAGGGATGGGATAGTTATCCAAAGCATTAAAATGACTTGGGAGGATGATATGATAGATAGATGAGTGATGAAAAGTGATAGGAGATTGGAAAGATGTGCAAGAGAAGCAGGGGTGATGACGATAAGATAAATGGCAATGGGTTGCATGGGGGGAGGCCTATAGCCAGATACCAATGACAAGGGATTGTGAGATGGGATGAAGATAAAGATGAAAAATGGATAGAGATATAGGGATGGGGGATGGGAGGGATTGTTTGGATGGATGGGAATATAAGGATTGAGATGAAAGGGATGCAGGATAGATGGATACAAAGATAAGGATGGGGAGATGGGAGGGATGCTATGATAGATGGATAGGGACAGAAGGATTAGGAGATGAAAGGGATGCTAGGATAGATGGATATGAAGATAAGGATGGGGAGATGGAAGGGATGCTATGATAGATGGATAGGGAGATGAAAGGGATGCTAGGATAGATGGATACGAAGATAAGGATGGGGAGATGGAAGGGATGCTATGATAGATGGATAGGGAGATGAAGGGATGTTATGATAGATGATGTCTCCAAGGATTATGTCACAAAGAAACAGATGCCCCCACTCTAGATATGTCATATATGAGGAGGCATGAGGGATAAAAGACAAGTGGATGGGAAGATAAAGGAGATAACTAGATGAGAATAGGATGGGTGGCTAAGGAATATGATAGAGCATGGATGAAGGGAATGCATACCAATAGGTGTCCAAAGAATGCATAGATAGGTGCCCCTATTTTGATCAAGATCACAAGAAGGATGGAGGGAATGGGAGATAAATGAGATATGATGGTAGGATACGGAAGATAGGTGGGATGGGGGGATTTATGAAGAGGACGGATAACAGGAAGACAGGTGCATAGCTGGAAGCATAGCGGATGGAGGGAATGCATATCAGGAAGTTGCCCCCAAGTGCAGAGGGGGATTTACGCATGACGCCTATTTGCTAGGTTTTCATCATGGTACTTATCCAAGGCACTTGTTTGCCAAGTTTTCACCATTGGATGGATTATTTCTCTTTACTATTTTTTTTGATTTTTTTGATTTTTTTGAATTTTTTTTTACTTTTTTGGATTTTTGACTTTTTGGATGTCATGCAGAAGGAGATGGGTAAGGATGAGGAAGTGGATAAGCAGATTTACAAGTCATGTGATAAGGATCAAGGTGTTAAGAGCCCATGTTTGAAGTGACTGTTGGATGTTGGTACAACCTTATTAGGATAAATGGATTATGCATGAGGATGAATTAGAGGGATTTGATGGGGTTGATACATGGGATAATGGATGGGATGCTAGAAAGGGTATGGATAGAATGATGGAGTGGATATGTGATGGGGAGATGTGTTCAGGACCAACATTGGCACATGTGGTGGTGGATGTGAAAATATAATAGGATTAAGGTATGGAGAATGTGGGGATAATGGAGGAGATGGAATAGTGAATTTCGAGACATAAGGACCCAAAACAGACTTAGGAGATGAAAGGGGTGTATGATTAGCTTTTGGATTAGCAACTTTGGATGTTCTCACAGATTTTTCATGTGATGTCATTACATCTTTTTTTCTTTGGGATCCACATGGTTTTGATCTTTGCTTTGGTGGGCCTTTGTGGCCTACGGATTTGATTTGGATTTAGATTTTTCTTTTCTTCACCATGTCTTTTGGAGGGGACATGGGGAGCCATAGATTCATGTGGATGCTTGGATTTATGCATTTTTACTTTAGCATCCAAAGTGCTTTTAGTAGCAATGGGATGGGTGTGAGGAGATGGATGATGTGGAGTGATGGAGGTAGGAGTATGGGGATTATGTGTAGATGGAGGATGTTTAGGTAAGTGCCTTTGTTGATCCTAACTATGGGGTATGTGAGAGGGATGTTTATGATGGATGAGATGGATAGGTGATGAATGGATGAAGGGATGGATAGGATGAGATGGAGGAGGTGATTTTAGGATATAGGAGCCCAAAATAGACGTAGGACCTAGAGGAAACATGGGCACGGTAGATGGAGGATTGGAGATGGTAGATGGAGGGATGTAAGGACCCAAAATGGATGGAGCAAATGAAGGAGGAATATGGACGGCGGTTTTGAGGCGATATGATAGAGGAGGAGGGATGGCAACATATGATTTGGTGGAGTGATGGAAAGAGCCTATATTTATTTTGGAAGAGGCTTGTTGAGAACGTCTAGAGGTTGTACCAACATTTTTAGATTGCGAGTCATGAGTAGTACATCCAAGAACTTGCAGATACAAATGTTCTTTAGCTTGGATGTGCTCTATAATACCTTGCTCATGAAGGCCTAAACCTTTTCCTTGATAGTTCATTCTCTCGAGCATTCGATCTAGGACAATATTTTTGTTATTCTGGAAGAAAGATGCGAGTTCATTATTTGGTGGAAGAGGAGGGTTGGTGTATATGCTTTGTTTTTCTTCTGCAAGGAGACCACCATGGAGGAATGTGAGAGGACCAAGGGGATATGCAAGCGGTGTGGGGATAGCATTTTTAGGCGATGATGGGGCATTATGAGAAGGAGATGATGGGATAGCAACATCAAGGGAGGGAGTAGGGGCCATGATAGGATCTGAATTTGTGGTAGTAGGCTCATGCGATGGAGATGGAGATGGAGTAGTGGAAGCTTGAATGACAAGGGGATCATGGGATGGAATGGATGGGGACTGTGATCTTGAGGTGGACTAGATGGGATGGTAGGATCTTGATCTGGAGAAGGGGATATGCTGGCATGCTTTGGATTAGACTCTTGGCATGACTCATCGTGTGTGGGAGGCATGGTAACAGAGTCTTGTTGGGACTCTTCAAGTGGGGAAGATGGAGGGATGGAAGATTCATGAGGTTCATTGGAATGGGTTTTGGTGCTACTAGGGGTGGGAGGAGTGGATTGGATTTGGGTGGATCTAGGAATAGAGGGAGTGGATTGGAATTGGGTGTCTTCGATGGATTTGGTGGTTCTTGGAGTAGGAGATAGGAGTTCAATGGATTTAGTGGGTTCAATGGTTTCAATGGTTTGAGTAGTACTAGGGGTGGTAACATCAATAATAGGTGTGGTATGGAGAAGGATCTCATCACTAGTGACTGTGGATGATGGATCTAGATGGCATGGTTCCATGACTTCAAGATGTGGAGTTGGGGATGACTTCTTTGTCATGAGTCCTTGGAGAACCTCTAAAATGAGAGACTTGCATATGGTTGGCTTGGCTAGGGTGGTAGAAATGGATGAGGGATTATGGATTGGTGGACGAGGGTTAGATGGAGGAATGGGATCGAATGTAGGACTGTGAGTAGATGGGGGATTAGGATTGGATGGAGGACTAGGAGTAGATGGATGAATGGGATTAGATGGAGGACTAGGATTGGATGGAGGACTAAGAGTAGATGGAGGACTAGGATTGGATGGAGGGTTAAGGTAAGGATATTGTAGTGGTGAATTAATATAGGGGGACATGGATTGTGGATTAGGACAAGAGGATATAGGTGGTGTAGTGGGACAAGAGGATGTGGGGGATGGATTATAATAAGGGTATTGGGATGGTGGATTATGATGAGGATATGTGGATGTAGGATTAAGGTAAAAGGGTGTGGATGTAGGATTAGTATAGGAAGATTGGGAAAGAGGATTACGATAGGGGGACATGGATGGGGAATTGTAATAGGAGTATTGGGATGGAAAATTAGGACAAGAGGATGTAGATGTTGTATAAGAGGATGATGTAGATGAAGGACATGACAAATATGGGGATGAAGAAGATACTGGATATCCATTGTCAAAGGTGGCATAAGGAGCATGATTAGGCATGGATGAAGACATAATGGGATAGCTCATAGGAGTAATTGGATTTTGGAAAGTGGGTGGAGAAAGCTTACTAGATATGATAGCATCAAGGGGATCTATATCGTATACCTCTTGATCGACAAGACTTTCATTATCATTGTCGACGTAATTAGGGTTTCCCTTGACCACTATTGATGGAGGATGAGGATTCATGATGATGACAGGATAAAGAGGATGGATAAAAGATTTTGGATGGGAACAGATTAAAGCTCAAATCAGGATTTTGGTCAAGCTCAGATCAGGATGATTGGATGATGCGATGGGATTGCTTTTGATTTTGATGGGATTTGGTAGACGAATGATTGGATCGGGTAGATGATTTGATGAATTTGATTAAAGTACTAGATCAATTTAATTGGATAGGATCAAATGATTAGATGATGTTGATTGGATAATTGTGATTGGATGAACTTAATAGGATTGGGGTGCTTGGATTGATTAGATGATTGTATGTATTTGATTAGAGGAATGGATTGGTTTGATTAGATAGAAAGAAACAAAATGTACCACTAAATAGAGCTCAAAAAATTAAGCAATTTTGATTTTTGAATGAAGTTGATCTGATGCATGGTTTGTAAATGATGGCTTCAGGAAGTTAGGGGCGTGTCCACCCCGCGATGTGGGGCGTAGCTGCCTCGAGATGGTCAAATTGTTGATAGGAGGAAATGGAAGGTACCACTAGATAGAGCTTAAAAAAACTAAGCAACTTTGGTTTTTGGACGAAGTTGATCTGATGCACGGTTTGTAAATGATGGCCCCGGGAAGTTAAAGGGGCATTGTCAACTTTCTATAGTAAATCAGAGGCGTAGTCAGCAAAATCAGGGGCATAGTCAGCTTTTTGCAGCAAAATTAGGGGTGTAGTCAGCAAAATCAGAGGCATAGTCAGCTTTCTACAGTAAATCAGGGGCGTAGTCAGCAAAATCAGGGGCGTTGATAACTTTCTGTAGTAAATCAGGGGTGTAGTCAGCAAAATTAGGGGCGTTGACAGCAAAATCAAGGGTGTTGATAGCTTTCTGCAGTAAATCAGGGGCATAGTCAGCAAAATCAAGGGCATTGACAGCAAAATCAGGGGCGTTGATAGCTTTCTACAGTAAATCAGGGGCGTAGTCAGCAAAATCAGGGGCGTTGACAGCTTTCTGCAGTAAATTAGGGGTGTAGTCAGCAAAATCAGGGGCATTGACAGCTTTCTGCACTAAATTAGGGGCGCTTCCACCTTTCTACAGCAAAATCAGGGACACTTCCGCCTTTCTGCAGCAAAATCAGGGGTGCTTCCGCCTTTCTACAGTAAAACAGGGGCGCTTCTTCCTTTCTGCAGCAAAACAAAGGGCGCTTGGTGATGTAAATGGTAAAATGATGATGTTCCCTAAGTGATGGTGTGGACTTTTGAATGGAATATGAGGAAATTAAAATGAACAAGTAGATTGAAGATGATTGTGGAGAATGAGTAGGGATTTAGAATGGTTAAACAAAGATTTGGAATGATAAGATGGAGGTTTAAACTGATCAAATGGAGGTTTTGGGAGACTTAGAGTGACAAAACACAGGCTTGGGATGATGAGATAATGGTTGGGAATGATTAAATGATGGTTTACAGGCTAAACGGATCCAGATGAGGTGATTTCAGGTGTTTAGGAGGGCAAATCCGCCCCTCTACAGCAAAAATCAGGGGCATTGACAGCTTTCTGCAGTAAATCAGGGGCGTTTCTGCCTTTTTGCAGCAAAACAGGGGGTGCTTCTGCCTTTCTGCAGTAAAACAGGGGCGCTTCTGCTGTTCTGCAGCAAAACAGAGGGCGCTTCCGCCTTTCTGCAGCAAAACAGAGGGCGCTTGGTGATGTAAATGGTAAAATGATGATGTTCCCTAAGTAATGGTGTGGACTTTTGAATGGAATATGAGGAAATTAAAATGAATAGGTAGATTGAAGATGATTGTGGAGAATGAGTAGGGATTTATAATGGTTAAACAAATATTTGGAATGATAAGATGGAGGTTTAAACTGATCAAATGGAGGTTTTGAGAGACTTAGAGTGATGAAACAGAGGCTTGGGATGATGGGAATGATTAAATGATGGTTTAGAGGCTAAACAGATCCAAATGGGACGATTTCAGGTGTTTAGGAGGGAAAATCCGCCCCTCTGCAACAAAAATTAGGGGCGTTGACAACTTTTTGCAATAAATCAGGGGTGTTTCCGCCTTTTTGTAGCAAAATCAGGGGTGCTTTCGCCTTTCTGCAATAAAACAGGGGCGCTTCTACCTTTCTGCAGCAAAATAGAGGGCACTTTCACCTTTCTGCAGCAAAATAGGCGCGCTTCCGCCTTTCTGCAGCAAAACAAAGGGCGCTTGGTGATGTAAATGGTAAAATGATGATGTTCCCTAAGTGATGGTGTGGACTTTTGAATGGAATATGAAGAAATTAAAATGAACAGGTAAATTGAAGATGATTGTGGAGAATGAGTAGGGATTTAGAATGGTTAAACAAAGATTTGGAATGATAAGATGGAGGTTTAAACTGATCAAATGGAGGTTTTGGGAGACTTAGAGTGATGAAATGGAGGCTTGGAATGATGGGAATAATTAAATGATGGTTTAGAGGCTAAACGGATTCAAATAGAGCGATTTCGGGTGTTTAGGAGGGCAAATCCACCCCTCTAGCAAAAATCAGGGGTATTGACAGCTTCCACCTTTTTGCAGAAAAAATAGGGGCGCTTCCACCTTTCTGCAGCAAAATAGAGGGCGCTTCCACCTTTCTACAACAAAATAGAGGGTGCTTCCGCCTTTCTGCAGCAAAATAGAGGGTGCTTTCGCCTTTCTGTAGTAAGACAGAGCTTGGTTTTGATGGCAATGGCTATGGCAAGGACTCAAAATGATAAAGTAAGGCCAATGTATCAAATATTTCATGGGTTTTTCATAAAAAAACACTTCAAGCAAGCACAATCCTATGATTAATGTTAAGGGTATGGCCAGGAAAGGTCTTAATCTATAATACACAAGGCTTCTAGGGAGTCCTCGATATACTCTCGGTACGTGAGACACAACCATGAACACCAGCCCATCACAAGCGTGAGTTGGGAACCCCAGCGAGATACTGAAAGGCTCAGACCAACTCTTCACGTCTATCTAGGTATCACCCTAGCTTCGACGCTCCGCCAATTATGACGTGACTAGATCATAGTACAACTTTCATTCTCCCCCCTTTATATACCCTGCCAGTATGCATGGTTGGAATCGTCCCTTAGGGTGATGAAATCCCCAAGTAGGTCCCACTAGAAAGAAGACACTAACCATTTTCAACTACTCCCCAAGCTCACACGAAGTGCAAGAGGAAAGTGAAAAAAAATTAATGCTCCCTTGGGTGACACAATAATAGACAAGCACAACAAGCAATAAAGGTTACTTCCCTCTAATTAGACTATGTTCAAACAACAAGGATAATTTTTCAAAAATTTGATCAAATAGATGGCCCTACAAGCAAACGTTAGCTATTTTATCCTTTGTTCTTGGTCAATTATGCCATAATATGTTGCAAAATGTTAGCAAAAAACACCAATATCTTTGCCAAAACAATGTTAGAGGGTTATTACTTGAAAATAGCTAAAAATGAGAGCAAAAACGAAGCTAAAATGACTGTTTTACCTTCCAAACTGTGCTGTTTTAGGGCGCTTCTACCTTTCTGTAGCAAAACAGGGGTGCTTCTACCTTTCTGTAGTAGGAAAGAGGGCTCTTCCACCTTTCTATAACAAAAATAGGGGTGCTTCTGCCTTTCTACAGTAAAACAGGGGCGCTTCCGTCTTTCTGCAGCAAAAACAGGGGCACTTCCACCTTTCTGCGGTAAAACAGAGGGTGCTTCTGCCTTTCTGCAATAAAATCAGGGGGGCGCTTCCACCTTTTTGCAGCAAAATGTTAGAGGAAAAGAGCCTTTCAAAAATAAAAGGACGTATCTGCCCCTCTGCAGGAAACTTTATCAGATTTGTGAAAAAGAAAAGTCGTATGCCCTGTTGCAAGAAATTGTTAGAAAAAATATTTTAAGCAAAATGAAATATACGCCTAACTGCAGCAAATTGTTAGCCAAAATCAACTTTTCAAATATAGAGTGTGACCGCCTTTTTGCAGCAGACAAGAAGGTCCTTCCACCTTTCTGCAGTAAAAGAGAGGGCGCTTCCGCCTTTCTGTAGCAAAATGGGGGCGTTTCCGCCCTTCTGCAGCAAAAACAGGGGGCACTTCTGCCTTTCTGTAGCAAAACAGGGGCGCTTCCGCCTTTCTGCAGTAAAACAGAAGGCGCTTCTACCTTTCTATAGCCTTTTTCTGCAAAATACTTAGCAAAAGTGAAGGTTAAATGCAAGAACCCGTTTGTGGATCCCACTGGGAGTGCCAGAAATGTGTACCTTGGAATTTTACCCCATTCTAATGTGCAAAATAACTAAAAATGCAAGTGGAAAAACACTAAGAACACTTCAATGATTAGCCTAAAGAGTGATAAAACAAGAAAATAGATGAAATACAAATGTAAATCGATTATACCTTCCTTGTTGTTGAAGACTCCTTAGTTGGCCCTTGATTTTGATGGATTTGTGTGCTCCTTAGATGGCTTTTTGGTGTAGCTAAATGCAAGATTGAATGTGCAAAATGATTAAAGTGGATGGCTAAATGATAACAAGTGCTTGAGAATTCAAATTAGCAGCATAAGGTTGCTCAAATCAAAAAGTGTTTAAAATGCCCTTGAGGAGGGGGGATTTATAGAAGAATTTGAATTCTCTAGAGAATTCAACGGTTGAGATTCATCCAACAAGGTCGAGATGAAGGGCTATGGTGAGTTGAGAACTCGCAAGCCCTCACATCTTGATATGTGGATGGTGAAGTGGCTAAGGGTAGATGAGGTGTAAGTGAGGTGGAAGAGAAGTACATGATGTGGAGGAAGTACAAGTACCTTGCAAGTACATTGGGAGATGGGAAGAATCTTGGGTGAATAAAAGTGAATTTTAAATTCATAATGATTGGAAGAATCTAGTGGATAAGACATTATTTCCAAAATGTGGGAGTTTGTCACATGTGACTTGATGTGACAAGTCAAAGGTTCTAGAAGATGCATGGGAAAAATGGATTCTAGAAGGAATTAAAAATTCCTTGGGGGATGGGGAGAGTTGACCAAGGTACTGATTAGGCTTAATTAATCAGTAATTAGAAGATAAATGAGGATTAAAAGTCAACTTGCAAAAGTTGGAGGATGTGACACATCCTAATCAAGGATTAGGCATGTGCACATCCGTAATGAAGAGATTAAGAAATAGATTAGGATTAGATGAAAATGACATGTGAGGAATTAAATAAATATAATATTTATTTAATTTATTTGATGAAAAGAGGATTAAGGAGGGTAAGGTATTTAATTATTAATTAAATGCCTTAGGTATTTGGAAAAATTAAAGATATTAATTAAATAATAGTAATATTACTTAATTAATGCAAATAATAGGATGTTTAGATGAAAAATGATAAATTTGGATAAATTAAGTGTCCAAATTTGGATGTCTACAACTATAAATGAAAATGAAGAATAACACAACCATTTATTTTATTACAACTGAACTACAATGTCACATTATTACATATCTTTTTAAAGATGAGTGGATCATGCAAGTGCCAATCTCCTATTTTGTATAAAAAAAATATGTTATTTTACATAATACAAATAGAAATGTAAGAGCCAAGCTTTTGTTGGATTGCTATTGACAACATAATACAAATGTTGCTTTGAAAATAAATCCATGGTGATGGGACTTGCCGAGTCAACCATGTGCTCTGAAAATAAATGCATGGAACTTGCCTGGTCAACCATGTGCTCTAAAAATAAATGCATGAGATTTTCTTGGGAAACCATGCACTCTCAAAGTAAATGCATGGGCTTGCCTGGAAAACCATGTTGGGGAAAGGGGAGCTATGAAGATACAAAATGTACTTATCCCCTTTGAGAACTAGAGTCATGGACAAGATGAGGGGTAGTAAAATTTCCCTCATCTTTTACATGTAGCCTCCATGCACTGTAATAGCACTTATCTTCATCAGAGCTCCTCATCCTGGTTCAAAACCTAACTCAGAAGTCAAGTGAACTAGATCAACTTTTTTCCAATTCTACCCATTCTGAACTTGAAGGAAATTTGTCTTTTACTCTATAACTACATAATTGTAGGCAGGAGAATTTAGAGTATCCTCAATAATACCACATCATATTCTTCCTGAATCCTTATTAACCCTACAAAATGAGAACCCTTATGACAATTCAAAACATTACACTCAATAGTAAAGCCTTTAGCCTTCAACGAATGATTTCAATTGTGCTCACTATCTTTATTTATGGGCCAATAGTGCCACTACTAACCTGATCCTTATGTACACCTCACACATGTCATGTGTGAGGTTGGGTATAATCATAATCGTGATTTGCGCAAATCAAAAACCAACTTAATCGATTCATGTAACTTAGGCCTTACATTTACAATTAAAATGTTTAATTTGATTGACGTCTGGCTACATGCAAACTGTACCTCAAGTTGACGAGCTGTCAATTTTCAAAATCACCAGTGCCACTCAAACGATATGAACTCATTACAAATCTTGTTTCACTAGATCACTGGATTATTAACATCATCATCTACAATTCTATAGTACATCGTGCAATCTTCAATATAAAGCTATCTAATCAATTGCTCTAGATGTTCATATGGCATTAATCCTTGCCGCTGCCCGTAGTACCACAACCACACTTTCTTCAAAAAGATTGAGAATTTCAATTAAATAAATGAAAGAGAATAATTCATCACATTGAAAAGAGATAACTAAATGTCTTGTTTACCTTAATCATTATCAATGTCCACTAATAAGTCACAATAAATTTTGCTCACTTATGATCAGAACTATATGTTGATAATTATTATTAGTTTTTAAAACCACATTTTTATATTGATTACAACAAAAAGGATTTAAAAGAATGGATCCACGAAAAATTATTTTAATTTAATTAGCTATTGCTAAAGACTGAAGTACATAGTACATAGCCAGCCTAGCCAAAAATCTACTAACTGTGACAAAACACTAGTCAAAAAATACATATTACAAGAACTATTATGATTTACAATAAAATATAGACACTTGACACATCACACAATTTATTACTAAATTTTTTTGTAACATTAGTTGAGGCCATCAACTAGGTGTTTGATTAGAAATTGAATCAAATTTAACAAAGTAATAGTAGAGAAGAAAAATGAATCACCCAAAACCTTCCTCCAAAACTCTAGACTCTTTAATGATTCATTTTCGTATCACATAGAAAAACCCATCTCATATTAACCAGGGCAAGATACTACATTGTAGAAGCATGCAATTCCACTTTCCCAAAGATTCCACCAACAA
Organism: Sequoia sempervirens; assembly: GCA_007258455.2. NCBI lineage: Eukaryota > Viridiplantae > Streptophyta > Pinopsida > Cupressales > Cupressaceae > Sequoia > Sequoia sempervirens. The sequence goes on from VDFB02105785.1 coordinate 329,914,713, forward strand.
GCACTAACCCACTTTCAAAATTGTAATGCTCTAGTGCCAACTCCAACGAAGAAATAAAGTAAATGAAAAGCTACAAATAACATATTGCCAGCATCTTCACTAAATCTTTATCGAGAAAAAATTCCATACAATTGGACAAAAAAGCCGAAGCTACCTTAGAATTTAGAGCACAAGGGTTGTTCTAAAGATATTCCCTACCCACAATTATTCTTATAGCATCCTCAACCTGCACATAAGGAATTGTAAAAACCATACCCAACTTTGATTTGTTGTATGCATCGTCCCTTTTTTTCTCCCAAAAACATTTGGGTAGCATGACATGCCATGAAGACTCCATAATGTCAAAGTTAAATTAAGAATAGAGAAGAAAGAAATCAAAGCCAAATATATTATAAATGATATGAAAAATATCAAGTTGGTGAATTATATATAGAAGTTATAATGAAGACAATGATTATGACATCAAATACTCACACTTAACATTTTTAAATTCAACACTATCATTGATGTGACAATTAAGATTTAATTCACCACTTGAATCTTTAATCATTGATGTGACAATATTATTTCAAAAAAATTGTGATAATATTATTCCAAGTTACCCATGAGAAAATCCATGTTTCGGCGTCCCCACTTCCCTATTGGATTTAACCCATGTGCAACTTTCAGCAACGGGGAGGCGAGGAGTGGCCTAGATTAAATCTGGTGCTTCACATTTGTGTGCTCTTTTCCTTAAGAGCATTCGCTTGTGCATAACCCTCAAACCAGATGGACGGCCCAGATTAAGATGTCTTTATTACCTTTAAAACAAGTTCTTAAAAGGTATGTCCATGACAGATGACAAGATGGTTGCATCACTCAACATTAATTTCTAGGTTAATTCGATTGGGGGAATGTGTGGCAACTGGTAGGATCACAAAAATATTTGTGAATAAAGAATGTATGACATGTTTGGCATTGGTTTTCATTTCTTGGTATGGTATCCATAAAGCTGTGGGAGGTTTTGCTACAAATAAGGGTTGTCATGCTCTTTTTTCTCAAATTGGCTTAGTGCTCTTGACAAACACTAAGGGGAAATGGAGACTCCTCAGTTTCTAAATTCCATGAAACAATAGAATGCTTTCCATGGTGAAATCACTGAGAAATGACTGAAAGGGATAATGGTGTCCAAGAACCCACTGGTGCTCCAGGCGGTGAAGGGTGTTTTGGGCCTATAATTTTTACTGGCTACCCACAAGATCAGGGGGAATTTAGAAATACCCGCCATGTTTCTGGAAATGTTCATGTACATGGGTGTCTCGAAAGCTCAGGGGGAGAAGCTATGCAAAATTATTTTTCCACACTCTCTGTTGGAAAATATTGATGCGACACTGGACAACATCAAAGACAATTTCATGACCCCTCTACTGTTGCACTACTACAAGGCTCGTGGGAATGAATGGTTAGTACCAAAGTTTCCCCTAGTGCGCTCATTAGACCATGCAACTCTTAAAAACCAGTGGGGGGAGATTGAAAGGTGTATTGAATTTCTTCTGCATGCAATAGACATTCTGATAGATTGACCAAAGGGTTGGGTGAAGACGTTTGTGGTGGTGAAAGCTATCAATGAGGAAAGGTGGTCTTCAGACGAGGAGGATTGGTAGTTGGGTACTAGTGAAGAATGGGTAGCGAATGACACTAGGATCTGGGAGGAATTAGAAAACCATCCTACCCATAGTGCCTGCAGTGGTGATTGTTTGGTGATTCTAAATGCAATCAAAGCCAAGAAGACCAACGAGGCTGGATGCAACAATGCATAATTTGGTGTCTTTGGAAGGTCATTTTGGTTTGTGATGGTCTGTTTGTAGTTCGTATAAATGTCCAATGTTAGTTTTTTCAATATTTGGCTCTATAATGTTTTGTGGAAATGAAGGCTTCATTGTGAATACTATTGGGATGAGTCCTTGGTGACTTGGTCAAGCATCTGATCCCATCCGAGGAATGTAAAAACTCTTTTTGATTAATATAGGTTGTTGCCACATATAGTAGCTATTTAACTATAAGAAAAAACATGTGCTTAAAAGGCTCCTTTAGTAGCACAAGCTTTAACACTAGTTCCTTAATATTTCCTTAATATTTCACACCTTGCTATAGTTGCTTCGATGGTTCTGATTGTTCCACGTGGAACTTCCCCACCTCCTCATTGAGGGATGAGAGATGTAGGTGGGTCCCTTGCAGGTTGGTGGGGAGTGGTCAAGGTTGACCCACATCACCCTATCTTGACCGTTCATTTCTCAAACCCATTGTTCGCCTAGGTCGAGGGGCCGGTCACCATGATGACTCCAAAGGCTTAAATCATAACTTAAGCGACCTTCAACTTCTGGTAACTAGTTAATGATAAAATATTATTTTGGTTGTCATGACTTTAAGTGATTTAATGAGTAATAAAATTGCAACCATTGATTTCTAGAAATCTAACAGTTCTAGTGTTATTCTAGAGGTTTCAATTTGCAAGTCTAGTGCTTCAGAAATTTATTTTCAGAATGCAACTACAATTGTCCATAAAAAATTCATCGAACGGTCATGGGTTATATTATTTTGCATTGACATCTAGCTTCAGACATAATAAAAGTGTTGACGCTCATCCCCATTATGGACACTTTATGAAGGAATTTGAAGGTGCAAGAAATTTGTCCCAAAATTTGATATTTTTGCCAACTGAATTTCACCACAATTTTTTTTTATTAGTTTGAGATTATGTTTAATTCGCCATTTTTTTTATTCATTTGAAAATAGGCTTAATTCACCAATGGAAATATTTTTTTTGGTTTGAAGAAAAGTTTTAATCGCCAACAAAAATATTTTTTCTATTTTGAAAACAAGTTTATTTGCAATGGAAATATTTTATTGGTTTGAAAAAAGGTTTTAATCGCCAATGAAAATATTTTATTGGATTTAAAAAATGTAATTTCTAGGATTTTCCACAGACTTCTAGCGATTAGAAAAGATACACCAATTGAGATTATTTTTTTCCCCGAAAAATGAAAAAAATCGCCAATAAAATTAATATTTTTATCAAGAAGTATACAAGATTCCCCAAGATTTTACATCTTTGTCAAGGGGGGTTTGTTAAAGATATCCTTGTTAGCTAGTAAGGCAGACAACTTGTAACATGTAAGGTTTTAGCTAGTGAGGCTTGTTGTTTGGCTAGTGAGGCACACAACTTATAACTTGTAAGGTTTTGGCTAGTGAGGCCTAATGAAACTTATTTTTAGAGTGGTTTTTCACCCTTTTAGGGTTTTCCACTCATAAACCTTGTGTATGTATCCTCTTGGTGGTTTTTCATATTGTGTTCTAATTTGTATGTTATTGTAACTCCCTCAACATTTAGTATCTATAATGTTTGAAGTGTTTTCAATGGATTGATTTGCATAAGATAAGTGAGTTAAGTATTGAAATTTGATTTCTAATTAGACCACTGATTCACCCCCCTCTCAGTGGTCCTGTACTCCAACAATATATCAACATCCTCATCTTTATTTGTGTGATTTTCTTTATTCTTGTGATGCATCCTTTTCTTGGTGGTGTCATTGGGTTTGAGGTCCTCTGAGAGTGTGATATTTCTTAGCGTACGACTTTCCTCTTAGTGCTGATGCTACACATTGTATTCCCTGAGTTGCAATTCTCTTATTCTAGACTTGTCCTCTCTTGAAGACATTAGGCACAATGATCCCTAAGGAGAAGACCTTACACAAACTAAGTGAAGTCCCTTTGAACAAACCTTATCTACATTAATGTTCATAAGTGTTTGGCATAATACAACTTGTTAACCTTGTCAAGATCAAAACCATAAATTCAAGGCCACCAAGCATAATGCACCTTGCTTGCTAGTGGATCCTTGCCCATGTTCATAGGTGCTTAGCATAACATAGCTTGTTAAGCCTTATGGAGTGCGAAATGAAATGTGTGGTGCCTTATTGAATTTTTTAGGAGGATAGCTTTGATATGGTATGGGAGCCTAATAAGATTCTCTCATTTTCTACTTCCCTGTAGGTTCACCTAGTGGAGGGCCTGAGGTTCCATTAGCTCAGAGTGAGCCTGCACGTCAATTGCATAATGGACATTGAGTTCTACTTGTGAACGAAAAGCAAAAAAAGTCAAGTTCCACATCACATTGGGATAGTCAAAGATTGATCCTAGCCTTCTAGGGAAAAATAGTCGTGTTCCACATCATGTTGGGATAGTCATAGCGTGATCCACCCTTCTCTTCTCCTAGATTTTGATAGTGCATGATTGAGTATATTTGTCATTGTTGCATACATAAGTGTCTTGAATTTCTACTTTAGTGTGAGTTTGACATGGGGTCATACTCTCACTAAAGTGGGGGCTAAATGTAATGTAGGAAAAAGTATCCCTTTTTCACTCTTTTTTTTTAGGTGAAAGGCATGAAAGCCTCTATATATATATTATATAAAAAAGATGTTTACATATTTTAGAAGTCCAAGTTCAAAAAATTAATGCAGATGAAGCTGAAAATTCAAAATTCAGCTTACTACTCCCAAAATTTCTACTTTGAAGTCTACCCATATAGCTGCTACTGAAATTACAAAGATATACATATTACTACCCATAAACTAGAAGATATAAACCCTAACAAAAAACTAGTATATACCATATTCTAATAAAAAAAACCCCACAAAATATTGAAATTATTCTTCAATGAAGTTACCATGCACTGAATTTTCATCCTAAATCTCAAGCCCTTCTGTCAACTAGAAACCCCTCTCGAACACACTTTTCCCTCCAGGAAATGCTTTGGGAAACTGCATTGGTTGAGCAAACCGAACATGGGAAAAATTGGCATTTTCACACTTAATTTGGGAATTAATAATAATAAAAAGGACTAAATGATGCCTTAATTTAGTGTTGTAATATGTATTTTACATATTCACATTAACTTTAGGACCTTATTAATTAAAATGGACCTAATTGTGCCTTCTTTACGGTGTTGTAAGGTGTACCTTTACACTTTCACACTTATCTAGGGATTTATTAATTAGCTGAGGTTAATTATGACTTAATTGGACCCTTTAATTCAAATCCAAGCCTAATTAAATTGTAGTTTTTGAAGGATAAAACTCAACATTCATTAATGCTATATCATAACACTTAACATTAGAGAATGTGTGTCCTAGATAAGTGACCTAGGACCCATTCGACCAAGGGTGAATGGGTCCTCACTTAGAACTATGACCTGAATTTCAAATATGTTTTTGGCAGTTTTTCAATGATTTCAAATGTGTATTCACATGTCAGCTTGTGTTATTTGAATTTTGAGAATTAATGTTAACATATGTATAAATAAGAGGTCATTTCACTATGTTTTGAACACCTAGAAATTTTGAATAGAGCATTCCTATAACAAGTTTATGATATCAAGAGAATTTCAAGAGAATTTTCAAGGAATTCAAGGGTAGATTTATAGAAGAATTATTGTAGCATTCAAGATCCCATCATCATAACAAAGTCTTCTTGCATCATGCATGTTATTTGAGCTAATATGTTGTAGTGTTCAAGATCCATTCAAGTATTCAAAGGCATTGTTCCAAATCAAGTTTCATGATCAAGATCCACCTCCATTGAAGCCATTTCATGCATGTTGTAGATCCATATTCCAAAATTCAAACAAGGGTTTGGTGAGTTGTAACATTGCATTTGTTCATTCATTATTCCTTCATGCTATTTAATTTCATTACAAGGTTTAATTACCAAAATAAGGTTTGACCAAGGAAAACCCCCATTCACCTAACAAACAACATTTTTATCTCTTGATGTGTGATTGTAGATTTTAGGTGGAAGATCTCTTGAAGAGAAAAATTGCAAAGTTGTCAAATTTGTCAAAGTTGTCACCATTCTTACAATTTCATGGAAACTGACCTACAAAATTTATTTCTAACTTTCCAACTGCAAGATTCGGGAATTTGGGAGTTATGACACAAGAGAACAAAACCTAGAAACCATTTTTCAAGATCCCTAGCGAGGAACCATTCACCATATGGTGAATGCGTCCTCAATTTTCTTTGAAAAAATACTTTTGGAGACTAGTAATCATCACTTTCTCATTCTTAGGTCTGCAATTTGACTATTGGTTCCATTAGAATTGAGCTTAATCTCTTAGATGCAATTTGTAGATTGGATTTTAGAGTTATTTTGCTATCTTTAATCTTTCTCCCCAAAGTGCTATTTGACTCATACCCCCATCCTTGCAAAAAAGGGAAATTTGCAAATTCACACCTTGATTTGACTCACCTTTTGGTTGTTAGTCATTTCATTGTTTGGATCTCATTTCCTAAATGAAATAGTGGAGAATAGGGTAATTTACTATCATTTTGGTGAACCCCCTTTTTACATTTCAACCCCAAAACCCTAATTTTCATCGTTTCAACATCATAATTATATTAAATCCTTTGTACTTCATAAGTACAATAGTGACCATATCTTATATAACACATATACCATAGTGACTAGAAAACACATTCTCATTGGGTAATGTAATTATCCTTAGTGTAACGAAAATATTAAAGGATTATCAGTGCATTGTACACTACACCATGGGTCCCATCCTTTTCTTTGGTGTTTATGCCATCAAACAACTCAAAAGCCAAGACAATATGTTGTTTAGGACTGATATCCTATAAATCAAATTTCCCAATCTATATTAGTTACCTTGGTGAGTTTATCCACCATAACATTATGTCTGTTCCATCGATATAGAAAGATCAAATTGTTCTAATGATCTACCAATTACTCAATGGAAATTTATAAGAGTATACAAGTCCTACCAATGATGACATCCTTTAGCATACTGGATGACAACTTGCTACTATGATAGGTCGAATTAGGTGGTTAGAAAGCAAGCAACAAGCCAAAAGGAGTGCAAATAAACAACTTAAACAACCTACACTTCAAGATTAGCCTAAGTTGGAAACAAAACAAGACAAAGCCACAAAATGGAACTTTATACCTTACGTTGAGTCGATCCTTTGGTTGGCCCTTCGATCTTTGACGTGTATGCTCCTTGGATGGCAAGATGCAAGCTAGATGAGGGTGTGAAGATGGATGCAAGTGGATGAAAATGTGAAAATGGCTAAGTAGAGGTTGAGAAACAAAACTGCAAGAATTTGGCTAGCACAAATGATCTCTCCAAAATGAGAGAAAAGAGGGGGTATTTATAGGATTTTTGGGAAATCCTAGGGGAAATGGACGGTTGAGATTGATCCACCAAATATCAAGATGTAGGGCTAAGGTGAGTTGAGAACTCACAAGCCCTCACATCTTGACATGTGGCATGTGAGATAGCCCTAAAAGGTGAAGTGGACATGAGGTGGAAGGAGAAGGACATGACATGGAGAGAGGTACAAAGTACCTTGGGATTGGACAAGATCTCCTCATAAAGGAGGTACTTGTCCCATGTGGGTGAGAGGACAAGCGGGGAATTAAAAATTCCTCAAAAATCCTTATGGGGAGATGGGAAAGAATTTTAAATTCCAAAGGGTGCATTGGGGGATTAAAAAGTGAATTAAAAATTCACATGGGGAAGTGGAGTGCCTTGGATGAATAAAAAGGAATTAAAAATTCCTTGGGGGATGGGGAGAGTTGACTAAAGGGGGTGATTAGGATTGTGCAAGTACTTGATTAGATTAATTAATGAAGATTAGAAGATGGTTAGATTTCACATGTGACTTGATATGACAAGTCAAAGATCACATGGGAAAGAGTAATGAAGGATTAGAGGGGGCTTAGGTGGCTAAGAGAGATTAGAGGCCAACTTGCAAAAGTTGGAGGATGTGGCACATCCTAATCAAGGATTAGGCATGTGCACATCCTAATGATGGGATTAGAAGAAGGATTAGGATAAGATAAAAAATGGAGGATGTGACATAAAGGAAATTAAATAAATGACATATTTATTTAATTCAATTGATGGAAGGAGGATTAAAGATATAAGGTATTATTGATTAAATACCTTAGGGATTTGGTAGAATTAAAGATATTAATCAAATAATAGCAGTATTACTTAATTAACGAAAATAAGACAAAAGAGGATGAATTTGGATAAATTAAGTGTCCAAATTTGGACATCTACATTTTACCCCTCTTTGAGATGGTGTTACAAAGTAGCATCATTTCAAAGAATATTAAAACATAGAACCTAGAAGAAGATGGTTAGATTGGAAAAGATGCCCCAGTCATTCAAAGGAGTGACTAGGAAGGGAAATGATGAAAATTAGGGATGAAGGATACCCCCTCGAGAGGACATGCGGGTTCAAGAGAACACAGGTGGCTCTCGAAATGGATGATATGATGCAAGGGGAGTTGAAGAAGATGATGCAATGCAATGGAAGATTGGGAGGGGAGTGTGATGAAAGATGAAATGCAATCTAAATGCAATTTGCCATCGTCAGAGCACTGATTTTTGCTATAGCAGAAGACACGAGACGCCAAGGTATGAAGAACCAGGGCGGATTAGTGTCAAATGCATAAAACAAAACATAACAAACAAGAAGGCTATCCCAACACCCCAAGGTCACGGTGACCTTGGTCGGGCCAGGTATTGGGATAACCACAAGCACACAAGGATGCCCCAGTGTAACACAAGACCCCAGGGATCTTGGTGGGTACTACGTGGGACAACCGAGAAGATAAACAAAAGATTAAGATACACCCCTATGTTGACAAGTCAAAGCACACCATGATAGGATGGATCAAGGTGACCATGACAAGTGATGATAGGGAGCTCAAATGATAAACAAAATCCAAAAGCATCAAAAGATCACAATGAATTTCAAGTGTCCTTTGCCATAGGATCAATCAAGGGGATGGATGGGATTGATGAGGTCTATTAGGAAGGATGCATCCTGTTGAGACCGATGATAGATACTAATTAAAAGATTGATATGACGCAGGATATTCAGAACTGATTGGATTTGATGATACAAGTGGATCTTGTTGGTTAAGAACCAGCTAGATAAGGGCGTAGCTTGATGACGCGACACGAGAGACATGACAGAAGATAGGAGACCTTGATGGATGATTTTGACGGATGACCAAGATGGGATGGAGAATAGGAGAAAAGAGGACAATATAGATCGATGATGGATGGAAGATGATAGATGATAGAGGAGGGGATGGACAGAACAGAAAGACTGATGATGGAACCCCGGGGGCGGATCAAATGATCGACCTTGCCTACGTGAAAGCACAGGGGCAACGTAGTTCGATGGAAGGCCAAAGACAAGTGATGGATGAAAGATGATGAGATAACCCTAGATAAGGGGATAAAATGATGGAACTGACACGACGGAACAAGATAGACCAGATGGATTGGATTGGAGGATAGTGACTATATAAAGCTCAGGGATGGGATAGTTATCCAAATCATCAAAGATGAAGTGGGCGGATGACATGCCATATAGATGAATGATGAGATGATGAACGATGAGATAGAAAAGATGATGATAAGATAGATGACATTGGATTGCGTGGGGAAAAGCCTAGAGCTAGATACCAATGACAAGGGATTATGAGATGAGATGAAGGGAGAGGATGGGGGGAGGAAAATGATTGCTTGGGTGGATTGGATAGAGGGATAAGGATTTGGATGAGGAAAAGGTGACCAGACGGATAGATTACTAATCCTTGGAACTAGAAGGTGAAGGGTGGGAAAAGATGGAAGATTACGATTGATGAGAGTTTGAAATGATAGGATGTTTGATGAAGGTTTGAGATGATAGGAGGTTGGATGAAGTTTTGAGATGATAGATGAAGGTTTAAAATAGATGAATGGTTACATGGAATGAGTCAATGGATTGATTATAATGGAGGAATATGACCAAATTGAAGATGGAGGGAGGAATCGGAAGACTCTGTTCGATATCCAAAGATCTTGACTGCAGAGGGGTTTAGGTAAGCTCAGATTGGGATAAGATTAAAGCTCAGATGAGGATAAGATGAAAGCTCAGATGAGGATTGGATTGAAGACTAGAATGATTGAAGGAGATGAGTGGACATGATTCTACACTGAGTTCCAGGGTTGAAAGGGCGTAAAGTGTTGACAATCAAATTTTTCCAAATTTGGCAATTTTTACAAATTGTCAAATTTTGCCATTTTAGGAAACTTCATGGTCGTATGTTTGAGAGTCCCAATTTTTTTCAAGAAATACCCATTGTTGAGATAGGATGAATTGCCAACTAAAATCCCAGATTCGGGATATGCATTTTGAGTTATGAGTGAAAATAATTTTTCAAAATGTTGGAAAAAAACACTAAATTGGGATTTTGAGGGTCAAGATGAAAGTTTGAGGCCCCGAAAATGGGTCAAAACGGGTTCCAACGGCTTTCAAAGAAATTGGTTGGAAATCCACTCGTTATCGCATAACGCAACCACCCGTCAAATTTCAGCTCAAACGGACACCCGAGTCAAAAGTTATGGCCTCTGGAAGTTTGGTGTAAAAATCAAAACCCTAAAAAATATGGTTTTTCGATAAATTTTGAAAATTTCAAGACATGGGTTTTGTCCGAGACGACGAAAGAAGAAATGGGTAGGAAAAAATTTTGCCGCGGCCCCTGCTGCATGCTGCTGTGATCTAAGCCATGGACCCACTCACCACGAGGCAGACCACCGCCAATCGTCGCAAGGCGTCCGGGCCACCTGGCCGGCAGTCCGGCCGGGCCGCAAAGGTACCTAACTGCCAGCCGGGCCGTAGGCCGGAGAGGTCCGCCACCGAAGGCGGATGAATCCGCTGCCGCCGGGGGCGGACGAATCCGCCACCGGGCGGACAGGTCTGCCGCCGGAGGCGGACGAATCCGCCGCCGCCGGGGGCGGACGAATCCGCCACCGGAGGCAAACGAATCCGCCACCGGGTGGACAGGTCCGCCGCCGGAGGCGGACGAATCCGCCGCCACCGGGGGTGGACGGATCCGCCACCAGGGGCGGACGGATCCGCCACCGGGCGGACAGGTCCGCCGCCGGGCAGACAGGGAGGGGGAAGGGAAGAGGGGAGAAGGGGGAGAGGGATGGGGGATAGGGGAGATGGGGGGATGGGATACGCGGAGATGGGGGGATGGGGAGAGATGGGAGGAGATGGGGGATGGGGGGAGATGGGATGGGAGGAGATGGGGGGGAGATGGGATGGGATGGGAGGAGATGGGATGGGGAGAGATGGGATGGGGAGGGATGGGGATGGGTGGGAGATGGGATGGGATGGGAGGGGATGGGGGATGGGAGAGGATGGGGGAGATGGGGGATGGGGGAGATGGGGGATGGGAGAGATGGGGGATGGGATGGGAGGAGATGGGGGATGGGGAGAGATGGGATGGGGGGATGGGAGGAGATGGGGGATGGGGAGAGATGGGATGGGGGGATGGGAGGAGATGGGGGATGGGGAGAGATGGGAGGAGATGGGATGGGGGGATGGGGGGAGATGGGGGATGGGAGAGATGGGGGGGAGAGAGAGATTGGATGAAGAGAGGGACATGGAATGGATGGAAAAGTGGAGATGGAGGGAGGTAAAGGACAGGGAAAGGAAGAAAGATAAGGATGGGAAGGATGGAATGGACTGGTGGAAGGAAGGACGAGTAGTGGAAGAAGGAAAAGGTAGGAGGAATGGGAAGGGATGGAAGATATGGATGTAAAGATAAAAGAGGCATGGATGAAGAGTAGATGTATGGATAGTGGTGGAGAGGGGTGAATGGTGAGTGGAATGAGGATAGTGGATGGAATGTGGCAAGAGGGTGCCTAGTATGAAAAGGAATGGAATAGCACAAGGAGGGATGGAAGGACATGGGGATAAATGGAGAAGATGTGGAAATAGGGATGGAAGGAAAATAAGATGGGAAAATAGTGAAAGGAATGGAATGGTGGATGCATGGAGGACAGCCAGGAAAGGACATGGAGCCCAGTGGAAAGGACATGGATTGGAGATGGAGGATGGAGTGGAATGGATGGATAGTATGTGGAAGGGAGATGGATATGATAGGGAGGCTAATAAGTGGATTTAGGTTGACATGGATTTTTGGACTTTTTGGATAGTATGTGGAAGGAGATGGATAAGGATAGGGAGGCGAATAAGTGGATTTAGAAGACATGAGATAAGGATATGGATGAAGGACTCAAGCATCAAGTTCTATACGAGGTATTAAGAGGTCATGTTCGAACCGACTGTTGGATGTTGGTACAACCTTAGGATAAACGGATTATGCTAGAGGATGAATGAGAGGGATTTGATGGGGAAGATATGGGGGATAATGGGTGGGATGTTGGAAATGGTATGGATAGAATGAGGGGGTGGATACGTGATGGGGAGATGAGTTCAGGACCAACATTGGCACATGTGGTGATGGATGTGAAAAGATAAAAGGATGAATGGATGGAGAATGTGGGGATAATGGAGGAGATGGAATAGTGAATTTTGGGACATAGGGACCCAAAACAGACTTAGGAGATGAAAGGTGGGTATGGTTAGCTTTTGGATTAGCAACTTTGGATGTTCTTACAGATTTTTCATTTGATGGCATTACATCTTTTTTCTTTGGGATCCACATGGTTTTGATTTTTGCTTTAGTGGGCCTTTGTGGCTGATGGGTTTGATTTGGATTGTGGATTTGATTTTTCTTTTCTTTACCATGTCTTTTAGAGGGGACATGGGAAGCGCTTGATTCATGTGGGTGTTTAGATTGATGCATTTTTCCTCTGGCATCCAAAGTGCCTCATACTAGCAATGGGATGGGTGTGAGGGGATGGACGATGTGGAGCAATGCAGGTAGGAGTATGGGGATTACGTGTAGATGGGGGATGTTTAGGTATGTGCCTTTGTTGATCCTGATTATGGGACATGCGAGAGGGATGTTTATGATGGATGACATGGATAGGTGTTGGATGAATGAGCAAATGAGATGGAGGAGGTAATCTTGGGATATAAGGACCCAAGATGGATAGGGTGGGTGGAGGGACATAAGAACCCAAGATGGATGCAGTAGATGAAGGATGGGAGATTGTGGATGGAGGGATGTAAGGACCCAAAATGGATGGAGCGGATGAAGGAGGAATATGGACGGTTGTTTTGAGGTAATACGATAGAGGAGGAGGGATGGCAGCATATGATTTGGTGGAGCGATGGGAAGAGCCGACATTTCTTTTGGAAAAGGCTCGTTGAGGACGGCTAGAGGTTGTACCAACGTGTTTAGATTGTGAGTCTTGGGGAATAGATCCAAGACCTTGCATGCAGATTTGTTCTTTGACTTGGATGGGCTCTAAAATACCTTGCTCGTGAAGGCCTAGACCTTTTCCTTGATAGTTCATGTTCTTGAGCATTCGATCCATGATAGGATTTTTGTTATTCTGAAAACATGATGCGAGTCCATTATTAGGTGGGGGATGATGGGTGGTATATACACTGTGTTTTTCTTCTGCAAGGAGGCCACCATTGAAGAATGTGAGAGTACCAAGGGGATATGCAAGTGGTGTGTGGATAGCATTTTTAGGTGATGATGGGGGATCTTGAGAAGGAGATGATGGGATAGCAGCATTTGGATGGGTGGTATCGGGAGAGGGAGTAGGGGATATGATAGGATCTGATTTTGTGGTAGTAGGCTCATGCAATGGAGATAGAGATGGAATGGTAGAATCTTGAACGTCAAGAGGATCATGGGATGGAATGGATGGGGGACTGTCATCTTGTGGTAGACTAGATGGGATGGTAAGATCTTGATCTGGAGGAGGGGATATGTTGGCATGCTTTGGGTCAGGCTCTTGGCATGACTCATCGTGTGTGGGAGGCATGATAATGGAGTCATGGGGGGACTCTTCAAGTGGGGAAGATGAAAGGATGGAGGATTCAAAATATTCTTGGGAATGGATACTAGGAGTGGAAGAAGTGGATTGGATTTGGATGTCGTCGATGGGTTCGATGGCTCTTCGAGTAGGGAGTGGGTGTTCAACGGATTTGGTAGATGTGATGGTAGGAGATGGGGACTCAGTGGATTTAGAGGATGTGATGGTAGGAGATGGAGACTCAGTGGATTCAACGGATGTGATGGTAGGAGATGGGGACTCAGTGGATTTAGAGGACATGATGGTAGGAGATGGGGACTCAGTGGATTCAGAGGACATGATGGTATCATCAATGATAGGTGGTGGATGGAGAAGGGTCTCATCACTAACGACCATGGATGATGGGTTGGGATGGCATGGTTCCACGACTACAATGTGTGGAGTGGGAGATGTCTTCTTTGTTATAAGTCCTTGGAGAAACTTGGATACGCTAGGCTGAGATGGCGAGGTGGGAGTGGATGAATGTTTATGGATTAGTGGGGGATTAGGACTAGGGATTGGTGGGCTAGGATTAGATAGGGGAATGGGATTGGATGCAGGACTGGGAATAGATGGGGGATTAGGTGAAGGGTTAAGATAGGGGTATTGGCATGGTGAATTAGGACACAAGGAGGTGGGTGGTGGATTGTAGTAAGGGTATGGGGATGGTGGATGAGGATGGGAAGATTGGGGTGGCGGATTAATATAGGGAGATGGAGATGGTGGATTAGGGTAAGTTGATGGGTGTGTTTGACTAGGATAAGAAGGTGTGAATGTAGGATTAGGCTGAGTGGATTGGTATGGGAGATTAGGGTAGTGGGTGTATGCGGATGAAATACTTAGATAGGAGGATGTGGATGGGGGATTAGGATGAGGGTATTGTGATGGCAGGGATAAGAGGATGCGGGTGTTGGATAAGAGGATGATGTAGATGAAGGATATGATGGATATGATGGACATCCCTTGTCAAAGGTAGCATAAGGAGTTTGATTAGGCATGGATGAAGACATGATGGGATAACTCAATGGGGTGATTGGATTTTGGAATGTGGGTGGAGAATGCTTACTAGCAATGATAGTGTCAAGGGGATCTATGTCGTATACCTCTTGATCAACAAGACTTTCATTATCGTCGTCGACGTAATTAAGGTTTCCCTTGACCACTATTGATGGAGGATAAGAATTCATGATGATGAAAGGATAAAGATGATGGATAAAGATTTTGGGTGGAAATGGACAAAGGCCCAAATTGGGATTTAGGACAAGCTTAGATCGGGATTGGATTAAAGCTTAGATTAGGATGATTGGATGATACGATGGGATTGATCAAAGGATGATTACGACACCGAATCTGCCTCGAGATGGAAGTAGATTGATTGGGTCGAAGGTGATTGGATAGGGATGCAATTGGATTGGATTAACCTAGATTCCAGGTTTTGATCCGAATAGGTTTGATGATGTGGGGATCAGATCGATATGATGATTAGGATTGATGTGATGATAGATACGATGACGACCGAGATCCACAACCGAGTTTAAGAAGGATCTTTGGTAACACTAGGTATTGACTAAAAGGTGGATGTATGATAACGACACCGAATCCAACTTGAGATAGAAGCGGATTGATTGGGTCGAAAAGGATAACTGACCTAAGACGGATAGCGATCCTAAGCCAGCTTTGATGATTACGATTAGGGATGAATACCTAGGTCAACTTGGATGACGACTCCAATGGGGTTTATATGGAATAACAGAGATCAGAGATGAAAGCGTGTTTAGGATGGATGGGGAGTGTCTCAAGATAGATGAATGGCTCTCAAAACAAGCAAAAGACTATTCAGGACAAATGACCCTTAGAACGAAGGGCCCGGAATGGACATATAGATGTTCGTTTTGGACGCTAAATGATCGTTTCGGTGTTCAAAACAGATGGACAATGGATGCTAAATGATGGTTTAGGATGGCCAAAGGGATAGGTCTGCCACTGCAAAAGGACAGGTCTGCCACTATATTGGGACCAATCCGCCACTGCACTAGGACAGATCTGCCACAGTACTGGGACCAATCCGCCACTGCACTGGGACCAATCCGCCACAGCACTGGGACCAATTCACCACAGCACTAGGACAGATCCGCCACAGAACTAAGACAAATCTACCACTGCACTAAGACCAATCCGCCACTGCACTGGGGCCAATCCACCACTGCACCGGGACCAATCCGCCACAGCAGTAGGACAGATCCTCCACAGAACTAGGACAGATCCGCCATAGCACAAGGATAGGTTTGCTAAAAGATAAGGTTAAGTCCACCAAAGGATAAACTTAAGCTTGGTTTTTTGATGGATGGCAAAGGCAAAGGACTCAAATTGTGGCAATCATGAAAAGACTTGGCCAAATCGATAATAACTGGTTTTTGCACAAGAAAGATAATTCAAGCGGCACAACCCTAAGATTAGTAGAGATGGGTATGGCCAACAAAGTCTTCTACTCTAGGATGAACATGGTTGCTAAGGAGTCCTCGATATATGCACAGTACATGAGGCCCAAACCGTGAACACCAACCTGTTACAAGCGTGAGTCGGGAACCTTAGCGAGATACTAAAGGCTCGGACCAACTCTTCACGTCATCCCGACGCTTTTCCAATTACAACGTGGTTGGATTGAGGTACAGCTTTCGCTCTCCCCCCTTTATATACCCCACCGGTACGCGTGGTTGGAATCGTCCCTTGGGGTGATGAAATCCCCAAGCAGGTCCCACTAAGAAAATGAAAAAGAGGGGTGACTCAAAGGACTTGGAAAGCTACGATTTCTCATCACCCAGGATCGCCAAATGGCGCAAGGGGATTGGATACGTCAAATAGCCTTCCCAAACACGCCAAACAAGGTTTATTGACACCCTTTAATTAAACTATGTTCCTATTTTACCAAAAGACATTCAAAAAAGACTTGAACTTTTTACCTTCTAGAGGACAGGTCCGCCACTCTGCAAGGACAGATCCGCCACTCTGTTAGGCCCAGTCCGCCACTGCAGGACAGATCCACCACCGGAGGACAAATCCGCCACCCGGTCAGGGAAGGTCTACCACTGTAGGACAGATCCGCCACTGCCGGACAAATCTGCCACTCTGTTAGGACCAATCAGCCACCTCTGGACAGATCTGCCACTCTGTCAGGACCAATCCGCCACTCTGCAACCTTGAACTTTGAAAAATGCAAAAAACAACAAACATGAAGAAAATAGACCCGTTAGTGGGTCCCACCGGGCGTGCCAGAAATGTGATAGGTCGAATTAGGTGGTTAGAAAGCAAGCAACAAGCCAAAAGGAGTGCAAATAAACAACTTAAACAACCTACACTTCAAGATTAGCCTAAGTTGGAAACAAAACAAGACAAAGCCACAAAATGGAACTTTATACCTTGCGTTGAGTCGATCCTTTGGTTGGCCCTTCGATCTTTGACGTGTATGCTCCTTGGATGGCAAGATGCAAGCTAGATGAGGGTGTGAAGATGGATGCAAGTGGATGAAAATGTGAAAATGGCTAAGTAGAGGTTGAGAAACAAAACTGCAAGAGTTTGGCTAGCACAAATGATCTCTCCAAAATGAGAGAAAAGAGGGGGTATTTATAGAATTTTTGGGAAATCCTAGGGGAAATGGACGGTTGAGATTGATCCACCAAATATCAAGATGTAGGGCTAAGGTGAGTTGAGAACTCACAAGCCCTCACATCTTGACATGTGGCATGTGAGATAGCCCTAAAAGGTGAAGTGGACATGAGGTGGAAGGAGAAGGACATGACATGGAGAGGGGTACAAAGTACCTTGGGATTGGACAAGATCTCCTCATAAAGGAGGTACTTGTCCCATGTGGGTGAGAGGACAAGCGGGGAATTAAAAATTCTTCAAATATCCTTATGGGAGATGGGAAAGAATTTTAAATTCCAAAGGGTGCATTGGGGGATTAAAAGGTGAATTAAAAATTCACATGGGGAAGTGGAGTGCCTTGGATGAATAAAAAGGAATTAAAAATTCCTTGGGGGATGGGGAGAGTTGACTAAAGGGGGTGATTAGGATTGTGCAAGTACTTGATTAGATTAATTAATGAAGATTAGAAGAGGGTTAGATTTCACATGTGACTTGATGTGACAAGTCAAAGATCACATGGGAAAGAGTAATGAAGGATTAGAGGGGGCTTAGGTGGCTAAGAGAGATTAGAGGCCAACTTGCAAAAGTTGGAGGATGTGACACATCCTAATCAAGGATTAGGCATGTGCACATCCTAATGATGAGATTAGAAGAAGGATTAGGATAAGATAAAAAATGGAGGATGTGACATAAAGGAAATTAAATAAATGACATATTTATTTAATTCAATTGATGGAAGGAGGATTAAAGATATAAGGTATTATTGATTAAATACCTTAGGGATTTGGCAGAATTAAAGATATTAATCAAATAATAGCAATATTACTTAATTAACGAAAATAAGACAAAAGAGGATGAATTTGGATAAATTAAGTGTCCAAATTTGGACATCTACAGCTACATACCTTGCAACATATTTAGCTGATAGGATATTTTGTTTGAAGTTTCTGTCGGGATTTTCATCAGCCCAATCGCGAATTGGATTTTCCGGCATCGGTGGTCTACCGGCCGGAGGGAAGGGTACCATTCTTTTTTGTGGCGATGTGGGAATTGGTAATTATGTGGGTTGGTGGCAGTGGAAAATTATTTCATCCTAATGGGGAAGGTGAAAGGTAAGTGTTTGTTCACCGATATGCAGGTTGGCGGCAGAAGGTGAATGGTAAGTGCTCACTCACTTGAGGTTTATTGCATTATGTTGTTGTACGATGGAGGCAGATGAAGTAAATGCAGATGGAAGAAGTAAATGCGATATTGAATGTAGTAGTCTGGGAAAGTATACTTTGATTAAGTTGCATTGTGCAAACAACAATTGTGGTGTTGGTTTTGTAGCAGACGCATGTAATAAAAATCATTATCCTCAGCTCTGTCGCTAGTTTGATACCAGACTGTTCAAAAACTGTTTTATGCCAGATTGAAAACTGGTGTTCTCCAAAATCTGTAAGTTGTTTTACATGGGTAGTTTGCATGGATGGTTAATTTATTTTCTATGTCTTCTTGTCAAATGTTTGCATCTTTGGTGTTATACCCATTATGGAGATTTGAATGAGATTATCATTCTGTATCGATGGAGGAATTGCAATTAAAAGTTCTTTCTTTCATAAAAAAATATGCTTAGGGTTAGTAATTTGTTCACCGTTGGTTTATGGTTTTGGTTATCTATGTGTATCTTTTGCATTGCATCCATCATGACAGGATAAATTTTGATTAAGTTGCATTGTTGAAACAACCATTGTGGTATTGGTTTAATAGGAGACTATTGTAAGAAATCATTTCCTTCAACTCCATCGACGGTTTGATAGCAAGTTGTTCACACACTGTTTTATGCCAGATTAAAAAAAATTTTGCTTCAGAATATGTAAGTCCTTTTACATGGGTAGTTTACATAGATGGTTTATTGATTGTTGATGTGTTCTTACTATATGTTTCTATCTTTGGCATTATAGCCATTTTGGAGTTTCCAAAGAGATTATCCTTCTCTATGGATGGAGAAATTGCACAAAAATCTTCTTTCTTTCATCAAAAAATATGGTTAGGGTTAGTTATTTGTTCGTTGTTGGTCTATTGTTTTGATTGTATGTGTGTATACCCATTTTGGAGATTTGGAAGAGATTATCGTTTTGTATGAATGAAGAAATTGTAGTTGAATCTTATTTCTTTCATGAAAAAATATGGTTAGGATTGGTTATTTGTATGTTGTTGGTCTATTGTTATGGTTGTCTATGTGTATCTTTGGCGTTGCAACCATTACCATGGGAGCAATTATAGTTATCTAGGGTTAGTAATTTGTTCGCCGTTGGTTTATGGTTTTGGTTATCTGTGTGTATCTTTCACATTGCATTCATCACGATAGGAGCAATTTTGATTAAGTTGCATTATTGAAACAACAGTTGTGGTATTGATTTAATAACAAACTATTGTAAAAAACCGTTTCCTTTGGCTCCATCGGCGGTTTCATAGCAGGCTGTTCACACACTGTTTTATGCCAGATTGAAAACTGTTGTGCTCTAGAATCTGTAAGTCCTTTTACATGGGTAGTTTACATAGATGGTTTATTGATTGTTGATTTCTTCTTACTATATATTTGTATCTTTGGTGGTATACCCATTTTGGAGTTTCCAAAGAGATTATCATTGTCTATGGATGGAGAAATTGCACAAAAATCTTCTTTCTTTCATCATAAAATATGGTTAGGGTTAGTAATTTGTTCACTATTGGTCTACTATTTTGGTTGTCTGTTGTATACCCATTTTGGAGATTTTAAATAGATTTCCATTCTATATGAATGGAGAAATTGCACTCAAGAATCTTCTTTCTTTTGTGAAAAAATATGGTTAGGGTTGGTTATTTGGATGCTGTTGGTCTACTTTTATGGTTGTCTGTGTGTATCTTTGGCATTTCAACCATTACCATGGGATAAATTGTAGTTATCTGTGTGTAGGGTTTAGGGTTGTATGAAAGCATTAACATATTGGACATAAATTACTTTGGTGGTTGTCCAGGTCTTTTACAATTTTTCTACTTGTGGTGATGTAGCTTGAATTTTCAATGAAGCTTGTGGGGTTATACTAATTTTTACATGGGTGCTTTTCATAGATGATTAATGTATTGTTAATGTCTTCTTGTTTTATGTTTCTATCTTTTGCGTTATACCCATTTTGGAGACTTCAAAGAGATTATCAATCTTTGGGGGTGGAGAGACTATAGTTAAATCTTCTTTCTTTCGTCAAAAAAATATGGTTAGGGTTACTAATTTTTGGCTGTTGAGTGCTATTCTAATACCTCTTTTACAATTTCTTGATTTCTCTATAATATTTAGTGAAGTGTGGGGCTGTACTCATTTTGCAGAGATTATTGCTACGTATTGGGTTTAGGAGATGTATTTAATGTGGCTTTAGGGAAATTGGAGTTAAATCTTCTTCTTATCATGAAAAGGATATGGTTGGGTTGAGTGACTTTTGTGGCCCTTGTTTATTCTTTGTAGTTATGGTTATATAACTTTTGCTTTATACATGTTTATTCTTTGTAGTTATGGCTGTGCAACTTTGGCTTTATTTATTGTTAATGTCTTCTTGTTATATGTTGGTCTACTTTTTTGATTATCTATGTATATCTTTGGCATTACAGCGATTACCATAGGAGGAACTGTAGCTATCTATGTGTAGGTTTTAGGGTTGTATGAAACCATTGACATATTGGAGATAAAGTTGCTTTGGTGGCTGTTTAGTGTTATTCTAATAGCTCTTTTACAATTTCTCTATTTCTATATAATATTTGGTGTCAGGTGATGTGCTTGAATTTTCAATGGAGGTTGTGGCACTATACTGATGTTTACATGGGTGTTTTGTATTGATGATTAATTTATTGTTAATTTCTTCTTGTTAAATGTTTCTATTTTTGGCGTTATAGCCATTTTTGAGAGTTGAAAGAGATTATTGCTCTTTGCGGGTGGAGATATTGTAGTTGATTCTTCTTCTTTTCATAGAAAAAATATGCTTATGGTTACTAATATTTGGCTGTTGAGTGTTATTCTAATACCTCTTTTACAATTTTTGTATTTGTCTATAATATGTGGTGCCAAGTGATCTAGCTCGAATTTCCAATGAAGTGTGTGGGGTTGTCCTCATTTTTCATAGATTATTGCTATGTATTGCATTTGGGAGCTCTATTTAATGTGGGTTTAGGGAAATTGCAGTTAAATCTTCTTTCTTTTGTCAAAAAAATATGGTTGGGGTCAGTAATCTTTGTGGCCCTTGTTTATTGTTTGTAGTTATCACTGTGCATCTTTGGATTTATACCCATTACTATAGGGGTAATTGTAGTTAAATCTTTTTAATTTCATCAAAAAATATAATATCTCTTCCAGTTTGAGAAGGCTCTTTCGACAATGTAATTTAATCAATATACTTTCTCACACATTTTGCAGCACATCACTGTTAAAATTGTCAAGCCTGCTATCGAAAGGAACAATCAGCAGAGGCTAAGATAGATGAACAATAAATTAATCATTTATGCAAAATACCCATGTAAACATACACATATATATACATATAAATATATAGACATATATATACATGTATGCATATATACATATATATACATGTATATATACATGTCTACATATGCATACATATATACATGTAAACATATACATAGATATATACATCTATACACACACACATGTATACACATATACTTTCTCACAGGTTTTGCAGCACACCAGTGTTAAAACCCTCCAGCCTTCTATCAAAAGGAACAATAAGTAGAGTCTGAAAGGCATGAACAATAAATTAATCATTTATGCAAAAATATCCATGTAAAACATGCATATGTATATAGATGTAAACATATGGACATATATATACATGTATACATATATACGTATATATACATGTATATATACATGTACGCATATGCATGTATATATACATGTAAACATATACATACAAATATGTGCGCATATATATACAAATATGTGGACAAATGCATACATATATACATGCATACATATACATACACCTACATACACACCTAGATATAGATAAAATTATTTTTCTTGGTGTTACATAGTAAATGTCTTTTTGATAGATCTTTTATACTTTTGGTATTTTCCTATAATATTGAGTGCCATATAATGTTGCTTGGATTTTGAATTGGCAACTGAACTGTTATATAGATTGGTGCAGGTATGATATAATTTTATCTCTCTCCTTGCTTTATATTTATTAGCCCTGGAAGCATATCCATATTTATTTTTTTATTAAACAAGTGCAATGAAGGAAAATGCACATCATGACAACACATGGATAGAACGATTAAGGAAAATATATTTTAAAGTCTTCAAAAAGATCAATGCATGTCTGCTTCCTCCTGTTTATATATGTATGTATGCATAAATATATGTACGTATGTTTTACTAATAGTTCTGTTACAATTTCCCCATTTCTTTATAATATTGAATGGTGGATAATGTAGTTGTTATAAAATTCCTCTATTCACTAGTAGACTACAAAGAAGGTGGGCACAAGAGTAAAATGAAAACCATTCCAGCACAATGAATGTGCAAATGTATATAGACAAAGGCAAGAATAAATTACGCAGCCATTCACAATCTACAATGTCCTCTTTGTAAGGATTTGAAGTGAAATCAATTAGAGGGATATGAAGGGGCTGATTGTACAAAATGTGTATAACACCAAAGATGCACAAAGTGTATATATGTTTCTACATATATATATATGGACATGGTGACCTTGATACACGGAAGGTGAATGGTAAGTGTTTGCTTCTGTGGGGGTTAATGCATTCTATAGTTGTTGTGCGATGGGGGTAGATGAAGTAAATTCAATATTGAATGTTACAGTGTGGAAAAGTATAATTTGATTAAGTTTCATTGTACAAACAACCATTGTAGTGTTATATATATATGTATGTATGTATGTATTGTTTCTTCCTCATTTGTTTCAAATCTTACCATAAGAAACTCTTCATTATGGTAGCTTTCCTCTTCTATTGTCCATTTCAAAAAGTTTTGTGAGGATAATATATTGAGTAGGTTTCATTGTTGAAAGTGGTATTGTTGTGTTGGTTTGGTAGCACAACCCTGCCCAAGATGCGTGCTTCTTGCTGGTTTAATAGCAGATTGCAGCCACAATGGCTCTTTCGATAATGCAACTTAATCCATGTACTTGCTTGCACATTATGCAAAAAAATGTGATTTGCATAGGGTGGAATTAAATATTATAGAGCAACAGAGAAGTGCAACAACTATTGTATGACAAATCCTATTCACAGCTTGGTTGTCGAAAATCCCATCGGGGACCTCAAATAGATAAGAAACCCTTTGCATTTCCATATATATGTAGTCACTCCTATCTTAATTTATGTGGTTCTTGAGTGGTTTCCTAATAATCCTATTAGAATTTGTGTCTTCCTTTATAATATTTAGTTCCGCATAGTGGATCTTGAATATAAAGTAGATTTATATGTATATATATGTATGCATGTATATATGTATATGCTTGGCCGATGAAAATCGTGTTGAGAACTTAAAAAAGATAAGAAACCCTCTGCATTTCTAGATATATACAATCACTCCTATCTTAATTTCTATGGTTCTTGAGTGTTTTCCTAATAATCATGTTAGAATTTGCATTTTCCTCTATAATATTTAGTGCAACACAGTGGAGCTTGAATGTAGAGTATATTTATATGTATATATATGTATATATATGTGTATGTATATATATATGTCTATATATATATTATATATATATGTAATACATATGTATATATGTATATATGTGTATATGTATAAATCTAGATATATGTGTGTGTGTATATATATATGTGTATGGGAAAGTATACTACAAAATGTGTGAGAAAATATATTGGTTGGGTTGCATTGTTGAAATAGCCATTGTGGTGCTGGTTTGATAGTAGACTATTGTAAAATTCATTAAATATAGAAGAGTTGCCCACAGTTTATAATGACAATGTGGAGCTTGTCTCTTGAACAAAAGAAATTCCTAAATGTTGCTCATTGGTGAATAAGTATTGCACAAAAAATTATGGAACTAGAATTTACAAGGAAACTGTTACATAGACTAGTTGTCTTCTATTAACATGTTTCATGATATTCTTCTACCCTCATCTATTTAACTATCAATAAATTTCATGATATTTTTTTCCACTCATCTATTTGAAGCTTCTTGTAACAGTCTATTCTATTATTCTTCTAACAAGGATTGTTTTTTAATCTTTAACATGCTTAATTTGTTAGGATGGAATATGTTAACATTTAGATATATTGTTGTATATATAGATAAATATATGCATGTGTACATATGGATATATATCTTCTTATTTGTGTTTTTCAAAATGCCTAGACAAAGGCAAAATTGAACCCATATATGTACTTAAGGATTCTCATTTTTGTTATTCTATATTCCATTGTTTCTATGAAAAAAGATGAACACAATAAGTATCAACATATACAAATATTTGCATATAGGTGTTTATACAAATATAACTAGAAAATTGCATGCATTCTAAGTTATCCACTAGTTGGCATTGAATGCTGGAATTCTTTAATCTTTGATTTTTACTGTAGTATAGAGCTGCCAATCAATCAACTACAGTTGGAAGATTCCTTTCCTTTAAAGGGTTCTAGAACTATGTTTGTCGAGTCAGTGTCCATGTATGGGTCTCCAGAGCCCCCCAAAATTGATTTGGTGACAACTCCTACAAGTGATGCTACAAAGTCTGGCTCTAAGGATGCCATCCACCAGCCTGCAACCTCTGATTATGTAAGTTTTCCCTACTTTTCCATTGCGCCTGCTGCAAACTTGCTCTTATTGTTTCCTACCTTTCTCGTTGTTGTTGCTTGATCAGAATTTAGGTGTATACATATATGGCTAGCCCTAGTAGAGGATATAGCTATGAAATTAGACATGCATTAATCTTTTAGAACACATAAAAATGTATCTCTTTCCAGCCTTTGGTTTTCTTACTCATTCTATGAATTTGGTGTGATGATGTGCATTTTGTCTGATTACACTTGTCTTTGTAGGCTAAAAAGAAACATCCGAATTTTACCTCATTTGCAATTTGTTCCATCAATACCGGTGATGTTGTTCCCTCTCCAGTCCTCCAAATTTTGTCCTTCAAAAAATTTGGTGGTGATGAAGGGAAGGTTGAGCGATACAAGGTTGTTTTTTCTGATGGCCACCATTTGCAAATAGGAACCCTCCCTTCTAAATGCAATGATATGTTGTTATCAGGTGCCTTGAAAATAGGGTCCCTTGTATGTTTAAAAGACTATGTCTGTAGGAATATCCAAGATTCAAGGTGGGATGTGTTGTTTGTTGTATATCTTAAAATATTCTCTCTTTCATTTTTGCCTCATATAATTTGTCCAATTTATTGTTTTGCTTCTTTTCCAGGGCCTTAATCATATCCAACTTAGTTGTAATTATGCCTAATTGTCAAATTATAGGGACCCCAAGGTATTTTTTCAAGCAGCAAGAAGAGAAAATGTTGGTGCCTGACTCACTTTCTCCTTCTAAACGGGCCCCTAAATTTGGTTTGCAACTGTCCCCTAAAAAACAAAAAAACCCTCCAAAGGTCAGCCCTATTAAAAATTTGAACATTTATTAAAATGTTTGGACAGTGAAAGGGTGTGTAACACATATTAGGGAGATGCATCATTTCCAAAAACAAAGAGGTGAAGGGCAGCTGTTTAGTTTTGACATTATAGATATGGAGGGGACATAAATACGTATTACTTATTTTGATGATATTGTTGAACTGAAATATAGTCGAGTTGAGGTGGGGATAACTTATTTAATATTGAGGGGATTGGTCAAGGAAGCCAATAAAAGATTCAATAAATTAAATAGTAATCTTGAGATTGTTTTGGATGAAAAATCAACAATAAAATGATGTGAAGATGAGATTTCTGTCCCAATTTTTTTTTGCTTTTGTGCTTGTTAGTGACATAAGCAATTATAGTGATAACAATTTCATTGATACTATTGGCATTGTAGTGCATGTTGGGTACATTCCAACTATCCCTAGGAGAAATGGAACTTAAACAATCCAGTGAACCATTAAACTATATGATATATTCGCTTCTTTCATTGATGTTAATTTGTGGGGCCCAAGTTGGCAAGAAAAAGGTGATACCTTGGAGTGGATGTACCTTTTTGGTGAAATAGTCACTGTTACTATCCGCGGTGGCTATGTAGGCTACTTTAATGGAAAAGTTATCAACACATCAACAAGAATAGTCCTTAAGATTAACCCTTCTATTCCTGAGGAAAATACTCTTAGATCCAAGGGCCCAATTAAAGTAGACCAAGTGGCTTCAACTTCTTTTGCACCTCGTAGGCTACATCCATCAAATGATAGAGTTACTATTGCATTTATCTTAAAAAATTGCCTCCGTTTGTGGTAGAAATTGTTGACATTTTTAAAGCAACCATTCAAATTGCAAAAAATGAGTCTTTTTGTTACCCTGCTTGCCCCTTGCTAGTTAATGGTAAAGAATGTAAAAGGAAATGCACATGCCCCCATGCTGATGTTTGGTTTTGTGATCATTTCCAGATGGAAATTGAGGAATGCAACTATTGCTATCTTTTGTAGTTAAAGCTGCAAGACCATTTAGTCAACCTTTGGTGTATTTCTTTTGATGAAGTTACCACTAGTTTGTTGCAAATTCCAGCAAAAAACCTACGCACATTGTAAGACAACACTGACTCTACAACAAGATCTTGTTGTTGTTATTAAAGGCCTTGTTTGTAAAGCATACATCTTTACTGCTTTGATTAGAACAAAAACTTATAATTCTGAGGACCAAATGAAAACAACAATTGTCAAAGCAACAAAAGCCGATTTCGAAGTAGAGTGTAAACTATTGCTTGCAGAAATAATGAAGATATCTACTCCTGCTCTAGAAAAAGGCTCCACTAGCCAGCCTATGCTTTGACTTCTCCTTTGCACTTCTGGTCATTTCTCATAGCTTTGACTTTCAAATTTTGACTATGGGATGCTAAGACTTTTGTTTAAGAAATATGGACATAATTTATACATATGTTTTCATCTACATATTTCCACATTTATTGACTTGCCATCTTTTTTATTATAGCATGGTGCATCAATTTTCCTGAAATTGTTGCTTTCAAATATTTCAGATCAGTTGGATGGTTATATGATATGTTTACATAGATTACAATTTCAAAGACAACTGAACAATTTATTTCCATGTATATTTCAAATATTTTCTATACAGGCAATAGTTGACAATATATTTTAATATATATTAAATATTTTGTATATGGCTAATAATTGAGAATTTATTATCATATAGATTTGAAATATGTTGTATATAGCTAATAGTTGAAATGTATTCCTAAAGAGTTATCAAATTTGAATATAAAGTCTTATTTTTTTATTGTAAAAAAATAGTAATTGTGATATTTGCAAATTAACATTCCCAATATAGAATTGCTAGTAGATTATATTTATTTGATATACTTTCTCCTTTTTGTTGAAAACTTCTTCATGTCACATTTAAAATCTGCATGAATGTTATAAGTTTTTTCATTATGCAAAAATCAGGAGTCATAAATTATTTATCCCATTAGTTTAATGAGATTGTATTCGATTTAAAGTTTCTTTGAATGCTAATCACTCTTGGTTCTTGGTCGTTATTCACCTACAAATTTAATGAAAATATATATATATATATATATATATGTATGTGCTTCCAGGTCTAATGAATATCAAAAGTAGGGCAGAGATAAACTTATATCATGCCTAAACAAATCTATATAACAATTCGATTCTCAACTCAAAATTCAAGCTATTAAAAACACATTTAGTATGTAAGAAAGGAAACTGTCAAAGACCTATTAAAAAGAAATTTACTATGTAACAGTTGCCTTGAGAATTCTAAATTTATGATTTCCTTGCAAAGCTTATTGACCAATGAGGAACATTTAGGCAGATCCTTTGTTAAAGAGGTAAGCTCCAGGCTGTCAGTAAAAGCTTTGGACAAGTGTTCTCTATTTTTCTGTAATATTTAGTGCCAGGTACATGAAGAATAGAAGAGGTGAAAAGATTAGTGACCCTAACCATACTTTTTCATGAAAGAAAGAACATTTAACTAGAACTGGTCATATGGTAATGAGTATAACACCAATGCTACACAGAGATAACTACAAGAGATAAACGAAGGGCGAAAAGTATGTTTGTAGGTATATGTATATGTATATTTATATGTATATGTATATGTACATGTATGTATATGCATATATGTGTATGTGTATGTATATGTATATGTATATGTATGCATATGTATATGTATGTGTATATCTATATGTATAATGTTGATGTATAAAATTATTTGTTCAACATTTTACTGTTTTCGCCTTCCTTTGTATTGCTTTCAAAAATATATAGTCTTATGTATATTCCATTTTTTTCTTAATATAAAATAACAGTCCATGCAATTTGTGAGGCCTTACCCAGACCTCTTCACAACAATGGTGGAATTTTTTGACTCAATGGATTGGTAGTTGTGGAGCTAGTTGCGTTTCTCAATGGGTGCAGGATGGTGAAAACGTACCATGCACTTCCACTGGTTCGTAGATTAGATGTTTGACAAGTGTTGTGTTCTAGAATATGCAATATCTCATAGATGTATTGTTGTTGTAAGTTGTTTTGCCCCTATATTTTTGGCCATTTCATACACACCTAACCACATATATATATATTTTGATAGTTTTGTTTTGTAAATTTATAATTTACTAGCTTATAGATTTACCCCTTTTCTTATTGCAGGGCTAGACATCCTTCAGTTCATAGAAAAGTTGTACACTTTTCCCTTTTCTTTCTACATGGTTAGATACATTCCAAAACATACCAAAATCAAGTATGTCTATAAAGTTATTCCTATACATTGTATGCTTTGAAACAAAACCTTTGTCATTTCTTTGATGTCTTCCTCTAAACAATATTTGTGTATTTCATCTACATAATTCCATCTTCTACAGTTATTTGTCAGGCATTCTCTTTCCCTAGAAAGTTATTAGAGAAAAAAAACTCTAGGAAAACAAATACATCTATTGGAACATAGAATTATTTTAGTAGTTCTTCACTATTCTCTAATATATAATGAAACTCCGTCACATTTGTGGTCAATGTTTCATGCTTTACCTGGCTCATAGTTTTCCAGGGGCCCATGAGGCTTCATGATGCCAATGTCATGGGCAAGTGAGCAAACATGCGATTTGCACTTCTTCCTTTCCCTCTCATATTAGGCATATATATGTATATAAATATATTTGCATACAAGGTGAACTATATCTAAAAATCAATGCTTCAAAGCATAGATAGGTACATATACACACACACACACATGCATATATATATATATTCAAGTGTAATAGAGGAATTGTATGAAAGGTATTAGAATTATACTTATTTTTTACTAATATTATACACAAGAATTTAGTTCTTGTGTATTGAGTTGAACAACTATACCATTTCCATCACATGTAATTACCAACCTCCATGTCGCCACAAAAACAAAACTTGCATAGATCCCCATCAATCGAGGCATCCCTGGCATTGGAAAATCCAATTCACCCACACCATAATGGCTCTTTTGACAATACAACTTAATCAAAGTATGCTTTCCCACACGACAACATTCAATATAGCATTTACTTCGGCTGCCACCCCCCATACACTGACGGGAAGATGCGTTGGTGCTCGCGCCAACAAACACTAACCATTCACCTTCCCCATTATAACGACACCATTTCCCACCGCCACCAACCCACATAATTACCAACACCCACATCGCCACAAAAAAAAAATGGTTCCCTCCCCACCAAAAAAATTGAAGCTACATTCTTTCGCACGAAACCTGGATATTAAATATAACTCATAAAGGCAACAAGTACCAATAATCTGCACAACCTTCCCACAATGACATGGACTTAATTAGAAATTCAAGCTACATTTCCTAGGAGTAAATTTTGCAGTCAAATATAGAATTTGAAAAAGACCCATTGCATGAAAAATCCTGTCCCAAACTCAATTAGTAGTCATGAATGATTTTAGAAAATACCCATGTGAAATCACTTATAGATTTTGCACCACCATAGTTTCAAAACCTTGCAATCTGCTAAAAAATGAGCCAAATACGATGATTTTAACAATAGTTTGCTACCAAACCAACACCACAATGGCTCTTTCAACAACATAACTTCATCAAACTATACTTTCCCATATTGCAACATTGAATATTGTATTTACCTTGTTTGAGGATACCCACTCCACCACGCCCAACCCATGTAATTGCTAAGCTCCACCCTCGTGCAAAAAAACATTTACCACTCAACTTCCACGTATCTAGGACACCAACTCCACCACCCCGAACCCATGTTTACATATAGAGTAGGGAAATTGTAACAAAACTCTATAAACGTTGACAAATGTGTTTGTCCTTCCAACTTGCCAAATCAATTATTCAAACCCAGTTCTTCAAGGCAACACCTATTTTCTCTATGTTATGGAAAAAATTATATGATGCAATGATATGTCCAAAATGCATATAGCACTAGAGGCTTAATTGGAAATTTAAGCTACATTGGTTGGTATTCAATATTATGGACAAAACATTTATACAAAATACCCGTGTAAAACAACTTACAAACTTCACAACACAACAGTTTCAAAACTCTCAAATGTGTTATAGAATGGACCCAAGGATGAGTATTCTTACAATAACCTCATACACAAGCAACACCATAATGGCTCTTTCAACAATGCAACTTAACCAATACATTTTCTTTCCTTACAAAGAAAAAGAACAATGACAAATAATAGTTTGTTATAAGAAGCTTTGAACAGATGACAGAAAAAGAGTATCATGCAACATATTGGTAGAAGCCAAGTAGTCTATGTAACAATTGTAAGAGGTATTAGGATGATACTTAAGAATCAGATGTATGTCGCCCTCCAGTGTTTCCCTCATAGTTCTTTTACAATTTCCCTATTTCTCTATATTATCTAATGGAAAATACTGGAGCCCAACTTTACAATATATGCATCTATATATATGTATATATATGTATCTATATATGTATATATATATGTATGTGTATAGATGTATATGTATATATATGTATGTGTATATATGTTTACATATATGTATATCTATATATATATGTATATATATATGTATTGTGGTGCAATGGTGCAATAGGAAGTAAATGCAATATTCAATGCTATAGTGTGGGGAAGTATACTGTAAAATATGCAAGAAAATATATTGATTCAGTTGCATTGCCAAAAGAGCCATTCTGGCATTATGAATATGTTACACATATTGCACAATTAAATGCTCTGTTGTTATCAACATGTCAATACTATATGATTCAATGCTATAACTATATAGTGGTGATTTTTACACAACATAGACAATACTTATACATGCTACTTTAAATTCTACTTAAAATCATAGTGTAGACACATAAAAATGACCTAGGCCTGCAAACTTCATTTTTCATCTTTCGTCCTAGCATAATTATGACATTTAATTATGTCCTTGGTCCACATTCAACTATTAATTAAATAATTCATTATTATTTAATTAATTCATGTCTATTGTTTTCTTCATGATTATTAAATAAATAAATTTTATTTATTTATTCAATACGTCACTAAGGGTCTATTATCTTCTTACAATTAAATAAATGTCTTAATTTATTTAAATTCATTTATGTCTTCTTGATTATTAAATAAATAAATTTTATTTATTTATTCAATATGTCACTAATTCTCATAATTAAATGAATTTATTAATTTATTTAATTATCAGTCATAATTCTCTAAATTAAATAATTATCTTTAATTATTTAACTACCTAATTTAACATTTCTCTCATTTTAAATAAATTAATTATTTAAAATGATCTCTTTTCATTAACTGTCAGTTGATTTTGGTAAATAATTTGAAAAAAATTATTTATTGTCACACAAAAATCCTTATTTGAATTAATTTAATTCAAAAAGATTATTTATTGTCACACGAAATCCTTATTTTGAATTAATTTAATTCAAAAAGGTAATCTTCTTCCAAAAATCAAGTAATTGAGAAAATTCTTGATTTTCCAAATCTACTTTTCAGTCCAGTCTTATCTTATTGATTTTTCGAATCTTACAAATGAAGCAGTCTTTATCTTCTTGATTTTCGAAAATATTTATCTTTTATCTTCTTGTCACATTTATTCTCGACCACGGATTTGATTTTATCAACTGACATCTTGACCACTCATTTAATAATTTTTCCTTAACCCTAATTAGGGATTGTCACATGAAATCTTGACCTCTAATTTTAGGCTTTGTCATCTTTTAATCTCGTCCGTCTGCTCAAAATTGCATTTTCTATAAAATGTCAATTTTGCTCACAATTTACACTCCACTTTGTTATTATAGACATTCATGCTTAGATTTAACATGCACTTAGCTTATTTAATTTGATTATTGTCATTTGTCATAGTCATAGGCATAGTCATTGTTTGTCATTTTCAAATCCTTCAAAGCTTGTTTAGGACATCGTCATAGTCAAAGATTGCTCACACATTCGATCTGAGGGAAACAATCAACAAGTTAGAAGGTGCTATGGAGGTGAATCACGGAGGCTTCAACGAATATCTAGTATAATTGTTCTTAATATTTGCTTTCTTTGTGCTTCATAACTTCTTTGGGTTTTATATTATTGATCTAATCATTGCTAACCTTAATCCTGAAATTTAACCCATTGATACATTGGTGAACTAGACACTTTTTTTGCAGACACATTGTCGTACGGTTTTTGTATTTTTTTTGCAGGTACAGGTAAATGCATATTGGCAGAATTTTTGATAAAAATTATGCACAACATTTCCACTTTCAACAAATCTTGGAGTCACAACAAAGTCACAACATTTCCATGAATCCTGCAGTCACAGTCACAACATTTAGATTTAACTTTTAGATTAGCTTTTAGAATTAGTTTTTAACTTTTATTTAGATTTAGTTTTTAATTTCTAATTTAGATTTTTTTAATTTATATTAATTCTAATTTAGATTTAGCTTTTAATTTCTAATTTAGATTTAGTTTTTCATTTCTAATTTAGATTTAGCTTTTAATTTCTAATTTAGATTTAGTTTTTAATTTCTAATTTAGATTTAGTTTTTCATTTCTAATTTAGATTTTTTTTTTAGTTTTCTAATTTAGTTTTAGCTTTTTAATTTCTAATTTAGATTTAGCTTTTAATTTAGATTTAACTTTTGATTTAGATTTAGTTTTAATTTTTAATGTAGTTTCTAATTTTTAATTTAGTTTTACTTTTTATTTAGCTTTTTAATTTAGTTTTAATTTTTAAATTAGTTTCTAATTTAGATTTAATTTTTAATTTAGTTTCTAATTTAGATTTAATTTAGATTTAATTTTTTCTTTATAATTTAGTTTCTAGTTTAGATTTAGTTTTTAATGTAGATTTAGTATTAATTTTAATTCAGATTTCGTTTTTAATTTAGAAGGCAGATTTAATTTTTAGTTTAAATTTAATTTAGATTTAATTTACTTTAGGATTAATTTAGTTTAAAATTAATTTTAATTTACATTTAATTTAGATTAACATTACTTTAGCTTTTAGATTAAATGTTAATTTTTTTTATATATTTTTTAGTTTAACTTTAGCTTTGTGGCTAATTCTGCTAATTGGGATTTTGTGCAGGTTTGCATAAACATACGTTTGTCGAAGACTAAAAATCAAAGAAACTCCTAACTTGTGGTTTGCCGGTTCGAACTGTTGAAGACTGAATACTAAACATTGTGCTTGTCTTTTTTAGATTAGTACACATTTATTTTGGTGCACATAAAATGAATGTGTTTTACTATTTTGTTTGATTGTGTTTGCGAATGATAGGCAATTATGCTCTCACCTTGTGAAAACTTGGTGATCAGAAAACTAGACCCATTCTATCTGTTATACACCCTTACGACTTAGTAAAGAAGTATCCTCTCCCCTTGCACTTTCGGGCAATCCTGGGTGTAAGAGAAACGGTTACTAACTCTAGAACTTGGGCCTATTCTAGTGGGAAAAAGTACTCACCCCAGGACGACTCAGACCGGTAGCACCCTGAAACCGAGGGACTTCCAGCTGGTATATAAAAGTGGATTCTTGGGGAAAGCCCAAGAATCACGTGTATGGTTCCGACGAGATGGATCCAAAAGGGGACTCTCACTGGATGGATCATGCCCTACGAACAAATGTCCTTACTAAACACCTATTGTTTTAGAGGCCAACCATCTTTCAGCCATTGCTTGATATAGTGCAGGGTACAGTATCATGCCTGAAGACACTCACTACTGATCCCCTTGAGTAAAGATAGAAGTTCTTGGGAAGTCACTACCCAAGAATTTAAAGTTGGTGTGCTTGAATGACGTTAATGAGCTGTGGAGGGGAGCCAATGCCACCAAACTTTTAAGCTATCTAGTCTTGAGAAGGAAAGGTGTTTAGCACCAATCTGAGGTATATCGGTGGGCTATATCAAGTATACAAACCCTTGGCCTATTGGCCTATTAGGATCATGCTTGTCTTACGTGTGTTTGCTTACACTAAAACATCATGCTTGTGAAGTGTTTTCTAGATTGTCAAACAATATACACAACATTCACAAATCTAGACACAAACAATCGACCTTAGACAACTCAGACTTTGCAACAAAACATCAAAAAAAAAACTTAGTCTATTGTCAAAAAAAAAATTTCTAAGAGGATTCTATCAGAAATCGCAATCGAAATTGCTCAAAATGTCCATTGGATTAGGCTAACTCACCACACTTTGCAAAACCATTGTTTCAAAACTAGGTTATCTTGGGACATAGTCATTACTCCTTTTTTTCGGTCATTGTCCTTTTGTGAGAACCTCCAACTCAACAATCTAGTTAGGCAGGCTCACTTGTCATTTTGACCTTGTCACTTAGTCCCCTTAGCAAGTCCTTGGGTAACCAAAATTGAGACATGAGTCAAGCTTAGAGTGGTTAGGAAAACCTTTCTCCAAATATTGTCCATTTTAGTCCTCATTTTGAACTTAGAATTTGCATTGTTCATCTTAGTCCTCATTTTAGTCCTCCGTCAACATTATCGTCTTAGTCCACATTTGACACTTTGGCTTTGACAACATCGTAATATTGTATTAGTCATTTCCCTTAGAAAAACATCATTATCACTCTGCATTTAACAACATCATGACATCCACCACCTTGTCTTCACTTCAACAAAATATTGATAGGCTCGCTAGTAAAGTTGAATACCAATTACTCTGTAGAGGTCAATACCAACAAGCCTTAGACTTTAGGAGACAATTCCTCCAAACCGATAATCAATGTCCTTCGTACCAACAATCCATGAGTCCTAGTCCTCTGTCCATCTACACTCACTACCAAAAGTCACTTAACACCATCCATGATATTAGTCCACAACAAATATCCATTAATCAGCCTTATCCTAACTTTGAAAAGGGTAACCAACAGTCCACTAGTCCATTTCAAGTCTCCACGTCATATGCTAGTCCTTCACCTATCAATCCCATCCAAGTCTACATGCCTTATCATCCATCTACCAACTCATGTCACATCCCCACATCATACCATATCGATCCGGTCCAAGTCTCCACGTCCTATTTTAGTCAACCTTACACCAATCCAGTCCAAGTCCCTATGTCATATCCTATGTCATCACCAACTAGTCCAATCCAAATCCCCATTTCTTATCCTAGTCTTTCACATACTAGTCTAGTCCAAGTCCCCACGTCCTATCCTAGCCCTTCATTCATTAATCTATTTCAACTCATCCCCTCACAAGCCACATCTAGTCATGGAAATTCTTTCATTACTCAAAGGAACATCCCATTGTATAAACTTGAGGATACATGTCAAAATGAAAGCCCAAAGCATGACCTTATAATGTCACCCTCATGTCAAGAACAAGGTAGCCCATCCCATGACCCTATCTTAAAGTCCATTCAAGAATTCCTTCAAGACAATCATGACATCCAAAACACACCTATCCTTAACAACAATTCTATTTCCGATTATATCATCCATGACAACCCCATCTTTGACCAAGACCCTACCATTGACCAAGAAGTCCAAATCCATGAAAACCCCATCTTTGACCAAGACCCTACCATTGACCAAGAAATCCAAAATGATCCACTCCTTGACCTTTATGCCATTTATGATCAAACACTTGATGACCCTATTCAGGCCCCAACTATTGACACTCTCCAAGATGAGACACTTGCCTCCATTGGACCCATAGACGATCTTCCTCCAGAAAGAGTCTTCCACTATGGACATATTTGTAAATGACCATGTTATAGCTGAATTTACTAGACTCTATGACACTAACCATAACGATGGCTTCGACATTGACTTCGAAACACCAATAGAATCACTTGAACATGACATGTCACAAGATCAAACCAAAGATATCAGTCAGAAATATGTCCAACATAACAATGAAGCTAAGACACTTTATCAACTAGGGTCATCTTTCTTTATCAGAGCAGGATTTCTCACAGATGAGAACATTACAGGTAACAGTGTCCACATACATCACGATGGGTTCCATCTTGCTTTCAAAACAAAAAATACCCCATCACAAACAAAAGTTGTTAAAGCATGCATTATCAAGACAAAGGACTAGGCATACATGAGCAAGACATTCAAGAACCAATACAACTTTAGGAAAATTACAGACATCAAGGTCTTGGCTATTCCTCATACAACAAATCTAATGATGTTAGTGGAACCTCCTCTATACTGGGGGCAACCTTGTCAGATACAAATGTCAAAATAGAGTCCATGAGAAATCCTTGTCATAAGGTTGTTGCCAACACCCTGTCCATCCACACCATAAACTATCATTCTCAACATCTTAAACCTTCCCTTTGGAACCAACAAAAAAAAAGGTCTTACAAAGTCAAAAATCAAATGTCAAAGGCCATCGAATCAGACAAAAAGACAAGTGGACAAATGAAATTAAAATGGATCCCAAAGAAAAGTGGATCAAGCAAAGAAAATATGTCAAAAGGAAAAGTTAATTACAATGTGGAGCCACAAGACAAGAGGACTCCCACATACAACAAATGTCCACCTCCTTCAAAATGGTCATCAAGCAAGGCATCTAAAGGTGTTGGTTCCAAACGCCATCCCTCCAAAATCTGTCATCCACCATCCCAAGTTTGGAAAATAAAAAGTGATTCGTCCAAATGTCCAAACAACCTTTCCATGTCTACCATCATTCGTTATAATCCTACATCTCGTCTAAAGTCCAAAAATCCCACGTCACACATCCATCACATCTTGGCAACAACTCTTTACCATAAGGACTCTCATGGCACTCTATCACGATGTGCGTATTCTGATAAGGCCAACTCTAGTATTAGAAAGGATCACAATGACATCGATTAGTTGTATGCAAGCACTATGATCCTAACAAGACAATTACTTCAAAAAGGAAATTATTGGCATATCATGGCACCAGTCTATGCATCAGCACCGTCAGTGGATTTAGAATTGTCAATGGTCATCTAAAGCATCCTAAAATATCAAAAATACAAAAAAATTAAAAAATGTAAAATATTGTCACCCTGATGAAAACTTGGCAAATAGGTGTCTTGGTGACACCAAAAAAAATTTAAAAACATCAAGAAAATAGTAAAGAGAAAAATTTCATCCAATAGTGAAAACCTAGCAAACAGGTGCCCTGGATAAGTACCATGATGAAAACCTGGTAAACAGGCGTCATGTGTAAAATAAATCATCTATGTGGACTTTTACACTTGGGGGCAAGTCGTCTCATTTCCCATGCCTTCCTCATGACATTTATGTCCATCTGAGCCCTATCATTTCCATGCATTTTTCCCACCTACCTTGGTCTTGACATAAAACTGGCACACATAAATCAGGCTTTGGGAAAACTTTTGACATGCCTATCCTTTGGTCATACATTATTTGTGAAATGTCATGTCATTGCTGACATACTTCATTATCCTTATGTAACATAGTCCTTGAAGATCATATGACAATTCCCTTAGTCTCATGTCTCCCATCCTTTACTAAGGTCACCTCTCATCCTTTCATCTTTGTCACCTATTTTGGATTTCCCTTGTCAAACGGTCTAAGGATACTCCACCATCCCATCTAGTCCTAACTGAGTCATTCCAAATGCAATGAGTCTAATACATATAGGCGCATTATCCAAAACATTACCTGACTTTGTTCCTGGCTTGGCTGTAGACATTAATCATTTCATCACATTATTGTCATCCTCACATTGTTTTGGGATGTGTCCTTCCCACGTCAAACAACGTTGTCATCACCTGTCAATTGGTATTCAGCTTGACTAGGGGCACAATCATGTTTGTCCTTGGATTCTCATGTGTAGGAATCAGTCACATGCATTTGTCATGATCCTCTTAAACCATTCAAAAAAGACAAAAACACCAGAAAAGTCCTAAAAAAAGACAAAACATCATAAAAGTCTTGAAGAAAGACCAAAAACATCATAAAAGTCCTAAAAAAAGACAAAAACATCACAAAAAGTCCTGAAAAGAGACAAAGAATTTATAAAATGTCCTAAAAAAAAGATAAAAGCATTGCAAAATGTCCTAAAAGGAGACCAAAAAAATCATAAAATGTCCAGAAGAAAGACCTAAAAACTGAAAAATGTCTTGAAGAAAACGACAACAAACGTCACATTGCTCAAAAGCACAAAAAAAGAGTCATTCCTTGTCAATTCAATCAGTCAATCTTTGTCATTTGTTTGAACTATGTTGTCTCTACGCATTTGCTATGTAGGCAAGACTAATTTTTGAGTCCCCGAGACATTAGATCAGTCCTTTTAGGTTTGTCAAAATAAAATTATGATTCAATCTTTGGTCATCAAGACAAAGTCATTGGTCGTGTTGAACTACGAGGTCTCTGAGTGTATGACATAGGAAAGGTCATCTACCGATGAGCCCCTGAGGCCGCACTAGGTCAGTCCATTAGGGTTCATGACATTACAC
Organism: Sequoia sempervirens; assembly: GCA_007258455.2. Classification (NCBI taxonomy): domain Eukaryota; kingdom Viridiplantae; phylum Streptophyta; class Pinopsida; order Cupressales; family Cupressaceae; genus Sequoia; species Sequoia sempervirens. The sequence goes on from VDFB02105785.1 coordinate 329,954,339, forward strand.
TAGCACACACGTCAAAAATCTACAAGTTAGGACAAATCATTTTCCAAACGAGAAAACTCCTAAAACAAAGTATGGCAATCATTTATTCCAATATGAGAAAACTCCTAAAACAAAGTATGGCACCAATATGACAATCACATCAACATGTCAAGAAAATCAACATATGGTCAAATTTCAGTCAAACTTGGTCAAACTATCAAACTTGGTTATTCTTTCAGATGTGTCCTTCTAAAACATAGCCCCAGTCATTTATGCCTTAGGATGTGTCCTTCCTAGGCATTGTCATTGTCATCTGACATTTTTGAGGGATGCTCTTGACATTTAAGGATCACTCTTCTTGACATCAAAGTTCTTTTAGATGTGTCCTTCTGAAGAACAATCCCTGTCATTTATGCCTTAGGATGTGTCCTTCCTAGGCATCATCATTTTTCATTTGGAATTTTGAGGAATCCTTTTTGGCATTTAGGGCTCAATCCTCTTGACATCAACATTATTCAGGATGTGTCCTTCCTAAATTTGGAAATCTTCGGCATTCATCATCTTGGCATTGTCAAAACCTTGACACCTGGCATCTCGACATCATCAAACTTGACAACTTGACATTAAGACAATCGACATCTAGACACACTTGGAAAACACTTGGAACTTGTCTTTTGACTTTCATCATGTTACTAGTTTTTCAGCAAGATCCTGACAACAGGATTTAGAAAAACAACGATGTATCATGGTTGTCTTATCTTGTCTTTTGGATTTTTATCATGTTACTATTTTTTCAGCGAGATCCCAACAACAGGATTTAGAGAAGTAGCGATGTATCATGATGATTGTCTTATCTCTTGACACACATGATTACTAGTTTCTTAGTGAGGTCCTGATTTCGGGATTTAGAAAAACAACGACGTATCATGATAATGGATTTATTTTCTATTCTTTTGGTAATCATGTTGCTAGTTTCTCGAGGATGTCCTGGAAATAGGATTTAGAGAAACAACGACATTTCATGACTTGTCCTTGTCTTTTTTTGTTTGTAGTTGGTTATGACAAAAAGATTGGGGCAATTGCGCTCTTAGTATGAGTCATGATCATCCTTGTCTATAACTATTTGTCTCATGTGATGGTACGACCTTGTACACCTTGATCTATGTCATATCATGGTGTTTGTTGGCCATTACAATAATCTGCCCAATGATGATTAAGAGCAAAACTATTAAAGTCCTATGGTAATGTTTTGAAGGATTTGGTCTAGGAACTAACATGCATCTCCTTCTGTCTTGTCATCTTCTCTCGCTCATCTCATATAGGCATTGCATCCATATCATCATACACATATTTTGCACTGACATTTCTTTGTCTCTTCATATTCTAGTCTTCTCATTCATTTCAAGAGGACACCTGTGTTCTTGGAACCTGTCTGTCCTCTCGAGGGGGCATACTGCTACCTTCCTTGTCATTCTTCTTCATCTTATTTTGCATTGGGGCATATTTTTGACTTATTTTCTTTGTCACAATGCAACATGCTACATTATGACAAAGAGGGGAAAAATGTAGACACATAAAAATGACCTAGGCCTACAAGCTTCATTTTTCATCTTTCGTCCTAGCATAATTATGACATTTAATTATGTCCTTGGTCCACATTCAACTATTAATTAAATAATTCATTATTATTTGATTAATTCATGTCTATTGTATTCTTCATGATTATTAAATAAATAAATTTATTTATTTATTCAATACGTCACTAAGGGTCTATTATCTTCTTACAGTTAAATAAATGCCTTAATTTATTTAAATTCATTTATGTCTTCTTGATTATTAAATAAATAAATTTTATTTATTTATTCAATATGTCACTAATTCTCATAATTAAATGAATTTATTAATTTATTTAATTATTGGTCATAATCCTCTAAATTAAATAATTATCTTTAATTATTTAATTACCTAATTTAGCATTTCTCTCATTTTAAATAAATAAATTATTTAAAATGATCTCTTTTCATTAACTGTCAGTTCATTTTGGTAAATAATCTGAAAAAGATTATTTATTGTCACACAAAATCCTTATTTTGAATTAATTTAATTCAAAAAGGTAATCTTCTTCCAAAAATCAAGTAATTGAGCAAATTCTTGAATTTCTAAATCTGCTTCCTGTCCAGTCTTATCTTATTGATTTTTCAAATCTTACAAATCAAGCAATCTTTATCTTCTTGATTTTCGAAAATATTTATCTTTTATCTTCTTGTCACATTTATTCTCGACCGCCGATTTGATTTTATCAACTGACATCTTGACCACTCATTTAATAAATTTTCCCTAACCCTAATTAGGGATTGTTACATGAAATTTTGACCTCTGATTTTAGGCTTTATCAGCTTTTAATCTTGTCCGTCCGCTGAAAAAATTGCGTTTTCTATAAAATGTCAATTTTGCTCACAATTTACACCCCACTTTGTTATTATAGACATTCATGCTTAGATTTAACATGCACTTAGCTTATTTAATTTGATTATTGTCAAATGTTATAGTCATAGGCATAGTCATTGTTTGTCATTTTCAAATCCTTCAAAGATTGCTCACACATTCAATTTGAGGGCAACAATCAACAAGTTAGAAGGTGCTATGGAGGTGAATCATGGAGGCTTCAATGAATATCTGGTATAATTGTTCTTATTATTTTCTTTCTTTGTGCTTCATTACTTCTTTGGGTTTTATATTATTGATCTAATCATTGCTAACCTTAATCCTGAAATTTAACCCATTGATACATTGATGAAACTTATTTTCTTTGTCACAATGTGACATGCTACATTATGACAAAGAGGTGAAAAATGTAGACACATAAAAATGACCTAGGCCTGCAAGCTTCATTTTTCATCTTTCGTCCTAGCATAATTATGACATTTAATTATGTCCTTGGTCCACATTCAACTATTAATTAAATAATTCATTATTATTTAATTAATTCATGTCTATTGTATTCTTTATGATTATTAAATAAATAAATTTTATTTATTTATTCAATACGTCACTAAGGGTCTATTATATTCTTACAATTAAATAAATGTCTTAATTTATTTAAATTCGTTTATGTCTTCTTCATTATTAAATAAATAAATTTTATTTATTTATCCAATATGCCACTAATTCTCATAATTAAATGAATTTATTAATTTATTTAATTATCGGTCATAATCCTCTAAATTAAATAATTATCTTTAATTATTTAATTACCTAATTTAACACTTCTCTCATTTTAAATAAATAAATTATTTAAAATGATCTCTTTTCATTAACTGTTAGTTCATTTTGGTAAATAATCTGAAAAAGATTATTTATTGTTCGACAAAATCCTTATTTTGAATTAATTTAATTCAGAAAGGTAATCTTCTTCCAAAAATCAAGTAATTGAGCAAATTCTTGATTTTCCAAATCTGCTTTTCTGTCCAGTCTTATCTTATTGATTTTTTGAATCTTACAAATCAAACAGTCTTTATCTTCTTGATTTTTGAAAATCTTTATCTTTTATCTTCTTGTCACATTTATTCTCGACCGCCGATTTGATTTTATCAACTGACATCTTGACCACTCATTTAATAATTTTTCCCTAACCCTAATTAGGGATTGTCACATGAAATCTTGACCTCTGATTTTAGGCTTTGCCAGCTTTTAATCTCGTCCGTCCGCTCAAAATTGCGTTTTCTATAAAATGTCAATTTTGCTCACAATTTACACCCCACTTTGTTATTATAGACATTCATTCTTAGATTTAACATGCACTTAGCTTATTTAATTTGATTATTGTCATTTGTCATAGTCATAGGCATAGTCATTGTTTGTCATTTTTAAATCCTTCAAAGCTTGTTTAGGACATCGTCATAGTCAAAGATTGCTCACATATTCGATCTGAGGGCAACAATCAACAAGATAGAAGGTGCTATGGAGGTGAATCATGGAGGCTTCAACGAATATCTGGTATAATTGTTCTTATTATTTTCTTTCTTTGTGCTTCATAACTTCTTTGGGTTTTATATTATTGATCTAATCATTGCTAACCTTAAACTTGAAATTCAACCCATTGATACACAGTCTACGTAAATACACATAAACATAATATAAAAACCTGTTTAGATATACATATGTATCTATATCTTTGTTTACATATTTGCATATGTATATCTACTTGTACGAGTATTCTTATATACCAATCGAGGAATTGAACTTACATGTATATATGTGTATATGTATCTGTCTATCTTTCAAGGCAGTGAATATAATTTTCCTCTTTGTATGTGATATTTACTACCAAACAAGTGTTATTCTAATACCTCTTATATAATTCCTCTATTTGTTTTCAATATCTACTACGCAACAATGTAGCTTCAATCTTATATCAATATGTTTCATGATATTCTTTTTCCCTCATCTTTTTCAAGCTTTACACATATTGCATGATTAAATGTTGGCTTTTCAAGAAATAGCAACTTCAAACAAATAGCCTATCAACTAAAGATACAAAGTTCAACAGATAAAATACAATACAACTATCACTATCTTTTGTAGTTAAAGCTACAAGTCCATTCAACCAACTATTACATACATCACTTGTGTTGTGTGAATATCTTTTATCATATTCTTTCCTTCATTATCCATTCTTCTATATATTCCACTTACCAATCTTCTTCTAATTATCTTCAAATCCCATTATGGTTTTTCTTTACTAGGATATCTATTTTCCGTGTACTTCTTAACCCATAAAAAACACTACAATGTTATAGAATTTGGTTCAAAACACCCATCTTTCTGCAGGTTCCTTTTCTCTGTGTTGTATGGTAAGACTCCATGGGATTTTATATTGACCTTACCTCCTTCTTTGGCTCGGGGGCTTGGCTACAACCCATGAGGCTTCATGATACCAATATGGTAGGGAGGAAAACAAACATTGATTTATGTGCTTATGAATAACAACCAAACACTGCTCTCATGTGCTTCTGAGCGAACAAACAAACTGTTAATAGCATCACACTATTTATCCCCACAAGCACATGAGAGTGGTGTCTGTTGCTCCATTCCACTAAACCATTTTCATTGTCATGGTTGGCTTGGTTTCCATTTTTTATGTGATTACATTCTCTGCCTTCAAATCGCATGAACCCAAACATTCTACTAGTAGACTTAAACTTACTTTGTCCATGTGCATTTATGTTGTCCACCCACATTGTACAATAAAGATTATCTCCAATATGCCTATGCTTTCATACTAACCCTCTGCATATATACATATATATCTAAAGAAAGAAAATTTAACTACAATTAATCCTACACACGTATACATATGTATATATTATGCTAATTCTTTACCACGATATCTCTTTTCCGTCAACTTGTCTGACCAAAAAAAAAACACTACACTATTACACAACTTGTTTGAAAAACTTACCCTTTCCCAAGTTTTCTATTCTGTGGTATATGATAAGAGTCCATGAGATTTTGCATGGACCTTACCTGCTTTTTTTTCTTGGGGGTTTGGCTAGAGCCCAAGAGGCTTCATGATGCCAATATGGTTGGGAGGAAAATGAGCATGGGTTTACGTGATTATGGACAACAACTAAACACCATGGTCATGTGCTTTTGAGAGGAAAAACAATTTGTTTATTGCATCACATTGTTTATCCCCAGAGGCACATGGCAGTGGTGTATGTTTCTCCATTGAACTAAACCTTTTACAATTTCATGGTTGGCATGCTTTTCTTTTTGTGCATCACTGCATTTTTTTCCTTTCTGGTTGTTGGTTATTAGATATGCCCATGTTTCAGAAACACTTTTTTGCATCTACATCTTAGCCATGCAATGCAAATATAGGAACTTGCTCCATCTATGCATGTTCCTCCAGCCATCTTCAAATCCAATGATGCCAATTCTTGATTGGGAAACATGTTTTTGACAACTTAGACTCACAACAAGAAAAAGACTCCAATATTATAGTTCTTGTTTGAAAATAATCATTTTGCTAACATTTTTATTCTATGACATATGATGAGAGTCCATGGGATTTACCGTGGGTCTCACTTGCATTCTTGCTCGAGGGTTTGGCTAGATCCTGTGAGGCTTCATGATGCCAATATGGTAGGGAGGAAAACAAGCATGGGTTTAGTGCTTTTCCCTTCCACCTTCACATATTTATTGCTGCTTATATACATGGACACACAAATTCTCACATACAATTGTCTACCAAAAACATACTCTACTCTAACCATTGCATTTGTTATTGTTTCCACAACTCTCTTTCCAACTTCTCCAGTACATTACTTATAGACAATTATTTACCAACATTCCATGTATTCAAAATGTTCCATTTGATCTCTTTCTATTTACAACAGATAGTGCTAACCTTTTTTACTGTAAATGTATATTGTTTCCTTTATATTGTTGCACAAATATAATAGGCATTCAAGAAAATTAGTGTATTGTACACTATCTATTTCAAATTCTTTGATGGTCCTTCTACTCAATGCCATGCAAATTTCCCTTTGTAAACATGATCAATAGTGTATGTAAGTACAAAAAATTCCCCACTCTCAATAAATAGACGTGGTTACCTATTTGTAAAAATTGTTCATTACTTTTAACTTCACATTGTATATACTAATTTTACCCATATACTTACTCATTTTTTATCATTCCTTTTTTATTTTCCTTGCTTTGTGCACTAACATACCCTTCTATTTTATTTGCAGGAACTAGGCTTAAGCATGTAACAAGATTCAAAAACTGGCATAGCTCTTTCCCTTCAAGTTATGACATCAAAGAAAACACAACAATATTAGATATTATATATAAAAACACCAAAATTTTCCATTGTTTTTTATTGTGTAATCTATGATGAAACTCCATGAAATCTCCTGTGGTTGTTTCATCCTTATTTTGCTTGGGGTTTTGACTAAAGTCCATGGGGCTTCATGATGCCAATATGGTAGGGAGGAAAACGAGCGTGGCTTTTGTGGTTCTACTTTTAATGCCATATATTTATTGTTACATAGATTTATTTGTACACAAATTGTTGTGTGAATTTAACTTCAATAGACAATAATATGTTCGTAATGTTTCGTCAAAACAAGGTGTAGCTTCTAATTCAATTATTCTAACAATGCAAAATATTTGTGGCCTTTCATTACATTTTTCTTCTAACCCATAAATCACAAGCACAACAAAATGTTTTATTCCCAAAATTATTTAGTACATATTACTTATAACATGTTTCTTTTTTGAAAAAATCATTTTTGATGAGCATTAAATAACTAATATTCAAATAAACAATGACTTTTTTCAAAAATACCTTTTTATTCAATAATGTACCATGCATTGCGTTCTCTAAAGATAAATAATAATCAATCGAATCATTCATTAATCCAAACAAAACTACCAAAGATCAATTTCCTCTTTTATCCAAATGGATCTTAGTCTTGCAATGCATTGCCTTATGTTAAGATAATTAAATAATAATTAATCAATTGATTGATTAACCTAGACAAAAACATAAAAATATAGATGAACATCTAAGCATGTAGCAACTATAAGACTAAAATACATATAAAATTATTTCATACCTAAAATTAACATTGCAAATAATCAAGACGATATACAATGCTCCAATTAAATGTAGACATATAAAATAATTCCTACGCCAAAGTTAAGTGCTTTACAACATTTTCAAATAATGTATGTCAACATTATATTGCAGACATAGCTTTGCTATAATTGATCTATCTATCTAATTATTCATATAAATATATAATTTGATTTTCAAACATCTTTGTTCACTACAATGTACTCAACAAACTTATAAGCTCACATTATTCGATATTCAATTATTAAGATGCTTTCCTTTTTTGACTATAAGACTAAAATACATATAAAATTATTTCATACCTAAAATTAACATTGCAAATAATGAAGACGATATATAATGCTCCAATGAAATGTAGAGATATAAAATAAATTCTACGCCAAAGTTAAGTGCTTTACAACATTTTCAAATAATATAACTCAAATTTATATTGCAGACATAGCTTTGCTTTAATTGATCTATCCATCTAATTATTCATATAAATATATAATTTCATTTTCAAACATCTTTGTTCATTATAAATTAAGCTCCCATTATTCCATATTCAATTATTAAGATGCTTTCCCTTTGTTGGCTCATCCAAACAATTGGAAATAATTCTGAATATTTATACTTTACATTGCATTAGAAATACAAGTTTCTTCCTCCATCCCCACTAAATACCCATACACGGAGGATCCCTATCGGTTGATCATTGCATGCCTGAGCATGTGACTACTAGTACTCTATCCATTTCTAAATTATAGTGGTTTCCCATTTGTCAAATAATTTTTTCATTACTAGGTGTCCTAAGTATGACATCAATTTACCTCATTCATTCTTTTAATCTCCCAAAATTTGGTACATATAGGTTCCTTCTCTGATTCATAATAGTTCAACTCGACTAAGTGAAACCTATTTCATGGACTTGTTAGTTCCCAAAATTGCAAATTACAAACCCTAAGAAGATGCCAAGCTCTATGGTCAGGCTTACAATGTTTTTGGCTAATGAACGAAGTCAACCAATGTGGTTGAGAACCTCCTTCACTTCAGGCTCTGCTAGACCTAGGTGGGTGTACCTTAATAAATAAGGAGATTTAAAGGGTCTGTGTACTCTCTAACTTGGGAAATATATCCACAATGACATGTAAAGGTGAAATAGATGCAAAGCTAACAACTAATCATACTGCTAATGTTTGAAATTTGAATGTGTGAATAAGGTTTTATGAAGTATTGTTTTATAATGAATATGACTAGTGCTACTTTGGGAGACATAGTCAAGATGTGTATGATAGATGTGTCCTCCCCTTGGCTTAACTCAAATTATTTGGAACTTTTAGAAGTTTATACTATGTACAAACGTGCAAGGTTGTCTGCTACCCGAATCTTCTTACAAATCCTAGTGATATCTCCCCAAGTTACTGTGATTACTTAAAAGAATTTAATCCTTCCTTGAAGGAACCAATTAAATTAATCACAAGAATGTTCAACAAATGTGCCTTGATTATATCCTTGATATAATGATTTAAATAACTAGGATAGGCCACTCTAGAGACAACACATATAACGTATATGAATTAATATAAAAAAAAATGAACACCAAGATGTCAACCACTAGATTATAATGTCCTCCCTTAAATTGCTTCAAAAGGTTTTACAATATGCGTCATAAGTCTTCATCTTCTAGTATATTCTTTTTACTATCTAATATCTATTTCCTACTAATTATTGATGTTTTTTCTTTTGATTTCATCTATCATATATACATTATATTTCCAAGGGTTATGACCCTTCACATATCTGTACGGTGTGATTTTTGATTTTTGATTATCTTGATTTCCTTTGGCAAATAAAATATTTAAATTTTAATCTCCTTCATCTTTGCATCCCTGTGAAATTAATTGCAATGATAATTATCATCCTTTGTTTGCTAGCATTTTCACCCAAAATATATCCTTTGAATAAAAATAATCACCCGCTCCAATATTTTATTTCTAGTTAACTCCCTTGGTGAATTTTTTTTTACCTCCTAGTGCAAATATTATATAATCTTTATTAGCGGATAGGCTATTTTGTTTGAAGTTTCCGCCTAGATTTTTATCAGCCTAGCCTCGAATTGGATTTGCCAGTGACGGGGGTCTTCCGGGTGGTGGGGAGGCCACCATTTTTTTGGTGTGGTGATGTGGGCATTGGTAATTACGTGGGTTGGTGGTGGTCGGGAATGGTGTGCTAGATACGGGGAATGTGAATGGCAAGCATTTGTTGGTGTGAGGCCCAAAGTTCCTTGTTGTTGCACGATGGTGGCAGACGAAGTAAATGCAATATTGAATGCTGGAGTGTGGGAGAGTATACTTTGATGAAGTTGTATTGTCAGAAGAGCCATTGTGGTGTTGGTTTGATAGTAGGCTATTGTTAAATTTGTCGGGTTTGGCTTCAGGGTATGTGCAGGATCATGATGGGCCAAAAAGTGGCGATATAATGGGTATGTGGCTGACGACTTTTTTTTACCCAAAATTGATGAAACGAAAAGGGTTTTTAAAGGAGATTCTCAACTTTCCACCAGTATAAATTATGCTTTACGTTGAATTTAATAAATAATTATTATTCATTTTCTAGTTGAATTATGACTAAAGTCCTGATTGATAGGCTGATTGAAAAGCATCTATAGATTTCAAATGGTATCACATGTTTTGAATCCAAAATATGCATCACATTCTATGCTTGATATACTATACTAGGATTAAAAAAAAAAGGTGAGTTTCATGAAGTTTTGACCAAGTTAAGGTGGTCAGACATACGAGTTTTTATATTTTTTAAAAGTTGTAATAAAAAATTAATAATTAATTATTTACATGGAAAAAAATTACAAAAAATTATGCATCACATCGGAACATGAGTCCTCCACTTATATCTAAAATCTTATAAAAAATATTATCATTTTATTGTGGTTAGGGTGGTCAGAAAAACACCTACTTATTTTTTTTTCCCATTGAAATTTTAAATTTTCACCAAGGGTATGTGCAGGATCATCATGGAAAAAATAGGCCCTTAAGTGGTGAAAAATTCAAAAATAAAGTTAGGCAACTTGACGTAAAAATTTGAATTTAAGTTATCTATATTATTTCAAAGATATGTAAGAATAAAATGTGTAGAAAATTGAATGTAGTTTCTAAACTACTAGGTTTATTTTAAAAAAAAAATATTTTGTGAAAATTTAAAATTTTAATGCAGTAGTACTTAAATTTCAAGGAAAAAATAAGTAGGTGTCTGTCTTACCACCCTAAACACATTAAAATGATAATATTTTTTTATAAGATTTTAAACATAAGTAGAGGACTCATGTTTAGATGTCATGAATATTCTTTTGTACTTTTTTTCCAAGTAAATATTTAATTATGAATTTTTTATTACAAATTTTAAAAAATATAAAAAATCATATGTCTGACCACCTTAACTTGGTCAAAACTTTATGAAATTCAATTTTTCTTTTTTTAATCCTATAGTATGTGAAACATAGAATGTGACACATATTTTGGATTGAAAAAATGTGATACCGTTTGAAAGCTATAGATGTTTTTGAATCAACCTATCAATCAAAACTTTAGTCATAATTCAAATAGAAAATGAATAATAATTATTTATTAAATTCAAAGTAAATCATAATTTATATTGGTGGAAAGCTGAAAATCTCCTTAAAAACCCCTTTTCATTTCATCAATTTTGGGTAAAAAAAGTCGCCCACATATCCTACAAACACCTATCATATCACAACTTTTTGGCCTACATGATCCTACAAATACCCCCAAATAACCTAGTAGTTTAGAAACTACATTCAATTTGCTACAGATTCTATTTTTACATATTTTTGAAATAATATAGATAACTTATTCAAATTTTTATGTCAAGTTGCCTAACTCTGATTTTTCTAAATTTTTTTGCCACTTAAGGGCCTATTTTTCCCATGATGATTCTATAGATACCCTTCATTTTTTTGCAGGTTCGAGGGTTTTAAAACTGTTGAGTTGTGGAATCAGTAAGTCAGTTTGCATGGGTTTTTTGCAAAAATGAATTTATTGTGTATGTCTTTCATTCTCTGCTTATTGTTCGTTTTGATAGCAGGTTTGAGGGTTTGAACACTGATGTGCTATGTAATGTGCGACGAAGTATATTGATTAAGTTGCATTGTTGAAAGAGCCATTGTGGTGTTGGGTTGAAAACAGTTTCGTAGTTTGTTTCATAGGGGACAACTATAAAAATCGTCAGGTTTCACTACTTTTTGTGTCAGATTGGAGGGTTTTAAAGCTGTCGTTCTCCGCAATCTGTAAGTCATTTTACATGGGTGTTTTGTATAGATTGTTTTTGTTGTATTGCAGTTGAATCTTTTTTTGTTTCGCTTTTGTGGATTTTTGGGCTTATAGCCATTACCATAGGAGAAATAGTAGTTAAATCTAGGTTCTTTTGTTAAAATGGTTAGGGTTGGTAATTTTATTGCCCAATTGTAGATTAAGATAGGAGTGATTGTATATATATGGAGATATAGAGGGTTTTTTATTTGTTTGAAGTTTTCCGATAGGATTTTCGTTAGTCTAGCCTTGAATAGTATTTGTTGTGTAATGGGTGTGTTACAATTTCTCTGTTTCTCTATAATATTGAATTCCACGGAATGTAGCTTGGATTTTGTGCGTAATATGTGAGGAAGTATATTGATTAAGTTGCATTGTCAAAAAATCCATTGTGGTGTTGGTTTCATAGTGGACTATTGTAAAAATGAAATCGTTGGGCTCTGCTATGTTTTATGGCATATTGGAGGGTTTTAAAACTGTGGTGTTGCATAATCTATAGGTCATTTTACTTGGGTGTTTTGTACAAATGGTTTATGTATTGTTTATGTTAAAACTATTTTTCTTTGGAATCTATAAGTCATTTTCCATGGGTGTCTGTCGTTATGGTTTTGTATGGATGGAGAAATTGCAAATATATAGATATACAGAGTCTTTGTTATTTGTTTGAATTTTTTGATGGGATTTCCTTGAGCCGAGTCATGAACAGGATTTGTTTATGTTTAACCTTAGAGACATGAACATATAACAAGAAGATATTAACAATAAATTAATCATCTATACAAAACACCCATGTAGAAAAGAGTATAACTTGGTAAACTTGATTGAAAATTCGAGCTACATCACCTCACACTAAATATTATAGAGAAATAGAGAACTTCTAAAAGAGGTATTGGAATAACACTAATGTAGGTTCGAGTCTTGATTAAGTGTGTATATGTATATGTATCTATACACACACACATGTATACACATGTGTATATGCATATATTTTCTCATGGGTTTTGCATCACACGAGTGTTAAAACCCTCAAACCTGCTATCAAAAGGAATAATAAGCAGAGCCAAAAAATCCAATTCGCGGATGGGGTGATGTATTGTATGTATATATATACATATATATCTACATATATATATATATATATACATATATATATATATACATATATATATATATATATATGCATGTGTATAGATATGCATATATGCATAAATATATGTATGTATGATTTACTAATAGCTCTGTTACAATTCCCCCATTTTTGTATAATACAGAATGACAGATAATGCAACTCTTTTTATACAGAGACATATAGCAAGAAGACATTAAGAAGAAATTTATTATTTATGCAATACACCCATGGATAAAAGAGTATAACCCCACAAGCTTCATTGAAAGTGAAAACCACACCATGTGTATGGAAGGAAAGATGCAGAGAGTATATATATGTGTCAACATATGTATATATATGTATATATGTATGTATGCATATATACATATATATATGTACATATGTACATATATATATATATGTATTTATGTATGCATATGTATGTGTATATATATATATGTATGTATATATGTATGTATGTATATAGGCATGCATATATATATATCATATATGTATGTCAAGGGTTTCATACAACCCTAAACCTTGCACATAGATAGCTTCAATTCCTCCTATGGTAATGGCTGAAATGACAAAGATATACACAAATGATGAAAAGGATCTTTCAATACTCAGTGCTGTGTATGCACATCCACATGAGGTATTCTTATTCTTCTATGAGATAACTATATTTTTATTCTTTGCATGTGAAGAGTTTATAAGATCTATGAAACCAACTGCTTTAAACAAAATCTCAACGATTATGTTTAGTTTGACATAGATTATATGTGTGTTTCTATTTGTAGAAGTTAGTAGAATTATGTTCTCCAAAAATGCCACAAGCTTCAATGAAAATTTGAGCTACATCACCACAAATAGATAAATTGTAAAAGACCTACTAGAATAATATTGGACAACCACCAAAGTAATTTTATCTCCAATATGTTAATGCTTTCATACAATGCTAAACCCTACACACAGATAACTAAAATTGCTCCCATGGTAATGGTTGCAATGCCAAAGATACACATAGACAACCAAAACAATAGACCAACTGTGTACAAATAATGAGCCCTGACCATATTTTTTGATGGAAGAAGGAAGATTTAAGTGCAATTTCAGCCTCCCATGGTAATGGCTGCAATGCCAAAGATACACACAAAAAACCAAAACAAGGGACCAACAACATACAAATAACAACCCTGACCATATTTATTGATTGAAGAAGGAAGTTGTAAGTGCAATTTCTGCATCCATACATAACGATCTAATCTCTTACAAATCTACAAAATGGGTATACACACAAACAACCAAAAACAATAGATGAACATTTAACTACAATTTCTCTTAAGGTAACAGGTATATATATGTTATACATATATGTACACACATACATACATATATACATGAATATGTTGTAAACTAGAGCTACATTGTTTGGGATTAAATATTATAGACAAATAGGCAAATTGTAAAAAAATATAAGGAAAACACTAGAGAATGACATACATCTGATTCGTGAGTATCATCCTAATAGCTCTAACAATTGTTACATAGACTGCTTGTCTCGCACCAATATGTTGTGTGATACTCTTTTCCCTGGTGTCCAACTTTCACATAATGTGCATATTTTCTGATAAGGGCTTGCTCGGGATGTGAGTGGGTTTATCCTTGTCCATTTTTGGTCTTCTATCCATTACCATAGGAGGAATTGTAGTTGAACCTTGTTTGTTTTCTCAATAAATATGCTTAGGGTTAGTATTTTTTATTGCCCTGCATTTATTGTTTTGGTTATCTGTTTGCATATGTGTTGTTGGATGCATTAACATAGGACCATTTGTAGATTATGAACATGATGGATATAAAATTAGTTTGGCCTCTAGTAAGTGTTATTGTTTCTAATATCTCTTTTATCTATTTGAAATTTCAAGCAGGTTCCTTGTTGGCTTCGACTACAAGAGGATTTTTTATGCAATAGCTCTTTTGCAAATTGTCTATTTGACTGCAAAAATTATTACCAAGTGATGTAGCTTGAATTGATGATTAAGCCTGTGCCATTGTGGGGAGGCTATGTAGATTATTGGTACTCATTGGCTTTATGAGTTCTATTTAATATGGGTTTCGTACTAAATAATGTAGCTTCAAATTTGAATTGACAAACCAAGTTTTACATAGCCTACTTGCCTTCTATGAGAATGTTTAGTTTGGGTTGCAACTCATTTGTGATTTAGCTATAATTTTTCGCTTTTCTTTTAATAGTTGTTTTGCAATTTGCCACTTTTGTCTATAATATTTAGTGGGAAATAATGCTACTTGAATTTTCAATTGAGAAACCAGTAAAGGATGTTTCTAATACCTTTTATACAATTCTCTATTTGTCTTCAATATTTACTAGTAAAGGATATAGGTTGAATCTTGTATCAATATGTTTCAAATTTTGTTTTCTGTCTATAATTTCAAATAGATTGGCAAGGTTTTTTTTTACATAAAAAGATTTAGGGTCCCCAAAATGCAAGTAAGCATCTAGACTGGATTTTACCTCAGCTGACTGGCTGAGAAGGCTTCAAATTCAACCCTTTTGCTGCCTATACTAATGCCAAACTTTGAAGTAGACAATATGGTATAAGCAACCAAAAGGGTTTGAATTTGTAGCCTTCCTAGTTGGTTAATTGAGGGGAAAAACAATTTGGATGTTTCTTGTCTTCATAAATTCCAAGCTCAAGAGTTAGATGGTGATAAAAAAAATATACTATACACAAGTATTTAGATATAGTCCTATGTATATAAACATGTATATACATATGTACATATGGATACATATATATGCTTATATGTGTGTGTTTGTAAATGTGTTCATAAAGGAGAACTTCAATGCATATATCTACTTGATTATTTCTATAGATATATGCATGCATATATTCTACATTCAAGGTCCATTATTTGCCATTAAATATTATAGATAGATAGGAAAATCATAAAAGAACTATTAGGAAAAGATTGAAGCACAACATATGTTTCATCCTTCAGTAATTGTTGTTTCTTTTGTTATTAAGGAAGGAAAATATATTGACTATGTTGTATTGCCAAAAGAGCCATAGCGGTTTTTCTTTAAAATTATAGTATTGTAACAATCATCTTCCTTGGCTCGCTTGTCTAACAAGATAGAGGTTTACCAAACTAGTGTGCTATAGAATCTGTAAGTCATTTTGCATTGATATTTTGCATGAATATTTTTCCCATAATAATGAATACCAAGCAACATAGGCCGAATCTGCAATTAAGACTGCGATGTTATACAAATTTTGGATAGATTATTGCACCATATGATTCTTTCCATAAGATAGTAAAATTTACAATCTGCATAAATACATATATATACAAATAATAAAAGACTGCATGCACACACATATAAGCATCCTTAAAGATAGAGAGATACATATGAGGGTATATGCATTTGCATTTATTATTTTTATTCTTCTTGACGTATCCCCTGGTGTTTGCATACCATTAAAAGTGGATTTCTATTCTTCTTGTTGTATCTCGTCTTCTTTAAACAGTATTAAGAATGGAATGGTTATAAATTGATATTTGTAAGTTGTGTACCAATTACCATTTGGATGCTATAGTACACTGATGTTTTCTTTTTAATTGTGAAATAGAACTGTCAATTAGTGAACTCAAATTGTAACATTGTGTCACTACAAAGAAGCTCGCAGAACTATGTCTATGGAAGCGGGCTTTGTGGATGGGTTCACGGAGGCCCCCAATATTGATTTGTTGCCATCCCTTGTTGGTCTCCCCACGGAGACTAGCTCTGAGGGCGTGGCCACCCGACCTTCAAATCTTGATTTCGTAAGTATGGTTTCACTTTATCTTGTACTTGTTGCAAATTTGGTGTTATTGTTTCCACTTCTCTTTGCTTCTAGGTGTACATGTACATGGGCCATCTTGACAAAGCATATAGATGTGGAACTAGATATACATTCCTATTTTCCAGCATATAAAAGGATGGCTTTGATATATATGTATATCTGTATGTATATATATGTATATGCATATGTGTATGTATATGTATATGTATATGTATGCATATGTGTAGACATGTCTATGCATATATACATGTATATGTATGTATATATGTATATATGTATACGTATATGTATATGTATGTGTATGTTTGTATATGTATATGTATGTATATGTATGCATGTATGCATATGTATATGTATATGTGTATGTATATGCATGTATATGCATATGCATGTGTATATACATATGTGTATGTCTATGCACATGCAAAAACAAATACTACAATATGATAGATCAGATATGAGGACAATAGGTTTTGCGCTTTTGCTATGAAATGAATGGCACAATGGCTCTTTTGATAGTGCAATCGAATAAAAGTATAGTTTTTGATACTACAACAATCAATATTTTATATGTATATGTATATGTCTGTATATGTGTATATATGTCTATGTATATATATATGTATGTGTATATATGTCTATGTATATATATGTATATGTATGTATATATGTATATATGTATATGTATATGTATGCACATGCCTATATGTACATGAATTTATGTGTATGCATGTATGCATATGTATATGTATATGTGTATATATATGCATATGTGTATGTGTATGTATATGTAAAAAGAAATAATACAATATCATAGATTAAATATGCAGATAGCAGATTTTTCCCAATTAGTATGGAATTAATTCTAGAATGATTGCTTTGACAATGCATCTTAATCAAAGTATAGTTTGTGACACTGCAACATTCAATATTGCATTTAGTCCGCCCGCTCACATTTACTTTGCTTTGCTTGCCCCCATTGTGCAACAACGACATGATGCATTATGCCTCACACGAGCGCAAACTTACTACCCAACCTTCCTTCTCCTAAGGTTCCCAAGTCCTATATGTATATGTATGTATGTGTATATATGTATATCTATGCATATGCATATGTATGTTGATGTATATGCATAATGTATGTATATGTATACATGTATATATGTTTGCATATCTATACATGTATATGTACATGTTTTTATACATGTATATATTAGCCATGAAACTAATTTTATATGCACCAAGTTCATAATCTGCAATTGGTCCTATGTTAACCCGTCCACAGATAGAGATGCATATGTATAACTAAAATAATAAATGGAGGTCAATAGAACTAGTAACCCTAAATATATCTTTGTAGGAAAGGGACAAGATTCAACTAGAATTTAATATTTCCTAATGTTCAACCTATGCTATTCCTTTTTTGGTCATTCACAGATATTGATTCATATACAGATGGATAGACATATATATTTTGTTATATGTTTATGTATAATTTCCACTTTCAATGTATGTATGGGTATATATGTATATTCATATATCCCAATGTGCTTGAGCTTGTATGTATACTCGTAGGTTGTATGGGCATAGTCAAGTTGCATAGCCCAATCAATTGTTGAATTTAAAAAGGGTAAAAAACAACAACGAAACTATTTCTACTATAGGGAGCATAGAGAGCAAATATCCATGAAGTCTCACAAAAAATACTTACAACAAAGGATAGCTACAACAACCACATTTGCACGCGAAAATGGTAACAGTGCTCCCTTGCAGCATGCAATTCCAATGGTACATGCCAACCCTTGTATACAATCTCAGAGGAGCTCCCCTGAAGCACTACGATAACACAAAAACAATACCTCAAAGAAATATTCAGCGATACCTATCTTGTTGTGGTAAAGCGATTCTGACATCGTATAGATGCGCTTTCCAACATTTCTATTTCCCAACTATGTAGGGAAAGCTACATAGGGATGCACACTTGAATGTTAGGGTCAGGAGCCATATGTGTAAGGTGTTATTTTGAAAAAGGTGCCCATCAGTTCAACTCCACAAATGTAATAGATCGAGGCCCACAACCATTGTTACTCAAAAAGTTAACACAGGTTGAAGAGATGCTTATTGCTAGGGTGGTTCCAGTTTTATAGATCACCCACATTAGAGGAGGCCAATTTAAATATAGTGGTCACACTATAAGCTTCCCTCAAGATATCTCAAGCATCACAAAACTTTTTCCATGTTGTCTACAAGACCTTGAGGTCATTATCATTCGCAAGACCACTATTGAAGGTGGGAATTGTGATTGTTATGTTAATTAACATCATGTCATGGATGCATTGAAATACAAAATCCAATATGACAAATGGGTAGGTGCAAGATCATCATGGAAAAAATAGGCCCTTAAGTGGCAAAAAATTCAAAAAAATCAGAGTTAGGCAACTTGATGTAAAAATTTGAATAAATTATCTATATTATTTCAAAAATATGTAAGAATATAATCTATAGAAAATTTAATGTAGTTTCTAAAATACTATGTTTATTTTATTTATTTTTAAATCTATTTGGTGAAAATTTGAAATTTCAATGCAGTAGTACTTAAATTTCAGGGAAAAAATAAGAAGTAGGTGTCTGTCTGACCACCCTAACCACAATAAAATGATAATATTTTTTTATAATATTTTAGATATAAGTAAAGGACTCATGTCCAATGTGATGCATATTTTTTTGTAATTTTTTCCAAGTAAATAATTAATTATGAATTTTTTATTACAACTTTTAAAAAATATAAAAACTCATACGTCTAACCACCTTAACTTGGTCAAAACTACATGAAGTTCATTTTTTTTTAAAATCCTATAGTATGCGAAGCATAGAATTTGACGCATGTTTCAGATTCAAAAAATGTGATACCATTTGAAAGCTATAAATTTTTTTCAATCAACCTATCAATGTGGACTTTATTCATAATTCAAATAGAAAATGAATAATAATTATTTGTTAAATTCAAAGTAAAGCATAAAGTATATTGGTGGAAAGTTGAGAATCTCCTTTAAAACCCTTTTTGTTTCAATAATTTTGGGTTAAAAAAAGTCTCAACCCACATACCCATCATATCGCCACTTTTTAGCCCATCATGATCCTACACATACCCAAATACTATAGTGATGTTGAGATTGATGTTGAGGCTCTTAATATGTTACCTAATGTTGTTGTTGATGTGTCTAGTTTGTTGCATACAATAGAGCAAGTTTCAGATGAAGACCTAATGCCATCAACCAGCTCAACAAATGTTTGACAAGAAGAAAATGGCTCTTCAAACTTTTCATCATTTATTCCTTGCTTACCAAATGCTAGACGAGAGCTGCAAGCAATAAAAGACGTCTTGCAAATTGAAAAAAAAGACTAGAATATCTTATCTTGGCCTGAAGTTAGCTCTTCTCTTGTTAATGAATACAACACTGAAGGTTTATTTTCAATGGCCTTTCTAACATTGTTCCCCACTGGAGCAACACTTCCCCTTCAATTGAGAAATATTAAAATTCACTTGCATGAATATGCCCTCCACCTAATGAGATGTTTTGACCACAAGTTTGGCAAACATGTTAGGTTTGGATATTTTCTCTACAACTTGATTATGAGACATCACAACCAATAAACTATCTATGTTTTTGTTAGAGCAGATCTCGAGGATGGAATCCCCAGGTTGTTGATTGTTTTGAGGCAACAACTTCAAGCTACTCCCGACCGTCAACTAGCCAAGCAGTTGATGTGATTTGGCACATATTTGCATGGGACCTGCTCTTTATGGAGCTCTTGCCAGGCCCAACTAACTGCTATGATCGAACAGCTTGGCACACCCACCCTTTTTTTCACTTTGAGCTATGTAGACACAAAATGGGCTGACCTGCAAAATGTTTTCTTTGTTACATCTCATTTAGTGATGGAGCCTTAAAAAAAATGCTAATAGATAGTGTTGTTTAGAATCCACATATAGCATCTTTATATTTGCATCATAGATTCTCAATTTTCCGTGAGGAGGTGATCAAAAAGATTTTGCATGCAAAAGATTATTGGTATAGATATGAATGGAAGCATCGTGGCTCTACACATGTGCATGGTTTTCTATGGCTTTCAGAAGCTCCTGACATGGATACTCTTGATTGGTCCAATGACCATGATCTTACCATAGCAAGGAACTTTTTTGATAGATATGTTCAAGCTTGGAATCCATGTTGCCCTGCACAAAGATTGCTTAGAACGTATCATTGCTCTGAAGAAAACTTGTACTTTCTTACCACGAGCCAGATCCTGACCAATGATCTAATCACAGATTATGAAGAGTTGCTAAACACAATTCAAAGGCACACAAAATGCTCTGAATATACTTGTTTAAGAAGAAAAGGAGAGCAATTGCAATGTTGGTATAAAGTGCCATGGCAGCAACAACTTACCTCTACATTGACATCTAATGCTGACTCTAACAAATCTTAAAAACCAATAAGAAATTATGATCACCTAAATATTCACAACCCAACTATGGTTGCAATTTGGCATGCCAATGTTGACTGCCAGCCAATTGTTTCTAGGAAAATTGTTTTGAATTATATTTCTAAATATGCAGCTAAATCTGAGAAAAAATTAGAAAATTATCTAGATATGTTGAAAGGAGTTGAAAATACAAATATAGTTGAGGATAGAGAACTAGTTGCATACCAAAAATTCATGATGAATAAGCTTGTGGAACGTGACATCTTTGCATAGGAGACATGTCATATGTTACAAAAATTGCCTCTTCTTACTTCAAGCCAATGATACATTCACTTGAATGTTTGAAAAAAGACATGGTTTCGTATAAACAAAGATGATGTTGATGAAGAGTTGACATCAAAATATATTCATTGCTATATGCAAAGGCCTCCAGAGTTAGCTACTTTATCCCTTAAATTGACTCGGTCCACCTATATACATGCTCGCAACAACACAAAAAGGATAAATGGAAACCAAGGCTCCACCCTGCAGTTGTCCTTATTTACCCATTATTCAAGACTGCTCTTGTTGAAGATACAAATATATTTGACACATTTTGTTGGACTGAACTTGTGCTATACAAACCTTTCTAGATCTTCGGAGAGAAGAGATAATAGAAAATTGGAAACTTTTAAAAATGGTTGGTTATCATCCTTGGCATGTTAATAG
The DNA here is from genome assembly GCA_007258455.2 of Sequoia sempervirens. Taxonomy (NCBI): domain Eukaryota; kingdom Viridiplantae; phylum Streptophyta; class Pinopsida; order Cupressales; family Cupressaceae; genus Sequoia; species Sequoia sempervirens. The sequence continues at coordinate 329,976,461 of VDFB02105785.1, forward strand.
AGTTCCAGTTACATCCACAATTGAAGAACAAGATGATAGTGATAGTGATGATTTGAACCATCGTCCATCTATGGATGAATATAAATGGGAAGTTTTCTCTCGGCTTGGTGGGTAAGTGCACCAAGATGGTTCCCAAAAAGGGGGCTTAAGTGGCCACTTTTTTTCTGAAATCAGGAAATACTGACCTTGGACATGAAATTGAGGATAGTTACACTCAAAATTTTGAGATGGAACAAAAACAAGGATCAAAGTGCTCTAAGTATACTTTCTAAACTACTAATTTATTTTGAAAATGGTTGAGATTAATGGGTTCAAAAGAGGGATGTACACAAATTGGTGCTATTTTTGTCAGAAAACATAACATAGCAACTCTTGTACAACCTAAGCACGGTGAAATTTTTTGTAGTATTTTTAAAATCACAATGGTCAAAAGTTAGCTAACAGTATCTAGTTGATGCATGATTTTTCTGATAATTTTTTAATCAATATATTTTTTTTTACTAATTTTCTAAGTGGGCACTTCCTGAAAAGCAGAATTTTGGCCGTGCTCCCCCTAAATTTTTTTGAAGGTAATTAATTTTTTTTTAAAAATGTAGAATAGAGTCTAGTTTCTAAAAATGTAATTTATTTTGAAATTTCGATGAACGGTTAATTTATAACAAAAGAAAAACCAAACACTGCTTTTTGGCAAAAAAGAGACATACAAACAAAAGAAATTATGGATGAAAGGCTTAACATTGTTAAAAAGTGAAAAAAATTACATCGTTGGATACCTAAGAGAGAACCTAACATTACCCATGTGCTTTCTTTTGTCGGTATTGAACTAGATGCAATCCTAATGGTGAGCACGAACCCGATTATGTGAAAAAATTGTAGAATTTTCAAAAACACGTCTCTAGTCATTGGGAATGCCCTCCAAGCCTCTGGGTTGGTATTCCAAGGCAACTACCAATGCTAAGGCTCAGGGATTTCCAAAGAAAAATATAACGCGAGCGCATTATTTCCTAGTTTTGATCTCATTATGTTTCATCGATATGTGTCCTTTTGCCTCTTGCATGTCGCTGTAGCATTCTATTTGTTATGCCGAAACCAAAGAAAATCCTCCTATCCCAATGTGTTTCGATGTGACCTCATGGAGTTAGGGAAACATCATGTAGATAATGCTTCATTATACCGAGAGTCACCCCGAACACCATCTCCCTGTCACTAAGACATAAGAAATTTTCTTACCGAAACATGCTTCCTTGCTTCATCTGTTTCGCTATAACCTTGAGATATTAGAGAGACATCTCATAGATTAGACTTTTCTTTACTAAAAATATTCATTCATCATGAGTCGCTGTGACAAATTGGTTCTCTCACCGATGTATTCTTTTATCTTATGTGGGTCGCCGTAACATACCGACATCGGGGAGACCTCATACAGAGTGCACTTTGTTTTACCGAAAGACTTTATCCATCTTGTGTGTCACTGAGAGAATCCAATTTTCATCCTGACAAAGTCCTCATTGTGTTATCGGTGAGACCGAATGTCACTCGTCGAGACATTACTTCAAAAGCCTCAACTCTTACTGATATGCTTCCTCCTACCACCGGTCGGTGTGACAATGTATATTCGCTATGACCTCACACTGGAAGTAATATGTTTGGCCGAAGAAACCATCCATGTGTTGTTCAGTAAGACTCTCCTCAAGAACATGCTGATGAAAACCCTGTGTCGACAAGACATAACAACCTCTTTGAGATCACATTACGATATCATTTATGTTTTGCTAAAGATGAGGATATCATCTAGGTAGACAACCACAAAGACTCCTATAAAGTCCTTCAAGACCTCATTCATCACCCTCATAAAAGTGCTAGGTGCATTTGTAAGCCCAAATGGCATCACTAACCATTCATATAACCCTTCTGTGGTTTTGAACATTGACTTCCATTCATCTCCCTCTATCCTAATATGATAATAGCCACTTTTCAAATCAATTTTGGAGTAGTACTTAGCTCCCCCTAAATAGTCCATTAGATCTTCTATCCTAGGAATAGGAAGCCTATATCTGATGGTTATCCTATTTATGGCCCTAGAATCAATACACATCCTCCACTTATCTCCCTTCTTAGGTGCCAACACAACTGGAACAACACATGGACTTATGCTCTTTCTGATCAGCCCTTGGTCCAAAAGTTCTTGAACTTGCCTTGCTATCTCTTTGTTCTGCTCCGGTGTCATCTTGTATGCAGTCTTGTTAGGTAGTGTTGCTCCTGGTATAAAGTCTATTTGATGACTGATTTCTCTCCTAGGTGGTAGTGTAGCTAGTGTACCTTCACAAATAAAGTCCTTGAACTGATCCAATAGTCACTTCACTTTTGTTGTCATAGGTAGCTGATTAGGTAACTCCTCTTCCTTTGGCTTCAACATGATTGCATAGACAAGTCCTTCTTCCTCCTTGATGTCTTTTAGAAATTCCTTTCCACTCAACAAAAGGACACTAGTTTCTGCCTTTTCCACTATATTTTCTTCTAACAAAGATTTTATTTTGTAAGTGACTCCATCCTTCTTGAATGAATACTTATTCTCCTTGCCATGATGCACTGCCTCCCTATCATATTGCCATGGTCTTCCAAGCAATAGATGGCATGCATCCATTGGTAACACATCATATAGTATCCTATGATGATACTTTCCTATAGTAAACTCAACCCACACTTGTTCATTGACTAGTATACTCTGCCCCTTGTTCAACCAAGTAACCTTGTAAGGGCACACATGGGGTATCTTGGCGATTTTCAAATTTTGTACTGCCTCCTTTGAGATGACATTATCAGTAGACCCTGAATCAATGATGACCTTGCAAATCTTTCCTAGCATCTTGCACTTGACTCTAAAAAGAGCTCTCCTTTGTTTGTGTTCTTCCTCAATAGGTGCTTTGATCAAAATTCTCCTTAACATGAGATTCTCACCTTTCTCTGAATCTAGACTCACCTCTGATTGTTTGGAGCAGTCCTCTTCTTGAACATATTTGATCTTTCTCTCACTTTGTGAAGATGTTGGCTTGTCAGGACACCTATAAGCCAGATGACCCAACTGTCCACAATTGTAGCATTTCATGGAAGCAAAATGAGAGCTTCTCCCAAAGCCTCCTGATCTGCCTCTTCCTCCATTATTTGAGCTTCTACCTTTGTAACCCCCTCTAGTATTTGTCTCAAGGGACTGCTCTCCACCTTTGGAATTACCTTGCCCTTTGTTCTCTTGGCTTCTTCCACGAAAACCTCCTCTATGACCACCTCTAGGGTCTCTACCTCTTCCTTTACCCCTAGTATTGGAATCTTGTTTCTTTTTTAGTTTCTCTTCCACCTTAATAGCCATTTGATAGCAGCTATGGAGGGTAGTAAGTGTGAAAAGACTCAACTCCTCTTGGATGCTCCATCTAAGACAATTTAGATACCTAGCCACCTTGATGCTTTCAGCTTCTTGCACTCTAGATCTAAGGCTTAGTTTTTGGAACTCCTCTGTATATGCAGCTACATCTAGGTCTCTTTGTCTGAGATTTTTCCTCTTCTTGTGCAATTGAATGTCATAATCCTCAGGTAGATAGTTCTCCTTCACTTTAGCCACCATTGTCTTCCAACTTCCTATGGGTTTCTTGCCTTCCTTCTCTCTTTCTTCTTGTAGAAACTTCCACCAAGTTAATGACTGTCCTCTTAACCTTGATTTGGATATCTTCACCTTTTGTGCTTTTGTAATTCCATCACATTCAAAGTGATTCTCCATTCCCTATATCCATTCCATAACCAACTCTGCATCCATTTTCCCTGTAAACACTAGGACACCTTCCAGTGCCTTGCCACTCAATGCCTTCAATGCTTTGAGGAAGGGTTCCTCTACTAATGGAGGGTCAGGTTCTGGTTCTATGTCCTCCACTTGGTGTTTACCCTTGTCTTTGTCCTCTGAAAACTGCACTTTCATCTTACTTGTTGTTTCAACAACTTCTTCCAATTTTTGCCTCATCTCTTCCATAGCCTCTTCAAGACACCTATTCTTCTCTTTCTGCTCTATCAATTCTCTATCTAGCTCTGCATTGGTCACCATGGTATTCTCTCCTATGGATTCACTTCTCTCTGACATTCGCTAGTTTCAATTCATAGGCCTTTATTGGCTCTGATACCAATTTGATGGGGAGCCCTATACCTCAAGAGCACTCTTGCTCTTCCCAAGACCTATTCTTTGGTCTTCTTAGGGTATTCCACTCTACCCTACTTAGGGATTTCTCCTAAACCCCTAACGCCTTATAGGTCTCTCCACCAATTTCAAAATCTTCACCAACACTCCCATTCCACCACTGGGCTTCCTTGAGCTCCACACTGACCCAAGTGTGTCATAACCACTCCAAGGCTAGGGTAAGGTGGTCTTATTGTTCTTTAGGTTTCTTGACTCCTCACTAGTCCATTTCATTGGATACTTTCACCTTTTTCCCTTCGCTTTCAAAAATTTCTAGTTTCTAGGCCTTGTAGCCTTTTTGCCCCTTTTAGGCCTCCTAGAACTCGGTTTCTTGGCTTTTCTCAAAAACGGCCTTAACAACCCCCAAATATTTTTGGATATTCCTCCTAGTAGTACCCTAGGCTTCAAGATTTACTAGGTGTAAGGTTTTGAAAGTTTTCCGTACATAGGACTATCCTCATACCCCCTAATTTGAAGGGTTTCTAGGGTTTTGGATCCTTTTTCCAACTTCGAGGGCTTCAATGACCTCCTCAACTCTCCTCCTTGCACAAACATGTTTGGAATAAATGTTACCACACTATCATGCTCTTTATTGGCACAAACCAATCCATTTATTAGCTTTCTTTATTGCTATTCTCTCCAAGCCACTAGCTAGAATGCAGTTGCACTCGCCTAGTGTTTGATGAATTCAACTCTTCCCCTATAAACCAAGACTCCACACACACTATTTACACTGTAAAAAAATTCCCCTACTTGATTCCAAGTGGAAATGGTAGCCTTGCCATGGGAACTCAAGTGGGGATCATGATTTCCAAAAATTGGCCTAAACCGACTATAAGGCCTAAACTCCAAAAACTTACAAAACAGAAAACAATTGAACTAAATGGATAATCTATTGCCTCACATAGTAAATAAGTGACAAAATGAAAAGCTTCAAACCATCAGAAAAGACCTTTGAATCCATCATTGATTGGATGAAGGCTGAAACACAAATATTCACTCAAAAGTTGTTGAATTCCAATCACACAATATGCTCTCCAAGTCTCAATTCGTGAAAAAGAACCTCCAACCTAGGTATTAGGGTTTGGATGACCTTATATACCTTTATCCCATGTGCTAGGACCCTTAGGTCAGGCTTAGAACACCATTAATGCCTTTTTTTAACTTTTAGGCCAAATTCCTAAGACAACATTGTCTAATTTTTCCTAATATCTACACTAAGTCTTTTCCAAACCTCAAAGCTCTAAACCAACCTAAGTTTTACATAACACTCACATCAAAAACACACTTGGGACTTTATAACATAGTCCTTATTCCCTTGGTGGTTGGCTAGAACCACCTACAAGCCAAAAAATCACTAAGATCTTCCAAAAGACCTTAAGGTGCCCCTGCACCATTCTCCCCCTGCAGCAAATAAGTTAAGGAACCTGTGGTGTCAAGAGCTCCTCACTAATTCCATGCTTCTTAAAGTCACCTTCTGTTAACCAAGTAGCCTCTAACTCTGGTTGATGTTTCCAGTTCACTAGTTGGTCCTTGTATGTCTTGTGCCTAGTCTTCTTCTCCCTTGAGTCTAAAATCTTGTCCACTTGTGGTCTGATCTGATTAGGTATCTTGAGTGCTTCCACATCCTTGTTTATCTCAGCATTGTACTTTTCTCATCCATTTCTGGTCCTTTATACTTCACCAAGTCTTTCACATTGAAGATATGAGAAATAGCCATCTCCTTGGGTAACTGCACCTTGTAAGCATTTGATCCATACTTAGCCAACACTTTACATGGCCCTATCCTCTTCATCTGTAGCTTGCTTGGTATGCCTTTCTGTAACCTTCCTTGTTCAAGTATACCATCACCAAATCACCTATCTCAAATTGTAATTCTCTTGTCCCTTCATCTCTCTTAGCCTTCAACTTTTGATTAGCCTCTATCAATGCCTTCTTGACCTGCTCATGAACCTCTCTCATTGACTGAGAAAAATCATCAGCATGTCCACTAATCCCTTCATATCTTTTAGATCTCTAAGCTCAAGTACACACCTTGGATGTAAACCATAGACTATCTCAAATGGACTCTTACCCGTAGTCCTATTTGTGCTATCATTGTAAGCAAATTCTACTTGTGGAATCACTTACTCCCATCCTTGTCCATACTCCTTAGTTAAGCATCTCAACAAGTTCCCAAGTACCCTATTGATCACCTCTTTTTGTCCATCCGTTTGTGGGTGATATGCTGAGCTATGAGACAAGTTGGTTCCTAGCCTCTTCCCAAGAGTTTTCCAAAAATTCCCTATAAACTTCACATCTCTATCTGCAACTATGCTCCTTGGCAACCCATGTATCCTCACTACTTCCTTGAAGAATAGGTGTGCAATCTAACTTGCATCATGTGTTGTCTTGCATGGTATGAAATGGCTCATCTTGCTGAATCTATCCACTACAACAAACACACTGTCCAAACTAGTTGGTGTCGTAGGTAGACCTACTATGAAGTCCATGCTTATGCATTCCCATGGTCTATTTGGAATGGGTAATGGCTGGTAAAGACCTGCATTGCTTGATGTTCCCTTTGCCTTTTGACATACTCCACATTGTTCAACATATCTTCTTACATCTCTTTGCATCTTAGGCCACCAATAGAACCTATCCACTAAGTCTAGTGTCTTGTTCAAACCAAAGTGACCACTCATACTGCCATTATGCTTTTCTTGGCTCAGATTCTCCCTCATAGAACCCCTAGGAACACACAATTTCTTTCCCCTAAGCAATAAGCCATTTTGCAAGGTGTAATTAGCGTATTCACTAGTGAAAATGGTTCTCAAAATTAGTACATACCTTGTATATTTATGAGAAATCAGAATCTCCTTCATATAGATCTTTGAATCCTTCAACCCCTGTGCTTTGTAACTGTATCTCTTGGACAGTAAGCAACCTCCTACTAAGAGCATCAGCAACCTTGTTGTTAACCCCCTTCTTATGCTTGATGGTAAAGGTGTATGACTGCAAAAACTCCATCCAATTAATGTGCCTCAAACTGAGCTTCTCTTGAGTATTTATGTAGCTTAAGGCTTGATTGTCAGTGTATACCACAAATTCCTTTGGAAATAGATAGTTCCTCCACTTCTTAAGAGCTTGCACCAAAGCATATAGCTCTAAGTCATAGGACGAGTAGCTAGACTTTGCTTCATTCAACCTTTCACTAAAGAATGCCACTGGCCTGCCTTCTTGGCTTAGAACAGCCCCAACTGCTATGTTACTTGCATCACATTCCACTATGAATGGCTTGTCAAAACTTGGTAAAACTAGGATAGGTTGGGTAGCTATCTCCCTCTTCAATCTTTAAATGACCAACTTTCTCATAATGTGAGCGCATTTTGAAGATGTAGAGACATGACCATTTTAGCAAGAAGGAAAGAGTGGGAGAGATTGGGAAAGGGTGGGAGAGGGTGGGAGAGAGTGGGAGAAAGATGGTGGGAGGGAGGAAGAGAGTGGGATAGAGTGGCAGAGAATTGGAGAGAGTGGGAGAGGGTGGGAGAGAGGGTGGGAGAGCATGGGAGAGGGTGGCAAAGGGTTGGAGAAGGTTGGAGAGGGTGGGAGAAGGTATGAGAAGGTGGGAGGGGGTGGAAGAGGGTGAGAGAGGGTATGATAAGGTGGGAGAGGGTGGAAGAGGGTGAGAGAGAGTGGGAGAGGGTGGGAGAAGGCATGAGAAGGTGGGAGAGAGTGGAAGATA